>JAEOAD010000054.1:4302500-4902500 GCA_036365145.1 Orientallactaga sibirica | reverse complement strand
ACAATATTGTTGTTTTTTTCCTTTTAACTTGAATTTGCCAAGATTCATGTCTTTATGATAAGACAATGCTGGTGGGATTATAGTGTGCACATATATTACTGGTGTAGTTGGGATTGTTACGACATCTTTTCCTGGGAAACAATTATTCATATAAATCAAAAGCTACCAGAAAAATGGCCAGGTGTTATGGTGCACGATGGCCCAGCACTTGGGAGGCAGAGGTAGGAGGATCGCTGTGAGTTCGAGGCCAGTCTGAGACTATTTAGTGAATTCCAGGTCAGCCTGGGCTAGAGTGAGACCCTACCTAGAAAAATAAAACAAAAACAAACAAACAAAAAAGCTATCAGAATACTCAAAGGCCTAATAAAGGTGCCAGTGGAAATTTATCATAAACAATTAATTTAAAAGAAGCTATATGTATAAGGCGGTTCCTTACCACATTGTATATAATAGCCCAAAACTTTAAAGCAACATAAATGTCCTAAAGCAAGGGAGCTTGTTAAATAAATAATGGTGCCTCAATTGAAATGATTATAGATTGGAAAATGTATGCATTCTTCTTCTGTTGAAGAAAATGAAAACATTAAATTTACAGTTGTTTTGTAAGTTAAATTGTGGAGAAGTATGCATTTGAATGCAAACTGGAAAAGAACATGTAAAAATAATATACTTTGATGTGGCTGCATTGTGGACAAGTTGTATTATTATAAATTATCTCTCTGTTTTATAATGTTTTGAAAATATAAATCTAATTAAAGATGTAGTATATGTTGGGAGTTTTGAACAATTAAGAAATGAATCTATGTTAAGAATTAGTTTCTTGAGCCCAGAGTGATGGCGCACGCCTTTAATCCCAGCACTCGGGAGGTAGAGGTAGGAGGATCCCCATGATTCGAGGCCACCCTGAGACTACAGAGTGAATTCCAGGTCGGCCTGGGCTAGCGTGATACCCGACCTCAGGGAAAAAAAAAAAGCATTAGTTTCTTCTGGAAAGGAAAGGTACCGGAAGCGGGGCTTGGCCGTCCAGTGTCAGCAAAGAAGCACGGCTTCCTTTTTTCCAAGAAGAAATGGAATCCAAACGCCATTGGATCGTTAACTTCAGCAATCTTTCAGCTTTGACATAACTTTTTAACAATACTTAAATTGTCACAGCTCAAAGAGCTAAGCAATCCTCCAGCGTGCAGGGCCTGTTGGTGGAAAGACAAAAATTGGGCAATTTACTCCTTGGTCTCAAATCAGAGTAAGTTCTGTCCTGAGCCAGTTCCTTGCCTGTGTATGCATGAAGAACCTGTTGATAAGAGGGGTAGGCAGGCTAGTGAGGACACAAGTAATTGTCTTTGTTTTCCTGTGTAAACCAGAGGGGATGGAGTCTACAGGCTCAGAATAATATGCTGATGAACTCAGGAACAACCAAGAGAAAACTGAAAACTTTGAACTGGAAAGTGTTGAAAATCTCTTTTAGGCATATAGATTTCTGATTTTGAAAAATTGCCAAGTAGTTTATCACTCAGTTAATAGAAAAAGATCATGATGGTTTGAAAGAAAGACAGAAAAGGGTCATGAAAACTTAAATGAAGCATAAATAACCTTACTGGAGGGACAAGCAAAAAGTAGGTTTGATATCTGCAAGAGGGCTGTGTTTTGTAAATACTAGTAGGTTAAATTCTTTTATGATGTTGAAATCCAAATTAGAAGAATTTTACTACATTTTTGCCCAAACATCACATCATGGCATAAATAATACTCTCGGTCCTGGTCAAGACCACTAATAGCTTTCTCTTTCATAGTTCTTTTTTTTAATCTTTAATTTTTGTTTATTTTTATTTATTTTATTTGAGAGTGACAGGCAGACAGAGAAAGAGGCAGAGAGAGAGAGAGAGAATGGGTGCACCAGGGCCTCCAGCCACTGCAAACGAGCTCTAGATGCATGCACCACCTTGTGCATCTGGCTTACATGGGTCCTGGGGAACCGAGCCTTGAACTGGGGTCCTTAGGCTTCATAGGCAAGTGCTTAACCACTAAGCCATCTTTCTGGGCCCCCATAGTTCTTTTTTTTTTTTTTTTTTTTGTTTTTTCGAGGTAGGGTCTCACTCAAGCCCAGGCTGACCTGGAATTCACTCTGTAGTCTCAGGGTGGCCTCAAACTCATGGCAATCCTCCTACCTCTGCCTCCCAAGTGCTGGGATTAAAGGCGTGCGCCACCACACCCGGCTGCCATGCTGCCATAGTTCTTTTTTAAAAAATATTTTTATTTATTTATTTTATTTGGAAGCAGGGCTGGGGAGAGAAGTGGCACACCAGGGCCTCCTGCCACTGTGGATGAACTCCAGATGCATGCACCACTCTGTGCATCTGGCTTTCCATGGGCACAGGGGAATTGAACACGGGCCTTTAGGCTTTGCAAGCAATCACCTAAACTGCTGAGCCATCTCTCCAGCTCCCTTCCACAGTTCTTAAGAGGGATCAGGAATTTCAGAAGCATGTATCAAGTATCTGTGAGCATGTATACAGACTTGGGGGGCAGACAAGGAGGAGCTGATATGTAGACCCAAGTAAAATACTTGTGCTTCCATATCAGGGATAAAAATAGACCAGCCTTTGTCCCAAAATGATTTTGTTACAATTCCAGGAATGCTTTAGGTTTTGTTTTTTGTTTTTGCATAAAAAAGTTCAAACCCAACTCCCCTGTATTCACAGATTTTGTTGGATTGAAGGATTGCAAAACAAAGACTGAAAGGCTATGCAAACAATTATTTCCCCAAAGAGTTACCAGGTCACATATTTATTAAAATTTGTGGGGTTAAATCTTAGGGGAGGCTTTGGTCTTACTAATGTAGCTTAGATAGGCCAGGAAAAAATGAGTGCACAACTTAAGCTGCAGCCATCCAGTTGCTTGAATGGAGTCCGGGGAGACCGACCCGTGAGGCCTTCCGCCAAATTCTGGAGGCCGTTAAGGATGGGCCCCGTCATTATGGTTATTCCTTCCTCCATGGTTAATACGAATAATGGAATCCCAATTCTAGTGGAAATGTTAAAGAGCCAGTGTAGTCCGCTCAAGGCCAAAGCGAGGTGACAATGTGGCTGGCGAGGCCGAGGCTGTAGCTGGGCCTCCTCCGGAGTGTCTTGTCACATTAGCTGGCCCCCAGGAGACAGCCCCCTAGCATTCTGTGATTGAAGTAGCAATAGATGGCCGCACTGTCATTGCTCATTGGACATTATTCTCGCTCCCCAGTTCTCGTTTTTATTAGTAAATGTCTACTAAACAGGACTGTCCAAATTCAAGCTATTATTTTTGTTCCAGTAATAAATAAAAAAAAAATTTTTTTAAAGCAGCGTTGTATAGGCCTGAAAACATTTATATGGGCTCTTGTTGAGCTGTTTATAAACAGAAAGGCAAGGCAATTTGTGGATTTATTGGTCACAGATGTGTTTTGTTACCCAGTCAACTCCACCAGCATCTAGGCTCAAGATTAAACTCACTAGTGTGACTCTGTTAGCTTGCTGGCACTTGGAGGAGCCCTGATGGTGTCTTGTGGTGGTAAGACGTGGGCTTGAGCTCTCACTGCAGAACTTAGACAGTGAACTGACATCACCATTGGGATTGTCATCGCAAGTAACTTAGCTAATGGATACAAAACCGTGGCAGGAGCCACATCGCGTACCAAGCACTGGCGTGGGCTTGTGGGACATACTGTGCCCTCTTTCTCCATTGTGGGTCTGTGCAGGCTGATGCGAGACAGAATGCAGACAAGTAAGCAGACATGTAGTTACAGCTGTTAAAATCACCTAGAGGTGAGGGCTGGAAGAACACATAAAAAATAATAAATGACGGGCTGGAGAGATGGCTGTGCGGTTAAGGTGTTTGCCTGCAAAGCCAAAGGATCCGGGTTCGATTCTCCAGGACCCACATAAGCCAGATGCACAAGGGGGTGTATCCATCTGGAGTTTGTTTGCAGTGGCTGAAGGCCCTGGTGTGCCCATTCTCTCTCTCTCTCTATTAAGTAAATAAATAAATAAATCAAATAATAAATGCGCTTAGTTCAAGGACGCCAGGCAAAGTGCTCCTGACACAATGTCTTGCTTACAAAGGCAGACAAAGAAGTGGTGGAGTCAGACTTTGAGCTCAGATTTTCTCCCTCTGGAGCCCACATTTTCATTCCTCAAAGAAATCCTTTGGGAGAAGTGTTCTGATGGTTTGAATTTTGTATCTACTAAAGCTCACCTCCTCCCCTCATGCTCACTCACCCCAGCATAGAAAGGAATAAAGTATAGGACTATGGCCGTCCTTCTTGGTTGCCCATCTGGTGAGTTGAAAATGTTGCTTTGAATTTTTAGCTCTGTTGAATCTTTGCAAATATTTAGAATGACTGGAAATAGAAACACACAATTTCTTTTCCATGGAGAGAGAGCATCTTGTTATTTTCTGGACTGATCATCTCTGGGCTTTGTTTTCCGAGCAGCAGTTACAGCCACAGCTATACTGTAGAAATAAGAGGAAGATGGCGCTTGGAAGGCCATGAACATGTTTGCAGTATAAATCTAGCCACACATGTTTAGTCGGGGGAGGGTAACTTTTATGAGTACTCTGCAGAAACATTTATATGCCTATAAATAACGTGGCGAGGTTACTTTGCTTAATATGAACAGACACAGACATTTTTGTAGTCAGTTTTTTTTAATGAAGAATCTGCCAGGATTTAAAGATAGTAATATAACCTGCCTGTTCAATTAATAAACTTCTAAGGTTGTATTTTGCATGTAGGTGTGGCCGTGTCTGCAAGGATATTACTTCTTTTGAGTTCCTGCATGTTGTTAGCTTTTAAGAATCAAAACCGATTAATCTTTACCCCGCCGCCGTACTCTCGAACTTTCTTTTTCAAAGTTGGGACCTGCCCTTCTTCTCGACAAAATCTATTCTTTGAGCAAAGGGCTGTTGGTTTGGTTTTATTTTGTTTTGTTTCCAGGAGTTGACAATCATTGCCTTTTAATTCATAGACTATCCATGTTTGGTAGGTAGATGTCTTTAAGCATCCAGATCTCTTGAAGGGGATTTTTTAAAAAATACATATTTACTTTTTTATTTGAGAGAGAAAAAGAGGTGGAGAGAGAGGGAGGGAGAGAATGGGTGCACCAGGGCCTCCAGCCACTGCAAACAAACTCCAGATGCCTGAGCCCCCTTGTGCATCCGGCTTGTGTGGGTCCTGGAGAGTCGAACCAGGATCCTCTGGCTTTACAGGCAAAGGCCTTAACTGCTGAGCCATCTCTCCAGCCCCCTCTGTGTGGGAGTTTTGATACCAGCAGTATTGTGATTGGCACTGGCTGTGCTTGATTCCCCAGAGGCTGGACACCTGAGCAGGTTTTGCTGCAGCAGGCCCAGGTCCAGGCCGGGGTTGCAGCCACGGGGCACTGCCTCCTTGTTCTTCTTGCGGTTTCACAGACCCAGTGCCTTCATGCACCGTTAGCCCCACGCTGCGCCGTGTGGTCTGCAGTGAGCCCACAAAGGAAGGGTGTACTTTGGAAGATTCGTAGAGGATTCAGTGAGCGCCTGCTTCCTCTAGTAAATTTCAGCTGTCGATGTCTCCACCCCACCAACAAAGGACTTTTCAGGGCTGGAGAGGTGGCTTAGTGGTTAAGGCGTTTGCCTGTGAAGCCTAAGGACCCAGGTTCGATTCTCCAGGTCCCACGTAAGCCAGATGCACAAGGTGGCGCATGCATCTGGAGTTCCTTTGTAGTTGCTAGCGGCCCTGGCATGTCCATTCTCACTCACTCTCTCTCTCTCCCTCTTTCTGTCTCTCATAAATAAGTAAAAATAAAATCCTTAAGAAAGAAAGAAAGAAAGAAAGAAAGAAAGAAAGAAAGAAAGAAAGAAAAAGAAAGAAAGAAAGAAAGAAAGAAACTTTTCAGTCAGAGGAAACATTTGTCTGTCCAACTAAACACCAGATTAATAAATGAGACCTGGAATTTCTACCTTATGCATTTGCATCCTATGTGGGCTGGCAGAGAACAGCTAACCCTATGACTAAATTACCAACACATAAGCATAATGCCACTTAACTTACATATGCTCAGACAAACCCAGCACTGTGATAAGCACTATGCCCACATCATCTCATCCTTATGAGAGTGTTGTGACATAGGCACTGCCATCCCTGTGTGACAAATGAGAAAGCCCCAGCTAGTAGGTTGCCACCGTCATGAAGCTCATAAAAGACAGAGCCAGAATCTATGCCTCATTCAGTCTGATTCCAAAGTCAGTTCTTCAACTGTAATGCTACCTTAATGCACATGGCAAAGGAGTGCAAAAGATCTGCTGGGCAAAAAATGGGCATGTTAAGCTGAAGAGATGGCTTAGCGGTTATGGCGTCTGCCTGCAAAGCCAGAGGATCCAAGTTCAATTCCCTAGGACCCGCGTAAGCTGGATGCACAAGGTGGAGCATACGTCTGGAGTTCGTTTGCAGTGGCTGGAGGCCCTGGTGCACCCATTCTCTCTCTCTGCCTTTCTGTCTTTTTCTCTCAAATAAATACTTAAATGTTAATTTTTTTTTAAAAACGGGCATACTGACTTTCTCTTGTATAAGGGCACAGAGAAACACGTAGAGTAACTGTTCTACCAACTGCATAGTCTCTGTTCTCCAGGGAGGAATTATAACTGCATAGTCTCTGTTCTCCAGGCAGGAACTATAACTGCATAGTCTCTGTTCTCCAGGCAGGAATTATAACTGCATAGTCTCTGTTCTCCAGGCAGGAATTATAACTGCATAGTCTCTGTTCTCCAGGCAGGAATTATAACTGCATAGTCTCTGTTCTCCAGGCAGGAATTATAACTGCATAGTCTCTGTTCTCCAGGCAGGAATTATAACTGCATAGTCTCTGTTCTCCAGGCAGGAATTATAACTGCATAGTCTCTATTCCCCAGGTAGGAATTATAACTGCATAGTCTCTGTTCTCCAGGCAGGAATTATAATTGCATAGTCTCTGTTCCCCAGGCAGGAATTATAACTGCATAATCTCTGTTCTCCAGGCAGGAATTATAACGGGCCCCAAATGAAAAGTATCTGTACTTGTCTTCATTAGTTAGTTTCTAGCAAAAATTTCCCTGTGTTTCATTGTAGTTGTACATGCTAAATAATGCTCTGAAAAGACTGATAAATTACCTTTTAAAGGGTAGTGGGGCTCTTACAAAAAAGTACACAGTAAGACACTTAATGGAGACAGAATCTCCCTTCTAGTGTAAGCTTCCAGCTTCCTGGCTCTCCTGAGTGTCGGTCCTAGTCTGAGGTTCTTGTGTCTCCTTTCAGAATAGCTAGTGTATTTCTTTGCAAATGTGTGTCTGTGTGTGCACACATGCACGCACATTCTCATATGTTTCAAGTAAGTTGACTCCAGTGGTGATAGTTAACTTCTAAATATACCGTTAATCATGGCAGTAGACCCTTATTACCATATAGTAATCATATGAATCTTTTCACCATATGCTACGAAATGATTTGTGCATAAATAGTTGTGGTTATGTTTTTAAATAAAAATACGTGTGCATAGTCTTAATTGAGTTCTTAAGACAATAGCATGAATATTAAAAAAATTTCAAATGATAGTTTCCATTTAAATATCTTGATCTATAGTTACTGGGTTATACATGAAAAAAAAATATAAGACATTAAGAATTAGGTCCAGAAAAGGCCCCAGAAGATGTAATTTAAAAAATATGTTTTATTTATTTTATTTCTTTGAGAGAGAGAGAAAGAGACAGAGACAGAGAAAGAGAGAAAATGGGCATGCCAGGGCCTTCAGCCACTGCAAACGAACTCCAGACACATGCACCAACTTGTGCCTCTGGCTTACATGGATCCTGGGGCATTGAACCTGGGTCCTTTGGCTTTGTAGGCAAGCACCTTAGCAACTAAACCATCTCTCCAGCCCTAATATTTCTTTTGAGGCTTCTCTGTACTTCCATGTATTTTTCTTATAATTGACAAAAAGTTCATAGCCATTACATGCTGAAGAATAAGGAACTATTTTAAGTGAAGGGATAGTGTTATATTTTGCAATAATACTTAATGATGTTTCCAAAATTGTGGCAGGTAGATAATATGAGGTTACTTACCTTGGAAATTATATGTTTCTAGTATAAATATGAGCCATGCAGACCGAATCTTAGTTTGCCCTAAACAAAGGATATGACCATCTTAAGTATTTTCATTCAAAAGTCAAGTTGCTAATTCTTATGTTTTTGTTTTTTTTTAATTTTA
Organism: Orientallactaga sibirica; assembly: GCA_036365145.1. NCBI lineage: Eukaryota > Metazoa > Chordata > Mammalia > Rodentia > Dipodidae > Orientallactaga > Orientallactaga sibirica. The sequence continues at coordinate 4,894,252 of JAEOAD010000054.1, read as the reverse complement.
GGTTTTAGTATAAAGGCAGTGCCATTCCAGAATGCCACCTTGAATGTAAAAGAACTTGGAGGTATAACCTTTACAATCCTTTCTATGTCTCGTCTTGACTTTACTAATTTGGTATCCATGTCTTCTGTGTCGTTAAAACATCACTGATGCGAGGTGATTACATTTTGTGTTTTCTTTTGCTAGTACATTTCTAGTTATACTTCCTACTCTTTGTATGTGTTTTAAAGGTTATTGAAGAGTTCGAACTTGGATTTCTTTTACAGGAATCAAAGAACACTAATAGCAATTGATTTGATTTGATTATTATTATTTTTTTTACTTGTTTTCTCCTGGTCAAAAATTATTCTGAATGGAAACACATGAAGAGAATTTTCATATAATTAAAAAAATAAAATACACGGGACCAAGCATTGTACTTTTGTTTGAAATTATAGTGCAAATTTGGTTGTATTCAATCTTTTTAAAATGTATCTGTCCCGATAATAAATCTTTGCCACTGGATTCTTTTCTGGCCAAGCACATTTATTGGATAGGCTGTACCAGAAAGCATACACCAGTCAGGCTTTCATGACACTCTGTGTCTGGCACTTTTTTGGTTGTGTTTTATGTCAGTCAGGGTCTTAACCCATGTAAATAGATTAACAAAGAAATCAGTCAATTCAGTGAACCTACTAAATTCTCTAATGGGCAGGAAAATGGTGAGTGCCGGAGTTCAGGATAATATCGATGAGCTTAATGACTTAGAAGAGAGTTCTTTTCTATCTCTTTAATCACTTTGTGATGCAGACCGTACCCCATTTTGTTTTGCCTTTTTCTTCTCCCTTCAAGGTCATTCTAACAATGACTTATTTGCAGCATAATGAAATGGAAATACCAACTTTATGCAATTTTTTAAAATTTTATTTATTAAATTTTATTTATTTGAGAGAAAGAGGAAGAGGCAGAGAGAGAGAGAGAGAGAGAGAGAGAGAGAGAGAGAGGGAGAGAGAATGGGCACACCAGGGCCTTCAGCCACTGCAAACAAACTCCAGACGCATGTGCCACCTTGTGCATCTGGCTTATGTTGGTCCTGGTGAATCGAACTTGGGTCCTTTGGCTTTGCAGGCAAATGCCATAACTAGTAAACCTTCTCTCCAGTCCCTATGCTATTTTATTAATGGTTGGGACCTTCTTATTTTTATCGGATAAGGTATTGGCTGATCTTTTCAGGTGCCTGTTTTCCCAGCACCATACCTAGGACGTGTCTGCTCTGTCAGTTGGACACCTCACGCTGTCCTTTATAGCATCAGTATTGAAAAGCAGCCATGTCTGAGAAGTTGATAACTTTCTTTTAAGGTCCTTGGCTTTATCATTTTTGACAACAAAAACCACATGACATGAATGTTCTGTGTGTGCGAGTGGGTGTGCATGCATGCGCACGCGTGTGTGTTCTTCGGAGGGCAGAAGACAATCTTAAGTGGTGTTTCTTAGGTCCCACCCACCTTCTTGGAGGCAGAGTCTTTCACTGGCCTGGGAGTCACCTGTTTAGTTAGTGTGTGTTCTTCGGAGGGCAGAAGACAATCTTAAGTGGTGTTTCTTAGGTCCCACCCACCTTCTTGGAGGCAGAGTCTTTCACTGGCCTGGGAGTCACCTGTTTAGGATAGGCTGGCTGGGAAGCTCTGGTGATCCTCCGGTCTCCACATGTTTGGTGCTAGGTTTGCAAAGTGCATCATTACAACCAGCTTTTTAAATTTAATTTAACTTATTTATTTGAGAGAGAGAAGCAGATAGAGAGAGAGAGAGAGAGAGAGAGAGAGAGAGAGAGAATGGGCGTGCCAGGGACTCTAGTCCTGCAAATGAACTGCAGACGCATGCACCACCTTGTACACCTGGCTTACGTGGGTCCTGAGGAATTGAGCCTGGTCCTTTGGCTTCGCAGGCAAGCGCCTTAACCACTAGGCCATCTCTTCAGCCCACAATCAGCTTTTTTATGTAGGTTCTGGGGATTTGAATGCAGGTTCTCTTGCTCGTAAGGCAGGCACTTTACCGACTGAGCTCATCCCCAGTCCCCTCATGTGAGTTGTTTGCACGCTTGATCTTGGCCAAAAGGTCCAAAAAGGTTATATAACATGAACGTTCTTTTCTGACTGACTCTTTGGTGTAAAATGGTGAAGCTCACATTTGGTTGACTATTTTAATACTGCTTTGGTTTGTCTGGTGGCTGTTTTCTTGGTGACAGTATTATCTGCGGATATCATAATGTAAAAATCCATAGAACTAAGTGTATGGCTTAAAAACTGTACTGGGTTTTGAGTGCAACTAGTACTTAATGTTTTATTATGACGCTACACACAGTGTTTTATTGAACACCCATCAGGTGTAAGAACCTCGTAGTGAATTGTTGATGTATTTATTATATAAGATATTTGGATAAAATAAAGTGAATGCATCTGGACAGTTAGGAAAAAATGATGAATGCTTAAAGGCACTTATTATAACTTTGGAATGATGCCACTGAAATCAAGCACAGTGGTCAAGCCAGGGGGCTGGAGGGACGGGAGTAAATCTGTTCTTAACCAAGGTTTTATTTTGCTTCAAGAGCCTTGTCCCTGAAAATGGGTGAAATGGAAATGGCCGTGAGTATACTGTAAGATTTGGCAGTCACTTTTCAGTTCACACCTATTCTGTAATGAGGTTGAGGCGTAGAAGTGTAAGACGGAGCTGCAGGGCTTGGAGCAGAAAGGTTAGTTCCAGGCTAATGCTACCAGGGCCTGTGCATGGATTTGTATAAAGAGCAGATTTCTGGCCTAACCAGATTATTTTACCTCCCTCAACTTTTTTTTAAAAAATAATTTATTTTTATTTATTTATTTATTTGACAGGAAGAGAGAGAGAGAGAAAGAAAGAAAGAAAGAAAGAAAGAAAGAAAGAAAGAAAGAAAGAAAGAAAGGGTGTGCCAGGGCCTCCAGCCATTGCAAACAAACTCCAGACATGTGTGCCCGTTGTGCATCTGGTTAACATGGGTCCTAGGGAATCGAACCTGGGTCCATTGGCTTTGAAGACAAATGACTTAACTGCTAAGCCATCCCTCCAGCCCATCCTCCCTCAATTTTAATAGTTGTTTTCTTCTGAGAGACCATCTCAGGAAAAGATGACTTTTAGAGTAGAATTTAATTGTATATCCTGTCACGTCCCGAGAGGCAGACAGTACAGGGAGTGGATTCTTTGATTGGGTCACACATAGTTTATTTATTGGGGACTGGATACTAAGTGCGTCTCATGGATGAGCACAGGAAAAAGTATGGCTGAGCTAGAGCGAGACCGTATCTGTAAAAACTAAAAAGATAAAAGAAAAAATAAAAAAGATAAAAGAAAAAAGAAAAGGTAAGCCATAAAGGGGGGCAGTTGGTGAGAGTCAAGGAGTATGACAGGATGTCGTCTTGGTCTGTGTTAAGTGGGGACAGTGGCGTGGCTGTGCTCCCCACTTCCAGCTCTTGATGTCCTTCTTCCTCTGCCCTGGCGGAACACTGCAGGACTTTCCGTCACACCTCTTCTCAACCTTAACATCATGTTCTCACTGTTTCAAAAGTCCTGAACTTTATCCTGGTGTGGTGGCACACACCTTTAATCCCAGTACTCGGGAGGCAGAGGTAGAAGGATTACCGTGAGTTCAAGGCCACCCTGAGAATACCTAGTTAATTCCAGGTCAGCCTGAGCTAGAGTGAGACCCTACCTTGAAAAACCAAAAAAAAAAAAAAAAAAAAAAAAAGCCTAAGGATCCCCGTTCGGTTCTCCACATCCCACGTAAGCCAGATGTACATGGTGGCGCATGCATCTGTAGTTCATTTGCAGTGGCTAGAGGCCCTGGCGCTCCCATTCTCACTCTCTCTCTCTCTCTCCTTCTCTCTGTCTCTAATAAAAAAAAAAACTCTTTTTTTTAAAAAAGTCCTGAATTTTGAGGCTGGAGAGATGGTTTAGCGGTTGAGGCACTTGCTTGCAAAGCCACAGGACCCAGGTTTGATTCCTCAGGACCTATGTAAAACCAGATGCACAGGGTGGTGCATGCGTCTGGGGTTTGTTTTCAGCAGCTAGAGGACCTGCAGCACCCATTTTCTCCCTCCCTCTCTCTCTCTCTCTCTCTGTGCCTCTTCCTCTCTCTCAAATAAATAAAAAAAATATTTTAAAAAATAAACATGAACTTTTGGTTTAGTGATGGAGATAGTCATTAAAATAAATCACAGAATTAATGGAATTTATTTTTGAAAATAATGAAAGACCAAACAGAAGTAAGCAAAGTAGAAAGTGAGTGATGACAGAGACACGCTCTGACCTAGTGGTGTGACGGGCCAGTTTGCTTTCTGCTCTTTAAAGAATGGCCGGGGCTTGGGATAAGGTGCTTGCCACACAAGCGTGACTCCCTAGTTCAGATCTGTGAAGCCAAGGAAAACACCTGGAAGCCAAAGCGGACTTCCCAAACCCATCCCAGCCGGATGGGAGGGTGGTGGAGACAGAAGCTTGTCCCTGAAGCTTGTAAGCCAGCTAGCTTGGTTGCCAGCCCCGCCTTCACTCTGGCTGGCATCATTCCACGGGCAGGGGTCCTGGAGTGGGTGAAAAGGAGCCAGCTGGCTGAATAGGAGCATTCCTAGTGGGTGTTACCAGTGCAAGGAGATGCCTGCCTCAGACATGGAAGACGTGGAAGGCAGTAACCAATACCAGAGGTTATCCTCTGACCGCCACAGTGGCTCACACACATGAACATGCAGACATGCGTCACAATGACTCGTTTGCCCAACTGCCATAGCCACTGCTAGGAACACCTAGCTTTATGTGAATTTTTTATTTTAAAAAATTTTTTCAAGGTAGGATCTCACTCTAGCTCAGACTGAGTTGGAATTCACCATGTAGTCTCAGGGTGGCCTCGAACTCACGGCGATCCTCCTACTTCTGCCTCCTGTGTGCTTGGACTAAAGGCGTGCACCACCACGCCGGGCCTTTATGTGAAATTTGAACTCTACACACCCTTCTGTTTTTCCTTTCTGTTTTCTGTCACTCAGCCTCTCTTACCTGATCTTTGCAACGTCATGACTCCAGAATAGGTGCTATTACTATTTTGCAAGTGTGAGAAACTAGAAAGAAAAACACACACGGCTAGAGGTGGCCTGGAGAAGGAGATGGGAATCAGCAGGCTTAGGCAGTGGGCTTGGTTTGTGAAGAGTTTTGGCCAGTGTCTGGCACAAGTCAAGGGCTCCTCCCTCACATTGTCTGTCCCCTTCCCTTCCCTTCCCTTCCCTTCCGTTCCCTTCCCTTCCCTTCCCTTCCCTTCCCTTCCCTTCCCTTCCCTTCCCTTCCCTTCCCTTCCCTTCCCTTCCCCTCTCCTCTCTTCTCCTCCAAGCCTCCTTCTGCATCTCACTTCTCCCATCTAAGTGCTAACCAGGCCTGACTGTACTTAGCTTCCCAGATGAGAGAGATCAGGCCCATAATGTCCAACCTATCTAGAACTGCCCACCAACTGTGCATTTTCATACTCCTTCTTTCTTTATTTCTTTCACTCTTTCTTTCTTTCTTCTTTCTTTTTAAATTTTTATTTATTTACAGAGAGAGTGAGTGAGAGAGAGAATGGGCGCGCCAGGGCCTCCGGCCACTGCAAACAAACTCCAGACACGTATGCCCCCATGTGCATCTGGCTAACATGGGTCCTGGGGAATTGAACCTGGGTCCTTTGACTTTGCAGGCAAGTGCCTTAACTGCTAAGCCATCTCCCCAGCCCCGTTTTTCTTTCTTATTCAGGCATTGTGACCTTTCCCTAGTACCTGTCATTTGTCCTTTCTGGGGAGTTGCGGGTATAGTATATGGTATGGTATATAGTATGTACCATGTAAGCCAGTGAACCAGAAGCAGGGGCTCTTGTGTCCTCTCTCTCTCTCTCTCTCTTTTTAAGGTCAAATATTGATTCATGTAGGACTAGAAGAAATCCCTGGGTTAATTCTTCCCTACCTGGAGGAATTTCTTAGTATGATCCAGCCGGGCTGTGTTAGTTCTGACCCCATGAATGGCATTACGGTATTGCTCCCTCAGCTACATTTTTCCAAAGAGTTTTCTCACTCACAAAGCTTTCCTTGAAGTTAGTGCAAATTCCTTCTCCTTTAATGGTGGTGGTGGTGTGCGAGGGGTATCTCACTGTGCAGCTTAGTCTGGTTTTCAACTTGGAATCCTCCTGCCTCAGATTCCTGAGAGTTAGGATTATAGACCTGGGCTCCCGCGGCCTGTTCACTCTGACTCATTTTGTTCTACATTATTTTTATTATTATTATTTTCTGGATATTGTTCAATATACCTACAGGGATCCTGGATGGACAGTTGGAAGTACTCATCCAAAGAATTTTCTTTCTTGGGCTGGAGAGATGGCTTCACAGTTAAGGCGCCCACCTGCAAAGCCTAAGAACACCCATTCGATCCTCCAGGTCCCACGTTTAGCCAGACACAAAAGTGACCCAAGGGCGCAGTGCCGCAGATGCGCATAAGGGGGTGCACGCGTCTGAAGTTTATTCACAGTGGCTGAGAAGCCACTGATGTGCCCATTCTCTCTCTGTCTCTCTCTCAAAAAAAAAAAAAAAAAAAATTTTCTTTCTTTGTGACTGTTTTCAAAAGCACACCCATTGTATGTGGTTCTGGGCCTGTGCTTCTTTCTGAATCTCAGCCTCTTTGTGTGTAAAATGTAGCAATAGTATCTTGATGTTACAAAAATCCCGTGAAGACTGCCTTAGCTAACGCAGGCCAAGACAGCAAACGTGATGTAAAACTTACTTCATTATAGCTACACTGTGTCTACTCTCTCAGAAGAGAGAAACAGAAAACAATAATAGAAATTTCATGGTGATCTCGCTCTCTTCCCACCCCCTTATTTTTCTTTCTCTGTGTGGTTATAATTTTATCTATGCCCTAGACAAAGTACTCTTTTTCCTTGTTATGCCTTGTTAGATTCTTTTCTTTTTTTATTTTTATTTTTGGTTTTGCGTGTCACTTGAAACTGGAATTAACAGCCATCAGCCTCCCGAGTGGGGATTAAAGGCGTGCCACATTAGATTCTTTTCTACAGCTACCCCGAATAGCTTTTGTGTTGTACATGAGGTAGTTTTCCCGTCTCCATCTTGCCAGCTTGACTTCTGTTTTAGACTTCACCTGAAAAATCTCTTCTCTCTCTGCCTCTTACCTGTCGCCTGTCCACCGTGTGACGTGTGAGCCCTTTTTGAGGTCAGTGCAGTGTGGGGGTCCTTGGCTGAGCTGAAAATGTCGTGTACAGTGCCATGAAGTCACAGCTGTGGTCATTGTTCAGTTGTTGAAATTTTGGATTTCTTAAATCTACAAGCAGAGTTTTATGCATTTGTGGATGCTTTTCCCCTGATTTTGAAACTTCCTATGCGAATTGATATGATCCAGAGATGAACATTTCATGTCTTAACAAGCTTGCTTTGTTATTTATTGATAAGGATCCAGACACAATAATGTTCTCTAACCGAATTCTGGACCCATGAGTGGTTTTGTCAAATGACCTGTTTCTTCCTTCCCTATTCTGATGGGTTCTGCCTGAATCGCTTCACCGTGCTCCCTGGGCCACCATCCCCACGTGGTGTCCTCTCTGGCAGGCTTCGCCGAGGAAGGGCAAAGGAAAGCCCACAAGCCCCTAGCTGTCTCTCATGCTTCAGGATTCCTGGCTGCTAGCTGTCAATCAAATGGAGAAAGTTCTGGAAGATTTGGGGGCCTTCTTCCTTTTTTCCATTTCAGAGGCACTGAGGGCACTGTGGAAAGCCTGAGTGGTCTGTGTGCAGTCACCACTCGCCTCGGCCCAGGGTTGCAGTTGTGATCGAATGATGCTTGATGGTTGTCGGCGCAGCCATTTTTTTTTTTCAAGGTTGCTTCTTTCAGCAGCCAAGCTGTTATCGGAAACAGATGTCGATTCTGTCCTGTTTCTTTGTTTGCCTGGAGGAACGTGCCTCTTCACAGTGGAAGGCGCTGTTTCTCTCCTGCTAGTTGTCTGGGGATGCTTTGTATCTGACCCGGTTATTTACATTTCTTCATTTCTCCAGAAACTGTCCAGGGCAAACTTCTGGACAGACAACCCAGGGGCACCACTGTCTGTTTCCTTTAATTTCTGCCCTTGCATCCAGGCCACCTGATATCCTCCACCAAAGTGAAGCTCTTTTACTTCGCACTTGTCTTTTACTAAAATTTACTTTGGAGGGAAGCATAATGTTTTGATTTTTACCTGAGCATTCTCACAGCTTTGTGTGTAAGTAATGTGCATTATTCCCTCCATAGATCCACTACCACCCCCTATGGAAAAAAAAATCTGACTACGTGCTTATTAACTCAATGTAATCCCCAACTCTGAGAATCATGATACACCACAAAGAGGAGGTGTAAAGACAACATAAGCTAGTGAATTGATCGAGCATTAGAAAAACAAACAGTTGGCTGGAGAGAGAGCTTAGTGGTTAAGGCGCTTGCCTGAAAAGCCAAAGGACCCAGATTTGATCCCCTAGGACCCATGTAAGCCAGATGCACAAGGTGGCACATGTGTCTGGAGTTCATTTGCCGCAGCTGGAGGCCCTAGTGTATCCATTCTCTTTTCTCTCTCTCAACTAAATAAATAAAAATAAAAATACAGAATAGAAAAAGAAATAGTATAGTCAAGCATGCAGCAGTTACATATGAGAGAGACAGGGGGAGTTGAGAAACTTCTTGCTGGTGTAAGAGGAGCAGATTGCTGTTTAGAAACTGCTCTGACATCTGAGGACGGCTACACCCATGGAGACATGCATGTTCCCTATCTGCTATGCCATTGCAAGGCAGAAATGGTGCTCCCAGCCGGGTGTGGTGGCGCACGCCTTTCATCCCAGCACTCGGGAGGCAGAGATAGGAGGATCGCCATGAGTTCACAGCTACTCTGAGACTACACAGTGAATTCCAGGTCAGCCTGAACTAGAGTGAGACCCTACCTTGAAAAACCAAAAAGAAAAATCCCAAAAGAAAAAAAAAAGACTACAAAGGAAAAGAAAGAACTCTAGAAAAACCAAAAAAAAAAAAAAAAAAAAAAAAAAAAACCAAAAAAAAAAAAAAAAGGGAAAAAGGGAAAAAAGAAAAATGCGGCGCCCCCACGAGATGGAGCTATCCATGTTCTGTATCTGCTACACCGTTGCAAGGAGGAAAAGGCGCTCCACAAGGGCAGTGTTTCTTTCAAAATACTGAGCTCCTTGTTGTTGTTTTGCTATCTGTAAAATGCAAGTTGTCATAAATCACCTTGGTTTATTTCCCGAGGGATTGGGCTGGAAGGCAAAAGTTAACTGCAGGACTCTTCCCAAGAGAGATGTGTTAAGAATCGACAGTGGTATTTGCTCTAATTCTCTCTCTCTCTTTTATAGTCATGAATCTGATGTGATATGTGATATTGAATGGTGGAAGCGTCCCGATATAGCATTGTTTCCTTATCTGAGAAAAGAACCAGGCCTTTCTGGAGTGGGACTAGCCCGTTACCTCCTGGCTCCCTGCATGCTGCGCTCTCTCACTGCAGCTTCGGCCCTGCTATGGGAAATGATATTGGTCTAAAGCCAAGTGCCTTGGACGTGAGTTTAAAGGCCACAGCTATCTGAATTGGTTGAACAGGATCCCAGGGTGGCGGTGTTCAAGCGTTTTTTACACTTGCTCAGGGAAAACTGAGCCAAGCAGGCAGCAGAGCCAAATAAATGAATCTAGGGGCCCAAAAGTCTATTACTGGCTCATGTAGACTTGATCTCAGTTTTTGTTTTCTCCTGGAGAAGTGCCCTAGGAAATTAAAAAAAAAAATTCTATCTTCTCAGTCATAGTCCAGTGTAGTACTTATTGTCTATTTCTTCTAAGACTGTATATATTTATATAAAGAGAATATTCTTAAACTAGTTTCCTGGCCTTTTGACCAGCCCCCTGGCAATGGAGGGCTCATGTGATTCTGAAGGCCACTGCTCCCAGTGTTTCCTGTTGAGGGTAATCAGGTCATTTCTTATTTCCAAGTCTACCAATCGTGCGCTCAGAACATTTGTGCTGGGTTCTCAGCCTAGCTTCCTGTCGCACACAAGGGAATAAGTCTTACTGTTTCCCCCAGGAGTTACCATCATAGCAACTCGTTTTCACTATGTATTTGGTTTCCTTGCGATGTTGCAGCAATCGCAGTGGAAGTCAGGAGACCAGTATTTTCCTCCAAGAAAACGAGCCGTGGGACATTGGGCAAGGCGCTTTGCTTTTCCAAAGCAACTTTCTCTTTCAGCAGCTGATTACACTGATAACTATTCTGAGTTTGAGCGGCACACAGCCCGTCCATCTTTATCTTGAAACCATCTGCTTCCCTGTGTCTGCTGTGCGTCTTAGAGCCTGCCTCCACCCTCTTCCCAGGAGCATGTCTCACATTGTGTGCTTTCCTTTCACTCACTTATTGTATGTTTAGGGATGGTAGGCGTACAGGTAATTCTATTTCTGTGTGTGTGTGCACGCATGCTCTGTATGAGGTTTGGTATTCCTATGAGAAATAGCAACTAATATTAGTTTAACCAAGTTCTTCTTTTCCATTGCCTTTGAGGAGCACAGTAGTTTTACATGTCTGTGTATTATGACAGGACTGAGTTCACAGTACAGTCTGGATAAGAGAGACAGGACAAGGGACAGTTCACAAAGAAAAGAGTCCAAGAAGAGCAACATGTGACAAGAGTCATGAAGAGTTGGTTTGGGTTGTGGGTGGAACAAGTTGGGAGACATAGGAAGCATTGAAAAACCTGTCGTAATCTTAAGGCTTCACCAGTCCTGTACTATAAACTATATCAACAGATTTAAGTCACAGGGATATTTGTGAAATTGTGCCTCGAAGCACTAGAGTAATGAAAAAACCCTTCAAAAGTCAACTTATATAGTTAGTATTGAATTCATCATAGTGAATACCAACTTTGTGCTAGGCTCTGAGAATATAATTCTTGCTACACAAATACAGGCATGTGTGCGTGTGCACACGCACACACACGAGCCCATTTCTTTGTATATTTTAGTGGGAAAGTGATGCTGGTCATCATGATTATGTTAATTCTCAGAAAAAATGTTAGACTTTAGTAGGTTCTGTTAACTGGAATGCCATCTGGCAGCTGTGGACAAGGTAATGTGCTTTTAGTGACATGCCACTCACCAAACTACATTGGTTCTCTGACATACCCAATGCTAACTATAAAGGACCTGGGTAGCATTGCTGGTGGCATTACAAATTTGCTGGTTTTAATTTCCTGAGGTCCACAATATTATCAGAAGACTCAATTAAAAATGTCTGATCATTTTAATTTTGAAAGCCACCAATTCTTACGGCATCCATGGGAGCCAATGTTGTGAGCAATTTTATGTAATGTTAGTTATCTGTTTTAATACAAGCATGTTAAAGTCCTTCGATTTAAGTAACTTACATGATAGAAAATTAAAAATCTACAGGGTGTTTCCTCCCCCCACCCTTTCTTCTTATGATTCAATGTTTCTCTTTCAAAAATCCCATTGTATGATCAAAAAAAAAAAAAATAGCAATAAGCAAACTAGGAAACAACACCAAATGAAATCTATAGCCCAAAATGGATTTCAGTTTATAGCAAAGAAAGGAAAGCAAGACAAAGTCTGAGACGCAGACAATGGAAACATGAAATAGCGATGGAATCCATTGGGATTATTAATCAAGGGCGTCAGGAAAGTTATTCATTGGAGCCCACATTTGGAGCAGTGCCTTTATTTTTCTTTTCTCCTTGTGTTAAGTAGTGGATAGCAGCTGTGTTTACCCACAAACTCCATCCTTGAGTGTGGGTGCTAGACCCAGAGATGTAGGGCAGTGCCTTCGTATATAGTGCCAGGTGGGTTAGAAAGCCCCCCCCACACACACACAGGAGACAAGCCACTTGTCTGTCCCCATTAATCACTGGAAACAGACAATGGTAAACAAAAGAGCTGGCAGACAGAGTCCCAAACCAAGATGAGCATATAATTATGACACCACAAGTGAGCAAAGTCGACACAAAAGAAAGATGCCCAGTCAGAAAGGAGAAGAGAATGCGTTCAGGGAGCCAGACGCAACAGTGACCGGAAGAAGAAATCCAGAGATCTGCAGAGAGGCTTCGTGCTCACGAGAACGAATCAAACACGGAACGCGGGAATCTTAAGTTTGACTTTCAAATTTAAAACGAAAACGGTGACGCAACTCAGATGTAAATTGTTGCAACGAAAAGCTTGGGTTAGAGAATTTTCTCAGAGTGTCACGCAAAAGGAAGGCTTGGGTACTATGAAAGAAAATTTGAGACCTAGGGGACCGTCACCAAAGGTCTCTACCATCCCTGTAATCAACACTGTGAAAGGAAGAAAAAGACACAAAAAGAGAAGCAAGAGTAGATAAAGTTATCAAAAAACAGGAAAGGGCCAGGCGTGGTGGCGCATACCTTTAATCCCAGCACTTGGGAGGCAGAGATAGGAGGATCGCCAAGAGTTTAAGGCCAGCCTGAGACTATATAGTACATTCCAGGTCAGCCTGAGCAACAGTGAGACCCTACCTCGAAAAAACAAAAAAAAAAAGGGGGGGGAATATGCAGATGCAATGCATTCTGAATGCCAGCTATAATTACTAAGGAATAAAAATATTTCATCAGAAGCCCCCCCAAACATTATTTCTGTTTTCAACATGGATGAGGTCAGAAAAAGATAAAGTAGGGGCTGAGGACATGACTTACCAATTAGGAGCTTGCCTTCAGGGCCTAAGGACCTGAGATCATTTCCCCAGTACCCACTTAAAACCAGATGCATTTGGAGTTCTTTTGCAGGGACTGGAGGCCCTGACACACCCATTCTCTCCTTTCTGTCTTCCTCTTTCTGTTTCTTGTCTCTGTCTCTCTCTCAAATAAATAAATGAAATAAAACTTTAAAAAACCCATTGAAAAGAAAGCCCTTAAACTAGTAAAAAAGAGTAAAAAGTACTGAGAGGAATAAAAGATTTCATTCTACTACACCAAGATATCTATTTAACCCTGAATCTTTAAAAATACTTATTACAAGCCGGGCGTGGTGGCGCACACCTTTAATCCCAGCACTCAGGAGGCAAAGGTAAGAGGATCGTCATGAGTTCAAGGCCACCCTGAGACTACATAGTGAATTCCAGGTCAGCCTGGGCTAGAGTGAAACCCTACCTTGAAAAAACAAACAAACAAAAAAAACCCAAAAAACTTATTACATAATTCTGAATTCGATAAGACTGAAAGTAAAGAGTGTAGACAGAATCATTGGATTCATAATGAACAGAAGAATTTAGCCTACCTTCTTAAATAACAACAGATCAAATAAATGAAAATATATAAATAATTTTAGCCAATTAATAAACTTGATACAATTGATAATTACATGTTTTATATTCAAATAGAATATATATTGAAATATATGTAATTTTTTGCTCAACTTATCATGTATGGTTGATACTTGGATAAATTCATAACATTAAAAATGTTATGGGGCTGGAAGATGGCTCAGTGGTTAAGGCATTTGCCTATGAAACCTAAGGACCTAGGTTAGGTTCCCCAGAACCCACATAAGCCAGATGCACATGGTGATGAATGTGTTTGTAGTTCATTTGCAGTGGTTAGGGGCCCTGGTATGCCCATTCTCTCTGTCTCTCTCTCTCTTTCTCTAATAAATAAAATTTAAAAAATATACGACCTATCACTGATCCTGTTACTCTTTTACCTCTAGTTGTCTTTTTTGTTTTATTGTATTGTATTTTATTTGGTTTTTCAAGGTAGGGTCTCGCTCTAGCCTAGGCTGACCTGGAATTCAGTCTATTCTCAGGCTGGCCTTGAACATGGCAATGCTCCTACCTCTGCTTCCCGAGTGCTAGGATTAAAGGTGTGTGCCACCACACCCGGCTTCTAGTTGTCTATTTTGCAAATATAAAGTTATAGGGCCAGACTATCTCAATTTGAGCAGATGAAAATTTGTCTAAATGGTGATGGGTTAAGACACAAGAGGATTATGCCTTAATCTGGAAATACTCTAAAGATAGAAACTCTTTGCGTATCTTCTCAACAGATTTAAATTTTTCTACTTATTTTTTTTCTATGGGTACACACACATAACGATAAGAAACTCAGGCTGTGAGCCCCTGAAAACGTCTGATTCCATGGCCACGTTGGTTTACGTCTTACAACTCAGAGTTGAAATGTCCTTCATTCCCCTGCCGCAGATCAGTAAATTCTGTGCTGCCTTCCTAGGGTTCTGTCAAAGGCTTGTTTCCCCTCGGAGTTTGGTACATGTTTTAGTACCTATGATCTGTTTAATTTAACATTCACTATAGATATTTTAGACAACTCATAAAAACGAAATCACTAGGGGATTTTTGACACGGTGTGTATATTGGAAATAATATTGTAAAATAAAAACAGGGTAACAGGGCTGGAGAGATGGTTTAGCGATTCAGGCGCATGCTTGCAAAGCCTAAAGACCCAGGTTCGATTCTCCAGGTCCCACGTAAGCCAGATGCACATGGTGGCACATGCATCTGGAGTTCATTTGCAGTGGCTAGAGGCCCTGGCATGCCCATTCTCACTTAGTCACACACTCTCTCTCCCTCTCTCTGTCTCTAACAAATAAATAAATGAAAATAAAATCTTAAAAAATAAAAAATAAAAAACAGGGTAACTTTAAACACAGAATCTTTTGTGTTAGGTGAAGTTACTTCTGCGTCTTGAGTTCTCAGAAAGGCCCAGGAGTGGACACTGGCAGGGAGACCCCTCCCCAAGCCCACCATGCTATTACCCTCAACATCAAGGAACTGAACTCAGGACAAAATGAACGAGCCCACTAAATACTTTGGGTTGTGGGCCAGACACCCCCCCCCCCCACAAACCCCTGGTGAAACAGCCTCCTTCTGTCAAGAGGCAACCGCTTTCAACCCTGCTGTGGCTCAGGTTTTAAAGTCCAGCAGGGCAGGGCAACTCTTCTCGGCTGCTTGCGCGGTGTTTAGGGCTGCCTGCGAGTCCTGGTTTAGCGAGGCTGGTGTTCGGGAATCTTCTCTTCCGGTGGTGTCTTCTGTTTGAGGTGTCAGACCTCTTCATGTCGTGCTAGGAGGCTTCTTGAAAGAAGGGTTCCTCCCCTGTCACTTTCTGGAACTAGAGCAGTGTCACATGCACAGCTGTCCTCGTGGGAGGAGCCGTCCCATCCCTCACCTTCTTTGTCCCGCAGGTTGCACGTGTCGCTTCTCTTCAGATCCCCGGAGAAGAAAAGGAACATCTCGTTGCTTTTCTTGAATTCCTTCACTCTGAACTGGAGGAGATTTCATATCTAGTATAATTATTTGCGGGTTCTTTATTCCAGCTAATTTGTGCCTGTCTCTGAACTGACCTGCTCAATTTTAAACCTTAAGGCATTTAAGAAGAAATCTTATATGGGGGAGTAAGGGGTGAACTTTGACTTCCTCTACCAAAGCTTCTGTCGGATTAATGGTACATTAATAATACATTATGACTGACTTTACAGAAAAATGACACCATTTATAAACACAGCTATATTATGGTTTTCCCACTTCGTAGGTAAAAGGAAATCCTGTTTGTATTGCGTTGTGCAGGAAGTCATGGGTCCTATCAGATCCAGAGGCCATAAATGGTCTATTTGTGATTAGTATGTTTGCATGCAGAAGACTATGAAAGTGAATTCTCTGTCGGTGTGATGACAGGAATTTAGGTTAATAGATTTTTAAAAAAACTATTTATTTATTTATTTATTTGTTTGTTTGTTTGTAAGCAGAGAGAAGAGAAAAAGAGAGGGAGAGAAGGAAGGGGGGAGAATGGGCATGCCAGGGCCTCCAGCCACTGCAAACAGACTCCAGACACATGTGCCACTTTGTGCATCTGGATTTGGGGTTTAAACCCAGGTCATCAGGCTCTGCAGGCATTGCAGGTTAATTTTGACACCACTGAGAACTCGCCACCATAGGTATAATACTTTGGGGAAGAAATCAGTAGAATCTAATCATCTGTCTTTTATACTTCTGAGATCCTGTTTTAAAAGGTGCATAGAAAATTATGGGATCAAATAGGTGTGTTCATTGGTAGACTTTGTCAAATAATGTTTAGTATTCAAAAGAATTATTCATTTTGTAAAAAGCTGTATGCCAAATTTTCTTTTCTTTTCTTTCTTTTTTTTTTTTTTTTTGGTTTTTCGAGGTAGGGTTTCACTCCAGGCTGACCTGGAATTAACTATGTAGTCTCAGGGTGGCCTCGAACTCTCAGCAATCCTCCTACCTCTGCCTCCCGAGTGCTCAAATTTTCTTTAAGTATTAAAATTCTAACATACTTTATTTTTTGATTCAGATAAATATATTTCACAACATTTCTAAGGTATAAACTGATTTTAAGTTTAGCTTCTGTAAGGTTTAGTCACTGTAGTATTATGTTTATATTTTTTCCTCAACCCACTGTCCTTTAAAATGTTCCTTCTCTTAAAATAATATTAGGCCATTTTACTAGGTTTCAGAGTCCCTAAATCCGAGCCGGGCGTGGTGGTGCACGCCTTTAATTCCAGACTCAGGAAGGAGGAACGCCATGAGTTCGAGGCCACCCTGAGACTACATAGTGAATTCCAGGTCAGCATGGGCGAGAGTGAAACCCTACCTCAAAAAAAAAAAAAAAAAAAAAAAAATCCTAAATCCTCCATTCATAATGGCCATATACCACTTTGCATGAATGTCTTTGGGAAAATTCTCTCTAGGCTATTGTGAAGTTGTAAATGTTCCTCCCTTTATCATCTGGGACTAAATGTCTCTGAACAAGCGGGGGGGGGGGGCAAAGAGTAGAAGAGATGAGGTAATGAAATCTGGTAATTTTTGTAATGAATATCTAATTCGTTCTTTGTTCCTTTATGTCTCATGCTGTGATAATTGCCCGTCTTCTTTGATTAATTAGAAAAGCTGAAATGTTCACCTCGATTGGCAGTGTGGCCATGAATATTTGTATATTCTTTGTAGCACTTTCTGGCTCTTTCTATAAAGACTGGGCCACCATTTGTAAGAGAAAACAAATGAGGGCTAAAAAGGCTCCCTGGCTGGAGAGCTCAGGCACCCAAGTGCAGAGTCCCAGGGAAACGCGGAGCGAACCCTGCAGCCAGCAGAACGTGTCCTCTTGGCACAGCATTGCCGGGAGTTTTGTCCAGGGAGTTCAATGGGGCAGGTCACCAGAGGAGGACACCAGGGGACAAGTTCACGATGGCCATGTGCAACATTTGGCCCGTGTGCTGACCATGTGAAACTTTCTCGGGGACTGGAGGAATTGCCTGCCATGGCAGCCCTGAGCTTAGTCCTTTGCAGCTCCCTGGCCTCGTCCTTGTTTTTCATGGGCAGCAGTTGTCACGCACTGTTTGAACATTGCTCCAGCCTGCTGATGAGAGGTGGGGGTCAGGGGGTGTAAAGTGGAAAAAAAAAAAAGTTATCTACCGCAGTTCTAAATCAAATTTTAAAACAACACAACATTTTAATATCTGTAGCTGGAAGGGAAATGCTTGGATCTGTGCAGCTGGCAGGCAAGGAGGGTCGTGGCTGAAGAAGAGATGATGTCTTTGGGGCCAGTTTAAGAGACAAACTAAAACTACGCTAAAAGAAACCCAGGCCGACTCTGCTGTCCGGTTTCCCAGTAAAGTCAGAGGGGACAGCCCTGGCAGTACTATGGATTTGTATGCTAGGGTTGATATAAACAGCAAAACTCTCAGCCCTGTAGCTATAAAAAGAAAGATTTTTTTATGATGTATTCGTTGTTTAAGAGCAGGCTCTGAGTTTTGTTTAACATTTAATTCCTATGCAGTTCAAAAACCCAGAATTAGTGCCTAAGCTCTTTCAGATGTTTTTATTGTGTAATGTTTTCTCCAGATTCTTTTAATGTATGGGTTATCTCCCCCCCCTACACACACCCAGTCTGTTAAAAAAGATCAGTTTGTGTGAATCTTGACACTGTGATGCTATTTCATGGTTTTAATTTGAATGTGAGTTTTTGCAGCTGGAAGCATGATTAATGGTATATACTTGTTTGTCATGAAAACCGACGATATTTTATATGTAGCCAGGACACACTGAAGACTTGCTTACATTCAACTGGACCTAAGTCACATTTTACGTCATTTTAGCATTCTACATATCATTTGCATCCACCTTCAACATGCAGATGTGTATCTCTTACGAAATAGAACTGGCTGTTGAAGGTACTTCAAGAATGGGTACAAGGCTGGAAGGATGGCTCAACAATTAAGGTGCTTGTCTGAAAAGACTAACAGCCCGAATTTGACTCTCCAGGACCCACTTAGAAGCCAGATGCACAGCTGTACACACACCTGGAGTCCATTTGCAGCGGCTGGAGGCCCTGTTGCACAAATTCTTTCTGTCTGTCTCTCTCTGTTTGCAAATAAATAAATAAATAAATAAATAAATAAATAAATAAATAAATAAATAAAAATATTTAGGGCTGGAGAGATGGCATAGTGGTTAATGGGCTTGCTTGCAAAGTGTAAGGACCCAGGTTCAATTCCCCAGTACTCATGTAAGCCAGATGCATAAGGTGGCACATGTGTCTGGAATTTGTTTCCAGTGTCTAGAGGACCTGCTGTGCCCATTCTCTCTCTGCTTTTTTCTCTCTCTCATTTTATTTATTTAAAATTTATTTATTTATTTGCAAGCAGAGAGAAAGAGAGCGAGGAGACAGATAGAGAGAGAATGGGCACGCCAGGGCCTCTAGCCACTTCAAATGAACTCCAGACACATGCGTCCCCTTGTGCATCTGGCTTATGTGGGTACTGGGGAATCAAACCTGGGTCCTTTGGCTTCACAGGCAAGTGCCTTAACCAAAAAGCCATCTCTTCAGGCCCTAAATAAAATATTTAAAAAACACATTTTGAAAAAAAAGAATGGGTAGAAAAACTACATATCATATTGTCCATTAGGTAACTTACCTCTTCCTCTCTCTCACCTTCCCTTCTTCTTCCCCTTCCCCCTTTCCTTCTCTTCTCTTCCCCTTCTCCTTCCCTTCCTCTTCCTTCTCTTCCTTTTCCCCTTCCCTTCTTCCCTCCCTCCCTCTCTCCCCCTTTCCCTCCCTCCCTCCCTTCCTTTCAATGGTACCACATGGAACCTCGGAATCAGTGTTCCAAAGGGGAAGGGCATAGTTGTAGAGTTTAGAAGTTCATTGTCTATTGCGCTCGTATTTTGGCATCCTTTTACAGCTGATTCACATGGTGGCATGACAGTCCAGGTCCACCTTACCTCTTGCTCTCTCGGGTCAGCGCTGACTGCCACGAGTCGTAGCAGTGTCTTCCAGATTCCCTGGATTCGGTGGGTGATTGGCATATTTGCCACAGTGGTCAAAGCCATCCTTCTCAAAAGCCGTGTCAGAAAGTGGCATGTATATAGCCGTCTTCAGAGATCAGCTTTGTAGGCCATTTGCATTGTCTTGCAGCATTCTACCTTCCAGTGGTTTTTCTCTCATAAAATCATGACAGCATATGTTAAATAAGCCCTTGCTGAAATCTGTGAAACCAAACAGAATGTGTTTTCACATCCCTGGCGGGGGCTGAACTGTCCCACATTGGAGACTGGCATGGCGAGGAGCTCAGTATCCGGGAGACGTCTCTAGGCCATCTTTGAAGGGATCTCAGTAGATCAGTCTGTTGGAATTTTCCACTGTCTAACGTTCTGTTTGGTTGGTGAGATGCACCCCCTTCTGCCTGTGGAGCCACAAAGATGACCTCCTGGGTCACTCACTGAGAAAGGACCATCTCGCTGTTATTTACCCTGACACGTTATTTTAGCAGTCTAAATATCTCCCATTTCTTTAGCTGTTTTGTTCACACGATACGGTCTTCTGCTCTGTTGCCATCTTGATTGCCGATAGGGGACGTTTTAAGTTGTCATGGTCCCTTGTACCCTCTGGCTCCAGCATAGGGGCTCTGTGCATTTTCCGATCACTGGCACACCCTCAGCCCTTTCCTTCCCAGCACTGTATTTTTCCTCGTGCCAACAAGACAAGCCATAGCGCTGCATTGGCTCATACTGGGTATACCGTTAAATCAGCCAGCTCCTCTCACTCACGTCTTTCTCATTTCTGTTCTTCGGTGGATTTTTTTTTTAAATTTCAAATACCAGACATTACTTATATCTCCATGAAATTTCATTGTGTAAGCTCTGGCTCATTGTTGCAGCTTGTCAAAGACGTCTTGACATTTTTTAAAAAAGTTTTTTGTTATCCAACAGATTAGCAGTTTCTTTCAGCTTTAGGCCATCTGTAAATATGAGTAGGATACCTTCATAGTTTTTGCTCAAACAAAATTTATAAACAAGGGCTGGGGCGGTAGCTCAGCTGGTAAAGTGCTTGCAAGCATGAGGACCGTGTAACATAACGATGGTGTAGTATGATATTGCTGTAATAGTGTGTGTCTGGTGCTGTGGGCATCCTCATACACATGTAAAGTGCCAGGCGTGGGGGTGAGTGCCTGTAGAGTTAGTGCTGGGGAGGCAGAGATAGGAGGATCCCTCGGGCTTGCCAGACGAGACTAATTAGCAAGCTCCAGGCCAATGAGAGACCCTGTCTGAAAGGAGGTGGATGGCATTTTTGAGGACGACACTCCATGCTGTCTTCTGGTCTTCACACATACGTGCACCTGCACACACAGATGGACCCCACCACACACATGAACATGCACACACATACACGTGTATTTTGTTATACTTTTATAGTTGACTCACA
This sequence comes from Orientallactaga sibirica, assembly GCA_036365145.1. Classification (NCBI taxonomy): domain Eukaryota; kingdom Metazoa; phylum Chordata; class Mammalia; order Rodentia; family Dipodidae; genus Orientallactaga; species Orientallactaga sibirica. The sequence continues at coordinate 4,873,475 of JAEOAD010000054.1, read as the reverse complement.
TGATAGTCTTAAAAATTTAGGGGGCTGGAGCAATGGCTTAGTGGTTAAGGCATTCGCCTGCAAAGCCAAAGAATCCTGGTTCGATTCTCTAGGACACACATAAGTCAGATGCATGAGGGGGGCATGCACCTGTAGTTCATTTGTAGTGGCTGGAGGCCCTGGTGCACCCATTCTCTCTCTCTCTCTGCCTCTTTCTCTCTCTTAAATAAATAAATAAATAAATAAATAAATAAATAAATAATATGTATATATTTGAGAAAAAAATAAAAATTTAGAAATGGATCACATTGTCTATCCTGTGTGAACTAACCACATGAGTAGAATATGGTCATTCCTTCAGGCAGCTTGGAGGTCATGGGGAGTAACAGACATATGATCACATGACCATAAGACAGTGTGATAACTGCTGTAATAGAATTGTGTGTCAAGTGATAGGAAAAACAAAAGTGGTTGCTGCCATAGAGAATTCCCCATTTCTTTTATTTATTTATTAGAGACAGAGAGAGGGAAAGAGGGAGAGGGAGAGTGAGAATTGGTGTGCCAGGGCCTCTAGCCACTGCAAACGAACTCCAGACACATGTGGCACCATGTACATCTGGCTTATGTGGGACCTGGAGAATCAAACGGGGTCCTTAGGCTTCGCAAGGCATGTGCCTTAAGCACTAAGCCATCTCTCCAGCCCGAGAACTCCCTATTTCTTTTTTGAGGTAGAGTCTTTCTATAACCCAGACCGACCTGGAACTCACTCTGTAGTCCCAGGCTGACCTCAAACTCACAGCAGTCATCCTAGCTCTGCCTCCCAAGTGCTGGGATCAAAGGCGTGCGCCACCACACCTGGCTTGAGAACTCTTTTTTTGTTGGCATAGATCCATAGAGTTTGGGATATGACACTTGTCAGCTTCTGCCATCTGATTTCCTTTTTATCCTTTTGTTTCATTCTTAGCCAAAATATACAAGAAGCTTGTCAAATATTTTTTTGAAATATGTTTTGAAATAATCTCATACTGTAGCACTTCCCAACTTGATGAATAACCTGGCAGGCCAGTGAAAAAGAAGTGAGAATTCCTGAGAAACACTCCTGTCATGGCAACTCCTGGAGCAGCTTTTGCCCATTTCCAATCTTCTAGTATCCTTCCCATTCTCCATGGCTACGTAACCATGCGGATTTGTGATGGCATCTGTTAGCTGTGTCCGTACGCAATCTGTCTACATACAGAGGCTTCAGTTAACTTACAGAAGCTGGTGTCCTCCGTACTGTCTTTAAATCCCAGATTCCTCTCAACTCTTTCCAGATTAAAAATCATTTTTATGTCCTTTCTGTTTTTTTTTTTTTTGCCTCCTTTATCTGTTTTTAAATACTCTGCAAGTGTAAAGTCATTTTAGCCTTTAGTCCTTCTCTTTCATCCCGCCTTTAACTCTCCTTCTCTTTACGATGACCATCTAGCCCTTGCTGGCTTTTCTCCTTTCCTCCCATGATGATGTCCAAGATCTTTGTAAAACCTAGGGTAAATGGCCCTCTCTGGTATTTATGGTCTCGAGGTTGTCATGGGAACCATTTCTTCCTAGATGGTCACAGTTCAATCCAGACCACGTAAACTCTTCATCATCCTTCTTTGCTATGAAGTTATCAACAAGGACGAACTAGATTCACCGGAACTGAGGCCACTCTGACACGTGACTGTCCCTAGCAGTGTGCTGGCAGGGAAGCCTGGACCGTTCACCTTTGCTCATGAACAACACTGCCGGCATGCTCCGCTTGGTCCCCCTCCTTGGGGTCGTTGTTGAGGTTGTCGTCTCTCTGCTGCTCTTCTCATTGACTTCTCAGCGTGTCTGTCAATACACCTAGTTCATTTGTCTGACTTCAGAATTTTGACTCTTCAATGTGACCCAACAATTTCTAATGAGCCATGATAAAATAGCTCGTTCTGGGGCTGGAGAGATGGCTTAGCGGTTAAGGCGCTTGCCTGCAAAGCCAAAGGACCCCGGTTCGACTCCTCAGGACCCATGTAAGCCAGATGCACAAGGGGGTGCACGCATCTGGAGTTCGTTTGCAGTGGCTGGAGGCCCTGGCGTGCCCATTCTCTCTGTCTGTCTCTCTTTCCTCTCTCTCTGCTTGCAAATAAATAAAAATAATTTTAAAAAAATAGCTCGTTTTCTGTGGCTTTGGCAGCAACTTCTCAGATTGCCCTGTCCAGCTGTGCGGTCCTCAGTACTTTCGTATGGATCTGATCCCTGTGTGCTTATCAGATTTTCCTGTAAAGACACGTGCTTTTAGTGAATTTGTGTGAATATTTGCTTACATAAATATTAAAACCAGAAAGGTTTAGGTTTGAAATATTTTAAGGCTCTGCCACATAACACAAAACTTTATGGATAGATCCTAATAGGAATTTTGTTTTCTTTGCCATATATATTTACATTCCTGTTGGGAATATATTTTCTTATATAGATTTATGTTCATAGTAGAAATATATTCTTTTGTAATTCTTTATGTCTTTCCTACTGCTGTCAACCATTATTTAAGGGTTTTTTTTTTTTTTTTTTTTTTTTTGGTTTTTCCAGGTAGGGTCTCGCTCTAGCTCAGGCTGACGTACAATTCACTATGTAGTCTCAGGGTGGCCTTGAACTCATGGCAATCCTCCTACCTCTGCCTCCCCAGTGCTGGGATTAAAAGCTTGTACCACCACGCCCTGCTGTTTTTTATTTTTTTTAGTTTGTATTTTTTGTAACTGAAATTAAAATTTATATGTTTGTCTCTCTTTTGTAAGTGTCCTTATCTCTTCATTATTTTGCTTTTAAAATCTGACTATATTTATATACTAATGATTTTTAGGTAAAATTTCTGGTTAAAATTTTCCTTGGGATTTTCATTGATAATACATTGAACTCATTAGTAAATTTGGGAAGTCTTTAAAATTTTATTATATGATTTGAAACTTTATTCATTGTTTTATGTTGTGACACATGTATGTGTGTGTGCTGCCTATATAAGCTTTGGGATAAGTTCCCATATTAGCTATTTTGTAAACATTTATATTTTGTTTCTAATCACCTATAGAACCTGTTATTTCTGAGTCTTCCAGTTAATTCTTTTGGGTTTATGGGTGTCTGGCTCACTTCCAGTGGTAATAACTCCTCCATCAGCTTCTTGCATATCCTGTTTCTAGAACTTTAGCATGCATGGTGCTGCGTAATTCTGGGGATAGGTTTAGCCACATTTGTTTTAATATCATCCACATTTCTTATAGTACTTGGCATTGAAAAAGGTATTCCAAAAATATTTGGTAGAGTCAGTTTGCTAGAATTTCACTGTTCAAGATCTTTGACTCAAATTAGTAAAACTAAAATATGCTGTATGTTAATAACAAGAATAGAAGTAGAAATCTGTCCGTGGCAGTGAGAACAATAACTAGATTGTCAACTACTCTTCTCTGAATGGGGAAATAAGATTACGCACAGCTTCTGTGAAAGGAATGGTTTTGTGGCTCAGGTAGCATTTAATACAGATCTTAGAATAGTTCATACATGAAGATGAGGAAAAAGAAAATTCTTAGCAAAAAGGAATGCTATAGACAGATAGCAGCCATCAGGCAGAATGAGGGGCAGTAAGTGAAAATGCGTGTAATTCATCATGGCCCAGGAGGGGTCCTAGCTTAGGAAGGTGAGTTGGTTAGAGCCTCAATGGCAAGCCGCATTCTTGGACCAATACCTCCCAGGCCTTTTCACATCATCAGACACATTGACAGTGATCACCACCTTTTCGTGGCACACAAGGATGAACAGAAACTGCTTACTGCTAGAGGTGATGATAAGAAATGGGAGATGCATGTCCTCAGGCCCCGCTAGACACCCACAGGCTGCTGACTTTTCAGCATGTCTTGTCATCCTCCCAGAACACATCCAGGAAGTTCATAAAATTTTTATTTTATCTTGACAAATTTCTCCCAAATTTCACATGGAAAATGATTTTTTTTTTTAAGTTTTCTACCCCATTAAACCACTCCACCCGCCTCCCCACACACATGCAGATTCTTTCTTGAGGTACCACATATGTCTGTGGTTCCCAATTCAATCCAAAAATCCCATTCTTTTTTCTTCTTCTTCTCCTCCTCTCTCCTCTTCTTCCTTCTTCTCTTTCCTCTTTCTTTTTTTTTTTTTTTTTTTTTTTTTTTGGTTTTTCTCACTCTGGCCCAGGCTGACCTGGAATTAACTATGTAGTCTCAGGGTGGCCTCGAACTAATGGCAATCCTCCTACCTCTGCCTCCCGAGTGCTGGGATTAAAGGCATGCGCCACCACACCCGGCTTTCCTCTTCCTCTTTCTTGTTCTCTTTCAAAACCATGGCTTTTAGTTGAAAGTAGAGATGGCCATCAACATGCATCTCAGGTTCTTTAATTCCTACCGAAGTTGTATTCACCAAAGATGAATGCCTATTTCTCATGACTTCTTTGTCACACTTGCTTTTGGCTTTATAAGTAATTATATCTCAGTGCCCTGAATTTTGGTACACAATTCTCCCAAGATTACCTGTGTTCTACCAATAAGTACATGTGTCATTTCTGGTCATCATTTCAGGGAATCAGTGAACTGGTCCCAAATGGTAATCAAATTGTTACACTGCAAATCTGAAAGAGCTACTGTAGACTAAACAAATTTATCTTAATAGGTGATTTTTCAAAAACAGCATTTCTCTTGATTAAAGAATCAAGGTTAAATACCAAAATATAATTTAATGTTGATACATCTACACTGGTTTTTGCATTAGTAAGAAAGGTGCCTCTCAGGACACTTTATCTCTCTTGACATTTAACTAGTTCACTTACTTACAAGCATAAAAGTAGATCTTGAATTAATATCTTAAGAGATTTTAATGCTGAGGATGGGTTTAAAAGATTACGATTGGGTTTTAATTTCCCTTAGATGTTAAGATGATGGTTTGCTTACATTTTAAAGAAGGAGTCTTCTCTTTTAGAGCTCTTTGCAGATGAAATGGCACAATATCTCAGACTTGCTTCAAAATAATGAAGAAGAAGCCGGGCGTGGTGGTGCATGCCTTTAATCCCAGCATTTGGGAGGCAGAGGTAGGAGGATCGCCTTGAGTTCAAGGCCACCCTGAGATTACATAGTGAATTCCAGGTCAGCCTGGGCTAGAGCGAGACCCTACCTCGAAAATACAAACAAATAAATAATAATAATGAAGAAGAGGAAGTGGGAGAAGCCGAACTGGGACAGTTGATGGCCGTCAAGCCTGGGTGATGTTTTCATCATGCTTTATATTGGGGACGGGTTGTTGAAGAAGGGTCTCACTCTAGTCCAGGCTGACCTGGAATTCACTATGTCATCTCAGGGTGGCCTCGAACTCACAGCGATCCTCCTGCCTCTGCATGTACTACCACACCCAGCCTCATCATCCTCTTTTGATTAAATTTTCCATGATAGTGAATGAGAATACCAGAAGAACATTCACATTTTCCCCTGATGAGTGTCAGTAACCCCGCAGTGCTGCCAAGCCCGAGGGGGCTGTTCAGTGCTGTGGAAAGCGTGTGCTGCTGTCATATTAAAAGTTCAGTGCTGTGTAAAGCATGAGCTGCTGTCATATTAAAAGTTCCTTCGTTTCTTGATTCGGTCACTCTTCTCGCTACCGTCCCTGTGCCTCTCTCTGGTGGATTCTCTCCTCCATCTCCCACATCATGATTTACTACTTCTAATACGCTCTGAGCAGAGAGCCAAGAAATTAAGTGTGATCGCATTTTTTTTCTAGGCAAGATTTCTTTGTGGGCCCCAGGGACCTTTTAGCGTGTTAAGCATGTGAGCTTGAGGATGTTAATTTGGGGACATTTCTTGGCTGTGGCATGATTCCTAGTTTTTAGCTGTTTTCTGGATAGTTTATGCACTCTGTGGTTGTTTTAGATATGTGTGCGATCATGAGTGTAAGGGGGGTACAAGGATGGGAGTCATTTTTCTTCACGTGTTTTTAATACAGCAATAAAATTTACTCTACAGCTCATTGAGTAGAAATGTAATTTCCCGGTGTTTAGCAATACTTTTAAGAATCAGAAGAGTAAATGTATTTTCATAAGAAACACTCGTGTTACTCCAAAGCAGCTCAAAGCCTAAATGAGATAGTGTCAAAAGATGTTATCAGCTCTGTGACCTGCCAGACTGTGAGCTCATGGGTCAGGCCGGGATCGTAGCTAATTAGCCTGCCACTGGATTCCTGACACCCCGTGTTGCCTCCGACACATAGAAGCTACTCAGGGAACATTTGCTAGTTGATACAGAAAGTAGAAATGTAGGCCGTATCATTTTTATTTCCGCATGCATGAATGTAGTGAAGACTGTATGTTGCTTCATATAGAAGCTGCTCAGTTACTCAGAAGTGGTCTTAAAACATAAATGCAGCCGGGTGTGGTGGCGCACGCCTATAATCCCAGCACCTGGGAGACAGAGGTAGGAGGATCGCTGTGAGTTCGAGGCTACATAGTGAATTCCAGGTCAGCCTGAACCAGCGTGAGACCCTACCTCAAAAAACCAAAAAGATAAAAAAATAAAATAAAATAAAATAAATGCAGAAAACTATCAGACCAAGACAATTTTTTTAAGATTTATTTTTATTTATTTATTTATTAGAGACAGAGAGAGGGGGAGAGAGAGAGAATGAGTGAGAATGGGCGCACCAGGGCCTCCCGCCACTGCAAACGAACTCCAGACACATGCTCCCCCTTGTGCATCTGGCTGATGTGGGTCCTGGAGAATAGAACCGGGATCCTTTGGCTTTGCAGGCAAACGCTTTAACTGTTAAGCCATCCCTCCAGCCCTTAAGCGGTGTTTTTAAGATAGTAGAGGTTGCCAAAACAAAGTCAAGACTAGAAGGAAGAAAGGTGCTGATGGACAGAGAAGAACAGTGTCAGCAGAGGTGACTAGAGATCAGGGTGAGCAGGAGGACAGACTCTGGGAGTTGGGTGAAAGTGGAGCATACCATGCCCCTTTTGACCAATGACAGCTTGTCTCTGGACAGGACATTTCTTATCTCCAGAGTACAGTCCAGCACAGTGCATGGTGCCAAGAAAATTCCTGTAGCAATTTTAATTTCAAGTGCTGGTTTTGAAAGGAACGTTTCGAGATACAGTAAATAGAGCTGACGCGGTGGTAAGACTTGGGGTCAGTTAATAAGATGTACCTTCCGTTAGTTCATTACACTCCCTAGCCGGAAATGCACTTGTCAGTTTGTATTCGTTATCTAATGCTATATCAGACTTGAATAAGTTAAACATAGAATTAGCACACAACCCAGTGAATCCGCTTTCGGGGCTGGAAGAATGGCTTAGTGGTTAAGGCACTTGCCTGCAAAGCCCCAAGGACCCAGGTTCGATTCTCCAGGACCCATGTTAGCCAGATGCACAAGGGTACGCATGCGTCTGGAGTCTGTTTGCAGTGGCTAGAGGCCCTGGCGCACCCATTCTCTCTCTCCTTCTTTCTCTCTATCAAATAAATAAATAAATAAATAAATAAATAAATAAATAATATTTTTTAAAAATCAAATTTTAGGTAATAAACCCCGAAAGAAGGGAACAATAGGTGTCCAGCCTGGCATGCTGGCCCACACCATTAATCCTGACACTTGAGAGGCTGAAGCAGAAAGACGGCTGTGAGTTCAATGCCAGCCTGGTGTACAGAATGAGACCGTGTTTCCACCCCACCCAAAGTTCTTTCCGACAAATATTTACACAGCAGTCTGTATAGCGCAATGCGCAGCAGCTTTATTCAGAATTACGCAAAGATGGAAGCAGCCCCATGTCCCTCCGCAGATGAACAGGTTAGATGAATGTAGCATGTTCGTGCAGCAGAAGACCAGTCTCCCATAACGGGGTCGCTTACATTCTCTCGCTGGTGTTAGCGGCTGTTAGAACCAGCGGTTGGCCAGAGGGTGCCTCAAACGACTTGCAGTTTACTTCATAAAAGCTTACACACCCAGAAGGCAAAAGAACCTAATAGCAAGATGGAAGGTGGACGTTCCAGTCTCATACTGGATCAGGGAAGGGAACCCCATCACCTTGACACATCTTGTTTGTTACAAGTTCAGCCCTAGGGTCAGTGGAAGGTGTCACATCACAGGCATTGTTATGTGGTAGTCCTTGCTTTGTGAAGTTCCTGCCAGGCCTGGGACATTTCTGCTGGACTGGCCACATGCTCTTCCTGAAAAAATGTTCCTCTGGTAAACTCAAAAATCACTGTGGTGGCAGGTATAGAAAGAAGAGCTATGCTTCTTGCCTTTATAAAAATACAAAACAGGGCTGGGCGTGGTGGTGCACGCCTTTAATCATAGCACTCGGGGGTAGGGGGGGCAGAGGTAGGAGGATCACCATGAGTTTGAGGCCACCCTGAGACTACATAGGGAATTCTAGGTCAGCCTGAGCTAGAGTGAAACCCTACCTTGAAAAAAAAATACAAAATAAAGGTTGCTCCGGATGCTACTTGCTTTTGTGCAGGAAGCCTTCTTATTCCTTGATTATTAACAAGGGCACATTGCTTAGAGCGTATGACCAAGGCTTGGTGTGCTTTCAAACCACACTCCTGAGATTTAAAGCAAGTTTTCTAATTAAGGAGGAGACAAAATCTTGACTCTGCTCCCAATTAAAGAATAGGGATAGGGCTGGAGAGATGGCGTAATGCTTAAACGCTTGCCTGTGAAGCCTAAGGACCCAGGTTCGAGGCTCAATTCTCCAAGTCCCACGTAAGGCAGATGTACAAGGGGGCACATGCATCTGGAGTTTGTTTGCAATGGCTGGAGGCCCTGGTGCGCCCATTCTCTCTCTCTCTACCTGCCTATTTCTGTATCTCTCTGTCTCTAATAAATAAATAAAGTAAAATAAAAATTTAAAAAAATCTTTAAAAAAAAAAGAATAGGGATAGGATGAATAATGTTGACTTTTTCTTGCTAATTTTTTTTGTGTGTGTGTGACTTGCTGTTGTGGATAAGAAAAAGTATATAGAATAATCGCAGGCTCATGGTTAGGAGGAAAGTGATCCTGCCAGGATGGCAAATCGAAGCAGATCACGAGACCCTTTTCAGCCCCACCTTTTTGTCTTCACTTCTGCAGAATAAGAAGGCAATGAAATGAGACCCCTTGTCAGCCAGCTGTGAAAATAAGTCCTAACCGAATATCGGAATTTTAAGAAAATTTGACATTTTGGAACTCTATTGGATACCTAATAAATGTTTCTTTTCCTGTTCGTTTTTTTCTGTGTCCTCAGGCAGTATATCCTTTAACTGTCCTAATCTAAATAAACCTTAGACAGCAGGCTTCGCGTCATTTGAATCACACTGTCTCTCTCTTTTCTTCTGAGTGTGTTCCTCATGGGAAACTATTTGGAAGTGAAGGGCTTCACCTCAGGCATTGTTTCCAACTCACTCGTCCCCTCTTCGCTTGTGCACTGGTTCCTAACTGTTGGATGCTGTGACCACACTCCGTTTTGCATGACCCCCTGTTTCCAAGTGCCGTGTGACACAGACACACTTACATTTCAGCTAATTAAAATTAATTTCATTTCCAGAGTCCTGCTTGCCTCTTGAGATCATAGGTCCATCCCACAGCATCAAAGACAGAAAGTTGGCAATTAACTGATTTAATGATATGATCCGGTGTGAAGAAATCTGCTTAATGGTCTGCGTGCGTTAGCCGGCTAATCTTGTTTTAATATATAGTAATTGTATAAAGGAGGAAGTCTGATCACCTTCAGATATGATGGTTTCAGTGGTTCATTCATCCGGCTTCAGTTATGGGATGTGTTCGTTAGAGATTGCCTTTACCACAGCAGTTTCTAAGAACAAAGAGAGAGCTTACTTCTGAGAGCAGACACAGGTCTGCCCTGATTTCCAGTGGGAAGCTCAGAGAGAAAAAGCAGTATTTCCAATGAACACGGAGGGAGAGCGGGCATAAAGAAGAGTTATATTTTAAGCCAGGCATGGTGGCGCACGCCTTTAATCCCAGCACTTGGGAGGCAGAGGTAGGAGGATCGCCGTGAGTTCAAGGCCACCCTGAGACTACATAGTGAATTCCAGTCAGCCTGGGCTAGAGTGAGGCCCTACCTTGAAAACCCCCCCCAAAAAAAAGAAAAAAAAAAGAAAGAAAAAGAAGAGTTATATTTTAGAATACATAAAAATGAAACAGTTTACATTCTACTTGGTGAACAATGAGTCCACGTAAGGACTTATTAATTAACTCATTCAATGAGTATGGACTCAGCGCTCTGGAGCAGGTCCTGGCCAGACACCTGGAAGATAGAGTTTTGAATGTGACAAACGAGGGGGGTGTTGGGAGTCTTACCAAAGTTGATGATTGGAGTTCTGGGGACAGGGGTCTGGTGAAGTTGGTTATACTTAAAGCTGTGAAGAAGTGGGCTATAAACAGTTGCAAGAATTCTGGACAAGATGACCCATCTTGAGTCTAGACTTACTTTTGCTTTTCTCTTATCCATGATCCATTTATATTTTACTTAAAAGTAATCTTTGGGCTGGAGGGATGGCTTAGCGGTTAAGGCGTTTGCTTGCAAAGCCAAAGGACCCAGGTTTGATTCCCCAGGACCCACGTTAGCCAGATGCTCAAGGGGCACATGCGTCTGGAGTTCGTTTGCAGTGGCTGGAGGCCCTGACATACCCATTCTCTCTCTTTCAAATAAATAAATAAAAATAAAATATTTTTAAAAAGTAATCTTTGACATAAGAAAAGGGAAGCCGAGCGTATGCAGACCCATGTAACCTTTGCTTTTAACCCTCTCACTCATGCAGCCTTGGGAGCTGCTGAACAAGTGGAACTGAATGTTGGGCATCTAGATATTTGTAACAACGGAGAGGGAAAGGCTGTTAACAGCTCTGTGTGTATGTGCGTGTGTACCGTGTCAGCCTCGTAGATAACATCAGCTCGTGGTGGTGCACACACTCAATTGTGCCTTATCAGTCTGCTGCTCACACCAGTCCATTTCTTCCAAACTCAAAACCCTGTCAAGTCCTCAGGACATGGGCCGAACACAGTAAGCCTCTCACACAAACCCAGTCTGGACACAGCTTTTCCTTCCCCTCAATAAGCCCAGCCTGTACAGTCCCCAGTTCTTACTAAATTTTGGTCTCTAGACTCTGAACAGAATGGTCCATCAACTCCAAGGTTTCGAATCCTTCTACGTTCCTCCTGCAAATCCATTTCAAAAGGCCCAAAGCCACCTTGGTTTCCAGCACCAAGTTTTGCTACTCTTGTCACCGTCTTCTCATTGCTGTGAAAAGTCGTTGGCAGGAGGAAACTTTCTTAGTCTGGCTTTTTACAGTCTCGAGGGGAAGCTTGATGACGTCTGGGGAAAGCATGGCGCGAGCAGAGGCTGCACGTTATGTCACCAGGTGGGAACAGCAGCGGGGCTGTGAGTCAAGCCCTACCGAAGGGGCCAAAGCCGGCCCCAAACAGCTCACCTCCCAAACTGCCATCACAGGGGACCTACACTCAGAACACACGAGCTTGTGGGGAACATACGATTCAAACCACCAGCTGTGCTTTAAAGGCTAACTGGCACCCCACGTTTCCAGCAGCATCTCTATCTCTGCCTCTTTTCTCATCCACACGTGTAACTGGGTAATAAACACCTGCCACAGCAGCCAGCTTTTACACGGGTGCTGGGGTTTTGAACTCACGTACTCGCGCCTGTGTTTAAGCACTTTAGAAGCTGAGCCATCATCTCAGAGCAGGTTTCTTAAAAATGTTTTTATTTATTTCCAAGAGGAGAGAGAGGGAGGGAGAGAGAGAAAAAAACCCTTGCAAACAAACTCCAGATGTGTGCACCACTTTGTGCAACCGGCTTTACACCGGTACTGGGGAATCGAACCTGGGTTGTTAGGCTTTGCAGGCAAGGTACCTTAACCTCTGAGCCGTTTCTCCAGTCCCACATTTTTTTTTTGTGGGTGTGTGTATGTGTGTGTTTAATCTAGCTCAAGGCAGCTGCACGGCAATACTGGGCATTTTCATTTCAGGGATGAGAATCTCTTTTTTGATGTTGGTTGGAGAAATCTGAGTAACAAAGAAGGGAGCGGACTTAGAGAAAACATTCCAAGGCATTGCCTCTTTCATACGGGAAATAAAAAAATTGAACCTTTGGAAAGTTTGCAAACCTGATCCCCAAACATGTCGGCCACCTGGGTTGCTTTCATTTTTGTTACCCATTACCGAATCTAAATCATAATGTATCTTAGTGTACACACATCTTTGAAATGGACATTATTTTATTTAGAGAGAGAGAGAAACTCACTAGAACTCCAGAGAACCTTGTGCATCTGGTTGGGCTGGGAATCAAACCGGATGGCTTTTCAGGCAAGTGTTAAGGTGCTCTGCCTGACAAACTCAGCTTTTTGTGCTTGTGCCTGAACATGACCCTGTCTTCCACAGGTTCATTTCCCCCAGGACCCATGTGAAGCCAGCTGCAAATGATGGGGGAAATATGTGTCTGGAGTTTGTTTGCAGTGGCTGGAGGTCCTGAACATTGAGGTTAAAGCCATGTACTTTTGATTCAAGGCTCTCTGATTGTATTTATACTCTCTGCCTCCTTTTTTCCCAAAGGCATTACTTCACTTTGTAGTCTCAGGGTGTCCTCAAACTTATGTGCCTCCCTACCTCTGCCTCCGGAGTGCTGGGATTAAAGGCGTGCGCCACCACGCCCGGCTTGTATTTATACTCTCTTTGGTATAAGATGAGACACTGGATGGTTTAAATTTTTTTCTGTATGTGGTGAGTTTATCTTAATCTGCAAATGAATACATCTTTACCAGTTTTGTCACAAAGCAGGTAAAAGTTTATTATTTTAAAAACACTGCCTGGGTAGAAATTGCAAGTCCTACTGGAATGGCGTGCATTCCCACAGTCTTAGATCTTATTTCACCCTGGGTGTGTAACAGTATCTGCCACTTCCACCTGTAAGTTCCGGTTCTGGCTTTTCTGGTTTTCTTGTGCTAGTGAGTGATAATTTATAACAAAAGTATTCACATACCAGCTTTTCTAATATGGCCACCAGATTTTCTAGACTACCACAAAAGTGCTTTGTATGTTTTTTTTTTTTTTTAAGATTTTTTTATTTGTTTACAAACAGAGAGAGATAGAGATAGAGATAGAAAAGAGGCAGACAGAGAGAGAGAGTCTGGGCACCAGGGCCTCTAGCCACTGCAGACGAACTCCAGATGCATGTGCCCCTTGTGCATCTGGCTTACGTGGGTCCTGAAGAATTGAACCAGGATCCTTTGGCTTTGCAGGCAAATGCCTTAACCACTAAGCCGTTTCTCCAGCCCCCCTCCTTTTTTTTGGTCATGCCAATTGCTGAAAAAATTACTGCTAAGGAAATACTTTAAACTTCCGGCTTAGGGAGATAGCTCAGTGGTTAAAGGTACTTTCTTGTGAGCCTGCTCACCTGAGCGGTCTTCTCTTTGGCGCTCACAGAAAGCCAGAAACAAAGTGGCACCCAGTTTGTCATCCCAGTGTGTCCACATGGGAGGTGGACCCAGAAGTACCCCAAACTTACCAGCAGCAACAGCCAAACAGACAGTGGAAAGTGGAAGGAAAGTGGAAGGAAAGGACAAATGTCCCCAGTTGCTTTCTGATGTGCACATAGGTGCTTTGACACCAGTGTGACACACACACACACATTAATTAATCAATTAAAGTGAATACTTCAAAATTAGAAGGCAGGTGGTGATCCATCACTTTGGGGCATTCAGGTCTTCAAGGGACTTGGTCTTTGCTTTGCAAGAATACAGATGGAGCCGGACGTGGTAGCGCACTCCTTTAATCCCAGCACTCAGGAGGCAGGGGTAGGAGGATTGCTGTGAGTTCGAGGCCACCCTGAGACTACATAGTGAATTCCAGGTCAGCCGGGGCAAGAGTGAGACCCTACCTTGGAAAACCAAAAAATAATGATAATAATAAATAAATAAATAATACAGATGGCACTCTTTCTCCAGAACCGTTCCCACAGCCTTTTCAGCCTTTTCTTACTGTGCATTCAGTCTCTCAAGGCGGCTGACTAGACATCAGGAGAGTGTAAAAGACCACATCAAAAGACCCCTCCCCCCTCCCAAAGCACAGGCTAATGTTCTTGTTTGTGGTTTTACTGGCATGTTTAGCACATGCTCTGTTGTGGCTGCACATGTCCAAATACTAGCAGAGTGAAGATTTATTGTGTATGTGTTTCAGTAATTCTGTTTCATAATAGATGTTGAGTGAGAGATTCCTTGCAGAACTGGGAGGTGCCCAGCACATAAAAATTATATTCTAATAGTCGCACTCCAGTGAACCACCACCTTCAACCAAAACATAGATTGTTTACAAATCATAGTGATTATTTTTAGATGATGTCTACATTATACATTTGAGAAATATGAGTTTATTTATTTATTATTTGTTCATTTATGAGTGTGACTGTGCATGTGAGAGAGAGAACAGGCACACCAGGGCGTCCAGCCATTGCAGTTGAACTCCAGATGCATGTGCCAATATGTCATCTGGCTTTATGTGGGTTCTGGGGAATCTAACCTGGGTCCTTAGGTTTCACAGGCAAGAACCTTATCTACTAAGCCATCTCTCCAGCCCAAAGAAGATTTTTTAAATATAAAAGTGCAATTCATCGAAAATTGGCTTGCTGTTATATGTAGAACTTTGTACTGAATGTGTTTGAGTATAGAGTTTGAATCAGATATGTCAGTGTACTCAGCAAGCCTCCCTGTGGCTCTTTTGGTCTAATCAAGCATGCACATTTAGGTGAGGGTGGGGAATGGTTACATACAGAATAAGAGAAATAAACAAAACATCTCTGAGCAGTTTTTTCCTGCTGGAAGACCACGGACAGCTTGGTGGAGTGGGTGACATTCACTGTAGCCCTTGAAGGGCAACACACCATGGTTTGAATATGCAAGAATTGAGAGGAGGGCTGGAGAGATGGCTTAGTGGTTAAGGCATTTGCCTGCAAAGCCAAAGGATCCCAGTTCAACTCTCCAGGACCCACATAAGCCAGATGCACAAGGTGGCACATACATCTGGAGTTCATTTGCAGTGGCTGGAGGCCCTGGCACACCCATTCTCTCTCTCTCTCTCTGTCTCTCTCTCAAATAAATAAATTAATTAAAATAAAAATTTTTAAAAAGAGTCCAGAGGAGAAATGACACAGTCAGAACTCCAGGCAGAGGAAATAACAAAACCAAATGCATAGGGTGAAAAACGTGGGTTGGGTGCAGGAGAGCAAGAAGGAGCACATCCGTGGTGCACGCAAGAGCAACACCGAAATGTGCTGGGAGTGGCAAAGTGGAGTCTGATCATGGAGAACTACAAATGCTAGGTCAAACTCTAAATGCTAGTTTGGGAACTTTAAGTAGCAGACATTTAATAATTTTTTTAATTATGTACTTGCAAGCAGGGAGAAATAAAAGAGAGACAGAGAGAATGGGTGCACCAGAGCCTCCAGCAGCTGCAAACAAATTCCAGGTGCATGTGCCACTTTGTGAATCTGGTTTTACGT
This sequence comes from Orientallactaga sibirica, assembly GCA_036365145.1. Taxonomy (NCBI): domain Eukaryota; kingdom Metazoa; phylum Chordata; class Mammalia; order Rodentia; family Dipodidae; genus Orientallactaga; species Orientallactaga sibirica. The sequence continues at coordinate 4,857,939 of JAEOAD010000054.1, read as the reverse complement.
GGGTATTGGGGAATCAAACCTGAGGCATTAAGGCTTTGCAGTTAAGTACCTGCTGAGCCATCTCTCTAGGAGAAAATTTAATATTTCTGACATAATTTGTGCTTTTTTTTTTTTTTTTTTGGTTTTTCTAGGTAGGGTCTCACTCTAGCCCAGGCTGACCTGGAATTAACTATGTACTCCCAGGGTGGCCTCAAACTCATGGTGATACTCTTACCTCTGCCTCCCGAGTGCTGGGATTAAAGGCGTGTGTGCCACTATGCCCGGCTGCTTTGTGTTCTTTTGAGGTATGGTTTTACTGTGGTCCAGGCTGACCTGGAACTCACTCAGTAGTTCTAGGCTGGCCTTGAACTCACAGTGATCCTTCTTCCTCTGCCTCCTGAGTGCTGAGACCAAAGGTGTGCGCCACCACGCCTGGCAGTAATTTTTATTAGACCCATGCAGAGACTGGTTGAAAAGCCATTCTGGTGATGGAGGTTGAAGCTGTGGGAGAGAAACAGCCATCAGAATGCAGCTCCGTGGCGTCCTCGTGCACGGCTCTCAGGACTTGGAATAGAAGGTGATGGCGCGCGGTTGTTTTGCGTAACTCAGATGTCCAGAAATGAGAGAGGATCATGAGAAAGGGGTAATCAGTGTGTTGCTTCATCACAGTGATTAGAACTTTGTTGTATAAAGTGTAGGCGGAGGCCACCTGCCTCAGACTCCCGCAGTCTGCTACTTGAATGTCGAGTTTCTGGTCTGAACCTATCACAGTCATATTTCTGAACGCTGAAATACATGACCACCAGATTAGAATTCCAACATGTCAGGACCATGGAGATTAGAGTGACTGCCATTTGAGCCTCTTGATTTTTGAGGTTGTATTCCCAGCTCCAGATCTCCTATGCTTCAAAGGGTGAGGCTGAAGAAAGACTTTTCTTTCATTTTATTTTTTTATTTTGAGAGCGAGAGAGGAAAAAAAGAGGCAGATAGGGAGAAAGAATGGGCATGCCAGAGTGTGTCTGTGTGTGTGTGAGAGAGAGAACAGGCACACTAGGGCCTCCAGCCCCTGCAGATGAACTCCAGATGCATGTGCCACCTGGGGCATCTCGTTTTCACGGGTACTGGTGAATTGAACCTGGATCCTTAGGCTTCGAAGGAGTATACCTTAACTGCTAAGCCATCTTTCCAGCCCAGAAAGGCATATTTTACTGGCCATTTAACATAGAAATTCTTGATTATTTTCTCTGGATTACTACATGGAAATTCTTCGTATGGTAGTTTTTTGAATGGAAGCCGCAGTGTGGATCCTGAGCCCATACCAGTGAACTTTTCCCACTCGGTTCATGCATTGGTCTGCCTTGTATTTCAGGTAAGTTTTTGTGTTTGCATGGTTTTAAAACATTATGCGCTGGTCACTTGGAAAAAACACTGATTTACTGGGTTCTGTAGGTGTTCCAAATGCTGACGCATTGCATTATGCATATTTTTTTGTCAGTATCACCACCCGTCTCATTGAGAAGCTATGAAATTCACAGTAGCAGCTACAAGTTTGCCAAAATTCTGGCTTTTGCTTGACAATAAATTTTCTCATCGACAGTAAATGCTATCATGTGTTCTCTGTGAAGTGGTAGGCTTACAAGTTCAATTTGAGAAAGTATCAGATATAGAATAATCCGAATAACCATGGTTCATCCAGATGAAATTCCAAGTAAAAATGCCATTCCGTGCTGGAGAGGTGGCTTAGCAGTTAAGGTGCATGCCTGCGAAGCCTAAGGACCCAGGTTCGATTCTCCAGGTCCCACGTAAGCCAGATGCACAAGGTGGTGCCTGCATCTGGAGTTCGTTTGCAGTGGTTAGAGGCCCTGGTAAACCCATTCTCACTCTGTCTCTCTCTCTCCCCCCTCTCCCTCTCTCTGTCTCTAATAAATAATTTTTAAAAAAATCTTTAAAAATGCAAATTTTCAAAATAATTTTTAAAAAAAATGAACAGGGGGCAAAAAACAACATTTGGTTTTGCTTAGAACTTTACCAGCTGTGTGAGTTTGTCCTCAGCACAGGTGTCACGTACAGAGGACTAACAGACCATTGCCATCAAGTCATCACCTGCCCGAAACACCTACACACCACATCCCGCCAAGCTTCCTTTCACCTTCAGACTTTGCTGTATGAAAAAATGCAGGTTGTTTGTTAAGGTGATTTTGTTTAATAGTTTTATTATTTATTTATTTATTTGAGAGAAAGAGGCAGAGAGAGAGAGAATGGGCACGCCAGGGCCTCCAGCCACTGCAAACGAACTCCAGATGCATATGCCCCCTTGTGCATCTGGCTTACATGGGTCCTGGGGAATCAAACCGAGGTCCTTTGGCTTTGCAGACAAGTGCCTTAACTGCTAAGCCATCTCTCCAGCCCCTTTTAAGGTGTGAACTTACCTCAACTGACCACCTTTGCTTTCCTGATTGTGAGGGTATTCTTGGACTGAGTCACTCCTAAATGGGTGGCTAAGCGCATAGCCTGACAAAGACGAGCTTACTAGAACTTTCTAGAAACCCTCCAGGAGAGAGTGCTGTGCAGAAGAGTCACAGGTATCTCTTCTCCAGAAAGCCAGAAGACAGCCAAAGAACCAGGGAAACAACTGGGCTTATACTTTGGATTTGTTGGTGCTAACATTTGGAGAGGTGAATACAAAAAGGTAGGTGCGGGGCTCAGCGGTTAAGGCAATTGTTTGCAAAGCCTAACACCCCGGGGTTGATTACTCAGGACACACATAAGGCCAGATGCAGAAAGTGGCACATGCATCTGGAGTTTGTTTGCAGTGGTTAGAGGTTCTGGTGTGCCCATTCATTTTCATTTTTTCTCTCTCTCTCTCCGTGTAAATAAATATAATTTTTTTTCCTGTTTTTGGTTTTTTTTGAGATAGGGTCTCACTGTAGCCCAGACTGGCCTGGAATTCACTATGTAGTCTCAGGGTGGCCTTGAACTCACAGTGATTTTCCTACCTCTGCCTCCCAAGTTCTGGGATTAAAGGCATGTGCCACCATGACCGGCTACATTTTTTTTGAATGTCTTATTTATTTATTTGAGCGGGGGGAGAGAGAATGGGCACACTAGGGCCTCCAGCCACTGCAAACGAACTCCAGACACATGCGCCTCCTTGTACATCTGGCTTATGTGGGTCCTGGAGACTCAAACTGGGGTCCTTAGGCTTCACAGGCAAGTGCCTTAACCACTAAGCCATTTCCTCAGTCCCCCAATTTTTTTATTGTTTTTTTTTCACATTTTAAATTTATTTATTTGAGAGAAAGAGAGAAAGAAGCAGGTAGAGAGAGAGAGAGAATGGGCGCACCAGGGCCTCCAGCCACTGCTAACAAACTCCAGACGCGTGTGCCCCCTTGTGCATCTGGCTTACGTGGGTCCTGGGGAATCGAACTGGAGTCCCTAGGCTTCGCAGGCAAATGCCTTAACTGCTAAACCATTTCCCCAGCCTCCAATTTTTTTGTTTAAAGAAATGGTAGAGGCAGAGCAGGATATGTAAGTGAGGGAAAGAAATAACGTACAAAAGGCTGGGGCTACCACGCTAGAAATCACCATGGCTGCCGAGGTTTTGTCCCGCTGCTACTCTGTGACCCAGCATTAAGAGGACCCTGGGGTGAAGGAGTCGAGTCTTAACCTCCTGCTTGCCCTCCATACCTCTGTCTCTTTGCTGCTTGCTGACTGTCGTGAAGGACAGATGTTCATTCCCGGGCGCTTTCTGCTTGCCCAAGGCGCCAGGCCAAGCAGAGTCTAGCAGCCCAGAGAAAAGCACTCAGGAGGCAGAGGTAGGAGGATCGCCATGAGTTTGAGGTCACCCTGGGACTACAGAGTGAATTCCAGGTCAGTGTGGGCTAGTGTGAGACCCTATGTCGAAAAAACAAAAACAAACAAACAAAACCAGAAAATTCACTCTAAGAAGTGGGGCGATCACTGTGATAAATCTGACTTTGTGGTTCACTGCCTTTGGAGTGGGTTTGCCGGAGGACCGTGGAAGAATTTGGAACTTGGAGTTAGAAGAGCCTCAGAATGCTATAATCAGAGCTTAAAGGTCCATGTTGGTGGGATGGAATTGTGGAGAGAAATGCTAGAGGCAAGAGAATCTGCCAGAAGTTCACGATCCAGGTAGCGTGGCATACCCAGCAGTGAGCTTACAGGCTGTGTTTCAAACAACGTGCATGGTAAGGAACAGGGCCCATCAGTTGTCCTCTGACTTCCACATGTGCACTGTGGTACATGTGCACCCCCACGTACACACAGGAACACACACAACATGAACACACAGACGTGAATGCACACAGGTGGTTTTAACGTAATGACCCCAGTCCCTACCTGGTGGCACTCTTTAGGAAGGTTGTGGCACTTTAAGGAGGTGGACCCTTTGCTGGAAGAAGTGTGTGGCTGGGGGCAGGTCTTGTTCTCACTGTCTGTACATCTTCCCTGCTGAAGTGCCATGCTTGCCGAGGTTAAGCTGGTGGCACAGGCCTGCAATCCCGGTTACTTGGGAAGCTGTGGCTGTCAGCATGATTGTTTATATTCCTTGGGGGAATCCTTACAACTTTTAGTCAGACAAAGACACTTGGGATTGTGCTTCATCCAACTCCTCCGCTGTTAAAACTTGCCCCTGTCTCACACTGAAATGTATAAAATACAGACCAGACTTTGAGTTTGGTGCCTTTTCACGTAGCAATTGTGAGTGGAAGAGACACAAAACATGCAGTTTCCAGTCATTAGAATAAAGCGTGACTTTGGACTGCGTTAGAGACATGGCCTGTGTGTGTTACTCCTTTTGGGTCTGGTTTGTGGCTTGAGAGTATTGGAGTGTCCCCACCAGACAGGTGTCCATGGCTTCCCAAGTGGTCTCGCCCTTGAAGCCCCTGGCAGCTGGGTTGAAGACACAGTCATCTCTCATTGTGATCTGGTGACTCAACTGCTGCCCGCTGAGCCAGATTAAACAACCTGATACCATTCTTCCCTTCCTCGTGGGTTTCCTCGGCCATAGCCTGGGTTAGGCTGCCGCTGACTCAAGCCAATGCCAGTTGGATGAAGTGGAATTTAGAATTCCAAGCTCAGAGTGTTTGTGAAGAAATTTAGAGTTACCGAAGATTGAGTGGAGATTTTGTTGCAAGAGTTTAAATACACTCCTTTATCTCTGTAGTACGTCACATAAAGGACACTTTGGAAAGCCGTGGTATTTTTCTTTGCTTTTTGTTTCTTTCATCCACCCAAACTGACTTTTTTCTGTCACTTGTCTCGCTATTTTTCAGGTGCCATATGTATTGTTCAATGTGGAAAACGAATGAAACTAGAGTTTCGCATTAGCAGTTGTGACTGCATGAGTCGGGTTTCCATCGTGCCCGTGAGTTTGTAGTGGATGCGGAAGTTCCCATGTTTTTCTCTTATGTTTGACGCCCTGGGCATCACCCAGCGTGTAGCTGTGTTTGTCCTCTGTGATCGATTTAGGATTCATCTTACTTGACGGAATCTGGTAGCGCGTGCTAAGGGCTTTTAACTTACGCATCTGTATACAAGTCTTCTTGTGAATTTCACTAGCATCACAGATATGAAATGCACAGTTGTCATGTCACAGTAATGCAGGAAGCACGTCAGTTAATTCCACAGAGCCTGACGTAACTTTTAAAGTCACGGTGTTCCAAGCGTCTCTTGGGTTCTTTTCTGCCTACGAACTAGGCACTTAATAAGGATCCATTGACTTAATCGGTTGAGAAATGTACTTGGGCATATTACCACTCTGAGTACCCTTCCTTTCAACAGGTTCCATCCCCCCATATGTGGAGAACAGTTCTTTATTTAGCTCCCCTCTGGTCAATGACCCCCCTTTCCAGTCACATTAGACCTAAATATATCTTGGGGTCTGTAACCTTGGGCAGATCCATGTAATAATTTTTGTGTCTTGATTTTCCCTATTGGTGAACTCAGACTAACAGTGGCGCCTCCCTCCTCAGGCCGTCACGGGTGAGTTGGTACATGTGAAACACGCACAACCATCACTGGTCACGTCGGCAAAGCACCGATGGCTCAGTCGCTACCATTAGCTGTTACAGAGTCACAAAGGCATTCCGTGAGATCGCTTGGCTCTGCGGAATTAGCAGTAGAGAATGTTGAATGTGTGACTGCTTGAAACTGCGCTGCCCATCTTTCTCGTTAGTGAAAATCGCAGTAGGCTTGGGTACAGGCATTACTGCGCACCCCATTTTCAGCCCCTTTTACATTTTCAAAATGTGCTTCTTCTAGGACCAAGTCCTAGGTTTTATCCGTAAGTTTACAATTTTTAGTAAGTTTACAACTTTTAGTAAGGGGCTTTGAGGCCTGAAGTGACAGGGACACTGGAGAACACCCTTCGTCCAATTCCTCCACTGTTGAAAGTTCCCCTGTGACTTTTGAGAAGAAAAAGACAAGAAAATGTCCAACCATTGAAAACCTGTTACATGTGTGGTAGATCCTTCTATAATGGAACTCTAAAATCGCCTAACTAGAAAAAAATTTGTCAGGAGTAAAATAAAACAATGTGCACATAGAAGACTATAGCTAGCTGTCAGTGGGTAACCCCACAGCTTCCTTTGTCCCTGCGACATGTGGATGCTTCTAGCATATGGATCATGTCTGGATGCAGCTTGTAGCAGATGCTGTTGGTATTATACCCAGATCTCTTTTGCTGGGCCAGTGCATCCATCTCCCAGCTGCTGTGGGTTCTGGCTGCGAATGACTCACAGCGGTCCCCTTCTCCAGAAAACTGACAGTCATTGCCCAGCCACTTATGAGGTCAGGTCCCCAGCCCCCTGCGCTTGCCCAGGGATGGCTCCTAGCCAGTGATTGTGCAGACCGAGTGTCCTTGCCTCTGGACTAGATGGCCCTGCCGTTCAATCCAGGCCCTGGCATTGCTCGCTGAGGCTGGGTTCCTGAGAGCAGGTCTTGGCTGAGATTCTTCTCTCGCGCTAACTTCCTTCTTTCTCTCCTGGCTTCTTTGGAGACCATCCTTTCTATCATCCACTATGTAAAACATGTCCTTGTAAGTTCTGGTTCTAAGGATCCTGACCTCACATGATGCGTCTGTTGTCTCCGAGTTCTGCCATTACATATGCACCTAACCCGACGTGTTGAGCAAGCTTAAGTTTCCTTGCTCTTTATTTTGGTCCTGTTTTCTTGGCTGGGTTCTTTCTTTCTTTCTTTTTTTTTAAACATATTTTATTTATTTATTTGAGAGATAGAAAAGGCAGAGTGAGAGAGAGAGAAAGGGGGGCATGCCAGGGCCTCCAGCCACTGCAAATGAACTCCAAATGCATGTGCCCCCTTGTGCATCTGACTTACGTTGGTCCTGGGGAGTCGAACTGGGAACCTTTGGCTTTGCAGGCAAGTACCTTAACCACTAAGCCATCTCTTCAGCCTGGCTGGGCTCTTTCTAATGTACATCATCCCTATTCCTATCTCTTGTGTACGCATCTTTTTTTTTTGTTTGTTTGTTTTTTGTTTTTTGAGGTAGGGTCTCACCTGGAATTCACTCTGTCGTGTCAGGGTGGCCAAGAACTCATGGTGATCCTCCTACCTCTGCTTCCAGAGTGCTGAGATTAAAGGTGTGTACCCACACCCTGCTTTTGTGTACACATCTTTAAGGTCACTCAGCATCAAATGCCCTTGATACCCCAACATACCTAGTTAATTTAGTGCACTATGGCAACTAGCCCACATCTGAGGACCTGGAAAATTCGTTTCAAATCTGGAGTCAGTTATACTGCTATCCCCTGGTTACTGTAGGAATGATATGATCAATGTGAAACACTTAACTCTGTGCCAGGAGTACAGGAAGTATTTAATAAATGTTAGCTGCTTTATTACAGACCATCTTTTAAATTATCTGCCCCGCCCCTGGCTGAGATGCCCTCATGTCTTGGTGACAGCATTATATAAAACTATATTAGGTTGGGTGTGGTGGCGCATGCCTTTAATCCCAGCACTCGGGAGGCAGAGGTAGGATTGCCATTAGTTCAAGGCCAGCCTGGGAATACATAGTGAATTCCAGGTCAGCCTGGATTAGAGCAAGACCCTACCTTGAAAAACAAAAACAAAAACTTTATTAGAACCTCTGAGTTTCTATTTCTCACAGGAAATAGGAACTTCTCAGTGTCACCTGGTGGTGTATCAGCTCTCCAGGGCAGGAAAGCATCTAGTAGGTTCCATTTACTGAGTTCCACTCTGACCCATTTCAAGTGACCAGTATGAAGTCTTTGAACAGAGTTGTGTGTATCTCTTCCCACACACGTGGCTCTTTCCAGCACATACACGCCAGCTCTAGTGTCCGCTGTTCGCATTCTATATGGGGTTCTTGTTGCTGTGACTAGATACCTGACAAGAAGCAGCTTAAGGAGGGAAAGGGCTTGTTTTGGAGACACAGTCGATCATGGCAGGAAAGGTGTGGCAGCAAGAGGGCGGCTGGTCACATCGTGCCCATAGTCAGGAAGCAGAGTGCTAACAGGAAGTGGGTGAGAGTACGAAATCCCAAGACCCACCCCAGTGACCCACTTCCTCCAGCAAGGCTCTACCTTGTAAAGGTTTCATACCCTTCAGACAGGACCACACATTCAAACACACAAGTCTATGGGGGGACATTTCACATGCAAACCACAGCAGGTCCCTTACATTTAACATCATACATCAGACATGGGAACCAAATGTTTACTACAAGACTGAAACATGGTCATTAACTGATGAGAACTTGATCACATACCGCTAATCCATGAAATTCCTCATGTAATTTTTGTTCTATAACCAATTACATCCTCTCTCTCTCTCTCTCTCTCTCTCTCTCTCTCTCCACACACACACACACACACACACACACACACACACACACCCGCACACTCACCATCCAACTTACAAATTAAAGTAATAAAAGGTGTCATCGTGTAAGGATATGATATCATTTTTCCATGCCCTTTCTGGGCAGGTTGTCTGCAAACTAATTTTGTGATGTGTACAGATTCACGACTGGGCGTCATTCACTTCACTTCTCTTAGTCTCAGTTGCCTCATAGAACCGGACTGGATGGTCTCTAGTTTCTTCTCATTTCAAAATCAATGAACCTTACTCTGTCACATTTACTTCCTTCTTATAATGAAGGAGATGTGAGCTTTGATCCCCCCATAGTGCTAATTGTAAATATACAAAGTAATAAGACATTTTGTGTCTGATGACAATCACAGCGTCTTTCTCACACACCTGCCTCAGACCACGGGTGTGCTTACCGTATTCTTCTCCATGGTAGTGACCCAAAACAAACCTGCACAAATCTACCAAAGGCCAAGGTTTACACATTTAGTTCACAAATTTCAGCACTTTAAGCTGATGAATTTATTGTGCTACTAACTCTCGTAGATGGAGTTAAACGAGGCTGTCCATCCCAGCCCACAGTTTTTTCCCTAATCTATTTTATGTTGCCATGGCAAAATGTAGAGTTGGTACATCACAGAGGAAAAGAAACGTATTGCAGTTCTGGAGGCTGGGAAGTTCAAGATTGGAAGTCATCGCCTGGTGAGGGTCATGCTGGTATTAGCATCATCATGTGGCCAGAGCTATGGAGCAAGAAAGACTGGCTTTCCTCTTCCTCTTCTCCCTCCCTCCTTCCCTCCCTCCCTTTCCCCACCCCCCCTTTAGACAAGGTCTCTCGTCCAGGCTGGTCTTAGGAAACTGAGAATGACCTTGAACTTCTGATCCTCGTGCTAGGATTAGTGCCACCATGCCTAGTTTTCCTAGTCTCTCTGTTTAAAGCCCTAACCCTATCGTGGAACCCCTCCCCATATCCTCATATAACCCTAATTACCCCAAAGGCCCTACCTGCAAATATCATCCATGAAACATGAATGTTGGGCTTAGGTTTCCAACATGTGACCATTTGGAGACACCTTCAAAGCCTAGTCCAAGCCCCAAGCTAATAGAAATGGCACAGGATGAAGCCTCTTGTGAGCATGTACCCCCTCTGCTCCCTGAGTTTGGGTCACCCTCTGGCCATAGTGCATTTAGGACTATTAAGCAAAACGTGAAAACATTCGTTTGATGTTCAGTATTATATAACCTGGTTACTTCTTGTTTATCTTGATGGGAAATTCACGAAGAACAACTTAGTCTCCATATTCTCCGTCAAGGCTGAATTTGTTGCTGGCCTTTCCTGTCATCATCACAGTCTGTGTGTTCCAGATTCCTGCTCTACTCCATACCACAGGATTTCACTCTCGCTTTTGAAAAACATGCATCGGTTTCTAGGCTGTTACTGCTGTGGCCTCTTTCAGCTACCGAAAGCTAGTTTTAAATGTATTTTATTTATTTATTTATTTATTTGAGGGAGAGAAAGAGGCAGAGAGAGAGAGAGAGAGAGGGCGCCAGGGCCTCCAGCCACTGCAGATGAACTCCAGGTGCATGCACCCCCTTGTGCATCTGGCTTACGTGGGTCCTGGAGAGTCGAACTGGGATCCTTTGGCTTTGCAGGCAAATGCCTTAACCACTAAGCCATCTCTCCAGCCCCCGAAAGCTAGTTTTAAAGTGGGTGCTTGTTTTGTTTTGACAGGGGCTGACAACATCCGGAAATACTGGAGCCGCTACTACCAAGGGTCTCAAGGAGTCATCTTCGTGTTAGACAGCGCCTCTTCTGAGGGTGATCTAGAAACCGCCAGAAATGAACTTCACTCAGCTCTTCAGCACCCACAGTTATGCACTTTGCCCTTCTTAATACTGGCCAGTCATCAAGACAAGCCAGCGGCCCGCTCAGTGCAAGAGGTATGTGAGTCCTCCGCCTGCATGTCTGCTGTATTGCTGCCGCATTGGAATGTGGCGAAATGCAGCTAATTAGCGTTGTGCCAGTTATGCCGTGTTCAGCAATGCCGCCGTCTGCATCAGTCCAACAGGACTTGTTCACGTACCTAGTCATGCCTGAAAACACAGATTATTTTTTTTCCACTGAAGACATAGCTGGGTATTTTCTCCTCTATTTTGAAAGGATAGAAGCCTAATGAATTAATTTGTAACCCACTGGCTTAGCTCCTTTTCCTCGCTTTCAAAGGGATGCATTGTGTATCTTTCCAGACATCACTTGTGCTCAAATGCCATGACCTACTGAAATACTTGGCTTTTTGACTGGGGGCGATGGGCCCTGTTCTATAACCAGCCAGGAAATAGATTTTTCCAGACCAGAAAGTGATAGTTTATCTTACACATTCCATGCCACCAAATTTATTTTAATGTGACGCTGCCCTCTATTTTCTTTATCTAATTTCATTTTTTAGCTGGTAACCATCCTATGAAAACACGAGACTATTCCGAAATAACAGTTTCTCTCTCGTCCAAGCCTCTGCTTAATGTCTAAAGTATCAAGGTACATGAACAGCTTCTGACCCAAGCATAGTGAAATCAAAGCTGTCAGGATATTACTTTACCTGTAACATACATTTCTCCTGCAGAAATTGTGTGTATTTCTGCAAGTCGCTTTGGAATGAGATAATTAATAGGAATGGCATTGCACGGTAGTCTAAAAGAGCAGACGAGGAGCCAAGAACATTACTCGTTTTAACCACAAACCTCCATTGCATTTAGTGTGTGACCCAAATGGGAAATTGCTTTGTTCAACTGCTTCCTGGCTTCTCACCTACAAAGTGGGAATAATCCAAATTATTTTAATTTGGATAATTTACTTTGAACTTTAAAGGATATAAATTTAAATGGAAAAGAAATATATATATATATGCATATATAATTTCTCTCTCTCTTTCTCTCTCTCTCTCTATATATAATTTTGATTTGTTATAAAAATCCAGTAAAGAAGGTGATGATTGATCACCAACCTGACAACTCGCATCTGTTCAAAGCATTAACAACTCGGGGCTTAATTCCCCCATAGCTCTTGAGAAGCACACACCGTAGCAATTAAAGAAAAGCGGGCTGTGCAGGTGGCCGTGAGTGTGGAACCACTGTACTTGTGGCGCCTCTGCGTCCTGTGTTCAGGTCTTGGGCAGCTCCATTGACTTCTCCCCCTCGAGACGCTCCTCCGTAGGACGTTACCACGGAACACAGAACATGAGTGTTCTGTTATGATTATCAGGTGCTTTGCTATGAATACATGGCTCATTTGTGATAAAAACACATGACAACCTCTGTGGAAGTACGACATAGGTGCATTACAGAATACATACAGGCAATGTCATGTGTGTGTGTGTGTGCATAAACTATATTAGTATGACAGAGGAGAGAGATACATGTTTTGTAGTAACTTCAAATCACTTGGATCCAGTTAGATATAGCGTCTGATGCTTTTTTTAAAGATGTATTTATTTATTTATTTATTATTTATTTATTTGCAAGGAGAGAGAGGAGACAGAGAGAGAATGGGTGCACCAGGACTTCCAGCCACTGTAAACGAACTCCAGATGCATTCTCCCCCTTGTGCATCTGGCTTACGTGGGTCCTGGAGAATTGAGCCTGGGTCCTTTGGCTTCATAGGCAAACACCTTAACTGCTCAGCCATCTTTCCAGCCCCCACACTATTTTCTTTTTACTTTTAAGAAAGCTGTTTTCCTTAGACGTAGTATCATTGAGACAAATGTGTTATTTAAACCCAGTATTTGACCCATGGTAACCCTCTGCAGGAATTAAAGACTATCACATCGAATAAAGGAAGCTTCTAGCAATTAATTGCTTTTGAGTATTCCCTGTATGTTAGCTAGCCATTTCTCCTCGGAAAAGAGCAAACCTCTTCCATTTTGGTGACTAACCTTTTAGCACAGCAGTATCCATACATTTAGAATGGTCAACGGTGTAGTTTGGAAGTGGTTCTAAGCTTGTCTGTACCAGAGCATATGAGAATTTCCTTTTCCTCTGTAACAATTTAAAATTTAAAATTTTTGCTTGTAGTGGCATTTGTACCATACCCATGAAGACTGTTTTGATTTAAGTAAAGCATCCCCTCCCCATGGATATATCTATTTGCACAACACAGATGCATGTTAACAAAGTGCTTGATACGATTTTCTTGAGGTTCATGGGAAATCTCCATAGTAGAGACTAACGCGTTCGGAAGCACAATAATGTTTGGCCCCAAAACAAACGGAAGCATCCAGCTTTGCCTCTTTCTAATGATGGAGGTTACCGTGAGTAGTATATCCATATAATGCCTTCTTGAAATACCCTCAGGAATGTTTTAAGAATTAAATCAATACCTTATTGTTAGCATAAAAACGGAGTTGAATCTTTAATGTGGTAACAGTCATCTCAAACCACTTGGGCGCTTTGAGCAGCAGGCGTTGGTAGACAATTTGGAAGTGAGCAGTCAGTCACGTGTTACTTGAAATATCTTGTGTCATCTTTTTTGCTGGTTTCCTTTCACAAAGCTAACACACATCCTGCGCCCTATGGCTTATGATCATTTATGTACACTTTGTGATATTTTCAGGTGTTCAAAGATGGTTTTTTTAGTCTATAAAGTGCTAAGTGACTTTCAAAGAAAATGCCCAAGAATCAAAAACTTTGGGGAAAAGCTGATCCCCTTAGGAAAGGACAGTAAACATTTAGGCTTAACTCTTCCATTCTCTCTCCTACTGAAAATTACCACATTTTATACTTTTGGGGGAAAATGTGCCAGGATTTGTTCTATCACTGGAGTAAGGCCTTAAGAATTCGCTTGTTGTGTTGACTTTAGAAGTGGGTAGAGGCCAGTGAGAGGCAAAGGAAAAAGCTGAACAATCACTTGCAAGTTGAATGGTTTGTAGCTCCCCTCTCAGGTTGCTGAGCTTGTGTGGAGCCCTGAGGTCAGAAAGGAAGACATTAGTTAAGACCCCTAAGCAACCCACAGGCTGGGCCACGGGCCCAAGTGCCTTGTTGCCATTTGAGAAGCAAGTAGAAGCTTGCACACATTTTCCCTTTCTGCAATATACCTCTTAATGACTTGTGTTTGGCTTAACAGAATTTTTAAATTTTATATTTTGAGGATTGATAGTGGAAACATGTTTGTATTTTTTTTATTATTTTATCATTCATTTTTAGGCAAAGAAGACTTTAAGCATACCCAACACACACACACACACACACACACACACACACACACAAATACTAAGAAAGAAAACACCCTTTCTATACTGTCAAAGCCAAACATTTCTTACACAGATGTTTGTGGCATTCGTTTGGGGGAGGTGCCGTGCCTACAGCTTTCCAAAACTTATGCTCCTCTATAGGAAACATACTAGCAAAAATCCACATGTATGCCAAGGGGCCCACTGGCTACGTTGGAGGACAGTCTGGTCTAATGTAAATGGTAAAGCTATAAAATGAGAAATCTTCAGGGTAAATAGTTGGGCTTTTTATTTGTACTGAATTGTAATTGTATCTAATTTGTTTTACAACTCCCACTGGAGCACATACTTTGGTTCTGAAGTTATTTAATAGGTCAGGAGGATTTTATGAGAAGTTAAGTTGATATAGTAGCCAATAAATGTAATCCTATTTTCCCTCTGTACCGTCAGTGACTGCATTCTTTTTATTTCCTGGCTTTTTAGGATCTGCTTTTCATTTTATTGGGTTTACCATGTCTTATAAAATGATACATTTTGTTAACATGACAGTACTTCCTATTTTTAGCAATCTCATTTGATTCGATGTCCATAGGTGTCCTTACCTCATCAAAAATAATGCATGGATGAGTATTTTCTACTAACGTAAATACTAATTGAGAAACGTGAGGACTGGGGAACAAATTTCTGAAGCAGAATTATAAGGTCTTATGACTCTCTTAGTGCTATGGTTCGTTAATCATAGTATGAGAAAATCCGGCTTCCAAGCTAGGGTGTCGGTATTCAAGCTGAAATTTGTGTTTGTCCATTTTGATGAGCTAAGCATTCCACTCGGTGAGAGCTTGTAAAGAACAGGGGCATTTGTAAGTATCTTTGCAATGACATCAGCACTTGTGGTTTTTTCTAGACTTTTTTGGATATATGTACAAATTTTTTGAACAATTCATTCAGCGCCCAGTTTGTCAGGGATAATTAGTCTTCAGTTTCTCATCTGTGGCTATCCTCTGGCAGGTACCAGTGTTTTTATAGTACGTAGCGATCACATTTAATTGTAATTCTTATTGAAGGATCGTGTCTACACTGTACACTTGTGTCCCTTTCTTTGCTCCTATGCACCACCAAATAATACCTTTCTCGAGTTTTTTTTTTTTAGTTTTGTGTTTCTGTCTTGACGCTAGAGCAATTCTTTTTGAGACCTCTGGGAAGTACCAAGTATCTTCTCTGACTTTTCATGACAAGTAGTTTATTAGAAGGTGTGCAGCACTGTTAACATCGCCCAGAACATTGAGTCTGATTGAATATTGCTTTCTGCGTGTGGAGAGAAATGTGTGTGTTTGTGAAATAGTCACTGGGAACTGTCGTACACTTTAAATCTTGAGAGTGCTCCATGCATCTTGGCCTGCCTCTTGGCAGCATTTTGGAATACTGATTTGATTTCACATACAGCAGTGCACATGCCTATGGGGTGAGCGGTTTGAAAACTCCCTTAGGGGACCCATACTTATTCTACAATAATACAAGAGATGCAAATTAATTTCTGTCTGTTCATTACAGATGTACTACACAGTTACAGTCAAATCCTGGGGAAGCAATGATACAGGATTTGGGAGTCAGTTTTTTACCAAATGTCATAGTTATGTCTTTAAAGTTGTTTTTAACCTGTATGAAAAGCTGAGTTAGCAATCATTAGCTGCAAAAATACTATTAAAAGAAATGTATATATTTTTATTTATTTATTGAGAAAAAGAGAGAGAGAATGAATGAGCACACCAGAGCCGCTAGCCACTACAAACGAACTCCAGACACATGTGCCACCATGTGCATCTGGCTTACATGGGTTCTGGGGAGTCAAACCTGGGTCCTTAGTCTTCACAGGCGAGCCCCTTAACAGCTAAGCCATCTCTCCCGCCCCACTTGCATTCTCTGACTGCGCATTCATGCTGCTTGCCCTCTCATTGTCCCCCTTCCTGTCTTCTTGCATTCACTAGGCGTTAAGAGCTTCTAAAGCCCACTGCAGACTAATAAATTCTCATTCATTAACAAACCTGTTACTTCAGAAAGACCCATTTTATCAAGGGAATTATTTAGATCGAGCAACAAAGAAATACATTTCCAAAAACAACAGTGCAAATGAATGCATTGTGTTTTCCTGTAAAACTCCATTTCTTTCCCCTTCTTCCTTTATTTGGTAGACACACAAATTCATTTTATATAAGACTGGGAACACTGGAAAATTCTATACTTTTAGCTATTTCCCACGTCCAGACATCCTCCTCCAGTTTGTAGTGCTCATGGGGACATTACAATAGTTTATATCCTAACACAGCACCCCCCCCTTGATGCGTGTGTTCATATGTGAAAGCACAGGTGTGTGCGTGCCACAGAGCATGTATGAAAACAAGAGAACCACTTAAGTTGTCCGTCTTTACCTCCTACCTTGTTTGAAGCAAGCTCTGTCATCGGTCACCATTGTGTTCGCCAAGCTAGCTGGCCTGTGCGTTTCTGGGAGATTCTCCTGGCTGTCCACCTGCCACTCGCCATAGGCACAATGGGGTTACAGGTGTTTGTACTAAAGCGTCCGCTTCATGCTGGTCCTGGGATCCACCCCCAGGTGCTCATTCATACCAGTGCATCAAGTGCTCTAGCCACCGAGCTGCCTGCCTAGCTCAGCTTTCCTTTCTCCCTGCTCCTTCAACACAAATGACAAACTTTCTATCCGATCTTCATGATGCTCACATTAAAAACTGTGTCATGGGCTGGAGAGATGGCTTAGCAGTTAAGGTGCTGGCCTGCAAAGCCAAAGGACCCAGGTTCAATTCCCCAGGACCCACGTAAGCCAGATGCACAAGGCTGCGCCTGCGTCTGGAGCTGAACCTGAGCTCACTGATTCAAGTAGACTAGCTGGCCAGCAGCCCTGTGACCCTCCTGTCTTCACCTCCCCAGCACTGGGGTTTTCGGCACACTGTTCACACTCCGTTTGCTTGTGTGGTGGTGGGGAGTCCAAACTCGAGGCTTTGTGCTTGAATAGCAAGCACTTTACTGACTGAACCAGCTCCACGGCCCAATAATTGCCCACTTTAACTCCAGCGAGTGTATTTCACTTACTAGCAGTGCAAACTGTCTTTAGAATAATGAGTGCAACACAAACATTAGTGAAACTTAGAATGACTTTAAAAGTTTTATGTGTACATTTTTCTTCCTATTCTTATTGATATATTTTATAACAACAAATCAAGCAGTAAAGTTAAGAGTTCAGTTTTATTAAACAATATTCAGCTTCTTTCCTGTCTTTTGGAAGCTATGTGGATGTAAGTGGTTATAATGGCACATGCTGCTCTCTTGCATTTCTAGCTTATCTTTTTAAATTAACATTTCCTTAATTTTTGTGTAATAAAGACAGTGAATGATTTTTGAGAAATAAGCTTACCCTACCATTTTTTTGGGGCCCTTAGTTAATTCTTTATTTTCATTTGCAAAAGAAAATCCAGGGGCTGGAGAGATGGCTTAGCGGTTAAGGCACCTGCCTCCTAAGCCTAAGGACGCTGGTTCCAATCTCCAGCGGTTCCAATCTCCAGGTCCCACGTTTAGCCAGATGCAAAGTGACGCAAGGGTGCAATGCCGCACTTGCCCATAAGGGGGCGCACACATCTGGATTTCGTTCACAGCAGCTGAGAGACTGCTGGCGCGCCCATCTCTGTCTCCCTCTCCCTCTCTGTCTGTCTCTCTCTGTGTCTCTCTCCAAAAATAAATAAAATAATAAAAAAAAGAAAAAAAAAAGAAAATCCAGGCCCACATCATAACTTACAAAGTTAATAAAACATTTGTCGAGTTAAATTAATTTGAATAACACATAGTTATGCCTGCAAGGTGCTTTGAAGATAAAAAGCACAATAAGTGTTAGTTATTATCATTATGATAATTATTATCATTATTATTATTACATAGTGTCTGCTTAAAAGTCCCATTGGTTGCTTTAGCGTGGCTGAGCCTAACGAATGCGATTCACCTGTTGGGTTTTGTCCAGAGCTAAGGATTTGGGACACAATACACTAAGATTTTTTTTTTCTTCAATAGACTGAGATAAGTTCTTATGTCTCCTCCTAGAAAATAAAATAAACTTGCATTAGATTTTGTAATCAGAGCTGACTTTGAATAGTCTTGACTCCTTCCTTTTGTGACCTCTCAAAGGGTATCTACAGCTTCTCTACAAAGGTTCTGACAACTTAAGCATTGATTTCTATTCAAAAATCCTCGTCTCTTAGCTAACAGTTTCTGAGTTGTATAGAGCTCAAAGATGTTAATTTTTACATACTAGAAGAAAATAAGGCACAGTTACGGGAATGAGATATGAAAGCTTTACTACTTCCTATCATTAAAAGTGAGAACGCTATCTTTGAGAAGTTATAACAACACTTGTAATCTCATTGAGAGCATCTTAAGGAAAATTCCTCCAATTATTCTTTAGAGAGCAGACCTTAAGCATAAACTTCCTTACAAGATAACTTCAATGATTAACATGGAAGACACGGGGAGAGGAAACACGAAAACACTGCAATAGACCCTTGTAAGAAGGTCCGATGTATTTCCAGCTTCATAATCAATAAGGCATTAGTGACATGTCTGAAGAAGACATTCCCTAATATTATTGCAAATTAAGTAATAAAAGCCCTCAAGAGAATGAAAGGAGAAAAGGTGCCTGGAGCCAGTGAATTACAATTGACAACCTACAGGCAGTTGAAGAACCAATTGCCAGAGTGACTGTGGAGCTATTCATAATGTGCAGCGGACAGAACACACCAGAAGGCCCACAATGCCCGCAGTGCAGCAGTATCGCTTCCAAAGAATGGGAAGAGCCACTGACCCCGAGACCGATTTCCAGGCAGCTGCACAAACTATATACTGTAATTAAAGGTTCTGAGCAGGCAGCACGGCAACGCCAGACTGCAGAAAGTCTGGGGACCCGTCAGAGGTTTATAATGAGGCCTGTCTCCTTAACCACAGCGTGGAAAAAGCAGGTAAGGAAGCCGGTCCACTGCTGGCAGGCCCTGTGAGCGCTCTGCTGTGTGAGCACCAATATGAAAATCACTTATTTCGGGCCCTCTTCCTCGAAGAGCAAACAACATGTCATGAGAGATGCTTGCTTTCCTCTTGAGATGAATAGGGTACTGTGCTGCTTGGAAGGGACATTTTCTCCTCTCCACTTCATTTATGTTTTCTTCCCCCCACCAATTTCACCTGCTTGGATGAAAATACTGAAGTCCATGTCTACAGAGAAGCCAACAGTAGATTAAGGACAGCATAGCCAGTAGCCACCCTCTAGCGTATCTAGGCACCGGTAGAAATGAACTGAATAATTTGCCTACAGAACCTATTCTCCCTCTCTCTCTCTGTATCTGGAATCTAAAGTCTCTCGTTCTTTTTCTTTAGTGATATCTCTTTTTTAAAAAATACATTTTGTTTGTTTATTTATTTATTTGAGAGAGAGAGAGAAAGAGGCAGAGAGAGAGGGAGAGAAAGAATGGACATGCCAGGGCCTCTAGCCACTGCAAACGAACTCCAGATGCATGCGCTACCTTGTGCATCTGGCTTATGTGGGTCCTGGAGAGTTGAACCGGGATCCTTTGGCTCGACCTGTGCAGACGCAGGTGGATGTTCTCTGTGAGACCACAGGTACTGCGTGTGGTATGAGTATAGATTTGTAGTTTTTTTCTCTTAAAAGTGGAAGGCAAAAATCTTAATTCCTTAATGATTTGTTCTTACTTGGGTTCTAGTTAGGCTTCACCAGAGTTCTTTAGCCATAAGAATGTTAAACTGGTAAGCATGCACTATCAAAAGTAATTTCCTGGGCTGGAGAGATGGCTTAGCGGTTAAGGCACTATTTTTAGAATAACTGTTTTCCAACTTATTTATTTACACATCTGTAAGTTTGTAAAAAAAAAAAAAAAAAAAAAAAAACTCCATTAAGATTATTTGATCCATTCTCTGTCAAGTAAGATCGTACAAAATCATGTAGAAAAGGTCTATGTTTAGTTTCCATTTGGGTCTCCCTGGAATATTACCTGATCTTCAAAAATCCATGCCATCTCATTTTAATTAATATGAACGATTTAATGAACCCGTCTGGAACAATTTTGAGAAGGAGTAACAAGCACACAGTGGAAGGGAAATGACTTCCGTTTGTGCTCATGCACAATTCAGCTTTCATTTATAGCTCTGTCTTCAGTCAGGCAGGTTGAATGCAAAACTTTGAATATGTACCACCTATCAATTAAAGAAATTACCCTAGAGGTAGTATTTCTAAGATAGTTGCAGAAATAAGATAGGATCAGATCAAGAAAGTAAATCTTAGAAGCCGGGCATGGTGGTGCATGCCTTTAATCCCAGAACTCGGGAGGCAGAGGTAGGAAGATCGCTGTGAGTTCGAGGCCACCCTGAGACTACAGAGTGAATTCCAGGTCAGCCTGAGCTACAGTGAGACCCTACCTCAAAAAAAAAAAAAAAAAAGTAAATCTTAATAATCCAGTCTCTCACTGGTTGCTCTGGCTGGAGTTTTAAGCAGCTTACGGAATCACACGGGTAGAGGGGGCTTAGAGGAACATGTTCGCATTACACAACAAGGATTCCATTGTGGGTTGGAAGGTGTACATCTCAGGTGTCATGCTGTCCTTGTGAAAATGTTCAAACAGGTAGATAACTATAGAAAACAACATCATGAGCACGCTCGTCCATCTGCCACTACGATTGAGCAAATATCAACGTTTATTGAGGTTCAGATCTCCTCTGTAGAAAAGTGTCATAAAAGATGGAGTTAAACCTCCTTCTGCCCTCCTCTGTTGTTTTCTCATCCTCCTTCAGAAGCAAGAAGCATCTTGAAGCTGTTTTTTTTTTTAAATTTATTTTTCATTTATTTGCAAGCAGAGAGAGAGATAGAAGAGAGGCAGATAGAGAGGGAACGGGCGTGCCAGGGCCTCCAGCCACTGCCAATGAACTCCAGACACATGCGTCACCTTGTGCATCTGGCTTATGTGGGTCCTGGAGAGTCGAACTGGGATCCTTTGGCTTTGCAGGCAAACACCTTAACCACTAAGCCATTTCACCAGCCCAAAGCTGTTTTTCATATTCATTGGTACATGGTTTTATTCTTTTACTACCCATCTGTCACATGACTCTAAGTAATATATAATAGTGATTTGAGTGATGAATATTTATTTGTGTAGTATTTTACATAGCATACCTTGATGTGTTCTTTCATTACATGTTTGAAAATTATCTGTAAAAACACCTAAGTCTGCCTGATTCATTCTCAGTGACATGTTGTCTTCCAGGGTGTGACCTCAGCTAGCTTCCATGTATTCATTCCTCTGCTGCTGAAGTTTAAAGTGTCCCTGTGTTGTTTATGGTTTTTGTTTTGTTTTGTTTTGTTTTGTTTTGTTTTGGTTTTTGGTTTTGGTTTTGGTTTTTTCAGGTAGGGTCTCACTAGCTCAGGCTGACCTGGAATTCACTCTGTATTCTCCGGGTAGCCTCGAAGTCATGGAGACCCTCCTACCTCTGGATTAAAGGCGTGCGCCACCACGCCCAGCTGTGTGTTTTTAATGCTAAATAAAGCTGTCGATGAATAGCTTTGACTATACTTACTTGTGTGCACATGCAAGTATTTCCCAAATACACATGTAGAATTGAAGTTACTTGGTCTTAGGATATGTGCTTTTAGCTTGGTAGATATTAAATTTGGCACGTTGGGGCTTGGAGGTTCTCAATGATAAAACTGTGACATCAGCCCTTCTGGGTTTAAATCCTGATTATTGACCAGCTGAGTAATAATGGGCAGAAACTTCAATCTGTGTGTTCATCTATAAATGGGGATAATCCTAGCGCCTCCTCTTCGTGACTGTCAGGGTTCGTTGAGTTCGTACAGAGCCCTCTGTCCCTGTTAGCTGTTGCTCCCAGCCTTCCCTCCTTCTGGAAGGGTGGTTCTGAGGGTAAAACAGGTTCAAAGTTCAGAAAGGCACTCACCACCATGCCTTCTTCAGAGAAAGTGCTAAGTGAGTGGGTACTAAATTCACAAAAGTGAAACAGACACACTTATTATATAAACTCCTGAGGGGTGGCTCTTAAAAACATTTTTATTTACTTTGTTTGCATGTGGAATGTGAGGGTGGGGTGGCCATACCAGGGCCTCTTGCAGCTGCAAATGCGTTCCAGACACATACACCACTTTTGTGTCTTGTTTTACATGGGTACTGGGGAATCAAACAGCAGGCTCTGTAAGCAAGTGCCTTTAACCTCTGAGTCATCTCCACAATCCTTCTGAGAGTTTTTAAAAAAATAATAATAAAGTTGAGCCCAATGTGGTAGCGCACGCCTTTAATTCCAGCACTTTGGAGGCAGAGGTAGAATGAGAGCCGTGAATTTGAGGCCACCCTGAGACTACATAGTGAATTCCAGGTCAGTCTGGGTAGAGTGCGATCCTGCCTCAAAAAATCAAAATAAAATAAAATAAAAAAGTAAAGTTCAAATACAAAGAAGAAATAATTCAACTAACTGCAAGAAAGCCATGAAGACCTTATGAAATCTTTATAACTTTTGTCACATTAAATACCAAGAATTAGGGCTGGAGAGATGGCTTAGCAGTTAAGGTGCTTGCCAGCAAAACCAAAGGACCCAGGTTCGATTCCCCAGTACCCACATAAGCCAGATGCACAAGGTGGTGCACGTATCTGGAGTTCATTTGCAGTGGCTAGAGGCCCTGGTGTGCCCATTCTCTCTGTCTCTATTTGTCTCTTTCTCTCTGTGTGTTAAGTAAAGAAACAAATTAATTAAATATTTTTAAATAAATACCCAGAACTAATTTATTGCACTGTCACCCACTCACATAGCATTATTGTCAGAAACTCTTTCTTTCTTCATTAGGCTGTGAAATGCACTTTTAGGAAGAAATCAGGAATGTCAGGTCTTCCGGGTGATTTTGACTTCTGAGATCCGGTAGTCAATCTTGCCTCACAACGTTCTCAGTCCATCATTCCACGTCGTGTCTGCAGTTCTGTTCGCTGAGTAGCACTGATTTTCTTAACAAGTGCACAGGGGCTGGAAAGATGGCTTAGTGGTTAAGGTGTTTGCCTGCAAAGCCAAAGGATCCTGGTTCGACTCTCCAGGCCCCACGTAAGCCAGATGCACAAGGAGGCCCACGCATTTGGAGTTTGTTTTCAATAGTGCACCCATTCTCTCTCTCCTTTCTCTGTCTCTTTCTAATAAATAAATAAATAAATAAATAAATAAATAAATAAATAAATAAAATATATATTTAAAAAGTGCACAGGCAAGTGTGCAGTGTGGTGATTTGGAAGGGCTGGCAGTGAAGACTTTGACGGTAAAAGGAGCCCACCTGCAGATGTCCGTGGCTTCCTAGAAGCCCAGAAATCTGCCTTTTATGTCGTATCACTCGTGTGTCCTCATGATGTGATTGACAGCTGGTTGCTTCCCCTCTTTGAAGGCCCAAGAGGTTACTGGCGTTATATAGAGAGCATGTGGCACAGTTCTTTCAGACTTAACTGGAATCTTCTCAGGCATTAAAGGTGGATTACTTCGTATTACTTTTATTGCTTTTCAAGTGCTTTTTGGAAACATTTAAGAGTCTCCTAAACTCTGGATCTCCTGGGGTGTGCTTGCTTTTGAAGAAATTTTAAGAATTCATTGCAGCCTTTCCAAAAGTCTGAAGTTTGCCAGCCAACAGGACCCAATGAAAACAAATTACTTTGTTAAAAAAAAAAAAAAAACCAAAAAACTGAAAATAGGGTGTGAGAGAAGGAAGCCCCATCTTATCTCTCTATTCCAATAAATCAGACCTGTGTGTGTGTTTAACAAAAACGAGGGTGTGCTCCCTCCCCCATTCTCAGTTTCTTTTGATCATTGATCTGGGTGACCCCACGCTCGGGTTTTTTCTTTTTTTTCCTTCATTTGACATGGACAGATTTTTGAAGTATAGCTCTCCTTTGGGAACCACGGGCAGTTCCACTTGACTAACCTGTGATCTAATGAGCGGTGATGCAGGGCTGTAGTGGCCGTTTTGTGTGCTTTGACGGGGGACGGCTAGACAGAGGGCCACAGAAGGCAAGTGTGCGGAGAAAAGCGAGGCAGGGCCGTGGAACAGTGTGAAAGAGACTTGTTAGCCCACATTAGTGTGCCTGAATTACTTCACAACAGGTCAGCAAAGGCCAAAGGCAGGGTTGTTGTTAAATTGCAAAGTTGAAAATCCTGGCATGGCAGAGCTTTCAGATCTCCACAGCTATTCATTCCCAAGTTGGTTTCCGCTCACCTTTGAATTGCGGTGAGTAGAGTCCAGTCGCTTTCTTTCTCCTGTCTTGCATACGTTTATGAAATAATTATGTGACCTTCAGTGCTTTTTTACTGTTGCAGTTTGTAAGCACCCTGTCATGCTTGGCCTGTTTTCCAGCAAGCTTATAGGTGAAGAAAAGCCAAACTGAGCAAGGTTTTTGCACTTTTTTATATCCTGTGTTGAACCCTTGAAGAAGGCCCACCAGTTCTGTATGGAAATGCTGTGTGACTGGCTTTATGCCTGGGGGGTAGTTCTTGAGGTTACCATCTGACTGAGGAGTGGTGTGTGTGCATGCATGTGCATGCACACACATGCACCCACACCCACACGCGCGCGCGTGCCTTCTAACTGAATCAGAGTGTTCATTGATAAAGCCAAATTAAGTTATAAAGTCCTTTCCTCCACCTCACGCTAGTGTGTCTTACTCCTTATCATTGCCAAAAATAACCCCATTTCTGTGGCTGTGGCCCAGACTAAATTAAGTGCTTTTGTAAACATAAAAATGAACTTACACTTAAACTTTTTCTCCCTTCATATTCAAAAGGACTTTGAAATTTATCTGCTTCAGAGAAACAAGCAAGCCTACACACAAACAAACGCCAGGTCCTTAACAATCAACTTCCAATCTTATTTCACTACCGTGTTTGTGAGGCCAGCCAGCTAGTAACGCCCTCTCCCTGCAGGATTAAAGAGCGTTTGGTAGTGCAGGCCTTTGTTTTGATTCACTATGTAAATGTTATGTACATGCATGTGTTGGTTTTTTGTATGTATGTGTATGTGTGTGTGTATGTCCATATGTACATATGTGCAAGTAAAACCTTGTGTGTGAGAGAAATATGGAAGTCACAACAAATGCCATGCTACTAATGTTTAGCCACGTCATGACACGAGGGCTGTACAGCGCATGTAAATTACAGTGTCATGTCAAGCTCCGTAGGTAGTTCTTACATGACACGAGGGCTGTACAGGGCTGTTACAGTGTCATGTCAAGCTCCGTGAGGTAGTTCTTAATGACACGAGGGCTGTACAGCAGTGTCATGTCAAGCTCCGTGGTAGTTCTTACATGACACGCGAGGGCTGTACAGTGCATGTAAATTACAGTGTCATGTCAAGCTCCGTGGGTAGTTCTTACATGACACGGGCTGTACAGCACAGCAAATTACAGTGTCAAATTACAGTGTCTTACATCAAGGGCTGTACAGTGCATGTAAATTCTGTCATGTCAAGCTGACAGTTCTTACACGAGGGCTGTACAGCACATGTAAATTACAGTGTCATGTCAAGCTCCGTCCTGAGTTCTTACATGACAAGAGGCTGTACAGCGCATGTAAATTACAGTGTCATGTCAAGCTCCGTAGGTAGTTCTTACATGACACGAGGGCTGTACAGCACATGTAAATTACAGTGTCATGTCAAGCTCCGTAGGTAGTTCTTACATGACACGAGGGCTGTACAGCGCATGTAAATTACAGTGTCATGTCAAGCTCCGTAGGTAGTTCTTACATGAGGGCTGTACAGCACATGTAAATTACAGTGTCATGTCAAGCTCCGTAGGTAGTTCTTACACGAGGGCTATAAAGCTCATGTAAATTACAGTGTTTTCTTTGTCTACAAAGGGGCCAAATGGACTTGCCCATTCTTATCGCTCTGATTTGGGTACTTTGGCTGTGTTTGGCAGCATTTTGTTCAATAGGATAAAGACGCATTTAATGCACTGTAAACAGTATATAGTGATCTGCATATATGATGATTTCTCTCCAGAAAGTGGCCTGCTTGTGGGTATGCCTCCTATCTATAACATTCACAAGTGGCTTCTCCAAAGAAGAAGAAATGTCTGGGTTCAGAATTTTAGAACTACTTTTGTACTTTGAAAGTTTTATGGTGTATTTCATAAAAACAAACAAACAAACAAACAAAACCCAACTTGTGCCGGGCTGGAGAGGTGGCTTAGTGGTTAAGTGCTTGGCCTATGAAGCCTAAGGAGCCTGGTTCAAGGCTCGATTCCCCAGGACCCATGTAAGCCAGATGCACAAGGTGGTGCATGTATCTGGAGTTCATTTGCAGTGGCTGGAGGCCCTAATGCATCCATTCTCTCTCACTCTCTGCCTCTTTCTCTCTCTGTCACTCTCAAATAAATAAAATTACATTTAAAAAAAAAAAAAAAAACTTGTGCCTACATTCTCTGTCGGTACTTTCCCACATTTACTGCATATCCAATACTGTGGTGGGATGTTCAAAGAGAAATGTTGCCCTTCCTCAAGTCACCTACACAGAGCCATTAGGACTGGAGCCACTAGGAACATGGGAAGAACACTCTGGGAACACAGAAGGGACTAAAGTCACTCTACACGAACATGCGTGTGGCCGGAAGGGTGTGCCACACGTGCCAAGCAGTTTTCTTCACTGTCTTGGGAAGAAAGCTCTTATCTCCTCTTCTGTTTTATAATGAAGAAGCTAAGAGCCCCAGGAATGAAGTCATGAATTAACCAAGGTCCAACTAGTGACCTAAACTTAGCCATGTCTTTGGATTTCTAATCATATACTTTTAAAACTTTATAGTCTTCCTGTTGCTGAGTTTTAGGGGAAAAATAACAAAAGTATTTTACTGCTTTGATTTCTAAGATATAATTTAATTTTTTTCTTTTGACTTTGAAGTCTTGAATCAGGTTTTGTTTTTTTTTTTTTTTTTTTCCTCCTTGGATGTTTCTTGCTATTTGGACAAGTCCCAGCTGCCAATTTGCAGATGGGTTCTTTTTACAGATGAGCTCAATTGGAATGAGTAGAATATACTGAAGAGAGTAAGCCCAGTGTTTTTATATACTGTGAAACAGAGTGACGATTGTATTGCAGTGCGGGGAGTTGGGTGGGAGTCTGCTCACTTGGGCTTAGTTCCCTGTCCTGTCCTGTCCATTGTTTTGTTTTTAGAAATAACACGAGACCGCATAGGAGAGCTGACGGCACCTAAACGCTGTTGCAGTAGACACCCACCTCCCTCCCTGAGTGCTCTGAGCTCTAAGCCACGTCCAGCAGCTCTCAGACTCCATTCACACCTGTGTTTATATTCATCCGTGTAACACATGAGACTGGAGAAGGGAAAGCATCAGAAAGCCTTTGGGGTCAGAGGTAACAACTTAAGAAAAGGCATGGAGACACAAAACCGTGTGCTACATTTTGGTAAAGCTATTCTGCTATAACTTTTCTAAGCATAAACTTTCTAGTGCTTCCATGGGAAACAACCCTCATGGAGTGAGAGAGAGAGAGAGAGAACTTGGCTGGAGAGATGGCTTAGTGGTTAAGGCACTTGCTAGGGAAGCCTAAGGACCCAGGTTCTATTCCCAATACCCACACAAGGAGATGCACAAGGTGGTGTATACGTCTGGAGTTCGTTTGCAATGGCTGGAGGTCCTGGCACGCCCATTCTCTCTCTATCTCTCTCAAATAAATAAATAAATTTATTTTTGTATTTTATTTTTGGAGAGAGACACAGAGAGAGACAGACAGAGAGGGAGAGGGAGACAGATAGAGATGGGCGCGCCAGCAGTCTCTCAGCTGCTGTGAACGAAATCCAGATGTGTGCGCCCCCTTGTGGGTAAGTACGGCATTGCGCCCTTGCGTCACTTTGCATCTGGCTAAACGTGGGACCTGGAGATTGGAACCCGGTTCTTACGCTTAGCAGGCAGGCGCCTTAACCACTAAGCCATCTCTCCAGCCCTAAATAAAATATTTTAAGCTGGGCATGGTGGCACACGCCTTTAATCCCAGCACTCAGGAGGCAGAGGTACGAGGATGGCCGTGAGTTTGAGGCCAGGCTGAGACTACATAGTGAATTCCAGGTCAGCCTGAGCTAGAGCGAGACCCTACCTCGAAAAAAATAAAATAAAATAAAAATAAATATTTTTTTAAAAAGATACAACTCTGAATTGTGTTCCTTTTTTGGAGACCTCGTATTAAATAGTCTAATCAACCACTCAAGGAACACAATGAAGGAAAGATCAGCTGGCATTGAAGATGAATGTTTCATGTTGGAGCTCTGGAAAATTCACTGTAGAACAGACTACATGACCCAGACCAGACTCCTGTGAGCATTCTACGTTCAATAATAGACGGTATTTTCAATGATGACCAAGAATTCAATTACAGATCCTTTTCAGAAGTAAAGGTTGCATCAAAGGATTGTTTCTGTTTGTCCATCACACATCTTTTATGACTGACTACTTCCTTTTTATGTCGGCATGTCAATGTGCTTGGGGTATATATATATCTATTATAGGGTGAAACTAGGAAGTAATAAGACTGTGTAAAAGATACTCAAAAGTGGGCTGGAAAGATGGCTTAGTGGTTATGGCATTTGCCTGCAAAGCCAAAGGACCCAGGTTCAATTCCCCAGGACATGCATCTGGGGACACATGCATCTGGAGTTTGTTAGCTGTGGCCAGAGGCCCTGGCGTGCCCATTCTTTCTCTGTCTGCCTCTCCTCTCTCTCTCTCTCTTTCTCTCTCTCTCTCGGCTTGCAAATAAATAAATAAAAATTTTAAACAATACTCAAAGATGTATGAACACTGTCTTCTGAGCAAAGACTTCTAGAATTCATGATGTGTTGTAGGAAAAAGTGATGTAAGTTGAAATGATAGAATTTAGAACTTAATTTCCTGTTTCAAACACATGTCAGTTTGAAAATTCATGTTGATGTAAGATTTGACAAATAAAGATTGGCTTGAAGATGTCTCTCTGAAACCCAGCCTAGGCCTGTTACCCTAGTAGCGAAAGAGAGAAGATGCGAAGTGGATGGCCAGAAACCCCCAATGGAGGGTGCAGGAATGCCAGGTCGATGGCCTCGGCTTCCGAGATCACCTTGAGAGGCTAGCTGCTTACCTCAGACAGATGGCAGGATGTGTGTGTGCCGGTTCCACAGGCTCTGGCCCGTCCTTGCCCTCGAGCCAGGTGCAGCCCAGGTTTTCAAGGTTTTCTCTCTTCCTTCCTGGATGTGGTCTTCCCATTTCTACAGATGAGCCATACAAAGAGTTGCATGGTTTTCTTTTCTTTTTTCTTTTGTGTGTGTAGGTGTGGTGCTGAGAATTGAGCTCCAGGTCTCTTGAATTCTAAGCAAGCACTCAACCACCGAGTTAGACCCCCAGTCCTAGTGTATATATATATTTTATTTATTTATTTGAGAGAAATGAGGCAGAGAGAGAGAGGGGTTATGGGTGTGCCAGGGCCTCCACCACTGCAAACGAACTCCAGACGCATGCATCACCTTGTGCATCTGGCTTATGTGGGTCCTGAGGAATCGAACCCAAGGTCCTTTGGCTTTGTAGGCAAGCGTCTTAACTACTAAGCCATCTCTCCAGCCCCCCTGCTTTAGTTTTTAATGTAAGAAATAAAGTTGTGTGTTTCATGATTGATTATGTGTTTGATTGTGTCTGCAAACTATAGGATATGTTTCATCATCCATTTACCCTTTATTCACTATTTTCTTGAACACCTCCTTCCAAAGACCTACTAAGTAATATTTCCAATTTTGACCAAGCTTTAAAAAAATAATTCTATTCATTTATTTATTATTTGGGGGAGAGAGAGAGAATGGGCATGCCAGAGCCTCTATAGCCATTGTAAACAAACTCCACACATATGTGCCACCTTGTGCATCTAGCTTATGTGGGTACTGGGGAATTGAACCTGGGTCCTTAGGTTTCACAGGCAAGCACCTTAGCTGCTAAGTCACCTCTGCAGCCTGAAACCAAGCTTTTTTAGCTTTGAAGATATTGACAAGAATATGCTAAGGATTCTGGGAAGATTTTGGATTGCCAATATCTAAGTGTACAGTAGAGTAGACATGGCAGGGTCTAAGTGTACAGTAGAGTAGACATGGCAGGTCTAAGTGTACAGTAGAGTAGACATGGCAGGTCTAAGTGTACAGTAGAGTAGACATGGCAGGGTCTAAGTGTACAGTAGAGTAGACATGGCAGGTCTAAGTGTACAGTAGAGTAGACATGGCAGGTCTAAGTGTACAGTAGAGTAGACATGGCAGGTCTAAGTGTACAGTAGAGTAGACATGGCAGGGTCTACGTGTACAGTAGAGTAGACATGGCAGGTCTAAGTGTACAGTAGAGTAGACATGGCAGGTCTAAGTGTACAGTAGAGTAGACATGGCAGGGTCTAAGTGTACAGTAGAGTAGACATGGCAGGTCTAAGTGTACAGTAGAGTAGACATGGCAGGTCTAAGTGTACAGTAGAGTAGACATGGCAGGTCTAAGTGTACAGTAGAGTAGACATGGCAGGGTCTAAGTGTACAGTAGAGTAGACATGGCAGGTCTAAGTGTACAGTAGAGTAGACATGGCAGGTCTAAGTGTCCAGTAGAGTAGACATGGCAGGGTCTACGTGTACAGTAGAGTAGACATGGCAGGTCTAAGTGTACAGTAGAGTAGACATGGCAGGTCTAAGTGTACAGTAGAGTAGACATGGCAGGTCTAAGTGTACAGTAGAGTAGACATGGCAGGTCTAAGTGTACAGTAGAGTAGACATGGCAGGGCCTAAGTGTACAGTAGAGTAGACATGGCAGGGTCTAAGTGTACAGTAGAGTAGACATGGCAGGTCTAAGTGTACAGTAGAGTAGACATGGCAGGTCTAAGTGTACAGTAGAGTAGACATGGCAGGTCTAAGTGTACAGTAGAGTAGACATGGCAGGGTCTAAGTGTACAGTAGAGTAGACATGGCAGGTCTAAGTGTACAGTAGAGTAGACATGGCAGGTCTAAGTGTACAGTAGAGTAGACATGGCAGGGTCTAAGTGTACAGTAGAGTAGACATGGCAGGTCTAAGTGTACAGTAGAGTAGACATGGCAGGTCTAAGTGTCCAGTAGAGTAGACATGGCAGGGTCTAAGTGTACAGTAGAGTAGACATGGGAGGGTCTAAGTGTACAGTAGAGTAGACATGGCAGGGTCTAAGTGTACAGTAGAGTAGACATGGGAGGGTCTAAGTGTACAGTAGAGTAGACATGGCAGGGTCTAAGTGTACAGTAGAGTCTACATGGCAGGGTCTAAGTGTACAGTAGAGTCGACATGGCAGGGTCTAAGTGTACAGTAGAGTAGACATGGCAGGGTCTACGTGTACAGTAGAGTAGACATGGCAGGGTCTAAGTGTACAGTAGAGTAGACATGGTAGGGTCTACGTGTACAGTAGAGTAGACATGGCAGGGTCTAAGTGTACAGTAGAGTAGACATGGCAGGGTCTAAGTGTACAGTAGAGTAGACATGGCAGGGTCTAAGTGTACAGTAGAGTAGACATGGCAGGGTCTACGTGTACAGTAGAGTAGACATGGCAGGGTCTAAGTGTACAGTAGAGTAGACATGGCAGGGTCTAAGTGTACAGTGGAGTAGACATGGCAGGGTCTAAGTGTACAGTAGAGTAGACATGGCAGGGTCTAAGTGTACAGTAGAGTAGACATGGCAGGGTCTACGTGTACAGTAGAGTAGACATGGCAGGGTCTAAGTGTACAGTAGAGTAGACATGGCAGGTCTAAGTGTACAGTAGAGTAGACATGGCAGGTCTAAGTGTACAGTAGAGTAGACATGGCAGGTCTAAGTGTCCAGTAGAGTAGACATGGCAGGATCTAAGTGTACAGTAGAGTAGACATGGCAGGGTCTAAGTGTACAGTAGAGTAGACATGGCAGGGTCTAAGTGTACAGTGGAGTAGACATGGCAGGGTCTAAGTGTACAGTAGAGTAGACATGGCAGGGTCTAAGTGTACAGTAGAGTAGACATGGCAGGGTCTACGTGTACAGTAGAGTAGACATGGCAGGGTCTAAGTGTACAGTAGAGTAGACATGGCAGGTCTAAGTGTACAGTAGAGTAGACATGGCAGGGTCTAAGTGTACAGTAGAGTAGACATGGCAGGGTCTAAGTGTACAGTAGAGTAGACATGGCAGGGTGTAAGTGTACAGTAGAGTAGACATGGCAGGTCTAAGTGTACAGTAGAGTAGACATGGCAGGTCTAAGTGTACAGTAGAGTAGACATGGCAGGGTCTAAGTGTACAGTAGAGTAGACATGGCAGGTCTAAGTGTACAGTAGAGTAGACATGGCAGGTCTAAGTGTACAGTAGAGTAGACATGGCAGGTCTAAGTGTACAGTAGAGTAGACATCTAGCAGGTCTAAGTGTACAGTAGAGTAGACATGGCAGGGTCTAAGTGTACAGTAGAGTAGACATGGCAGGTCTAAGTGTACAGTAGAGTAGACATGGCAGGTCTAAGTGTACAGTAGAGTAGACATGGCAGGTCTAAGTGTACAGTAGAGTAGACATGGCAGGTCTAAGTGTACAGTAGAGTAGACATGGCAGGTCTAAGTGTACAGTAGAGTAGACATGGCAGGTCTAAGTGTACAGTAGAGTAGACATGGCAGGTCTAAGTGACATGGCAGGTCTAAGTGTACAGTAGAGTAGACATGGCAGGTCTAAGTGTACAGTAGAGTAGACATGGCAGGTCTAAGTGTACAGTAGAGTAGACATGGCAGGTCTAAGTGTACAGTAGAGTAGACATGGCAGGTCTAAGTGTACAGTAGAGTAGACATGGCAGGGTCTAAGTGTACAGTAGAGTAGACATGGCAGGGTCTACGTGTACAGTAGAGTAGACATGGCAGGCCTAAGTGTACAGTAGAGTAGACATGGCAGGGTCTAAGTGTACAGTAGAGTAGACATGGCAGGTCTAAGTGTACAGTAGAGTAGACATGGCAGGGTCTAAGTGTCCAGTAGAGTAGACATGGCAGGGTCTAAGTGTCCAGTAGAGTAGACATGGCAGGTCTAAGTGTACAGTAGAGTAGACATGGCAGGGTCTAAGTGTACAGTAGAGTAGACATGGCAGGGTCTACGTGTACAGTAGAGTAGACATGGCAGGTCTAAGTGTACAGTAGAGTAGACATGGCAGGTCTAAGTGTACAGTAGAGTAGACATGGCAGGGTCTAAGTGTACAGTAGAGTAGACATGGCAGGTCTAAGTGTACAGTAGAGTAGACATGGCAGGGTCTAAGTGTACAGTAGAGTAGACATGGCAGGGTCTACGTGTACAGTAGAGTAGACATGGCAGGTCTAAGTGTACAGTAGAGTAGACATGGCAGGTCTAAGTGTACAGTAGAGTAGACATGGGAGGGTCTAAGTGTACAGTAGAGTAGACATGGCAGGGTCTACGTGTACAGTAGAGTAGACATGGCAGGTCTAAGTGTACAGTAGAGTAGACATGGCAGGGTCTAAGTGTACAGTAGAGTAGACATGGCAGGGTCTAAGTGTACAGTAGAGTAGACATGGCAGGTCTAAGTGTACAGTAGAGTAGACATGGCAGGTCTAAGTGTACAGTAGAGTAGACATGGCAGGGTCTAAGTGTACAGTAGAGTAGACATGGCAGGGTCTAAGTGTACAGTAGAGTAGACATGGCAGGTCTAAGTGTACAGTAGAGTAGACATGGCAGGGTCTAAGTGTACAGTAGAGTAGACATGGCAGGGTCTAAGTGTACAGTAGAGTAGACATGGCAGGTCTAAGTGTCCAGTAGAGTAGACATGGCAGGTCTAAGTGTACAGTAGAGTAGACATGGCAGGTCTAAGTGTACAGTAGAGTGACATGGCAGGGTCTAAGTGTACAGTAGAGTAGACATGGCAGGGTCTAAGTGTACAGTAGAGTAGACATGGCAGGTCTAAGTGTACAGTAGAGTAGACATGGCAGGTCTAAGTGTACAGTAGAGTAGACATGGCAGGTCTAAGTGTACAGTAGAGTAGACATGGCAGGTCTAAGTGTACAGTAGAGTAGACATGGCAGGGTCTAAGTGTACAGTAGAGTAGACATGGCAGGGTCTAAGTGTCCAGTAGAGTAGACATGGCAGGTCTAAGTGTACAGTAGAGTAGACATGGCAGGTCTAAGTGTCCAGTAGAGTAGACATGGCAGGGTCTAAGTGTCCAGTAGAGTAGACATGGCAGGTCTAAGTGTACAGTAGAGTAGACATGGCAGGGTCTACGTGTACAGTAGAGTAGACATGGCAGGTCTAAGTGTACAGTAGAGTAGACATGGCAGGTCTAAGTGTACAGTAGAGTAGACATGGCAGGTCTAAGTGTACAGTAGAGTAGACATGGCAGGTCTAAGTGTACAGTAGAGTAGACATGGCAGGGTCTAAGTGTACAGTAGAGTAGACATGGCAGGGTCTACGTGTACAGTAGAGTAGACATGGCAGGGTCTAAGTGTCCAGTAGAGTAGACATGGCAGGGTCTAAGTGTCCAGTAGAGTAGACATGGCAGGTCTAAGTGTCCAGTAGAGTAGACATGGCAGGTCTAAGTGTACAGTAGAGTAGACATGGCAGGTCTAAGTGTACAGTAGAGTAGACATGGCAGGTCTAAGTGTCCAGTAGAGTAGACATGGCAGGGTCTAAGTGTACAGTAGAGTAGACATGGCAGGTCTAAGTGTACAGTAGAGTAGACATGGCAGGGTCTAAGTGTACAGTAGAGTAGACATGGCAGGTCTAAGTGTACAGTAGAGTAGACATGGCAGGTCTAAGTGTACAGTAGAGTAGACATGGCAGGTCTAAGTGTACAGTAGAGTAGACATGGCAGGGTCTAAGTGTACAGTAGAGTAGACATGGCAGGGTCTAAGTGTACAGTAGAGTAGACATGGCAGGGTCTAAGTGTCCAGTAGAGTAGACATGGCAGGGTCTAAGTGTACAGTAGAGTAGACATGGCAGGGTCTAAGTGTACAGTAGAGTAGACATGGCAGGGTCTAAGTGTACAGTAGAGTAGACATGGCAGGGTCTAAGTGTACAGTAGAGTAGACATGGCAGGGTCTAAGTGTACAGTAGAGTAGACATGGCAGGGTCTACGTGTACAGTAGAGTAGACATGGCAGGGTCTAAGTGTACAGTAGAGTCGACATGGCAGGTCTAAGTGTACAGTAGAGTCGACATGGCAGGGTCTAAGTGTACAGTAGAGTAGACATGGCAGGGTCTACGTGTACAGTAGAGTAGACATGGCAGGTCTAAGTGTACAGTGTAGAGTGACATGGCAGGTCTAAGTGTACAGTAGAGTAGACATGGCAGGTCTAAGTGTACAGTAGAGTAGACATGGCAGGGTCTAAGTGTACAGTAGAGTAGACATGGCAGGTCTAAGTGTACAGTAGAGTAGACATGGCAGGGTCTACGTGTACAGTAGAGTAGACATGGCAGGTCTAAGTGTACAGTAGAGTAGACATGGCAGGTCTAAGTGTACAGTAGAGTAGACATGGCAGGGTCTAAGTGTCCAGTAGAGTAGACATGGCAGGGTCTAAGTGTACAGTAGAGTAGACATGGCAGGGTCTAAGTGTACAGTAGAGTAGACATGGCAGGGTCTATGTACAGTAGAGTAGACATGGCAGGTCTAAGTGTACAGTAGAGTAGACATGGCAGGTCTAAGTGTACAGTAGAGTAGACATGGCAGGTCTAAGTGTACAGTAGAGTAGACATGGCAGGTCTAAGTGTACAGTAGAGTAGACATGGCAGGTCTAAGTGTACAGTAGAGTAGACATGGCAGGGTCTAAGTGTACAGTAGAGTAGACATGGCAGGTCTAAGTGTACAGTAGAGTAGACATGGCAGGTCTAAGTGTACAGTAGAGTAGACATGGCAGGTCTAAGTGTACAGTAGAGTAGACATGGCAGGTCTAAGTGTACAGTAGAGTAGACATGGCAGGGTCTAAGTGTACAGTAGAGTAGACATGGCAGGTCTAAGTGTACAGTAGAGTAGACATGGCAGGTCTAAGTGTACAGTAGAGTAGACATGGCAGGTCTAAGTGTACAGTAGAGTAGACATGGCAGGTCTAAGTGTACAGTAGAGTAGACATGGCAGGGTCTAAGTGTACAGTAGAGTAGACATGGCAGGTCTAAGTGTACAGTAGAGTAGACATGGCAGGTCTAAGTGTACAGTAGAGTAGACATGGCAGGTCTAAGTGTACAGTAGAGTAGACATGGCAGGTCTAAGTGTACAGTAGAGTAGACATGGCAGGTCTAAGTGTACAGTAGAGTAGACATGGCAGGTCTAAGTGTACAGTAGAGTAGACATGGCAGGTCTAAGTGTACAGTAGAGTAGACATGGCAGGTCTAAGTGTACAGTAGAGTAGACATGGCAGGTCTAAGTGTACAGTAGAGTAGACATGGCAGGTCTAAGTGTACAGTAGAGTAGACATGGCAGGTCTAAGTGTACAGTAGAGTAGACATGGCAGGTCTAAGTGTACAGTAGAGTAGACATGGCAGGTCTAAGTGTACAGTAGAGTAGACATGGCAGGTCTAAGTGTACAGTAGAGTAGACATGGCAGGTCTAAGTGTACAGTAGAGTAGACATGGCAGGTCTAAGTGTCCAGTAGAGTAGACATGGCAGGTCTAAGTGTACAGTAGAGTAGACATGGCAGGTCTAAGTGTACAGTAGAGTAGACATGGCAGGTCTAAGTGTACAGTAGAGTAGACATGGCAGGTCTAAGTGTACAGTAGAGTAGACATGGCAGGTCTAAGTGTACAGTAGAGTAGACATGGCAGGTCTAAGTGTACAGTAGAGTAGACATGGCAGGTCTAAGTGTACAGTAGAGTAGACATGGCAGGTCTAAGTGTACAGTAGAGTAGACATGGCAGGTCTAAGTGTACAGTAGAGTAGACATGGCAGGTCTAAGTGTACAGTAGAGTAGACATGGCAGGTCTAAGTGTACAGTAGAGTAGACATGGCAGGTCTAAGTGTACAGTAGAGTAGACATGGCAGGTCTAAGTGTACAGTAGAGTAGACATGGCAGGTCTAAGTGTACAGTAGAGTAGACATGGCAGGGTCTAAGTGTACAGTAGAGTAGACATGGCAGGGTCTAAGTGTACAGTAGAGTAGACATGGCAGGTCTAAGTGTACAGTAGAGTAGACATGGCAGGTCTAAGTGTACAGTAGAGTAGACATGGCAGGGTCTAAGTGTACAGTAGAGTAGACATGGCAGGCCTAAGTGTACAGTAGAGTAGACATGGCAGGGTCTACACAGTAGAGTAGACATGGCAGGTCTAAGTGTACAGTAGAGTAGACATGGCAGGGTCTACGTGTACAGTAGAGTAGACATGGCAGGTCTAAGTGTACAGTAGAGTAGACATGGCAGGGTCTAAGTGTACAGTAGAGTAGACATGGCAGGGTCTAAGTGTACAGTAGAGTAGACATGGCAGGGTCTAAGTGTACAGTAGAGTAGACATGGCAGGTCTAAGTGTACAGTAGAGTAGACATGGCAGGTCTAAGTGTACAGTAGAGTAGACATGGCAGGTCTAAGTGTACAGTAGAGTAGACTTGGCAGGGTCTAAGTGTACAGTAGAGTAGACATGGCAGGCCTAAGTGTACAGTAGAGTAGACATGGCAGGGTCTACGTGTACAGTAGAGTAGACATGGCAGGTCTAAGTGTACAGTAGAGTAGACATGGCAGGTCTAAGTGTACAGTAGAGTAGACATGGCAGGGTCTAAGTGTACAGTAGAGTAGACATGGCAGGGTCTAAGTGTCCAGTAGAGTAGACATGGCAGGGTCTAAGTGTCCAGTAGAGTAGACATGGCAGGGTCTAAGTGTACAGTAGAGTAGACATGGCAGGGTCTAAGTGTACAGTAGAGTAGACATGGCAGGGTCTAAGTGTACAGTAGAGTAGACATGGCAGGGTCTAAGTGTACAGTAGAGTAGACATGGCAGGTCTAAGTGTACAGTAGAGTAGACATGGCAGGGCCTAAGTGTACAGTAGAGTAGACATGGCAGGGCCTAAGTGTACAGTAGAGTAGACATGGCAGGGCCTAAGTGTCCAGTAGAGTAGACATGGCAGGGTCTAAGTGTCCAGTAGAGTAGACATGGCAGGGTCTAAGTGTACAGTAGAGTAGACATGGCAGGGTCTAAGTGTACAGTAGAGTAGACATGGCAGGGTCTAAGTGTCCAGTAGAGTAGACATGGCAGGGTCTAAGTGTACAGTAGAGTAGACATGGCAGGGTCTAAGTGTACAGTAGAGTAGACATGGCAGGTCTAAGTGTACAGTAGAGTAGACATGGCAGGGCCTAAGTGTACAGTAGAGTAGACATGGCAGGGCCTAAGTGTACAGTAGAGTAGACATGGCAGGGCCTAAGTGTCCAGTAGAGTAGACATGGCAGGGTCTAAGTGTCCAGTAGAGTAGACATGGCAGGGTCTAAGTGTACAGTAGAGTAGACATGGCAGGTCTAAGTGTCCAGTAGAGTAGACATGGCAGGGTCTAAGTGTACAGTAGAGTAGACATGGCAGGGTCTAAGTGTACAGTAGAGTAGACATGGCAGGGTCTACGTGTACAGTAGAGTAGACATGGCAGGGTCTAAGTGTACAGTAGAGTAGACATGGCAGGGTCTAAGTGTACAGTAGAGTAGACATGGCAGGGTCTACGTGTACAGTAGAGTAGACATGGCAGGGTCTACGTGTACAGTAGAGTAGACATGGCAGGTCTAAGTGTACAGTAGAGTCGACATGGCAGGGTCTAAGTGTACAGTAGAGTAGACATGGCAGGTCTAAGTGTACAGTAGAGTAGACATGGCAGGGTCTACGTGTACAGTAGAGTAGACATGGCAGGGTATACGTGTACAGTAGAGTAGACATGGCAGGTCTAAGTGTACAGTAGAGTCGACATGGCAGGGTCTAAGTGTACAGTAGAGTAGACATCACAAGGTGGCTGCTCTGTCTATTAACGTACACTTGCGACCAAAAGTGTCTGGCTATAAGGATTCCCTGTCTTAGGCTTATTTTAAAAACACACAGGTTTCCGTGATTGCCCATTAGCCATTGGGAAGCAACTAAGGCTGGGGAGAATGTCTGACTCAAGATGTCTCATTTCCAGAATCCCTGCCAAAGGTTGGCAAGCCCAGAAAGGCAGAGGCTGGCACCGTTCCCTACCACCCTCTGCCCTCTCTGACCTGCCCGTCAGACGCCTGTCTCAAGCATAAACTAGGTTCCCTAGAATGGGGCCAGCAGGGTCTGTTGCCTTTTTTTTTTTTTTTTTTTTTTTTTCTGTTTCCCCATTTCTTTATCTCAATTCTTGCTCAGCCATTAAGTTAAAGAAATACTCCAAGACCTGTGCCAAAATGTGTCTGCCTTCCTCCTCCATGGCATGAGCCTGCCTGTCATTGGTCACGTGGAGAACAGTCGGCTCCCCATACCAGAGGGAGTCTTGGTGGCTCAGGAGGAGAGCCACAACTGGGTTGCTGGAACGGCTGCCCTGCCGTAGATCTCCAAATGGGTTTTCCTCATCTCGCTGGTGCACAGACCAATCTCAGCAGCACCGTAGGTTCCAGACTTAGGTCTCCTGCCTCCAAACGTATGGTTCCTGTAGCCCTTCACCACTGTGAGCAGTGAGTTTCTCTGATCACAGACATGTGTGCGACTATGGAATTCGGTGACCTTAAAGAGCATAGGTTATGAAAACATCTCTCTTAGCATTTGCCAGGAGGCTGCATGCCTGGTCTCCGGGGTGCTGAAACTTCAGTTGTCTTTCTCTCCTCTCAGTAGCACAGTCTGGACTTAACTCCACTGATGGGGGATGGTGCTACAGGTTTTCCGAAGTGTTGGGGGTGGGGGAGGGTTCCCTTGTGGTCTGATACAGTCTTGTTTTATTGCAGATAACGGAAGAAATGTGGAATGGGTTCTTCCGATTTCCAGCCTAGTACTTAAAATTTTAGTGGAAATTCAATGTAGTGAAACCCTTGTTTTTCAAATAAGAAAACACTCATGTTTCCAGCCATGCCCATCAGCTCTAAGACATCTGCACCAGGACAGATGCCTCATGAGTTTTAGAAAGGGGACTGTCACCCCAGTGGTCCCTTGCAGCCCCTGTGCTTGTCGCGCACCCACGTCTTCCTATAGCACTGTTCCCAACTCTGTATTTTTAGTCAGGAGTAGGCCCCGGGACAATTCTCAGCCTTCTGACAATTTTACCATTCTTACATTGCCTTTCCTTCCATTCATAACAAATGTACAAACAAACTGCTGAATGGATCTGTATAGCTTAAAGAAGAATATTAAAGCAAGTACTGGTGCTCCAGCCCCCAGATAAGAGAATGCCACCAGCATGGGTTTTTCAATAAGCATCGATCCCATTGGTGAAGGCAAGTTTGCCTTGACCTCTTGATGCCGTCTTCTTTCCGTAGCTTTGTCTGGTCTGCCCACATTAGCTCGCGTCTCTGAGACAGTTTGAAGAAGATTGTTGACAGTTGCTGTCCCTTCCCCTTCTGGCTGTAGAAGGAACGCTTTTATAAAATATTTTCTTTTCTTTTGTGAAGTGGATTTTATTATGAATGAATGGAGATTTATGATTTTTTTCTATAATTATCAAGAGGATTATATGATTTCCCCATTAACAATAAACTATTAGTGTGATAAATTTATTTCCTAATATTTAATCGCTCTTACAAACTGTGAGACGTGATGACTACAGATCAACTGTCAGAAGTTCCCTGCCCTTAATTAACTTGCAGGGTAATTAGAACACGACTGGGGAAAAGTTAATGGATGCCACGAGGGTGGATGGTAATTATTTTTGCTTTGTTACTGGGGCCTTGAGTTCAGGCGCAGGCTACAGTGGGCTATGCCAGCTTTCAGGAGAGGAAACTGAAGGTGAAACGAAAATCAAAATAACCAACAACAACAACACAAACCCCTCTCTATGCAGCATTAATCTACTTTGCCAGATTGCCACCTTGTGAGGGCCTAATGCCTGATTTCAAGTCGTCATTTATATGGGATCGTGCTGTGAGCGACAGTTGCTTTTTTATTGATGTGTTATATCTTGTCCGATAAAGTGTCCTGTAGGAGTTATTCTGTTCCTAGGAATTATCTCACGTCCACTTCTTTTGCAGGCCATTCATCCAATCCTGAGTTTGCTGTACAAAATTATCTTCCAAAATATTTAGTGGGTTTTTTTTTCTTCCCTTAATAAGCTGTTTGATTCCGGGCTTGATTGAAAAGACGGCTATTTAAGGCCAGCTGAGCTCAAGAACACTGGTAGCGCGCCCGCAGTGTGGGAAACACTCAGCGGCTCCCACGCACGTCCGTGGAAGTCTCTTGTGCACGGGGAGCTTCTCTGCAGCAGGACTGTGATGGTGCACACTGTGGGCCTTGAGCATGAGCTGGTTAAATCCTCCGTCCCAGGACTTGGGAGACTAGTTGAAGTGCTTGCCTTGCAAGCATGAGGACCTGAGTTGGGTCCCCACGCGTGGGCCCCAGCGTCCTGAGACTCGCTGGCCCAGCCAGTCTAGCCCACCTGGTGAGCTCCAGGCCAACGAGACACCCTATCTCAAGGGAGCGTTCCTAAGACTGGAAAGAAAAGCTGAGAATGACACCCGAGGGTGTCCACTGGCCTTCACTCACATGAGCACCCACATGCATGTACACACACACACACACACACACACACACACACACACTTAGAAACAATCCTTCATTTTTTTTTTTTTCGGTTTTTTCGAGGTAGGGTCTCACTCTGGCCCAGGCTGACCTGGAATTACTATGTAGCCTCAGGGTGGCCTTGAACTCTCGGCGATCCTCCTACCTCTGCCTCCCAAGTGCTGGGATTAAAGGCGTGCCCCACCACCACGCCCGGCTAGAAACATTTTTATCACTGTTCCTATGTAGGTCAATTGTGATTCAGTTACTCGGTGTGGGGTCTCTTCTGCCTTTTTCAGTTCAGTGCTACTGGTGTTTCCTCTGAAACCCTTCGTTCAGCGTTCTGTACCATTTCCTTTCCACCTCCTGAGCCCGGTTCTGCCTGTCCTGCGCAGCCTTCGCAGTCAGCATCGGTACTGCTCTGGTGTTTTCCCAGCATTCACTGTGTCCCCTTCAGCGCGTCCCCAGGTATAGAATTGGTTGATTTTTCTCTGTTTCCTTTTGTATTCACCTCCATCACCTCTACTTTTGGAAGTGGTTCTATTAGTTGGCAGAGTATCTTGCCATCTCCACAGGAAGAAAATTTCAGTAGATGCATCCTATTTCCTTGACCATGTAATTGATCAGCAGATGACCCAAACTGTCATCTTCCTACTTACTAACACTTTTTTTGAAGTTTTGAGAGTTTGTTAGATTAAGAGAAGAGAAAGATTGTGAAGAGTTCCTGCCCATAAGAAGGCAGGAAGGGGGTGAGTCCCACTTACGAGACCCAAATTGGGATCATTTTTAGGTGGTGAATGGTGGCTGAGCTGACCAACCCTCATACCAGGTTTGGGGGGGACTGAGCTCACCAATAACAATGCCAAATTCAGGTTTAATCCTTCCAGGAATCTTAATTCCAGGAAAGGGCAACTCTTGCCTTAGGAATGACTCAGGCTGTTTATGAAAAATCAGGATCTAGGGAACTCCTTTAGGCAGCAAGAGATTAGGAGATTCCAGATCCTTCTGTGACCTCTGGTGAAGAGAAGACCCCAAGGGCAGGCTTCCACTCCCCGTTTTACCTCCAGGGACCAGGCTGCGTGGCCTCAAACCCCTTCTGTGGAGCAAGCCTTACTGCCCACAGGAATTGGGATTGTGACTGATCAGGCTTCTTAGAGCTGGGTGTGGCAGCTGGGTAACTTCACCAGTAAGTCTAAGATCCCCAAAGTCCATTGATAGAATGCAGGATCTTCTGAGTGTGAGCTGACTGGAAGAAAGAGGAGACAAAGTTAAAACAGCAGGTGAGTAAACGGTCTGAATATTCGGCAGAGTTACTAGTTCCAGAGGTGGAAAGCATAATTCTCTTTTCCCATGAAGATGCAGAAATCGTTTTCGAGAGCTGTTTATCCAGCGGCACGGTGGTGTCTGGCATGGTGGACACCTGCTCTGGTAGATCTTGTAAAGCAGATGAGACATTATCAGAGCTGTCAGTAATAATACATAACCTGTATAATGACACAGGTGTCACCCTGAATAAGTACTTTACTTCCTGGCTCTACTTTCCTCGCTGAGTGCTTGAGACCAAGTAGGTAGCCAAAACTTAACCATGCCTACATGTCTAAAGGCCAGTTGCAGCTGTTTCCGAGCAACTCTTAGGGCCTGGGAGGAGCCGTGTGGCATCAGCATTTGTGCCATCTGCTGGCATGAGTCAGGGCTGTGCTGGCCACACGGCCTCCCTCAGAAGCATCAAGGATCCTCTGTGCTCTGACTGTCCTTTCGCACAGTGTTCAGTGGTTCGAGTCAAATCTGTGGGTCTTTCCTGATCAAGAAGACGGAGAGTTGTTAGTGTTTTCAGATCCTCTGTCCTTTCATCTCTTGGGCCTCCTTCACCCAAGAGGACAGGGACCAAAATGCTCGTCACTCTTTTTCAGCTCTGAGGTTTCCAGCTGGCTTTAGCTTCTCCAAAGGACAACGACACCAGTCTTGAAGAAGAGTGTGCGTACAGAGCAGATGTGATCACCTTAGTCTTGAGCTAAACAAATCTGGTTCAAGTTGCACAAAAGCTCAGTCATTATACATTCAGGTCTACTGATCTGGTGACATTGTCAGCTAGACCGAACCCATAAAAAGCAGGCATGTCTTGCCAGGCGTGGTGGCGCATGCCTTTAATCCCAGCACTTGGGAGGCAGAGGTAGGAGGATCACTATGAGTTCGAGGTCTACCTGAGATGACCTAGTGAATTCCAGGTCAGCCTGGGCTACAGCGAGACCCTACCCCCAAAAAAAAAAAAAGGCATATCTTTTTTTTTTTTTTTTTTTTGTAAAAGCCGGGCGTGTGGCGCACTCCCAGCACTAGGCAGAGGTAGGAGGATTGCCAGGTTCAGAACCCTGAGACTGTTAACAGCCTGGAAAAACCCTAAAAACCAAAAAAATAATAATAATAATAATCAGGCAGAACATGTTAACAGCCTAAAAATAATTTTTATCAGGCACTTTTAAACTTTTTTTTTTTTTGCTAAAAAGCAACTCAATAGAATAGAGTCCTGACCACTTCTGTTTTAAGACATCATGGGAAGTGTCCCCAAAGTTAATTTAGTAGCCTTGGGGCTTAAGATAGCTTCTTTTGTCACTGCCTACAGGCAGGCTGGCCTCGAACTTCTGATCCTATTGCCTCCACCTCTCAATTCCCAGCAGAATCTTGTAACTCCCAATCTTCTATAAAAGGCCTGGTGCTGAGATTAAGTGTGTGAGCCAGCACACCCTGCAGAATCCTGTCACGGCCAGTGATCCCCTCAATTGCTTGAAAGTCTTAGGAAATGGGTAGGAGACGAAAAGTACTGGGCATGGGGGCCCTCTTAGCCCATTTGTCTTAAAACTGGTCTAGCTGGAGGGTGGTAACCCTGGGATCATAGATCTCCCGCCTTTTTCTAACACTTTTGAGCCACTTAGTTTCATCGTTGTCATCTGTATGTGTGGTGCAGAGATTCTGCCTTCTCCTTTGTGGCCTTGGTGAGGGTGGTCAGTGCCAACAGAAACAAGTCACATGGTTGTATTGCAGCAGACTGGAATATCTGGAGTAAATATAGCTGCTGCCCTCGCGGTTCCTCGCAGCCGTCCAAACCAGAGGTGCGACTTCCGG
Source organism: Orientallactaga sibirica (assembly GCA_036365145.1). Classification (NCBI taxonomy): domain Eukaryota; kingdom Metazoa; phylum Chordata; class Mammalia; order Rodentia; family Dipodidae; genus Orientallactaga; species Orientallactaga sibirica. The sequence continues at coordinate 4,813,041 of JAEOAD010000054.1, read as the reverse complement.
AGAATGAGAATTCAAGGAATCCAACCACACATGCTTTAATTGTTGCTAATCAGGAGATCAGCTGCTGCAGGTCGCTAAAGCAGCAGTGTCGTGGCTTGGTTCAGACACTAGGAAATACAGGCAGAGTTCTCAGCAGTGCCGTCTATGGGTTACCTTACTCAAGAGTTCTTACTTTGGGGCTGGAGAGATGGCTTAGCTGTTAAGGTGTTTGCTTGCAAAGGACCAAGGTTGGACTCCCCAGGACCCACCTAAGCCAAATGCACAAGGGCGCTCACACATCTGGAGTTCGTTTGCAGTGGCCCATTCTCTCTCTCTCTCTCTCTCTCTACCTGCCTAGTTCTGTATCTCTTTCTCTCTCTCTCAAATAAATAAAGAGTTCTTACTTTTTATTACTAGGCAATGAAAACAGCCTATGAATCTGAACTTCACCAAAGAAATCATAAAATCTATGCAAATTTTTTGCCTATAGACAAAATGGTAACAGGACACGGTGGTGCCTGCCTATAATCCCAGCACTTGGAAGGCAGAGGCAAGAGGATTGGTAAGGGTTCAAAGCCAGCCTGGCCTACATTGCAGGTTCCAGTCCAGCCAAGGCTATATAATGAGACCCTCTCTCAAAAAGCCAAACTCAAAACAACAAAACCAAGTATATTAACTTTGCATGTATAATAAAACGAATGTGTTAATTTTGCACATATACATTCTCTTTCCACCTTATGGTTTCATATTTTGTCCTGATTTAATATTTTTAAATATTTATTTATTTATTGGATAGAGAGAGAGAAAGCGAGAAAGAGGCAGATAGAATGGGTGCACCAGGGCCTCCAGCCACATGCCAAGAAACCCCAGACATATGCGCCACCTTGTACATCTGGCTTACCTGGGTCCTGGGGAATTGAACCTGGGTCCTTAAGCTTCGCAGGCAAGTGCCTTAACCTCTAAGCCATCTCCCCAGGCCCCTGATATAATTTTTTAAGATAGAAAGTCAGCTACTTATAAGAACTTGATTTTCTGTCCTTGTGGAAAGCAAACCCAAAACTCAGAATAATGACAACGAAATTCATTGTACTCAGCGTTAGGGTACCTGCCTTAATTTATTTAACCTGCTCGGACTTCTTTTGTTCATAGCTTACTGGAACAATTTGTGTTTTATAGCTAATTAGTATGCGTATTTCATAGAGTGTTATAACTGAGTCATGATAAGTAAAGAGAAGGCGAACTCTCTTTGCCAGCCCCCTCCCCCAGCACACATACACAGTACTGTCTGGAGGTCATAAAAATACCAGTCAACTGTCTCTCTTCACGAAGTCTCTGTAACCAAAAGCCTAATAAAATTTGCATTTTAAAAGCTTCTATTCAAGCTACTCCAAAGTCCACCGACATTAGTTTTGTATTACTAGCCTTTTCATAGTCTCTGTCTCTTAGGCTGCAGATCTTACAGCGCCTTCCCGGAGGGAGTTCCTATGATCAGAATAAGGAGAGCTGCATTGCTAAAACATTAGGAGTCATGACCAGGTAGACAGGGGCCGTTTAACAACGCCTGGGAATTCCAAAGTGATAACCCCACCTGGTGGAGTGTTTGTTAGACCAGACCCAGTGAACTCAAATGTCCACATTTCAGGTTGTGGTGTGGTGCCCAAGCTTAGGGACAGTAAGATTTGAGTGTGGTGGTTTGAATTAGGTGTCCCCCATAAACTCCTGTGTTCTTAGTGTTGTTGAGGGTGAGCTTTTGGGCGTTACAGCCAGCTTCCCCTTGCCAGTGTCGGGCACACTCTCCTGTTGCTGTTACCATCTGCTTGGCAGAGGTCATGTCCAGCCTCTCACGCCATGCTTTCCCCTGCCGTCAGATTGTCTCCCTTCAAGACTATAAGTCAAGATAAACCCTTTCCTTCCATCAGCTGCTTTTGGTCAGGGTGTTTGTTTGTTTGTTTGTTTGTTTTAAATTTTTATTTTATTTACTTATTTGAGACAGAGAGAGGGAGAGACAGAGAGAGAGAAAGTGAGAATGGGCACGCCAGGGCCTCTAGCCACTGCATACGAACTCCAGACGCATGTGCCACCATGTGCATCTGACTTATGTGGGACATGGAGAATTGAACCTGGGTCCTTAGGCTTCATAGGCATACGCCTTAACCGCTAAGCCATCTCTCCAGCCCTTTTTTTGGTTTTTTGAGGTAGAGTCTCAGCTGACCTGGAAATTCACTGTTGTAGTCTCAGGGTGGCTTCGAACTCATGGCGATTCTCCTACCTGTCTTTGAATCCGTGAGCCCTTCTCTTCAAAGCTATGGCTTTCCCCACCGGCATTAATCATTCTTTAACGGAAAACCTGCTAAAGACAATAGAGGCAGCTGGACATTCCAAACACCAAGAACATCTTAATTCCTGTTGAAGAAGACAAATGAGGAACCTTTGGCCCCATGTGTTTCTGAGGCAGTGGACATATGAATAAATGAAAGGGGTTAAAACTCTTACATGTAATTGTCTAATGTTGTAGGCCAGTGCTAATCAAAATACTTGTGGTAAAGGACCCAATTTCCCCTTTCACCACCATTATTTCTACACTGCCAACTGGTATTCTTTTTTTTTTTTTTTTTTTCAAGGTAGGGTCTCACTCTGGCCCAGGCTGACCTGGAATGCACTCTGTATTCTCAGGGTGGCCTTGAACTCACGACGATCCTCCTACCTCTGCCTCCCGAGGGCTGGGATGAAAGGCATGCGCCACCACGCCCTGCTGCTCCAACTAGTATGCTACACTGTATGTTCAGTGAGGTGAACCTGTTGATCACATATGTGAGGGTCACACCCATGCTAAGTATCTTAAGAGCTTATTCTTTATTTCTGTACATATTACATCCTGTCCTCAGATCATAGTTTAAATAGCATTTCTCTAAACTCTAGCAAGGGGTAAGAAAAATAGGTCAGTAGGAACATGTTAAAGTAATAGATATGGTACCCAGAAGTACAGGTCAGTTAAATAGTGTCAGGCAGCGATTATCCTGTGATGGGCTTTGATCCCAGTAATCTAGTAAGCCCTCGAAAGATCGCAGGGTAAAGAAACCTGCCCTCTTGCTGATTCTATTTCATTATTCAACAGTGAACGGACGGGATAGCGTTGTCATTTCTCTTCATCTAATGTGACTGAATTCACCAGTCTCCCACATGTAGCGTCTAAGTTATGTTTATTCCATAATGTCAGTGAATTGGTTTCTCAGATTTTTGTGGTTTCCTTATTAAAATCTTTATACATATATTCTCTTAGACATTAGCCAAAGCAATAATCTCTGAACCATAAAACAGCCTCGCTGAGGATTCATAAATATGACCTCTCCCACCCAATCATTTTCATATCATGTTTGTCCCTTAAGCAGCTTCCAAGATGATGTTTTTCAACTCCCATTACACCCTAAGAATTTGCTTGCATGAGTGAAATCAGTTGCAGTCCTTTGTTGCCAGAACATGGTGCCACACCCTTGGCAGGTAGGCAATGTTGTCTTCAGATGTTTGCACAATTACTGAGCATTAGCACTCTGTCCTCCTGAGAGTACCCAACCCCGACCTCCGCGGCTCCCCGTGCACGAAGGCCGTGGAGGGACGTAGCTGTGGGGGGGGACAGCAGTGTGAGTGAGGACTCCACACTGCCCGAGGAAGTGTGCAGACCCCCGACGGCAGCCTCCAGTCCTTCCCTCCCTCTGAGACATGGAAGGGGCCGTGCTGCAGCAGAAGGGTGGGCAGAGTAATCCTCATGCACTCCCCCCCCCCAAGACAGCAGATAACTTCAGATAGACCACTTTAAGTTACAGCCTCTGGATCTTTTCCGAAGGAAATCAACACCCCTGTGGCGGCCCTCGGCTATCCTATTCCTCCACCCCTCTGAGAGTGTCCAGATCTCTAAGATCAGACGAGCCCAAGGACAGAGCCGCCCCACCCAGCTGCTCTATCAGCAGCCATCTGTGCAGTGAGAATCTGCTCCCATTTCCAAGTATACAGTGTCCTAAATCAACAGTGTCCTGTCGGCCTCTTGTGGGCTTGGTCACATAGCCCTGGACGGTCCGGTCCCCTCCCTCAGGCTAATGGTACAAGTGCATTCCCAGGGCTCCACTCCACCTGGCCCATATCCACGGGTCCTCCTGGAAGATTCCCGATTCCCACTGAGAAGACACTCATCCCGAAGGGAAACTGGGCAACTCGGGCCCCTTGGTTCCCAGAGTCCCAGTTATGGGGTGGACGCTGATAACGTGGGAACAATGGATTTCATGACACCCTCCCTCAACCATTAACTGTAGCACCCGCGTAATAAATCTTTGTTACGTAATGGAAGGGCACCCAGACTGATAAATCTTTTTTTGAAGTTGTTGTTCCTTAAAACAGGAAGATAAAAGCCAGGTGTGGTGGCACACACCTCTAGTCCCAGCACTCGGGAGGCAGAGGTAGGAGGATCGCCATGAGTTTGAGGACACCCTGAGACTACAAGTGAATTCCAGGTCAGCCTGGGCTAGAGTGAGACCCTACTTCTAAAAACAAAAAACCAACAACAAAAAATAGGAAGAAAAAAAAAAGACTCTTAAATAGTACTCAGAATCCACTAGGCTGTGTGCAAACATTGTAGTTCTGTGCGATCATAATCATCTTGTTTTGTCGTTATTGTCACTGGTTTCCTCTTAGGGGATTTCAGAGCTGAGTGTTTCACAACTCAGAAACCCACCATTTATTGTACAACCTCTTACTACCGAACAGGTGTCACACTCATGGTAGTGTGCATGTGCTGCTGAGAGAATCTGCATCTTGCATCTTGTCCTCAGATTCTAGTTTAAGTAGCTCTGCTCTAAACCCCAGCAAGGGTAAGAAAACGAGGCCAACAGATGTACAAGAAAATAGCAGATACAGTAAGCAGGATTATGGAACCAGTTAAATCAGAAGAACACTGGCATTTCTCCCTTCGACTTCAGCTATAATTGGAGATGTTTTCCTCGTGGAAAAACTTTTGACCTGAAGTAAAAATATGTATCACGTTGAGATTCATTTCATTGTCGGTGTCCAGCCAAAGCACATTTAATTCTTGCACAACCGCCTCTGCAACAAGTCAGTCCAATGAGCACTCAATGCACATAGTTTAGGATTCTGAAGAGAGATGTTTGAAAATTCAAGTGTGCCCTTGAATTGATTCCAGTTGCGTTGGGAGCTCTCCCAACCATGAGCCTCAATTGTTTCAGTAGCCACAGTGGCACTGTGTATTCACTACACAAACACACAACAGAGTACACGAGCCTCTCCATTCCTCTCTTATTCTTTTTTTAATTGGAGGGCATTGCTCGTGAAATGCAATTCTTTGATTTGTTCTCTTGACGGTACAGAGACAGCTTGGTTATTTTTTCCCTGATAAATTAAGCCCCATTGTCAAAAATAACTACTGAGAAACAGAAACGTATTGTGTGAGATCCTAACTTTTAGATACGCCACATTGACTTACATAACTCCTTCTTTATGCCCCTCATATATTTTCACTCTGAAATATGAAAGCGTGTAGGCCTACACCAGCCTTTTCACTGCTCCTGTGCTTCGAACAAGGTTAGCCACTCATTCAGAATTAGAACTTGCAAAAGTGATAGTTTGAATTTAGGTCTTTCAGTACACCCCATTCTTCAGTGGTCTCAATTTCCTTAAGATAAAATATAATGAAAACATGGGGCCGATTTTGCGTTAGTCATATAATAAAAAGACAGTGTTTGCACATGATTCCCCCCCCCCAAGCAGTAGGTGGAGTATTTTGCCTTCTCAGCATTAAAAGTACAAGAGAATTTCCATCCCAAGTCCGGGGGTGTGGAAATAAGGGAAGGAAAGGAGGGGCTAAGGGAGGAGGGTTTCCTTGCAGTCTGCTGGGCGTAGCAGAGGAGACCCTGGTCTTTAGTGTATCTGGGGAAGACGAAGACACCACATTCAATTAGGCAGTTTTAGTCAGAAGAAATGCTTTCAGAATATGTTTATTTATCCATTTGCAAGCAGAGAGAAAATGAGACAGAGAGAAAGGAGAGAGAATGGATACACCATGGCCTCTTGTCATTTCAATCAAACTCCAGCGGTATGTGCCACCTTGTGCACCTGCCTTTATGTAGGTACTGGGAAAGAAAACCCACGATGTCAGACTCCGTAAGCAAGCACCTTTGAACCACTAAGCCATCTCCCCAGCCTTGTGCTTTTAAATATAAAAATTTTAAAAACTTGTTAGGATTCCACCTATAAATAGTATCTATACGTGTGTATGAATAAGGGATAAATCTTAATACTCGAGTGTTGTGGTAGCTGAATTCTAAAGTGCTCCTCTAAGAAGAAGGCCAGAGAGTCAAAATTCCATCCAAAAAAAAAATAAACCTGATTAACATTTTCATGCCATTGTTTACGTTTTTGTTTGTTTGGTTGGCTGGTTGGTTTTTCAAGATAGAATCTAACTTTAGCTCAGGCTGACCTGGAATTCACTCTGTACTCTCAGGGTGGCCTCGAACTCACAGCGATCTCCTACCTCTGCCTCCCGAGTGCTGGGATTAAAGGCGTGCGCCACCACGCCGGCTTCATCATTGTTTAGTATTCAAGCAACATCTCCCCGTTTCCTCTGTCCTGCACAAGATGCAGTCATTGGTTTGCTTTTGGGGAACAGGTTGAGTGAGAAATACTCATCACCAAGTACTAGAATTATGTGTTGGAGACATTTTCACACCATGAGGAGCCCTGGGGAGTGGAGACTTTGCCAGGCGCTCAGCATCTTCCACCTCCAGAACATCAGCTCGTCAAATGAAATGGCCGTCCAACTGAGACTGTCTGTTTCCTGAGTTGAATCTGCTCGTGATTGGGCTAGAGAGACAGCTTAGCGGTAAGGCACTTGCCTGCGAAGCCTAAGGACCCAGGTTCGATTCCTCAGTACCCACATAAGCCAGATGCACAAGGTGGCACATGCTTGTGGAGTTTGTTTGCAGTGACTAGAGGCCCTGGTGCACCCATTCTCTCTGTCTGTCTGTCTGTCTCTCTTCTCTGATATCTTTCTCTCTGCTTGCAAAAAGTTGTTTTTAGGCCGGGCATGGTGGCGCACGCCTTTAATCCCAGCACTTGGGAGGCAGGGGTAGGAGGATCATCACAAGTTCGAGGCCACCCTGAGACTACATAGTGAATTCCAGGTCAGCCTGAGCTACAGTGAAACCCTACCTTGAAAAACCAAAAACAAAAAAAAGGAAAAAAAAAAGTTTTAAAAAAATATTTTATTATTTATTGATTTGAGAGACAGAAAGAGAAAATGGGCATGCCAGGGCCTCTAGCCACTGCAAAACAACTCCAGCTGCATGTGTCACCTTGTGCATCTGGCTTATGTGGGTCCTGGGGAATTGAACCAGGGTCCTTAGGCTTTGCAGGCAAATGCCTTAACTGCTAAGCCATTTCCCCAGGCCTCTGCTTGCAAATAAATATTTTTTTTTAAGTTTAATATACTCGTGACTTACTTCCATTCTACCCAATGCTCCCTGGCTTATTAGGGACATTTCCAGTAAAATCTCCAGGAAAGCAGACATTTCAGAGCACTGTGCGAACAGCCTGAATCCTCTCCATTGCTTTTTTTTTTTCTTTACAAATTTCAAAAGAAGGATGAGCAGAGAACATACAAAAGCCAAGAACTAGATCGAAGAAAACAAGTTAGGAAATGTCCTTCAGCTCATTTTTCTTTTGAATTGTGTTCTGAGACAGTCTGTATCTCTCCCCACCACTGCCCAGCTTTCTACAAGTAGACCACCAAGTTCGGAAATGTCCTTCCGCTCATTTTTCTTTTGAGTTGTGTTCTGAGACAGTCTGCATCTCTCCCCACCACTGCCCAGCTTTCTGCAAGTAGACCACCGTGTTTATTTATAGAAAACATCTGGAAACTAAGATGGCGTTCCCTTCCTTATCCTCATCAATATTTCTTAGTTCTCCTAGATTTAAAAACGAAGGGGGCGGGGGTGGCTGGAGAGATGGCTCATGGATTAAGGCATTTGCCTGCAAAGCCAAAGGATGATTCTCCAGGACCCATGTAAGCCAGATGCACAAGGTGGCACATGCATCTGGAGTTCATTTGCAGTGGCTGGAGGCCCTGCTGTGCCCATCCCCCCCCCCGTCTGCCTCTTACCCGCTCTTGCTTTCTCAAATAAATAAATAATTTTTATAAAGGATTATTCACCGGGCATGGTGGCACTCGCCTTTAATCCCAGCACTCGGGAGGCAGAGGTAGGAGGATCGCCCCCCTGAGACGACATAGTGAATTCCAGGTCAGCCTGAGCTAGAGTGAGAAACTATCTCGTGGAAAAGAAAAAGAAAAAAAGGGTTATTGAGTGAGCACCAGGAAGTGCTGATGTTATGTATGTTTGCTAGAGGAAATAATAATTTTGAGGCGGTGGGATGATGTGTTATCACTTAATATTGGGGTCCATTAGCATGTTGCTTGGTTCCGTGCGGATCCATAGTTAAATCTGATTTTCTTTCAGTTCTTTTCTCTGTGGTTCTCGGGGTGGGTGCTTTTGGTTCTTCTTAACAATGGATGCTTTGAGTTATGAACTTCAACACATAATTTCCCAGTGAAATCACGGTGAAGTGATGAGATGATAAGAAGCTGCCTTATTTCCAGGAACTAAAAATAATGCTAAAATACAGGCATTAGTCCAAATGGTATGCCTGTATCATGGTTGTATCCCGATCACTTCATGTTTCTGTAAATTGTAATTTAAAATGAATTTCAAAATATTTTTAGAGTGCCATTTGCTTTTCATTTATAATCATTTACTTTCACAAAAAAATAAATGAAACCTAACCTTTGAATGAATTAATAAATTCTTTTACATCAAATACTAATAATTCATTTAAAAGTCACTTCCCCCATTTTCAGTTAAAGAGATACTTTTCAAAAGTTTGTTGGTTGGTTTGTTTTTCGAGGTAGGGTCTCGCTATAGCACAAACTGGCCTGGAATTCACTATGTAGTCGCAGTCTGGGCTCAAACTTACGGTGATCCTCCTGCGTCCATCTCTCAAGTGCTAGGACTTCACGCCCAGCAGAAGACTTTACCACTAACTAAATCCACGGCAGTACAAGTCATAATTATAATGTTATGTTAAGGTGATTTTCATGCTGTCAGGGTTTCTAAAATTGTAAGTTAGCTTCTGTGTGAGCATTTTTTTTTTTTTTTCAAGGTAGGGTCTCACTCTAGCTCAAGCTGACCTGGAATTCACTCCATAGTCTCAGGGTGGCCTTGAGCTCATGGCGATCCTCCTACCTCTGTCTCCGGAGTGCTGGGATTAAAGGTGTGCACCACCACGCCCGGCAATGTGATCATTTTTTATTTGTCACATAATGTTTTATATTTGTTAAAGCATTTTATTTGTTTGTTTTTCAAGGTAGGGTCTCACTTTAGCCCAGGCTGACCTGGAATTCACTAGGTGGTCTCAGGGTAGCCTCGAACTCACAGCGATCCTCCTACCTCTGCCTCCCAGATGCTAGGATTAAAGGCGTGTGCCACCATGCCTGGATATATTAGTTAAAGCTTTTTTTCTCTTTCTTTCTTTATTTTTTTTGTTAAAGCATTTTTGACATTTGGAAGTGATACTCATTCTATTGTTTTGTTTCAGAAATGTGCAGAAATAGTTCAATGTGAACTAGTCACTTTGGCTATTTTTGTTAAGGTAGTCAGTAATTCCCCAGATTCTGCCTTCTTTCATTCTAGGGATGGGCAGCACTCGGTGGCCAGTGTTCAAAAGGCCATTGAGTTGATACTGTGAGAGCTACTTTGTGGAGTACCAGTGTGCCTCCTTATGTACAGCTAAGGACATAGAGGAAACAGACCCTTCCTGAGGCAGAGGTTACTTCACCTCGTAGTGGGCATCCGTCGGTTATGTGAAGGTTTTATGAATGGGTGTGCTCGCTGTGTCTTCATTCATGGGAGGTTTGCAGTGAGTGACATGCAGAGTGTAATTCCTTTTTGCTGCCTGACTTGTCATGCATCCTGAATGTCACTGCTTCTCAAACCAGCACGTACAATTTACACAATATCTCTCCTAAGCAAAAGCTATTCTGAGATTTTTTTTTTTTTTTAAGACAGTCTCATACAGCCCAGACTGGCTCCCAGCTTGCTGTGTAGCTGAGAATGGCTTTGGACTTGAAATCTTCCTGCCTCCACCTCCCAAGTACTCAGATTACGTGTATGTGGGGCTGGGGCTCAAGCCCAGGGCATCCTGCGCTCTCTCTCAGCGAGCACGCTACCAAGTCAGCAGCATCCTTAGCTCTCTCCTGAGGTTTTTGAGTTGATTATGACACACTGATCCTTAGAAGCCAATGGGTTTCAGTAATGATTTAAAATAAATTTTAAAAAATAGCAGTTTGGGCATTAGGAATAACTCACTGCTTGCTTTATTTATGTCTAATACCCTTAAGAGGGTATTGGAAATAATGAACAAATAAAATTAAATTTAAAAAGCTCTTATGGGGGAGGTCCCTTTAAATACTGGAAATGCTATTGTTTGAAAGGAATAATTAGTTTAGAATTTATTTAGATTCATTGTAATCGAATTAGGATAATTCAAGAGAGACATTGTCAGCATGCATTTTTCCCATAATACTTCATTAATTGTGCCTTTTGAAAGGAGCGGTTTCTCAGATTCCATAACGTACCAAAATGTTCACAAATACATTGTTAAATATTCCTTGAAATAGAGTTAAGAATCTGAGGTCACAATAGTCCTCCAGTCTACCTAACCCTTACCCTGAAGCGAGAACAGCCTCCCTTTGCTAATAAATAGATAATCTCGCCTGATGGAGGCTTGCAATTGAAAACCAAATGTTGGAAAAGAGTGATTTTTAACATTATTTATTATTATTATTATTTTACCCTTCAGCAAGGATTGCTCTTAAATCCATTTTTCTCTTCTATAGACTCGAAACTTTGGCCATGTTAAGACATGTGAACCCCATAGGAACATTTATCTTTAACGTAAAGGCCTAATTTTCTTTTCCCTTTGTAACAGTGGACATCCGTTTTTACCATGTCTGACACAGGACAAAAGTCCTCTGAACTTCCCAGTACGGGACGAGGTCATATTGTTCCAGGGGTGAATTTCTTTGATTTGAACTGTTTTCCTTCAGCACTTCGTTTCTGAGTTCGGTTTCCTGGGGAATGCATCCATGGAGCTGGTGGCTCTCTCGGTCTCTCTGGTCACTCCGAATGAAGTAACTGGGTGATTTTCCTTCATGACCTGCTAAGACATTTTCAAAGTCACTTCCCCGAGACCATCTTTCCTGTTTGTTTTCTTTATATCTCTGCCACCTTCATTTTTTGTCTTTGAGTAGCAGACGTCCTTAATCACCCAGTCACCACAATTTGAAGAGCAAATTCCGTTTCGCCTTTATGGTGTATTCAAAAGGAATTCCCAGTGGAAGAATTTAGGAACACGAATGACAGCATGCTAACACCTCATTGGGATTCCTTCTCACTTGCCCAGGTGAGGTTGTGTGTATGGTGGGGAAGCACAACCATCTTTGGGGCTACTTGAAATATCTCGGTGCCATAAAATACGTTATCCCAAGAGACTCCTAAGGATTCCCTCAGCCACCATGTGGCGAAGACATTCCTGTGGCACCTGCAGAGGCCCAGCTGCTGGTCTCCAAGCCCCAGACTCCCCACACTCACCGTGGATGTTTTGTACATAGCCTGGACCCTTGTTTTTATGTCTTTTAGAACTACTCCTGGTGGATTCTGGGTAACACTGAGAGTTTTATTAGTACATATTTGGGGTCACAATTATATTCATCTGGGATCTATTAGAACTTACTACCCTTGGCCTCGATAGCTTACTTTGTGTTAAGGCATTTGTCTGCAAAGCCAAAGGACCCAGGTTTGATTCCCCAGTACCCATGGAAGCCAGATGCACAAAGTGACACATGTGTCTGGAGTTTGTTTGCAGTGACTAGAGGCCCTGGTGCACCCATTCTCTATCTCTTCCTCTTTCTCTATCAAATAAATAAATTTTTTTTTTTTTTTAAAAGAACCTGGGGTGGAGAGATGGCTTAGCGGTTAAGGTACTTGCCTGCAAAGCAAAAGGACCCAGGTGCAATTCCCCAGAACCCACATAAGCCAGATGCACAAGGTGGCATATGTGTCTGGAATTCATTTGCAGTGGCTGGAGGCCCTGGTGTGCCCATTCTATCTGCGCTTCTCTATTTCTCTCTCAAATACATAAATGAATGAAACTTTTTTTTAAAAAAAAAAAAAAAAGAACTTACTGTCCCTGCCAGATAGGATACCAGATGGCTGGGGCTCAGTGGTGTGTTCCTGTAGTCCTACTTATAAGAGGGTTTTTTGAGCAGAGGAAATTGGGACCAGTCTGGACAAGATCATGAGAAGCTATCTTGAGATTAAAAACAAAAACAAAACAACCACAACAACCAAGATTTCAGCTACAATGGTAACCTTTGGCCTTGAAACGGTGATATTTACAAAATCCTTTGATTATGCAGTGAAGATCACCTTCAAGTCAGCTTCCATGTGCTGTCGTTATTGAAGAATTTAACGTAAAGGCTTTTATTGCAACCTATGACATGAGCCAGCAGTTTTCCTGTTGCATTGCCTTCGAGAGCACTGCCATGTCTTACTTCACTGCTGGCTTCCCCACATTGTACTAGGTAGTCCCCATGCCAACCGTGCAGTGCACAAGTCACAAGAACATGCTTTATTATAGGTATGGAACAGATGTGTAATGTACTGTGTGCAAGATAACATGCAGGGGCATTTAGATCTCATCCTCTTAACAAATCCATATTCTTTTCTAATTATTTTGTTTTTATTTATTTATTTTATTTTAGAGAGAGAGCACGTGTGCACGAGAGAGAGAGAGAATTGGCACCAGGGCCTCAGCCACTGCAATTGTAATCCAGATGCCTGCGCCACCTAGTGGGCATGTGTGACCTTGTGCTTGCCTCACCTTTGTGAGTCAGGCCAATGTAGGATCTGGAGAGTGGAACAAGGGTCCTTAGGCTTTGCAGGCAAGCGCCTGACCTCTGAGCCACCTCTCCAGACCCATTCCATAGTCTTTTTTTTTTTTTTTTTTTTTTTTTTTTTGGTTTTTCAAGGTAGGGTCTCACTCTAGCACAGGTTGACCTGGAAATAAATCACTATGTAGTCTCAGGGTGGCCTTGAACTCACAGCAATCCTCCTACCTCTGCCTCCCAAGTGCTGGGATTAAAGGCGTGCACCACCATGCCTGGCTAATCCATATTCTTTATGGTACCATTTTTTTATATATTTTATATTTATTTATTTATTTATTTGACAGAGAAAGAGGGAGAGAGAGAGAGAGAGAGAATGGGTGCACCAGGGCCTCCAGACACTCCCTTTGTGCATCTGGCTATCGTGGGTCTTGGGAAATCAAACCTGGGTCCTTTGGCAGGAAAATGCCTTAACCACTAAGCCATCTCCAGCCCTCTTTATGGAACCATGTTTTACGTAGCATTTGTGAATCTTATCACTTGAACAGAACACAAGATTAAAAATTTTTATTTATTTTGTTTGTTTTTCGAGGTAGGGTCTCACTGTAGCCTCCTACCTCTGCCTCCCGAGGCTTAAAGGTGACCTGGAAAAATTTACTAAAAGTGAATATTAAATTGTTAATTTAAAGACTATTTTAGTCCGACTTTTATTTTGTTTGTTTTTGGTGACTGAATAAAATCTTGAATAAAATCTTGAATAACCTTATGATTTGAGTTGATTTGGAAAAATAATTTTAGCTAAAACTTTATGCAGTTCAGGACAGACTCTGCCTCCCAAGTGCTGGGATTAAAGGGTTTTTGAGGTAGGGTCTCACTCTGGCTCAGGATGACCTGGAATTCACTATGTAGTCTCAGGGTGGCCTCGAACTCATGGTGATCCTCCTACCTCTGCCTCCCGAGTGCTGGGATTAAAGGCGTGCGCCACCACGCTTGTTTTTTAATAGCTTTCTCTTTAACTTTAAAATAGTACAGTAGGACAGGTCTGTTTGATTGCCTCTGTCCAGTCTAGGAAGGATATTTAAAGCAGGGCTGGAGAGATGGCTAAAGAACAGAGGTTAACTCGCTCAGCCTGCAAAACTATGTCTCAGGGTGGCGACCTGGGTTCTCTTCCCAGGACCCATGTAAATAATTAAAAATAAAGCAGGTACACAAAGGAGAAAGATTTATTTTGCTCTCTCATGCATCAGAGTTCATTTGTAGCAGTTGTTTTTTTGTTTTCGAGGTAGGGTCTCACTCCCGCCGAGGCTGACCTGGAATTCACTCTGGCCCTGGCACACCCATTTCTCTCTGTCTGTCTTCTCTCAATCTCTCTCTCTGTCCAGTCTAGGAAGGACATTTAAACCTCACAGAGATTGAAATTAAAAGGAAAAAAATAAATAACTAAAACCTTTACAAAAGCAGATACAAATACAAAGTTTACCTTCCCTCTTGGTCCTTTCATTAGCTTTCTTATTTTACCTCCCCTCCCTTCTCAGTTGTTCATAAGCCTTCTCTTGGTAAAGCATCGCCCTGGTGATCTGTGGCTTGTGAACTGTATGACTCCCGGTCTATGACACTATGGAGGAGTAAAGGAATAGTAATGATCACAGCTGACACTTTTGGATACTCCCTGGGTGTGAGATGCTTCGTTCTCACACTGTGAGTCAGGTAGCGTGTTCTTTTCCATTGTGTCCAGGGGCTCGAGTTGTAAGCAGTGCCTGGTGTTTGAATACCCACCATTATGATTTAGCGATGTTTGTGTTTTTTTTTTTTCCTTCCTCCTATACCATTTACAAATGCTAAACTGTAGATCTGGTAGATAGTAAAGATGCCAACCGCAGTAAACTTGCCAAGCGGAGACAGAGTATGACTCGTCTGTGAATAAATAAAAGAGCTGTGCTCTGGTCTCTGTGCTGACACCTGCGGTGACAAGGACCCGCCCAGTCTCCATGCTGGATCTTGGCAATTCCTGCTGATGTTGCTAAGAAGCCTGGAATGTCGATTTAAGAGTGAGCAGGAGTGCTGTGCTTACAGGTACCGACTGTGACATTCCCACCTGGCTGGGGCTCACCCAACCAAATGTAAAGTTTCTTGTTCCTGCTAGTCTGAGCCCCCCTCATGTCCCCTGGCATTTCTTTTCATCGCTTGGGCTAGAAGTAGGAGAGCACTTCTTTGGGGTTTAGATGATGTCAGGAGTTGGCAATAGGAAAAAGGAAACTAAATCTGAGACAGTGACAGAGACACTGGCCTTTTGCTTTGATAGGGAGTGTCTACCAGCCCAGCCCCACTTGCTGCACCCCCGTATTTTCATATGAAGTTTTTTTTTTTTTTCAACCAACTGCTAAAGGGAAATGTTAACACCAGAGATCTGTATTTTGGGACCTCCGACAGTACATGAGCTTGTTTCAGACTTTGAGTCTGTTGTATATGTGGTGAGAAATTCAAAATTACCCCTTATTTATACAGCCTTTGGCAGTTTGGGCAATGTGTTATGTCACCTGTTCGCTGTCTTAGGGAGAGCCGGAAAGTTTACGAAGAAATAGAAAATATGACTTTGAGCCCTTGACGTTTTAAAATAAATGTACATATTGTTAGTGACAGATTGCTAAACTTGGCTTTAGATACTTAGCTACGTTTCTTGCCAAAAGTAATCCAGATGTGCATAATTTATCCGCCTGCCATATGTGCACTGACACGTCTTTCTATAATCAACTGTCTGTTGAGTGTGGTTACAGTTAAATGTTCTTCTTCTTCTTCTTTTTTTATCAACAATCTTTTGAAATAGCACCGGCTTGATAACTCATTTTCAATTTAACAACCTCTCAAAAAGTAATGCACATCTACTTTGGCTTTAAACCCCAGTAAGCAGACATGATGAGTGTCTGGAAAAGACACTTGACGTATGAATCCCCTGGGGCCATATGCATTTCAGGGGAGACCCTAGAACACCACCTCCTGGGCTTCCATTTCCGTGAGCTTTTCTTAGGAGGGAAGGTTGTGTACCCAGTCCTGTACTGTTGAGATAACAACAAACCAGGGAAGTTTCTTAGTGCTAAGGTGTTTTGGAAAGGAAATGGGAACAGGAAGTCTTGATATAGATAAGATAAATATGTGGAAACAGGACATTTTATCCTTTAAGTACCCTCTGTGCCATGTTCAGACCAAGCTTGTGTCTTTCATGTGGGTTCTGACACTGTAAGAATTGCCAAGTGTTGTCGTTTTTGTTGGACAAAGCCATTTTTCCCCCTGGAGATATTGTCGCAAATGCATGTATCATAGAATATATTCCTTCTGTGTTTCCGATTTTGAGGTTTTATTGAACTATTTTGGAGAAAGAGACTGTGATGGTGGCTTTTCCTTAATGGCTGCTCTGCGCCTCCGAGACGGTCACTTTGAAACCAGGTCCTTGTTTTTTCTACTCAGTAGTCACTGAGCCACCATTGAGTCTAGACAGGGGTCTTGCCAACCTCGTGTCCTTAATTATGTTTATCCACAGCTGCAGTTAAGTTTTTCACACTGTCCCCATCTGTGGAGGGTGGCTGTGCAATGACCTTGGCCAGGTCAGAATCTGCTCAGCCAAGCCCTAGTGGAGAATAAAGCTAGAGGACAGACGGTGAGACTGGTGATGGGAAACTGGCCTGTGAGTGACTGCAGCCGATCGGAACCAACCTGCCCGTCTGCAGCGTGATTGGAAGCCATATCCTGCCGCTTAATGGTCGGTAGCAGAAAGAGCAGCACCGGGGTGGCGCAGATGTCCCGACAGCGATGAGTGAGCCAGTGACAGGTTTGGGGTGAAGGGGGCTAATGTGTAGTTTATGTTTGCCAGACATACCTGTGTAGGAACTACTGAACCCCCGTGCGCCAGAAAAGCACCCAGGATTCTGGCAGATCCCCCAGGGGAGTGCCACAGCTTGGGTCTGGGTTTGAAAACAAAATTAAAGAAGAGTTTGCATGTGAGAAAGAAAGAAAGAAAGAAAGAAAGAAAGAAAGAAAGAAAGAAAGAAAGAAAGAAAGAAAGAAAGGAGAAAGAAAGAGGGAGGGAGGGAGGGGGGAGGGGAGAGAGGGAAGGAGAGAAGAAGACAGCAAGTCTCCTGAAGATTGAACTGCATGGAATGAGCCTTCCCCTGCATTGTGGTTACATGTCAGTTTGAAATCTTCTTTATGAATGGTTTGCAGTTCATTTTTACAAATGTAAGATGTTCAAATGATATCCTATACATCAACAATTTTGTTTTGATTTAAAATTTAGTTATTGGCATATCTGAACATACAATTTTTAAAAGACATTCACATGTACACAATCATATAGCTAGGTTTCTATGAAGAGAATTATAATTACTGCCATCACTACTCACAGTTTGTATGGCTTCACTTCATTAATTCTGAATTAATGAAGGTGTCCCAAATCACTAGATTCATCCAAATGCATAAAGTATTGTATAATTTTTTCTTTCAGTAATTTTGGATGTCATGTTATCTTTAAAAGACCCAGTGATTAATGTGAACATAGCATTGTGAGAATATACCTCGCACTACATACTGGTTTTCTGGCTCTTATTTAACTCACTGATAATCTATTGAGGTGAGCACCATTACTAATTTTATTTTACAGCTAGTTAAATTGCCTAAAGTCATATAGCTAGGAAATGACAGAGCTGAGGAGGAAAACAAAAAAAACAAAAGACAGGCATAGAGCACCCGAACTCACGTTTTTAATGACTCTGCCGTCTGGTCTCCTAACACGTCCAGTATACCATGGGACACAGAGGGCGGCTGTCCATGGTCAGTTAACAGTGGGACGGCTCGGCCCTGGTGCTTTCAGCTGTCCTTGGGACATCATAATGAGCACACTTGTAGTACTGGCTCTTGTCTACTTGCTTGTTAGTGCCCCGTGCTAACTATTATTGCCTGACTCTTTAGGGTTCATGTCACTTGAGTTGCCTGGTCACCCTGGGCCTGGTGCCCCTTGCACACCACACGTCATTGGTCAGTTTACAAGTTAGAGTCACAAACAGACAAAACGTGGTCAACACCTAGCCTTTGCGAGCTCCTCTCAAAGTGGCCAATAGAGCTGCTGGTTTTCCGTACGCGTCGGTTTGTGGTACAGGCCAAAGGCCCGTAACAATTGCTTGAATTGTGTTGTTTCCCACTCATATCTTCCTTAGCCTCCAACTACGACGGCTCTGGTTTTTTTGGTTAACTCATACTTTTCTTCCACACTTCACCCCCACATTCCTCTACAATTCCTCTACGCTATATTGGCAAGAAGATAGCTTCCTTCCTCCCCTTCCTTCTTCCCTCCTTCCCTCCCTCCCTCCCTCCCTCCCTTCCTTCCTTCCTTCCTTTCTTTTTTTTTTTTTTCCGAGATAGGGTCTCACTCTAGCCCAGGCTGACCTGGAATTCACTATGCAGTCTCAGGGTGGCCTCGAACTCATGGTGATCCTCCTACCTCTGCCTCCTGAGTGCTGGGATTAAAGCCATGCTCTACCATGCCTCGGCAAGAAGATAGTTTGAAGTAAGAGGTCTCCTGGGTTCGGATCCTATACTTTTTAACTGTGTAGGCAAGTTTTCTGAACTTCCATTTTCTCGTCTTCTAGCTCCATGTTAGATTAAGTCAGAGAGCAAAACGTCTCTGCCCTTGGAGCGCTGATATTGCTTAGAGTAGATTGATGACAGCAGCAAGTGGTAAGTATTACAGAGGTGGCAAGTGTGACCCCCAACAGGACAGAGAGACGGCTGATACGTTTGGTGAGAGAATGACATATGAACGAAGCTTATGAGACAGAAATATAGGCGACTTCTTGCCAGAAGGTTCATCAGGATCCTGGTGTGATCGTGGTGTGAGTTTGTAAAACTCCACTTAATCACTTCAGCCTGTTTCAAGTGTCCACTGTACACCAGGCATTGTGCAACTTACAGAGATGACCAAGCCCAGGGTTTGTGCTCAAAGAAGAGAACTGAACTGTGGGTTCATTTTCCAGAATGTTCCATAAGATCCCTTGCGTTTTATTTGGCCAGACGATGTATTATGAGCATTTGATAGACAGTGGTTAGACCTTACTGTATCTGGGAAGCTATTTCTATGGATACAGCTTGCAGATATTTTTATTCTAAAATCCTCCTTTTGATATAACTAAGTAAACTCAGAAAATCTGTTAATGCGAGAGCAGCACACACTGGCAGTGTTAGTCCTAGGCGCCCGTATTAGAGTTAATTCCAGTGCAATTCAGAGCAGCACACACTTCAAAATGAGTAGCCTTTACCCAGAATTTGCACAAGTATAAGTTTTATGATTTCATTTATCATCACAGTGGTGAAGTTACTATAGAAAACTGCCAAGAAAAACATCTCTTCCCATCTCACCCTAGAGTGCAATTCAGAGAGCAGCACACACTGGCAGTGTTAGTGCTAATGGCGCCCGTGTCTCTTCCCATCTCACCCTAGAATGCAATTCAGAGAGCAGCACACACTGGCAGTGTTAGTCCTAATGGCGCCCGTGTCTCTTCCCATCTCACCCTAGAGTGCAATTCAGAGAGCAGCACACACTGCAGTGTTAGTCCTAACGGCGCCCGTGTCTCTTCCCACCTCACCCTAGAGTGCAATTCAGAGAGCAGCACACACTGGCAGTGTTAGTCCTAATCTCACTCTAGAGTGCAATTCAGAGCAGCCGTGTCTCTTCCCATCTCACCCTAGAGTGCAATTCAGAGAGCAGCACACACTGCCAGTGTTAGTCCTAACGGCGCCCGTGTCTCTTCCCATCTCACCCTAGAATGCAATTCAGAGAGCAGCACACACTGGCAGTGTTAGTCCTAACGGCGCCCGTGTCTCTTCCCATCTCACCCTAGAGTGCAATTCAGAGAGCAGCACACACTGGCAGTGTTAGTCCTAACGGCGCCCGTGAAGCATGACTCGTGCAGAGGAGTGAGGCAAAGGTCTTTGCTGTCTCGCATGTGCCATCCCAACACTGAAGGACGCTCCCGTTCCCTGTTCCCAGCTGAAGCAGTCATCGCAGTGGCAATGACCAGGTTTCTGTCTACATGTGACACACACACTCCTCTTAGTGAATCAAGAAACACTCAGAAGGAGCTGGGCGTGGTGGCGCACGCCTTTAATCCCAGCACTCCCTGGGGTAGAGGTAGAGGCAATGCAGAGAGCAGCACACAGGCAAAGGTCTTTGCTAGGAGTCATCGACACACTGGTTTCTGTCTACATGTGACACACACTCCTCTTAGGATCAAGAAACAGTGAGTTCGAGGCCACCCTGAGACTTCAGAGTGAATTCCAGGTCAGCCTGGGCTACAGTGAGACCCTACCTCGAAAAACCAAAAACAAACAAACAAACAAACAAAAAGAAATACTGAGAAGGACTCTTTTTATTTTAAAGAGCGAGAGCGAGAGAGAGAATAAATTGGCATGCCAGGGCCTCAGCCACTGCAATCAAACTCCAGACACTTTCGCCACCTAGTGGGCATGTGTGACCTTGCGCTTGCCTCACCTTTGTGCATCTGGCTTATGTGGGATCTGGAGAGTCAAACATGGGTTCTTAGGCTGTGGCAAGCAATTTAACCACTCCAGCCCAGAACTTAGTTAATATATATATATATATATTGTAAGAAGAAACAGAGAGAAGAATGAATGAGTGAGTGAAGGAATGGGCCACCAAGGCCTCCCTGCCACGGCAACAAATTCCAGATGCTCTTGTGCCACTTTGTGCTCCTGGGGAATTGAACCATTGAACCCTGGTCACCAGGCTTTACAAGCTTCGCCTTTAACCACTGAACCATCTCTCATCCTCACAGCTGTTCCTCTGTTACGCTGCTCCCACACGTGTATAAAAAATGACATGTGGACCCAGGCTGCTCATTCTGCTCTAGTTTCTGTTACTCTTTTAGTAATAACTTTTCCTCTTCTTCTCCTCCATCATCTCCTCCCTCTCCTTCTCTCTCTTCTTCCTCCTCCTCCTCCTCATGTTCCTCTTCTTCTTCTTTTCATGTTTTGGTTTTTCAAGGTTGGGTCTCACTCTCTAGCTCAGGCTGACCTGGAATTCATTATGTATTCTCAGGGTGGCCTCGAACTCACAGCACTCCTCCTACCTCTGCCTCCCGAGTGCTGGGATTAAAGGCGTGCGCCACCATGCCTGGCCTTCTTGTTGTATTCTTCAAACTGTGTTATATCACCTCATTTATACTACTTCATAAAAAATGCAGAAGTCAGGGAAATTATGATATGCATATTTAAAGAATAATTTGCATAACTCTCTCTGATGTGGGACATCTCAGGCTCAGCCCTATGGACGTTCAGAGCGGTTAATGCTGTGTTTTGTGGGGTGCCCTGTGTATTTCAGGGGTACTTAGAAACACTCCTGGCCTCAGTCCACTGAATGCCAGTAGCACCCCCTGAATTTTAGTGATCAAAAGTGTGTCTCAGTGTTACTAAGTGTGTCCTTGGGGTCAACCCTAAGAACAACCCTAGCTATGATCAGTTTTTAATGTTCCCCCAGCACCCCTCTTTCATGATGAATACATGCTTTTCGAATGTGTGTGTCACTCTGAACTTGGGATCATGTAAGCATTTTCCATTAACCACGTATTAAAATCAGCACTTTGGAATAAGTCTCCTATTGAGTTTTTTTAAATATATTTTATTTATTTATTTACTTGAGAGAGAGGGAGAGAATGGGCACGCCAGGGCCTCCAGCCACTACAGACAAACTCCAGACACATGTTCCCCCTTGTGATTCTGGCTTACATGGGTCCTGGAGAATTGAACCCGGATCCTTTGGCTATGCAGACAGACGCCTTAACTGCTAAGCCATCTCTCAAGCCCTCTATTGAGTTTTTAAAATTTTTTATTTATTTACTGATTAGAGACAGAGAAAGGTGTGGGGGAGAAAGAGAGAGAATGGGTGCACCAGGGCCTCTAGCCACTGCAAACAAACTCCAACCGCATGCGCCACCACGGGCATTTGGCTTACGTGGGTATTGAGAACTCAAGCCTCGAACTGGGGTCCTTAGGCTTCACAGGCAAACGCCTTAACCTCGAAGCCATCTCTCCAGTACCCCCACTGAGCTTTTTTATATGGCAGAGGACATGGCAAATGACACATTTGGTCAACTATTTTTTTCTACTTAGAATTTTGCCTGTTAATCATGTATACTGTGCTGCTTATAATTCTGTCTGTGTCTTCTCTGTTAGCAAATGGGGCTTCAGACCAGGCACAGTCGGAACCAGAAGGGTCCTGTTTGTGAGAAGTACCACGGCACTTGCTCAGAGAGGACTCTTCTCCTCTCCTGGGTCCTGAGCTCCTGGCCATGTGGGTTCATTCCTACTACAGCTGGCTTTGTGAGTCGGGGCTGCATACCCTCCAAAAGCATCCCCACATGTACATGCAGACAGAAGATACTCCCTATTCCATTTATCCTTGTGCTAGAAGCCACACATTGAAAACATCCAGCAGAGAAATCGCTCCGTAATTGATGGTTAGAAGTAGCAGCAAAATATTGTGACTCATTTTCCTTGTTGATTTAACCCAGCACTGTCCAAATATTGTGCAGGCACCAAATGTGAGTCACATATGCAACTTGAATTTTCTAATACCCACATTAAAATAAAGAGCAGAAGTGAAACTAATTTTAATTGCACTTTAACTCGGTATTTCTACATGTCATAATTTTTATATTAATCAGTGCTAAAATTATTTGAGATGTCTTCCCATATGAAGGCTTTGAAATGCCATGTGTGCTTTACACTGAAACACATCTCAGTTTGAACTAGCTGCATTTTTGCTGCTTAGCAGGCAGATCTAACTAGTGATTACAGGTTAGCCACCACAGCTCTAAGCCATGCATAAAAGGTACCAGGTGAACACATGCTTAATGGCATGTCGCCCTTACAAACTACATAATCATAGATCTCCTCAACTTCCCCCTTTTTAAAAATAAACTTTTATTTACTTATTAAGAGACAGGGAGAGGGAGGGAAACAGACAGAGAGAGATTAAGAGAGAGAGAGAGAGAGAATGGGCATGCCAGGGCCTCCAGCCACTTCAAATGAACTCTAGATGCATGCACCACCTTGTGCATCTGGCTTACGTTGGTCCTGGGAAATCGAACCCGGGTCCTTAGGCTTCTCAGGCATGCACCGTAACCATAAGCCATCTCTCCAGCCCCAACTTCCCTTTTTTTATAGCAGGAAAAAAACCTACCAAACTTCTATATTTTACCTTTAACTTCTCAAATTTGTTGTTGATCCTTTGGCTATCAGTAGAGATATCTTACAGATAGGATTGCTTTCATGTACATTATATGGAATTTACTGCTCTGTGTAGTCTTTGCCCAGTATGACTAAATGTTCCCATTCTGCACATATTTCTTAAGCACTCAGTACAGTGATTCTGCATCCCCTGCCACAGTTTCACTCTCTGAAATTACAGTTATCTGTACTCAACTGTAGCCTAAAAATACGAAATGAAAAAAAAAAAAAATTCTAGAAAGATCTCCAAATTCTAGGTGGCATGCCATTCTGCGTGGCCTGATGAAGTCTTGTGCCATGTGGTTTCATCGTTGGGACGTGAATCATGCGTTTGTCCGGCATATCCGTGTGTGCTTGTGTGCCCTTTAGCAATCGTGATGGCTAAACTTCATTGTCAACCTGACTGGATTCCTATTTACATAGTAGATACACCCCTGCGAGGGTGTTCCCGGATGGTTTGTAAAAATATTTTATTATTTTTTTTTAGAGAGTGAAAGAGGCAGAGAGAGAGAGGGAGGGAGGGAGAGAATGGGCACGTCAGGGCCTCCAGCCACTGCAAATGAATGCATGCGCCCCCTTGTGCATCTGGCTTATGTGGGGCCTGGAGAGTCCAACAAGGATCCTTTGACTTTGAAGGCCAGTGCCTTAACCGCTAAGCCATCTCTCCAGCCGCATTCCCCTGGACGGTTTTAACTGAGGAGGGGAATGTGGGCTGGGCTCTCGGGCTGAATGAGAATGTGAGCTGAGCACCAGCATTCATCTCTCTTTGCTTTCTGACCCTGGCTCCACGTGCTGAGCCACCTTAGGTCCCACCTCCATGTCTTTCTAACCCTGATGGACTGCACCCTTGTACCATGAGCCAAAAACCCTTCCTTCCTTCCTTCCTTCCTTCCTTCCTTCCTTCCTTCCTTCCTTCCTTCCTTCCTTCCTGCCTTCCTGCCTGCCTGCCTTCCTTCCTTCCTTCCTTCCTTCCTTCCTTCCTTCCTTCCTTCCTTCCTGCCTTCCTGCCTTCCTTCTTTCCTTCCTTCTTTCCTTCCTTCTTTCCTTCCTTCCTTCTTCCTTCCTTCTTTCCTTCCTTCCTTAAGTTGCATTTTTGTTCAGGTATTTTTTCCAAACATTGAGAAAAAAGCAACTAATACAGTAGCTATGGATATCAGGTAGACTTTACAATATCATTCTCGGGGTCAAGAAACCCTTATTTCACTTAATAGTGGCTCATTTGATTAGTTACTAATATATATCTTGTTAGTTACGGTTTCTCTATTATGCCTAATTTATAAATACGTTTTTCATAGACACATGTATAGAGAAAACCAGTATATGTAGGGTTTGATGTTACCCGTGGTTCAGACATCCACTGAGGGTCATAGACTATTTCTCATGAATAAGCAGGTGAGGGGCTACTGTATGTGCTCGACAGTGTTCTAAATGTTTTCTTTCAACTCTTTTCTTGTACCCCAAAGAGCCCCACTTTCCAAATGAGGAAACGAAGGCACAGATTGACCAAATCACTTGCCAGTAAGCGGAAGATTGGGGGAAGGAATCCAGAGGTGTGGCTGGCCGCACGCTCAGGGCCTGCTGGGATGCTGACCTTGTGTGCGTCCCCTGTCTCCAAACACAACCTAGTGGTTCTCACTTGTGCCATTGGAGACATTTGATAGCTAGCCTCAAGACCTGCTATTCCCAGTAACTGCTCATCTTTCCTACTGGGGTTTCCTAAAAGCACATTGAAGCATGGGGTGGGCTATCTGTTCATTTGTTCATCTGTTTGACTGCAGGAAACTGTGAGGGGAGTACTTTAGTTACTTAGTCCTTTGCTTTATTTCTGCCTGTTTAAGGACATTTCTTCCTTTATAAGGTCAACTCCTTCCTGTGTGTTTCAATGTCATGTTACACTATTTCCCTTCTCCTTGCCCCATCCAGGGTCAGGTTGGACTTAGTTGTTACACGGCACCCCTGCACTTGTGAGCGGGGACAGAAACAAGCTGTATCTGGATTTCTGAAGAAAGTTCACGAAAAAAAAAATGTTTTATATAAGTCTGACTCATTCAATAAAATGGGCAAAATAAATTGTGGGAAAACCAAAACCAGTTTTTCTTTGACCCTCTGTGAAATTCCTCTTGTGCCCTAAGAAAAATGTTAAAAATGATGTGGTCAGAGTGGGAATGTTACAGCCCAGAGACAGTATTGGAAGGAGAAATGCTAATTTTAACAAGAAGCTTGCTAACATCATAGCTACCACTAATGGCCATATACATATTAATAAAGCTTTAAACACCTCCCAAATTAGCTTTATTTTTAAACCAAAAGTGCAAGACATGGAAGTGGTAATTTGTGTTAGTCCGGCAGACGCAAAATTAATTGAGATAAAAAAAAAAAACAAGAAGTAGCAGGCAAGCCCTTTGGGTGAAGAAATAATGAGCTATTCTAACTCTTAGACAGTTGCAAGTGAGGTTCATCGCACGTATCCGTGCTCCTGCACACCAGATCACAGGAGGAAGAGAATGCCATTCAGGGTCCCTCCTTCCCAGGTCCCCACTGGACCCAGTGAGAAAGGCACACCTCGTCTCTGGCTTCACTGTATTCTCTCAACCTTGCCAGCTTCAGTCTGCTGCCAAATAGCAGAGGGAGCACCTGTGTGGTGAGCACAGGCAAGCTCATTGGCTTCTCCGCATCTATTATGTGTTTCCCAACAGCTTGGCAGCACCGTGGAAACCAGCTGCAGGTTCCTCATGTTTCCTAGGGAATAGCTATGAGCCCCCAGTCCTGCTAACTTGTCCCCTGCCCAGGGTCGCTCCAAGCAGTAACCCATTATACTCATTGGATTCCATCCATATCGTGCCCCATGTTGGACAGGATTTATTATCAGCTGTTTAGTTTTTAGATTAGCTTATGGTGGGTTTTTTTTCTTTTATTTTGTTGTAATTCCTAACATCCTATGCCTCATGTATGAAGAATTTCTTTTTGAAGTCATGTAAAACGATTCCACTGAGAAGGGATTACTGTGAGAGCTGAGGAAATTAGATTGCACAACTGGGCATTTGAACATAAAAGAAGAAAACAAGAGGCTTCAGAGGAAGCATTTCTTGAAAGTGACTCGGCCAGTCCTGGATAGCCCTATCTTTAGCCTCTGCTGAATCCCCAGCCTCTCACGGCCAGTGTGCTTCCCGCCTGCAGTCTTTCCATGGGCTTCCCGGTGAGGAACCTTTCTCGTGGCCGTTTTATTGTATCCCTGGGCTCAGCTTCATTTCTGTGTCATCCGAGCCTTCTTGTTCACTCTCAACCTTCTACTAGGTTTTCTCGTGGCATAGAACCCAATAGAATCAGTTAAGAGAATTTCTGTTCATCATGATCAAAGGTCTTAAAGATTGTGAGCACAGCCTGTATTCTATAGCCTGGGTTTCAATGAGCTGAAATCTCAGTTTGGAAGGTAACTCTTTAACTCCTTCCATTATTTAGTTAGAAATAAAACGTGAAGCCGGGCGTGGTAGCACACGCTTTAATTCCAGCACTCGGGAGGCAGAGGTAGGAGGATCATGAGTTCGAGGCCAGCCTGAGACTACATAGTGAATTCCAGTTCAGCCTGGGCTACTGTGAGATCCTAACTCAAAAAAAAAACCTAAAAAACAATAAATAAATAAATAAATAAATAAATAAATAAATAAATAAATAAAACATGAAAGACAAATATGAATTCTTCACAAAACTTGTTTTGTCACATACCATAGACTTCTGTCGTATTCAGTAGGAGCCAAGGAACTGACCTGGGCCTTTTAAAAAATTACAGTGAGACAGTTGATTCTCAAGAGTAGGTCGTGCATTCTAATCAAATGAACTGGATCTTTCTTTTTAAAAATTTTTTTTTATTTACAAGCAGAGAGAGAATGAGAGAGAGAGAAAAGAGACACAGAGAGAATGGGCATGCCAGGGCCTCTAGTCACTGCAAATGAACTCTGTCAAATAAATAAATAAAAATAAAATATTAAAGAGAGACAGGAACGAGAATCAAAGTCAAGTGTATGTGATATGATCTGGCCTTGGTATCACCCTCCCTCCTTGGTTGGCTACGTGGCCTTTGGCACAGCCACTAACCTACCATGTCAGTGTCTTCATTTGTAAAGTGAGAGGTTTTAATTGGGTGACTACGCAAAATCATACAGTGAGTATTTGAAAAGATTTAGGAGAAAGGATTTTGAATGGAAAATGTTGAGGTAGAAGGCTCACCGTGAGTTCAAGACCAGCCTGAGCTTCAGAATGAGTTCCAGGTCAGCCTAGGCAGGGTGACACCTTGCCTCAAAAAAAAAAAAAAAAAAAAAAAAAGAAGAAGAAGGAGGAGGAGGAGGAGGAGGAGGAGGAGGAGGAGGAGGTGGGGTGCAGAAAAAGAAAGAAATGTTGAGTATTTGAGGAGGTAGCTATGCCTGCTGGGATTTCAGTATCACCCAGTGTGTAGGTGGAGTAAAGCAGCATAATGTAGAATTTTTAAAAAATTTTATTTATTTAAGAGAGAATGGGCACGCCAGGGCCTCCAGCCACTACAGACAAACTCCAGATGCATGTGCCATCTGCGCATGTGGCTTTACATGGGTACTGAGGAATCAAGCCCAGGTCCTTAGGCTTTGCAGGCAAGTGTCTTTAACTGCTGAGCCATCTCTCCAGCCCCATAATGTAGAATTATGTGTCAAGCAAAATCAAGGATCGGATGGATGTCTGCCCCTTACTGCTCTGCTAGTTCATAGGTTCTGTTATTGGAATAATGCTTGCATCATTATCATCTTATTTATTTATTTATTTATTTTGGTTTTTGGAGGTAGGGTCTTGCTGTAGCTCAGGCTGACCTGGAATTTACTATGTAGTCTCAGGATGGCCTTGAACTCACAGTGATCCTCCTGCCTCTGCTTCCCGAGTGCTGGGATTAAAGACATGTGCCACCATGCCCAGCTATTTTTTTTTTTTTTTTTTGGTTTTGCGAGATAGGGTCTCACTCTGGGCCAGGCTGACCTGGAATTAACTATGTAGTCTCAGGGTGGCCTTGAACTCTCGGCGATCCTCCTACTTCTGCCTCCCTAGTGCTGGGATTAAAGGCGTGCGCCACCACGCCCAGCTCAGCTATTGTTTTTTTGAGGCAAGGTCTCTTTCTATATATCGCCCAGGTTGGCCTGGAATTCACTGTGTAGTCTAGGCTGGCCTTGAGTCATGGCATTCTTTTTTTTTTTTTTTTTTTTTTTTTTTAACCTGGAATTCACTCAGTAGTCTCAGGGTGGCCTCGAACTCATGGCGATCCTCCTACCTCTACCTCCCAAGTACTGGGATTAAAAGCTTGAGCCACCACACCCAGCTCATGGCATTCTTTCTTTCTGCTTCAACCTCCTAAATACTAGGATTATAGGCATACACCACCATGTCCAGCTCAATCTTTTTGTTTGTTTGTTTTCAAGGTAGGGTCTTGCTCTAGCCCAGGCTGACCTGGAATTCACTCTGTAGTCTCAGGGTGGCCTCGAACTCAGGGCAATCCTCCTGCCTCTGCTTCCTGAGTGCTGGGATTAAAGGCATGTGCCACCACGTCCAGCTAGCTTAATCTTTTATAAACATATGGTTAGTGACCATTTGAATATCATATTTTGTCCACATATTTCCCATGATATTTAGAGGGCTGAGCAACTTGTCTGAGACAGGTTGTGTGTGATACATACGCATATCTGTTTTACAGACAAAACTCCTGTGTGAATTCAGACATGGACCCATAAAGACATGATGGTTCTGCACTTCGTCCACACCATATAAACCCGCCAAGGCTGAGGCAAACCTAGTAGTTCACCCATTTTAGCAAACACTTGTGGAGTGAGCAGTTGTGAAGTTCTGCTCACTGGCCACAAACCAGAGGTTAAACAAAGCTTCCTTGCTCTTGGGGAGCCCACAGTTCACCAGCGGGTGCAGAAGGGGAAATAAACAGGGATCATTCCAGCACAGGATGACTAGTGTAAGGGGCCAAAGCAGAGGGGGCCATGGGGGCCCATGGGAATGACAGGTGCAAGCTCAGATCTGGCCTTTGAAGGATGAATGGCAGTGTGAAGGGTAGAGAACAAACTCCACCAATGACAGGAAAACCCGGAGACACCAAGACAGGCAAACACACTCCTCTGCCGCAGTGCTTGGCAGGAAAAAGCAGCGGAGGCATGTCATGCTACAACATGCATGAGCCTTGGACACATGACGCCAGGTGAAGGAAGCCAGCAACAGAAGGCCACCTGCTGTACGCTCCCCATTGATCTGACATGTCCAGAATAGGACAAATCCATAGAGACGGGAAGTAAACCCATTGTTGCCTGGGGCTAGAGAAGGTGTGACAGTTGGCAGGAAATGTGGTTTTTCTGCTAATGAGCATGTTTTCTTTGTGACGCCATAAAAAAGATTCTGAGATTGATTGCAACTGTGAATATTCTAAAAGCCATGCGGCTGCATCCTTGCATGAGTACTTGGGGTGCAATGTGGGTTCGGGTTACAAGAGAGAAGTTGGCTGTGACTAGAATACAGATTATGAAGAAGGTGAGACAGAGAAGGTAGGTTATGGCCATTTGGTGAGGGGCATCTGGCATCAGAGTAAAATGTTTCCCTTTCTAGTCTTTTAGCTTTAAAATGTATCTGCATTCTTTTTTTTTTTTTTTAAAAAGATAGTTTGTTTATTTACTTATTTACAAGGAGAGAGAATGAGCTGCAAATAAACTCTAGATGCATCTGACTTTACGTGGGTTCTGAGGAGTCACTAGGCTTTGTAGGCAAGTGCCCTAACCGCTGAGCTCTCTCTCCAACCCTGAATAATCCACATTCTTAAATAGAGTGCTTGTTTTTCTACTCTCATATAATATTTCATTGTATAAACATACTTCAAACTTCCTTATCCATTTTCCTGTTCCGGGACATTTGTTTCCACATTTTGCTCTCATAAGCAGTAAACATTGTTAACAGCATCCCTGGTGAAGGTCTCTGATGACAGCTCAGAAATGACATTTTTATAAAACTCAACAACAAGATCTTGCCAGGCATGGTGGCACACACCTTTAATCCCAGCACTTGGGAGGTAGAGGTAGGAGGAAGTTCAAGGCCACCCTGAGAGTACAGAATATATTTCAGGTCAGCCTGGGTTACAGTGAGGCCCTACCTCGAAAAAAACCAAACAAAAACAAAACAAAACAAAAAAAACCTTTCAAGATATGCATGCATTCATGTTTGCTGAAACTACATCCAAACAGCAAAGATGAGAAGTATAAAAATGCAGGTCAGGGCTGGAGAGATGGCTTAGTGGTTAAGGCGCATGCTTGTGAAGGCTAAGGACTCAGGTTTGATTCTCCAGGTCCCACGTAAGGCAGATGCACATGGTGGCACATGCATCAGGAGTTCATTTGCAGTGGCTAAAGGCCTGGCGCGCCCATTCCCACTCTCTCTGTGTCTCTAATAAATAAATAAATAAATAAATAAATAAATAAATAAATAAGTTTTTAGAATGGAAGGTTAGTGGACAACAAGAAAGGACTTGGAAGGAGCCTCAGAGGATGGGTGTGAGCCACAGAGCGTGTGCCAGCTCTTCGTTAAAGTGGCACATTCATAGCACATAGTTATTTAAGCATTTTATTATGGAACAGCTTAACTGCATGGGATTATTGCAAAGATAATACAGGTCCCACGCTGAGCTTCCAACATTATTAATAGAGGGATGTGTTTGTTAACTCAAAGCCATACTGTATTGAGACTTCCTTTGTTTTTACCTAAGGCCTTCTTTTTTGTTTTTTTGAGGTAGGGTCTCGCTCTAGCACGCAAACTGACCTGGAACTCACTCTGTAGTCTCAGGGTGGCCTGGAACTCACCGTGATCCTCCTACATCTGCCTCCCGAGTGCTGGGATTAAAGGCATGAGCCACCACGCCCAACCCTAGGGTTTTCTTTTGCTCCAGAATTTCACACATAAATCCCACATTACATTCCATTTTTGCTTCTCTTCAGGGGCTTCTGAGCTGTGACAGTTTCCCCAGATGAGCTTGGCAGTTTTGAGGAACACTGGTCAGGTGTTCTGTAGAACGCCCTCCCTAACAATTTGTCTGAAGTGTTTCTCTTGATTAGACCCGTAAGGAAGATCCCAGTAGAGCGTCTCGAGCTGTCGTGCGCCCTATCCGAGGGCTGGACAGGTGGCTCAGGCGGCGAGACAGATGCACAGACACCTGTGCTGGGCGTGACGGCCCATTGCTGTAATCCCAGTGCTGCGGAGACCGAGACCGGGAGACCCCTGCGCCTTGCTGCCAGTCAGTCCAGTATAATGGAGAAGCTCGAGGCCAATGACAGACCCTTTCTCAAAAGAAAGGGGATGGAGTCTGAAGCATGACACCCCAGGTGTTCTTTGACCTCCACACAAAAGCACACCACAGGCTGGGAGCAATGGCTTGGTGGTTAAGGTGCTTACCTGTGGAGCCTAAGGACCCAGGTTCAATTCTCCAGTTCCCGCATAAGCCAGATGCACAGGGTGGCGCACGTGTCTGGAGTTCGTTTGCAGTGGCTGGAGGCCCTGGCACGCCCATTCTCCCTCCGTCCCTCTGTCTGTCTCTAATAAATAAGTAAGTAAAAATAAAAAAGCTTTAAAAAAAAAGCACACCACATACACATACACACTCATTAAAGCAACAAGGAGAACGCCCTATCAGCATGACGTCGCTCAGGGGTGTGCACCCTAATCCCCTGGCTAAGATAGTTGGTTGAACCCAGTCTTGGTTACGGTCTGTCCCCATTCACACGGGTCTGTGGAAGGACGGCCATTCAGAGTTAGGCTCCATCTCCTTAAAGACAGATTATCTACACGGCCTGCATGGATGGTTTCATCTCCACTTGTTTATTGCATCTGTGGAGACACGTGCATATTCGTTTTATGCTTCGGGCTGTAATCCAGTACTGCGTGATTGTGGCTCAGTGGTCTGGTTTTGTCCATGAGAAAGTTCTTTCAGCTGGCTCCTCTGTCCTGTGCATATATGTCGTCATTGTTGTTGTTTTTTTGTGGGGCTGGAGTTTCGATGTGCAGGTTTTAGGGCCACTTTCTACCTCTCTGGAACTACAAGATGTTCCACATTTCTCTCAGGTAGTTCTTGCCACAGCCTTGGAATCAGCTGTTTGTCAGAAAAGCCCTGGTTTCTTTCATTAGACGACAGAATCCGAAAACACAGCCTGGGGGCCTGGGGCACACATTGCTGCGGAGGTTTGGTTGAGGGCCCTGGGGGCTTGGGGCTCACATTGCTGCGGAGGTTTGGTTGAGGGCCCTGGGGGCTCGGGGCTCACATTGCTGCGGAGGTTTGGTTGCGTCCACGCCCTCTCAGCTGACAGAGCCAGGATATATGTATGTGTCTGTAATCCATGTATATGTATGTGTCTATAAACATTGTTAGATGCAGACCTCGCTATTTATATTAGGCCAGTCTGAGTTCATACTGATGTCTTCAGCTCAAGGGAACTCCCATAGGGATCATTGCAGTTTTTAACCCTTGTCTGTCTGTGGCCGGTCCCTCCAGGCGTGAGAAACCTGGCTCCAGCCATCCCTCGACAGCACTGCTCAGCTTCAGAATGCGTGTGTCCAGTCTGATCACGTAGCTCGCAGTACGTGTGGTTGTCCGTGCGTGTGTGGGAGCTAATTCTTCTGTCTCATTCCCTTTGTCTTGCGTCTTACACACTCCACCTCTCCAGAGTTCTTAGTGTCACGCTTCGTGTCCCAACAGCTTTGATGGCCCATTTGACACAAGGCATTACATTTTTATTTGTTTGTTTATTTATTTGAGAAAGAGAGAATGGGCACACCAGGGCCTCTAGCCACTGCAAACAAACTCCAGACACATGCACCACCTTGTACATCTGGCTGACATGGATGGGTCCTTAGACTTCCCAGGCAAAGGCCTTAACTGCTAAGCCATCTCTCCAGCCCTGCATTACGTTGTTTTTTTTTTTTTATTTGTTTGTTTGTTTTTATTTTTGTTTTTAGAGGTAGGGTCTTTCTCTAGCCCAGGCGGCCCTGGAATTCACTATGTAGTCTCAGGGTGGCCTGGAACTCACAGCGATCCTCCTACCTCTGCCCCCATCTCTCTAGCCCTGCCATTATTTTTATTTGCTTTTATTATTGAGAATGCTATTAGTCTTGTAGGGGTTCAGTTCCTTCATATTTGCCTCACATGGCTTTGCCTGTATATGTATGTTAATGTAATGAAAATAATAGGATTATCTTGAGAGCAACAAGTGCTGAAGACTTTACTCATAAACTACCTAGAAGATTTTTGATAAAGAATAACATGTTTTTAAAAACAATTATTTTTATTTATTTATCAGAAAGAGAATGGGCACACCAGGGCATCTAGCCACTGCAAATGAGCTCCAAATGCATGTGCCGCCTTGTGCATCTTGCTTACATTGGTACCTGGGGTATTGAACCTGGGTCCTTAGGCTTTGCAGGCAAGCTCCTTAACCGCTAAGCCATCTGCCCAGCCCAAGAACGACAGTTTCTCGTACCTCTACCAATCTTCCGTGGAGAATGTGCTCATCCATTAACCGTTTATCAGGTGCACATTCTGCATCAGGCATTGGAATATATCCACAAGTCTGTGTGTGAGGGGATTTGTAGAAGTTGTTTCAATGGAGTTGTGACGTCAGATTCACAACTTAGAAGCTGGTAGTGGAAGAGACCAGAGGGGAGGGCTACATTGGCAGATGAGACCGCGGCAAGGGGATAGAACTGGCCATAGGTGATGGAGGCAGAGCGAAGAGACTGCGGTAACAGACCTGTAAACAGACATTTGAGATTGCATGTGACTGTGGGGAAGGTGGAGAATGCTCTTTTTTAATTTTTTTATTTATTTGAGAGAAGAATAAGCAGAGAGAGAGAGAGAGAGAGAGAGAGAGAATGGGCACACTGGGGCCTCCACCACACATGGGCCATCTTGTGCATCTGGCTTACGTGGGTCCTGGGGAATTGAACCAAGGTCCTTTGGCTTTGCAGGCAAGCGCCTTAACTGCTAAGCCATCCCTCCAGCCCAACAATGCTCTTGAAGATGGCCAACCCTTTCTGCCCAGGGCTTATAGAATACTGATTTATTTTTTAAAAATATTTATTTATTTATTTATTTATTTATTTATTTATTTATTTATTAGTGAGAGAGAGAATGGGTGCACCAGAGCCTCCAGCCACTGCAAACGAACTCGAAATGCATGTGCCACCATGTGCATGTGGCTTATGTAGGTTCTGGGGAATTGAACCTGGGTCCTTAGGCTTTGCAGGCAAGCATTTTAACCAGTAAGCCATGTCTCCAGCCCCTAAAACACTGATTTTTGTTGGGTTTTGTTGTTGTTTTGAAAGCCAAGTTTTAAATATATATAAATTTCTAACCAGCTTTTTAAAATTTATTGATTAGCAACAGACAGAAAGAGGCAGAGAGAGAGAAAGAGAGAGAGAGAGAACAGGCTCACCAGGGCCTCCAGACACTGCAAACGAACTCGAGATGCATGGGCTACATTGTCCATCTGGCTTATGTGGGTACTGGGGAATCAAGCCTTGAACTGGGGTCCTTAGGCTTAACAGGTAAGCGCTTAACTGCTAAGCCATCTCTCCAGCCCCATTTTTTTTTTCAAAACCCTAACTCATATGTGTTGATCACAGCAGGAGCATCTAAAGTGAGGACTCAGCATTGAAATTGAATGGTAACCTTTC
This sequence comes from Orientallactaga sibirica, assembly GCA_036365145.1. Taxonomy (NCBI): domain Eukaryota; kingdom Metazoa; phylum Chordata; class Mammalia; order Rodentia; family Dipodidae; genus Orientallactaga; species Orientallactaga sibirica. The sequence continues at coordinate 4,778,051 of JAEOAD010000054.1, read as the reverse complement.
AAGATCAGCTTCCCGCACCAGAAAGGCTGTGGTTAAGCACTTGACTGCAAAGCCTACCGACCTGGGTTCAGTTCCCCAGGACTCACGCAAAGCCAGATGCACAAAGGGGCATATGCATCTGGAGTTCGTTTGCAGCAGCTGGAGGCCCTGGCATGCCCATCCTCTGTTTCTCTCCTCTCTCTCTCTCTCTCTCTCTCTCTCTCTGATTGCAAATAACTAAAGGTAAAACTAAAATTTTACAAAAAGATTAGTTTCCTATACTCACTACCCACCAAAATATGTTGGTTCTGATAATTGTGTTGCTGAGCATGTTACGAGACAGCAGTCTGTTCTCTCCTGTCGATTAAAGTCGGAGGGCACAGTTTTGCTCCGTGGTATGATTGGAGCAGCAGCCAAAATTGCACAGTTCATCTCCAATTCGAGGCTAAACAGAGCTGAGAGATAATTCCCCTGTGTGTTTATAAGGAAGAGTTAAATCCCTCCCAGTGTAATGTAGCACCAGATCGAAGTAAACAGTTGATTTCAGTGCCAGACACAGCCTTGAGGCAGAAGAAATTACACTGTCAGGCCGAGGACATGTAGCCGCTGCCGTTGATCGGAGCTTGACTTCTCTGTTGTCACATAGTTGAAGGCAATCCAGACGAGGAAGAGGGTTAACTGATGCCCAGAGAACATTCCCGATGCATGGCCAGGGGAATGTAGGACAGAGGAAAAGTGGTCCTGGGCCTTGTCATGAGGGCTCTGCTCCAGAGAGCCATGGCTTCACTTCCTGTGCATGCTGATCAGAAGCAAAATGCTCAGAAGAACAAACGCAAGCTAAAGTTTAAAATCTATATGTCATCAAATGCTTCATCTTTGAGTAATGTAATGGAATTAGCTTGCAGTTAGCACCCCACTTCCCCCCCCCCAAAAAAAAAGCCTTGGGAAGCTGGGCGTGGTGGTGCACACCTTTCATCCCAGCACTTGGGAGGCAGAGGTAGGAGGATCACTGTGAGTTCAAGGCCACCCTGAGACTCCGTAGTGAATTCCAGGTCAGCCTGGGCTAGAGGGAGACCCTGCCTTGAAAAAATAAATACATAAATAGCCTCAGGGGAAAGATGAAGCATTCCCTTTCTTTTAAAAAATATTTTATTTGTTTACAAGCAGAGACAGAGAGAATGGGCAAGCCAGAGCCTCCTGCCACTGCCAAGGAACTCCAGACACATGCATTATTTGTGCATCTGACTTTATGTGAGCCACTGGGGAATTGAACCCAGGCCCTCCGGCGTTTCAACCAAGTACCTTAAGTGCTGAGCCATCCCTCCAGCCCCACCTTCTTGGTATCTCTAATGCCCTGAGATATTACTTCAAGACCTATATGATTCCAGAAGCATGATAATATTTGCCTCTGTATGTCAGTATTTTTAGATAACATGTAGATATTGGAGACAATAACCCTTAAAGTTAATGGTCTAAGTCTTCATGGACTGGTGGATATATGTTTTCCACTCAGAATGGAAGATAAAAAGGATTAGAAGAATATAAGGATGGCCATATCTCCTTTGGTGAGGATTCTTAGTTGGTTAAGTATGTCTGCCTCAATTATGCATTTTATTTATTCTTTTTTGGGGGGAGTTCAAGGTAGGGTCTTGCTCTAGCTCAGGCTGACCTGGAATTCACCATGTATTCTCAGGGTGGCCTTGAACTCATGGCGATCCTCCTACCTCTGCCTCCCGAGTGCTGGGATTAAAGGCGTGCGCCACCACGCCAGGCGCATTTTAAAAGTGGGCAGATAATCCTAGGAGGGTGTCAGAGGCACCCTAAACCTACTGTTGTACCAACCTGGCTAAGATGCCACTGATTACCTGATCACCATAAGTCCTACTCTGCCTGGCGGGCCCCAGGAATGTTTTGGGTCTCCTGGAATTAGTGTCAGTTCAAGGCCAGCATCCAACATTCTCCAAAAGGTGTGACTATTCTTCCTGCACAATCACCTTGATAACGGGACGGTCCCTTTGGGAAAGGTTGGAAGGAAGAAAACCACAAACAAATATAATGAAATATCAAAAATGTGATGAACATAATTAGGTGTGTAATATGCATTTAAACAACACAACATGTGGGAGGGCTGGGGAGATAGCTCAGTTGCTAAAGTGCTTCCCTTACAAGCATGGCGACCTGACTCTCAGCCTTAGTAACCTCATACAAAAGCTGTACATAGTGACCCAAGCCTGTAATCCCCTCGCTGGGGAGGCAGAGACAGGTAGATCCCCCCTGGGGTTTTCTGGACAGCCATTGTAACCTAATCAGAGAGCTCCAGGCCATTAAGAGACCCTGTCCCTAAAAGAGGGGAAAAGAGAAACAGCACTTAAAGTTGTCCCCATGCACCCACCACCAGTACATGCACAAGCACACACATACATGCACATATGAAAGAGAGTATGTGGGAAATAAAACCGAAGTAACCTTTCTCGGTGAAATTACTAAAAATAAGGCATGTGACTTGAGTAGAGAAAGAGGAAAGAAAACCTTGGAGATCATTGTGAAGGTCGAATGATAAGCAATACTTACAAGATGTTAACATATCTGTGAAGAAAATACAAAATCCAGACTGGAAAGATGACTCAGTCATTAAGGCATTTGCCTGCGAAGCCTAAGGGCCAGAATTCAATTCCCCAGGACCCACATAAAGCCAGATGCACAAAGTGGCACATGCATCTGGAGTCTATTTGCAGCAGCTTGAGGTCCTGGTGTGCCCATTTTCTCTCTGTCTCCCCTCTTCTCTCTCTCTCTCTCTGGTTTCAAATAAATAAAAAATTTAAAAAGAAAACCCAAAACTTTACTTATTTATTTATTTTTTTTCAAGGTAGAGTCTCACTCTAGCTCAGGCTGACCTGGAATTCACTCTGTAGTCTCAGGGTGGCCTGGAACTCACACCAATCTTCCTACCTCTGCCTCCCGAGTGCTGGGATTAAAGGTGTGCGCCACCCCACCCGGCTCAGAATCCTTTCTGAAGGGAGTCTTCTCTTTCTTTGTTGTGGCTTAGGGCTGATGCAGGCAGATAGCAAACATGAAGTAGGGAAAAATGAGGTTCATGCAGGGAGTGGCCCATTCATTGATGTGAGCGTAGTCCGCAGGACCCTCACAGTCACATGAATGAATCTTTCACCCCAGCATTTCTGAGGCCGTTTGTGGAGTACTTCCAACCAATTCTGTTTAATGCAATCCTCGGCACTGGGGGCTTGATTACATATCCTAGTTTACTTAAATTTTTCATCTCATTTCAAGAAATCCTTGAGCCAGGTGTGGTGACAGGTGCTTTTAATCTCAGCATTCTGGAGTTTGTGGTAGGTCATTCAAGGTCATTCCTGGCAGCTACAGAGTGAGTTCAGATTAGCCTGGACTAAAGTAAGACCCTGCCACAAAAAAAAAAAAAAAAAAAAAAAAAAAAAAGGCCAGAGAGATGGCTTAGTGGTTAAGGCGTTTATTTACCTGCAAAACCAAAGGACCCACGTTCAACTCTCTAAATCCCATATAAGCCAGACACACAAACTGACGCAAGGTTGCACATGTGCACAAGGTGGTGCATGTGTCTGACTTTCATTACAGTGGCTGGAGGCCTTGGCACGTCATTTCTCTCTCTCGCTCTCACTCTCTTCTCATTATATAAAAATATATAAAAAGGCCAGTCTATTGGGCTTGCCTCAAAAATAAATAAATAAAGGAAAGTAAGAAACTCTCCTGCTTCCTTCTGGTAAGAGGGTTGCCTTTAGGACAGAGCCGGGTAGGATCTTGCCTCCTTCACTAACGAGCAAGTCTTGTCAGAGCCTCCTGATCCCAAAACCCAGTTCTCTGGATGACTTTGAGAACGTGAAGCATAGCTATGTCAACGTGCAGGGCTGGATACAGACTAGGAAAATAAAGTCAGTCATACCACACCCGCAGCAGTTTTGTTCTGTGTATTAATTGACCAAACCAGCCGTCTCCCTTTGACATATACATACACGCATGCATGTATACACACACACTGCTTTGATCACATCCACCCTGACTATTACTCTTTGTAACTCTTCCCACCTCTCGTTCCCGCCATCCATATATATCCCACATGGATTCCCCACTTTTCTTTTAGGTCTTTGTCGTCCATAAATTCCACACATGAGAGAAAGCGTGATCCTTGCCTTTCTGAGTCTGGTTTGCTTCACTTCACATGACAATGTCCAGTTCTGTCCATTTTCTTACAAACAACATAATTTCGTTCTTCTTTATGGCCGAATAAAACTCCATTGTGTATATGGGCCACATTTTCTGTGGCCCCTTATCCGTTGTTGGGTATTACGAGTAGAACAGCAGAAGACCCAGTACTATATATTTTTTTTTACTAACTATTCTGACATGACCAACTCTTCCTTCTCCAGATCCCCAGAACATTCTTTTGCCTTTTCTATTAACCTGGCAGTTAATCACATATCGTCTGACAATTTTCTGTTTTTAGTCAAACTGTCATATATTTTGCAATGGCTTTTATTTTTCAAACGTTTTCATAACATTTTAATCCTATTGTGTGCTACTTTTATTTCTTTCATCATTCACGGAACTTACTACATACAAGTTACTCAATATGAATATTGAATCTCATGTTCTGGTCTGTTTATTCTCCATTCACGGGGGGACATGGAACGATCTGGATATTTTGAACTCTCCTCTTATGGCAGAGGTGATGTTATAATAAACACCTGGATGATGAGAAGAGCCTGTGATATGTAACGTAGGAAGTGTTCAGTAGATTAGGTCAGAAGGAGAAGGTTGTAGAAATGAAAAGTGACTGGTTTTTTTATTCTGTTTTTAGTGATTCTTTCAGGCGAGTTGGCTCTGTGTATCATGAGGAAGAACAGTGGCTAGAACTCAGTGTTCCTCTTAACCAAAAGACAGGTGCAAAAAAAAAACTTTCTGCTCTTTTGATCTTCATAGACTCTTCCCAACTCCCTTCCTCTTTCTGGGACAGAAAAACTACACACACACACACACACACACACACACACACACACATGCAATAACCAACTCGAAGTAGTTTCTTTTTCTTTCTTTTTTTTTATTATTATTTTTTAAATAGTTTATTTAAAAAGCCAGGCGTGGTGGCTCATGCCTTTAATCCCAGCACTTGGGAGGCAGAGGTAGGAGGATCACCATGAGTTCAAGGCCACCCTGAGACTACAGAGTAAAATCCAAGTCAACCTGGGATAGAGTGAGACCTACCTCAAAAAAACCAAATAATAATAATAATAATAATAATAATAATAATTTTTATTATTTATTTATTTGAGAGTGAAAGAGAGAGAATGGGTGTGCTATAGCCTCCAGCCATTACAAACAAACTCCAGACACATGTGCCACCATGTGTGTCTGTCTGGCTTTACCTGGGAATCAAACCCTGGTCCTTAGGCTTCACAGACAAGCACCTTAACTGCTGAGCCATCTCTCCAGCCCTCTTTCCCTTTTCAGTTTCCACCTTGCTCTAAGCTAACTGTTGGCCTTTTATCACAGATCTCCACATTCCACATAATAAAAGGGCCATCATGGGCTGTAGAGATGGCTTAGCGGTTAAGGCGCCTGCCTGCTAAGCCTAAGAACACTGGTTCCAATCTCCAGTGGTTCCAATCTCCAGGTCCCACGTTTAGCCAGATGCAAAGTGACACAAGGGCGCAATGCCACACTTGACCACAAGGGGGCGCACGCATCTGGATTTCATTCACAGCAGCTGAGAGACTGCTGGCGCGCCCATCTCTATCTGTCTCCCTCTCCTTCTCTCTCTGTCTGTCTCTCTCTGTGTGGCTCTCTCTCCAAAAATAAAAATAAAATAATAATAAAAAAAAGGGCCATCATATGGTTTGAGCAATTTGTGGGAGACACTGTGCCTCACAGCTTGCATGTGACTCCTGTCAGAAGCGAGCATGGCATGAAAGCCGAACCTAGTTTTGGGGTTCATTTTGACAAACACACTCACCCAGACATTTTAGAGAGAAGGGCTGTGCATGGAACTCCATAGCAGAGCACTTGCCTGGCATGTACAAGTGTTGATTTCAGGTCTGTCAGTAACAAAACATAAAACAAGAAAGGAGGTTAGGAAGGGAAGATGCTCCCAGCCCGCGTCCTTCCAGCCTCTCCAGCAGTCATCTTTGTTGCGTGGTTCTAGGGACTGCTTGCACGGTGTGGAAGACCCTCTCTGAGTTTCGTGTTCGGGGGTGTGGGAGGCTGTGTAGGGGTAGAAAAGCTATTGTCGAGGTCTAGAACACCAGATTGGACTTTGATTTCCCAGCTGCGGGTTTCCAGGAACGTGATGTCACTTGCACCGCAGCCAAAGCCTTCAGCGAACATGGAGTGGTTTAACTGGGTTTGCTGCGGTTGTTCTGAGTTGAAGACGCTTCTGAAATGTGTTCTCAGTCTGAAATTTGGCTTACTGAAATCTTGGCCGTGGAACTGAAATTTCAAACAAACAAAACCAGAAAGGAAATCTTAAATCCAAAACTCTGCCCCGAGGTTGTAAAACTAGTTCAACTTAAAATTGTGTCAACTGAAAGGAATCAAAATTTGAAATGATCAGTTGTTGTTGTTGTGATCAGCTCATGCCTATGGGGATTTTAAATGATCAGTTGTTGTTGTTATTGTGTGATCAGCTCATGCCTATGGAGATTTTAAATGATCAGTTGTTGTTGTGTGATCAGCTCATGCCTATGGAGATTTTAAATGATCAGTTGTTGTTGTGTGATCAGCTCATGCCTATGGGGATTTTAAATGATCAGTTGTTGTTGTTGTTGTGTGATCAGCTCATGCCTATGGGGATTTTAAATGATCAGTTGTTGTTGTGTGATCAGCTCATGCCTATGGGGATTTTAAATGATCAGTTGTTGTTGTTGTTGTGTGATCAGCTCATGCCTATGGGGATTTTAAATGATCAGTTGTTGTTGTTGTTGTGTGATCAGCTCATGCCTATGGGGATTTTAAATGATCAGTTGTTGTTGTGTGATCAGCTCATGCCTATGGGGATTTTAAATGATCAGTTGTTGTTGTGTGATCAGCTCATGCCTATGGGGATTTTAAATGATCAGTTGTTGTTGCTGTGTGATCAGCTCATCCCTATGGAGATTTTAAATGATCAGTTGTTGTTGTTGTTGTGTGATCAGCTCATGCCTATGGGGATTTTAAATGATCAGTTGTTGTTGTTGTTGTGTGATCAGCTCATGCCTATGGAGATTTTAAATGATCAGTTGTTGTTGTTGTTTTAAATGTGTGATCAGCTCATGCCTATATGGAGATTTTAAATGATCAGTTGTTGTTGTGTGATCAGCTCATGCCTATGGGGATTTTAAATGATCAGTTGTTGTTGTGTGATCAGCTCATGCCTATGGATATTTTAAATGATCAGTTGTTGTTGCTGTGTGATCAGCTCATGCCTATGGAGATTTTAAATGATCAGTTGTTGTTGTTGTTGATCAGTGATCAGTTGTGATCAGCTCATGCCTATGGGGATTTTAAATGATCAGTTGTTGTTGTTGTTGTTGTCAGATCAGCTCATGCCTATGGAGATTTTAAATGATCAGTTGTTGTTTGTTGTGTGATCAGCTCATGCCTATGGGGATTTTAAATGATCAGTTGTTGTTGTTGTTGTGTGATCAGCTCATGCCTATGGGGGATTTTAAATGATCAGTTGTTGTTGTGTGATCAGCTCATGCCTATGGGGATTTTAAATGATCAGTTGTTGTTGTGTGATCAGCTCATGCCTATGGGGATTTTAAATGATCAGTTGTTGTTGTTGTGTGATCAGCTCATGCCTATGGAGATTTTAAATGATCAGTTGTTGTTGTGTGATCAGCTCATGCCTATGGGGATTTTAAATGATCAGTTGTTGTTGTTGTGTGATCAGCTCATGCCTATGGGGATTTTAAATGATCAGTTGTTGTTGTTGTGTGATCAGCTCATGCCTATGGAGATTTTAAATGATCAGTTGTTGTTGTGTGATCAGCTCATGCCTATGGGGATTTTAAATGATCAGTTGTTGTTGTTGTTGTGTGATCAGCTCATGCCTATGGGGATTTTAAATGATCAGTTGTTGTTGTGTGATCAGCTCATGCCTATGGGGATTTTAAATGATCAGTTGTTGTTGTGTGATCAGCTCATGCCTATGGAGATTTTAAATGATCAGTTGTTGTTGTGTGATCAGCTCATGCCTATGGGGATTTTAAATGATCAGTTGTTGTTGTGTGATCAGCTCATGCCTATGGAGATTTTAAATGATCAGTTGTTATTGTTGTTGTGTGATCAGCTCATGCCTATGGGGATTTTAAATGATCAGTTGTTGTTGTTGTTGTGTGATCAGCTCATGCCTATGGGGATTTTAAATGATCAGTTGTTGTTGTTGTTGTGTGATCAGCTCATGCCTATGGAGATTTTAAATGATCAGTTGTTGTTGTGTGATCAGCTCATGCCTATGGGGATTTTAAATGATCAGTTGTTGTTGTTGTTGTGTGATCAGCTCATGCCTATGGGGATTTTAAATGATCAGTTGTTATTGTTGTTGTGTGATCAGCTCATGCCTATGGGGATTTTAAATGATCAGTTATTGTTGTTGTGATCAGCTCATGCCTATGGGGATTTTAAATGATCAGTTGTTGTTGTGTGATCAGCTCATGCCTATGGGGATTTTAAATGATCAGTTGTTGTTGTTGTTGTGTGATCAGCTCATGCCTATGGGGATTTTAAATGATCAGTTGTTGTTGTTGTGTGATCAGCTCATGCCTATGGGGATTTTAAATGATCAGTTGTTGTTGTTGTTGTGTGATCAGCTCATGCCTATGGGGATTTTAAATGATCAGTTGTTGTTGTGTGATCAGCTCATGCCTATGGATTTTAAATGATCAGTTGTTGTTGTGTGATCAGCTCATGCCTTTGGGGATTTTAAAATTTTTATGAAATGATTTTTCCTTAAAAGACATAGACATATACGGTCTCACATAACCCGGGCTGAACTCAGAGTTACTCAGTAGCCGAGGATGACTCTGAGCACATGATGTGGCCTTCACCTCAGATGACAGCCACGCACTGTCATGCCTGGATCTTCTTTTTCAATATTTTATTTATTTGAGACAGAGACAGAGACAGAGAGTATAGGTATGCTGGGTCCTCCTGCCACTACATATGAACTCCAGACACATGCACCACTTTGTGCATCTCGCTTTAGGTGGGTATGAAAGAATTGAGCCCGGGCCATCAGACTTTGCAGCCTAGCACCTTTAACTGCTGAGCCATCTCTCCAGCCCTCTTTTTTTTTTTTTTTTTTTTTTTTTTTTTTTCGAGGTAGGGTCTCACTCCGGCCCAGGCTGACCTGGAATTAACTATGTAGTCTCAGGGTGGCCTCGAACTCACGGCGATCCTCCTACCTCTGCCTCCCGAGTGCTGGGATTAAAGGCGTGCGCCACCACGCCCGGCTTCCAGCCCTCTTTTTATTTTTTGCTTTTCATTTTGATGGTTTTTTTTAAGACAGGGTCTTGCTGTGTAGCCCAGGCTGGCATTGAATTCGTGGCACTCCTCCTGTGCCATAGACAGATATTTAAATGATCTGGGTAGAAAGCTTGCTGGTTCCATGATATTGTGATATATAGCATATCCGATAAGGATTTTTCTTTAAAAATTGTATCTTTACTTTTCTTAAAAATAAGTACCCTGACTGGACGTGTTGGCGCATGCCTTTAATCCCAGCACTTGGGAGGCAGAGGTACGAGGATCACCGTGAGTTCGAGGCCACCCTGAGAGTACATAGTGAACTTCAGGTCAGCCTGAGCTAGAGTGAGAAAGAAAGAAAGAAAAGAAAAAAGAAATTAAATTAGGGCTTGAATGTTGGCTTAGCCATTAAAGCACCTGCCTGCGAAGCCTAAGGACCCTGGTTCGACTCTCCACTACCCACATAAGCCAGATGCACAAGGTAGCACATACATCTGGAGTTTGTTTGCAGGGGCTGAAGGCCCTGGCACACCCATACTCTCTGTACCTGCCTCTCTCCCCCTCTCTCTCTTAAGTAAGTAAATAAATAAAAATATTTAAAAAAAGAAAGAAAGAAAGAAACTAGGGCTGGAGAGATGGCTTAGTGGTTAAAGCATTTGCCTGCAAAGCCTAAGGACCCAGATTCGATTCTCCAGGTCCCATTCTTTTGTGAGAGCCCTCCCTGTATTTTGAAAGAGGAAAAATGGAAAACCACTCCCTTTTAATTTCCATCTAGAAGAAATCATTTATTGGCAGATACTTTACCAAGCAATCCATTGTCAGTCTTTTCGTCCCTTAGCTAATCATTCTGAGTCCCCTGGTCCAGTTCACTGGACATGAACTTCAGAGTGCGTGCTTTCTGGCAGCCCTGGACGGTGCTCTCGGTTCAACTATGAGCTGTTCGGATACACTATCCAGAGCCGAAACAAGTCTTGGGAGATGAACTGAACAGCGCTCTATTCAATGACTGGGGCTGGAACCTCTCTTGATATGGAAGTACTACTTCTCAAAGAAAAAAAAATATATGATTGCAATAATATTTTAATAGCTGGGGCATCCTGGTAGCTTGTACAGAGCCTGCAGTCCAGCTTAGACCCTGTAGCCCTGAGCAAGAGGACACACCCCTTTTGTCCTCAACCCCCTCCCACCCAAGCATGACAGTGAGGGTCACACCTGCCTCCTGTTTATGGTAATTATGAATAATATGATGTGAAATTAAATTTATAGGCAGTGTTGTACTTGAAATTCAAGGTGACCTAGCTGGCGTACAGATGTAGCTTTAAGAGAGACAGCAGAAGCATTGATAAGAAAATAATCTGTACCAAAAGCATATTAAACGGCCTTTGGGAAAGAGAAAGCATATGTGTTTCCTGGGATTTTTGCAATCATTGACCCTTACTACTTTTGATTTAGCAATAAGAGATTTAGCCTGCAGATTCTATAAATAGATTTTCAATTTATATTGCCAGATAGTTCACATTTTGGGGAGAATGAAAACAGTTTCTCTGAGAAGCAACGTTCATCGGTTTATATATTGTGTTGTGTGCCGTCTCCCTTGTTTTCTGGCCTTCTAAGCTTTTAGGCATATATTACTTTCTCCAGCAGAATATTCTCTCGGCTGACTTCATCGCAAGAGTGACAAAGACTACTGTCCATCCACAGTCCCATTAGCTAAAGCTCCTTCACTCTCGGGTCTGGGGGACACTGCTGCTGGGCTCAGAGGACTAAAGCGCAAAGCAGAGACAGTGACCAGTTCTGCTGTGACCAGTGTCGCATTTCTCGTGCCTTTTTCAAATCATTTGCTTTGGACTGCAACCTTTTAGCTGCACTTATTTGATGAGGCCAACAGAAGCATAATTTAGGTTTATTTATTTATTAGAGACAAAGAGAGGGAGGGAGAGAATGGGCATGCCAGGGCCTCCAGCCACTGCAAACGAACTCCAGATGCATGCGCCACCATGTGCATCTGGCTAACGTGGGTCCTGGGAAATTGAACCTGGGTCTTTGGGCTTTGCAGGCAAGGGCCTTAACCGCTGAGCCATCTCTCCAGCCCCAATTTATTTTTTCTCTTTTTTTGAGGTATAGTTTCACTCTAGTCCAGGCTGACCTGGAATTCGCTATGTAGTTTCAGGGTGGCTTCAAACTCATGGTGATCCTCCTACCTCTGCTTTCCAAGTGTTGGGATTAAAGGTGTGCTCCTCCATGCCCAGCTTCTAGCCTCAATTTTTAACATTACTTGTAGGCACTCTCTCTGAAAATTCTAGTTTTATAAATTTTCAGATCCTGAAAAAATCTAGTATTTGGTTTTTGTCATCCTATGGGAACATTCCGTATGTTCAAGCACAAGCTTGCCGCTGTGACAAGGAGAACAAAGCACCTTGCTCTCACACACACACACACACACACACACACACACACACACACACACGTGAGTGACACCTGTGGCACACCCTTAAGCCAGGAGGATGTACTCTGGTGCCAGCCAAGTACAAGTAGGATTTTCATGCAGGATGAAATTGAAAGATTAAAAATGATAAGGCATAAAGTTAAAGCACAAAAATTCTGTCAGAGAGCCGGGCGTGGTGGCGTATGCCTTTAATCCTAGCACTGGGGAGGCAGAGGTAGGAGGATCGCTGTGAGTTCAAGGTCACCCTGAGACTACAGAGTGAATTCCAGGTCAGCCTGGGCTAGAGTGAGACCCTACCTCAAAAACAAAATTGTCAAAAGCCCTCCATGAATCATAGGAAAATAAACACAAAGGGGCTAAAGCCGAGGATTGTTCAATGAGTGGAACACCTTATTGGGTGTTAAGTGCCCTCTCTCAGGAGTGCCCAGGCAGGAGGGTCTCCAATTCAAGGCCAGCCTGGGCTACATAGCAAGGCTGAAGCCAATCGGGACATCATAGCGGGACATTGTCTGGGGGGTGAGATTTAAGACCTTCTATAATGAAGCCACATTTCTTGTTAGAAAAATAGACTACGTGGGTTGCAGTTTCTGCCATACACCCTCGTTTATAATTCTATAATCATCACATACTTGGGCTCTGATTTCTTCTCCAGCGGACAGTAGCTTTGTGAACATTGAAATGCAACAGCTGGAAATCAAGTATGTTTCTCCTAAGAAATTTCTGCCCATTTCTAATGGTACTTAGTAATTTATTTACCTTTTAAGATTTTTACAGTTCTTCTCCAATGAGCATATCCTTTAAAAAAATACCATTTTTTAAAATCAAAATCTCATTATATACACAAGTTAATCAAATGATGGAACTATGTATAAGGAGGACACCTGCTTTACAGAATGCACATAAACCTCTCGGTTTCATTTGTTCTCCCCTGTGCCTTTAGTTTTCTCTTCTTAGCCTTCATTATCGTACGTTAGCCATTCTTCTCTGCCGGAAAGGGGGCTCCTAAGTCAGGGATTCCCTTACCAACCCTATACACGCTACAGAATATAATAAATGGTAGCCACGTGTGTTTGGGTGGAGGGGTGCCTGGGGTGAGCAAGCAGGTGGGTTGTCAACCTTGTTAAGGTGTGGTGGGAAGGTGCTCTAGAGGCACCCCTCCCCCCAGTGACGGCTTCAGTCTCGGTGACATAACGGTTGCGCTTGTCTAGTGCACGCCACTCTCCAGACTTCACAGAGGTCCGAGGTGTTTGGTGCGTGTGCAAGTGTGCTTGGAAACTACGAAGCATGGCAGTGCAGAGAGAAGCATGTGAAGAAAGGCCGAGATCGGAGATGTGAGTTATGCGGATTTGTGATGGAAGCCTCTGATCTCCCCCAAGTGTACTAGTAAGGCAGAAATGACATACAGCTTCATGATACTGATTTCTCCAAAGACACCCCCTGTCTTAACGTCTCACTGTCCTTTGTACTTCTGTGAATGGTGTGTGTGTGTGTGTGTGTGTGTGTGTGTGTGTGTGTACGCTCTAATAAGATGAATCTGTCTTGTTAAACAAAAAATGGGTTTTGGGTAGGAGAGATGGCTCAGCAGTTAAGGCGTTTGCCTGCAAAGCTAAAGGACCCAGGTTCCATTCCCCAGGACCCATGTAAGGCAGATGCACAAGGTGGCACATGCGTCTGGAGTTCATTTGCAGCAGCTGGAGGCCCTGGCATGCTCATTCTCATTCTCTCGCTCCCTCTTTCTCTGTCAAATAAATGAATAAATAAAAAAATTTAAAAATACTTTAAAAATTATTTATAAAAATGGGTTTTCTAAGTACTGCCTTATCACTGAATCTCACATGTAAATTCATAGAGCAAGGTAGAGAAATATGGAGATCATTTTAGATATTTCAAATGTTGAGATAATTTCAATTTTGGTTTACTCTACTGTTTAATAATTCCGTTGCCTCCATTGCACTTCATTGTCTTTCACTGGCTTCTTGTGAAGGTTTCCACTGCAGGTTTGATGGGCTCTTGAGGGGAGTTAGCCTCCTTTTTCTGTAATACTTCTGTGAGGCATTTTACATTGTTTCTTTCTGATTTATGTCTTCAGTGAAGTAACCTGCAGTTTATCGTGGGACATTTGAGTTGTCAATTAGGAAATGTTTTGCCAAGCCATCACAGAAAGTATTGGTAAAAATACACTTGGAAATGGATCTCCCGGTATTTAGTCTAGACTGCTAAGTACTAATTACATCTGCTGAGCAGAGAATCTGATTAGACCAGGGGAGGCTCATGTCTTCATTGTGCCAATAGTCAGTGCATAGTGTTTGGATAAAATAGAATTTTCTCAATGTCTCTAAGCAATGGTTAAGTAAGCAAAACCTTTTCAGGAATTATAGCAATTTCCTTACATTCACATGAGAGCCTCTTACATGCTCTCATTAAAAAAACAAGTGTCGGGCTGGAGAGATGGCTTAGCGGTTAAGGCGCCTGCCTGCTAAGCCTAAGAACCTGGTTCCAATCTCCAGGTCCCACATTTAGCCAGATGCAAAGTGACACAAGGGCGCAATGCTGCACTTGATCACAAGGGGGCACACACATCTGGATTTCATGCACAGCAGCAGAGAGACTGCTGGCGTGCTCATTCTCTATCTGTCTCCCTCTCTGTCTCTCTCTCCAAAAATAAATAAAATAATAATTTAAAAAATTTTTTTTAAAGTGTCTATGTTGCCGGGGGTGGTGGTGCACGCCTTTAATCCCAGCACTTGGGAGGCAGAGGTAGGATGATCGCCATGAGTTTGAGGCCACCCTGAGACTGAATAGTTAATTTCAGATCAGCCTGGGCCACAGTGAGACCCTTCCTTGAAAAGCAAAACAACAAAAAGGTATCTATTGCTACAATTGTCCTTAAATTACCAGGGTATTAAATTAAATTATTACAGGAAGTGTATATTCTCTTGGCTACCAATGCGTGGTCAATTTGTAATTCGAGGTATTGATTAAATCATGTAAATGGATTAGTAAGTAAAATTTATTTCTAAGACATGTAATCGTTTGAGGATTAGGGTGGATAATTTAATCCCTTGGTGAAAGACCCTTGATATATGCACACTTTGGAAAGCCTCACATTAACATATTTATATTGCTGCCGAGAAGCAATGGGAAGAGATGGGCGTGTTGACATACTGTAAATGAACAGTTTGCGGTATGTCCTTGAGCTGCACGCTGATGATTAAAAACCAACCAGGAAATGGAAGCAACGCAAATGACTGCTCTTCGTTGAACCATTGCACTCTCGATTGTAGGCTCGCTTCTCGTTGCTGGACACCATACTTACCTTGATGCTCACAGTGACAAAGAGTCCTGGCTCAAGTACATGGACTCATCAAAGAATCTTGGAAAATGTGTGTTATTTTTACTTGATAGATAAATCCTAATAATAATTAAAGTTGGAAGAATTCGGCACCACATACACTTTCTGGTTACTGGTCTTCTAGTCCAGATTTTAGTTTTTAGTGCCCCAAGATTAACTCAATTTATATGTGCCCATTTCTAATGGTACTTAGTAATTTATTTACCTTTTAAGATTTTTACAGTTCTTCTCCAATGAGCATATCCTTTAAAAAAATACCATTTTTAAAATCAAAATCTCATTATATACACAAGTTAATCAAATGATGGAACTATGTATAAGGAGGACACCTGCTTTACAGAATGCACATAAACCTCTGGGTTTTCATTTGTTCTCCCCTGTGCCTTTAGTTTTCTCTTCTTAGCCTTCATTATCGTGGTTAGCCATTCTTCTCTGCCGGAAAGGGGGCTCCTAAGTCAGGGACTCCCTTACCAACCCTATACACGCTACAGAATATAATAAATGGTAGCCACGTGTGTTTGGGTGGGAGGGGTGCCTGGGGTGAGCAAGCAGGTGGGTTGTCAACCTTGTTAAGGTGTGTGGTGGGAAGGTGCTCTAGAGGCACCCCTCCCCCCAGTGACGGCTTCAGTCTCGGTGACATAACGGTTGCGCTTGTCTAGTGCACGCCACTCTCCAGACTTCACAGAGGTCCGAGGTGTTTGGTGCGTGTGCAAGTGTGCTTGGAAACCACGAAGCATGGCAGTGCAGAGAGAAGCATGTGAAGAAAGGCCGAGATCGGAGATGTGAGTTATGGATTTGTGATGGAAGCCTCTGATCTCCCAAAGTGTACTAGTAAGGCAGAAATGACATACAGCTTCATGATACTGATTTCTCCAAAGACACCCTCTGTCTTAAGGTCTCACTGTCCTTTGTACTTCTGTGAATGGTGTGTGTGTGTGTGTGTGTGTGTGTGTGTGTACGCTCTAATAAGATGAATCTGTCTTGTTAAACAAAAAATGGGTTTTGGGTAGGAGAGATGGCTCAGCAGTTAAGGCGTTTGCCTGCAAAGCTAAAGGACCCAGGTTCCATTCCCCAGGACCCATGTAAGGCAGATGCACAAGGTGGCACATGCGTCTGGAGTTCATTTGCAGCGGCTGGAGGCCCTGGCATGCTCATTCTCATTCTCTCGCTCCCTCTTTCTCTGTCAAATAAATGAATAAATAAAAAAATTTAAAAATACTTTAAAAATTATTTATAAAAATGGGTTTTCTAAGTACTGCCTTATCACTGAATCTCACATGTAAATTCATAGAGCAAGGTAGAGAAATATGGAGATCATTTTAGATATTTCAAATGTTGAGATAATTTCAATTTTGGTTTACTCTACTGTTTAATAATTCCGTTGCCTCCATTGCACTTCATTGTCTTTCACTGGCTTCTTGTGAAGGTTTCCTGCAGGGTTTGATGGGCTCTTGAGGGAGTTAGCCTCCTTTTTCTGTAATACTTCTGTGAGGCATTTTACATTGTTTCTTTTCTGATTTATGTCTTCAGTGAAGTAACCTGCAGTTTATCGTGGGACATTTGAGTTGTCAATTAGGAAATGTTTTGCCAAGCCATCACAGAAAGTATTGGTAAAAATACACTTGGAAATGGATCTCCCGGTATTTAGTCTAGACTGCTAAGTACTAATTACATCTGCTGAGCAGAGAATCTGATTAGACCAGGGGAGGCTCATGTCTTCATTGTGCCAATAGTCAGTGCATAGTGTTTGGATAAAATAGAATTTTCTCAATGTCTCTAAGCAATGGTTAAGTAAGCAAAACCTTTTCAGGAATTATGGCAATTTCCTTACATTCACATGAGAGCCTCTTACATGCTCTCATTAAAAAAACAAGTGTCGGGCTGGAGAGATGGCTTAGCGGTTAAGGCGCCTGCCTGCTAAGCCTAAGAACCTGGTTCCAATCTCCAGGTCCCACATTTAACCAGATGCAAGTGACACAAGGGCAATGCTGCACTTGATCACAAGGGGGCGCACACATCTAGATTTCATGCACAGCAGCTGAGAGACTGCTGGCGTGCTCATTCTCTATCTGTCTCCCTCTCTGTCTCTCTCTCTCTCCAAAAATAAATAAAATAATAATTAAAAAAATTTTTTTTTAAGTGTCTATGTTGCCGGGGGTGGTGGTGCACGTCTTTAATCCCAGCACTTGGGAGGCAGAGGTAGGATGATCGCCATGAGTTTGAGGCCACCCTGAGACTGAATAGTTAATTTCAGATCAGCCTGGGCCACAGTGAGACCCTTCCTTGAAAAGCAAAACAAAAAAAAAGGTATCTATTGCTACAATTGTCCTTAAATTACCAGGGTATTAAATTAAATTATTACAGGAAGTGCATATTCTCTTGGCTACCAATGCGTGGTCAATTTGTAATTCGAGGTATTGATTAAATCATGTAAATGGATTAGTAAGTAAAATTTATTTCTAAGACATGTAATCGTTTGAGGATTAGGTGGATAATTTAATCCCTTGGTGAAAGACCTCTTGATATATGCACACCTTTGGAAAGCCTCACATTAACATATTTATATCGCTGCTGAGAAGCAATGGGAAGAGATGGGCGTGTTGACATACTGTAAATGAACAGTTTGCGGTATGTCCTTGAGCTGCACGCTGATGATTAAAACCAACCAGGAAATGGAAGCAACGCAAATGACTGCTCTTCGTTGAACCATTGCACTCTCGATTGTAGGCTCGCTTCTCGTTACTGGACACCATACTTACCTTGATGCTCACAGTGGCAGAGTCCTGGCTCAAGTTCATGGACTCATCAAAGAATCTTGGAAAATGTGTGTTATTTTTACTTGATAGATAAATCCTAATAATAATTAAAGTTGGAAGAATTTGGCACCACATACACTTTCTGGTTACTGGTCTTCTAGTCCAGTTTTTAGTTTTTAGTGCCCCAAGATTAACTCAATTTATATGTTAAAAAAGGAAAGAAGGCCGGGCGTGGTGGCGCACGCCTTTAATCCCAGCACTCGGGAGGCAGAGGTAGGAGGATCACCATGAGTTCGAGGCCACCCTGAGACTACATAGTGAATTCCAGGTCAGCCTGGACTAGAAGTGAAACCTTACCTCACAAAACCAAACCAAAAATAAATAAATAAATAAATAAATAAATAAATAAATAAATAAATAAAAATAAATAAATAAATAAATAAATAAAAGAAAGGAAAAACTCTCTCACATTTCATTCATACATTTACTAAATTTCTTTTATCATAGAGAACTATGTAAACTTTTTACTTTTTCTAGTACTTTTTAAATATTTGAGAGAGAGAGAAAGTATGTGTGCACCAGGGTCTCTTAGCCCTGCAAGTGAACTCCAGATGCATTTGTGAGTCGAGCTTCACCTGGGGACTGGGGAATCAAACCCAGGCTGTCAGGCTTTACAAGCACCTCCTTACACCACTGATCCATATAGCCAGCCCAGCCTCTTCTTTATTCTGGCAAATGTTTCTAAATTCAATATGATACACGGTGTAAGCGCAACATATTAATTCCTTGACGTTTAATATTCTTTTTAAAAATCATTTGTGAGTAGGAGTGTGTACATGTGTTGTAATCGCACGCATGTGTGTCATAGTGTGAGTGTGCTGTGTGTTGTAAATGCACGCATGTGTGTCATAGTGTGAGTGTGCACGTGTGTTGTAAATGCACACATGTGTGTCTGTAAATGCACACATGTGTGTGTCATAGTGTGAAATGCACATGTGTCATTGTGTGTTGTAAATGCATGCATGTGTGTCATAGTGCCCATGTGGAGGTCAGAGAACAACTTTCAGGTCAGTTTTCTCACAGTTTCGCTTCATTTAAGACATGAATTATTTGGATCTTACTTGCTGCTGTTTTTTGTTTGTTTGTTTGTTTGTTTGTTTGTTTGTTTGTTTTTTACTTTTTTCTTGTTGTTTTTCAAGGTAGAGTCTCACTCTTGCCCAGGCCGGCCTGGAGTTCACTACATAGGCTCAGGCTGGCTTCAAACTCAGAGAGATCCTCCTACCTCTGCCTCCCAAGTGCTGGGATTAAAAGCGTGGGCCACCTTTCTTGAGAGTTCTGGGCTTTTTACAAAAGATCTGAAGATTGAACTAGGATACTCAGGCTTGAGCGGCAACTTAATTTTTTGTATGTTTATTGATTACTTTAAAGTGTTAGAAATATGCCATTCATACTTGGGGAGAACTTGAGAGGTAAAAAAAAAATGTAGTGTGTAACTTTCACCTAGGATAATTTTCAATTCTCTGATTCTTTTCCTTTTTTATAACTTAGTAGATTCAGTGTTATTTAAGGTATTAGAATTTCAGCAACCTAAAAATAGACCAGTTTCTGGCAAATAAAAACAGTTCTTTATAAGGCATTGATATTCCCCCACAGTTTTGTTTCTGGGTTTTAATTATAAAAGATGTGAGACAAGACAACATATTCTTTCTTCCTTGTGCATGAGGAATGCCTTGTGTAAATTACCATTTAAAAAAATAAATAAATAAAAATAGGGCTGAGGAGATGGCTGAGTGATTTAAATGCACTTGATTGCAAAGCGGATAACCAGGGTTTTATTCCTTAATGACTACACAAAACCGGATGCACAAAGTCGTGTGTGTGTCTGGAGTTCATTTGCAGGAAGCCCTGGAGTACCTTATTCCCTCCCTCTCTCCCTCCCTCCCTCCTTCACTCCCTCAATTCCTCCCTTTTCCCCTTCTCCCCTCTCACTGTCTTTCTCTTTCACTTATTGTTCTCAAATAAATAAATAAAAATATTTTAATAAAATAAAAATTAACACCATCTACTTGAACTTTGTGTCTATGAATTTATTTGAATGTGGCAAAATTATTCACCATTAAAATCCCACCTGAAGTCATTGCCATTGTTGATTCTTTTTCTTTTTTCTTTTTTTCAAGGGTAGGGTCTCCAGCCCAGGCTGACCTGAAACTCACTTTTAGTTCCAGGCTGGCCTTGAACTCACAGCCATCCTCCTACCTCTACCTCCCCAATACTGGGGTTAAAGGTGTGCAGCCCCCCACCGGGCCATCATTGATTTTGATAATCTGGTATCTTTAAGGCAGCACTGAGTTCACTCATTTTCAGAACTCAAATTGTCGTGGCAATTGTTTGCCCACTGTCAAAATTAGTAATAATGTGATTGATTCTGAAATATTAGGTTTTACTAGCCTGGATCTTGAGGCACCCGTGCCAGCCCCTGAGTCCATGTGTGGCTTTAACAAGAGGAGCTTCTCCCTCAACCTGGACTCAAGGCCCCTCAGCGTTCTTAGCACATGTGATAAACAGTGCCGAAAATGTGGCCCTTCCTTCCGCAAGTGGTAGAATATTAGAAACTGGACGAAGTATGTCTTATGCCTTCTAATCTTGTCTGGTTTTTAATCAAACGTATGCTGACATTTACTGGTGCCCGAAATAAGACCATAAAGTCATTTATTGGCTGTGAATTTTATTTCAGGTTTTAAAAAGGTTGCAAATAATGGGTGCTTTTAAAAACTATGGTTTGTACGAGTAATTTGACATTTTCCTTTAGTTCCAAAAAGGGTTCTTTGTCCTCATCAATCTACATACAGGTGGGGAGGGACACTGTAGTTACTCTTTAAAAAACATTTTGTTTATTTATTTGTTTATTTGAGAAAGGGGGGGCAGATAGAGAGAGGGTGAGAATAGGCAAGCCAGGGCCTCCAGCCACTGCAAATGAACTCCAGACGCATGCGCCACCTTGTGCATCTGGCTTACCTGGGTCCTGGAGAGTTGAACCTGGACCCTTAAGCTTTGCAGGCTAGTGCCTTAACCACTAAGCCATCTATCTCTGCAGCCCACAGTTACTCTTCTAAGTAGATGTTTGTTTTTTTTTTTTTTTTTGTTTTTTTTTTCTGCCTCATGTCTTGTGCTTGTTAATAGACATTGGTTTAATATGGCCTTCACAGTTTGCCACACATGTAGCAGCTTAAACAATATCCATTTATTGTCTCCCCGATCTTCATAACTTAAAAGTCTGGCTCCTGGTCCAGGTCTCGCAAAAGCCAGATTAAAATGTGGGCGGGGCTAAGACCTTTCCAGCGGCCTCTCCTTAGAAGCCCATTGGTTTGGTTCCTTGTGTTTATAGGCGGCAGCCTGCACTTCCTCTCTCCTGGAGAGCAACGGGAGGCTGCTCTTCCGTTCTTGCCCATCTGGTGAATCTCAGCCACCAATGACCCTTGACCTGTCTTTGTAGTCAGAAGCTGCACCTCCTTCTTAAGCTCATCTGCTTTTTAAAAATATATATTTATTTGTTTGTTTATTAGAGAGAGAGAGAGAGAGAATGTGCACGCCAAGGCCTCCAGCCACTGCAAATGAACTCCAGATGCATTGCATGTTCCACCATGTGCATCTGCCTTACATGGGCTCTGGGGAATTGAACATGGGTCCTTAGGCTTCTCAGGCAAGTGGCCTAACCACTAAGCCATCTCTCCAGCCCACATCCACATTTATTGACAGTTTTGCACATGTATCTAATGTGTTCTGTTCATAATCACCTCCCATTACCTTCTCTACTTTCTCTCCCTGTCCTTCCCTGCTAGTAGTCATGTTTGTACTTGATGTGTGTGAGTGTGCACACGTACACACACGCATATGCCACTGAGTTTTAATTAGGGTTACACATAGAACTCACTAGTGGCTGTCCCACTGAAAAAAAAACATTTCTCCTACCCCCAGCAACTAGTAAGTGCCAGTAACTATTCAAGAGGCGACGGGGGCTTCATACTGAGTAGTTTTTCTTCACTCAGCATTTAATGAACTTCAAGTTTCTCCCTTAAATGTTCAAATTATTATAAGGAAAAAATATTTTGGATGTGAATCAGTCAAAACAAGTACACACAACAGAGTACACAACTTCTGCATATATAAAAGTAGGCTTCAGGGCTGTAGAGATGGCTTGGCGGTTAAGGCACCTCCAGGTCCCGCGTTTAGCCAGATGCAAAGTGACACAAGGCGCAATCCCCCACCAGGTCTCTCTATCTCTCTCCAAATAAAAAAAAAAAAAAAAGCTAGCCAGATGCAAAGTGACACAAGGGCGCAATGCCACACTTGACCACAAGGGGGCGCACACATCTGGATTTCGTTCACAGCAGCTGAGAGACTGCTGGAGGGTCCATTCTCTCTCTCTCTCTATTTCTCGATCTCTCTCTATCTCTCTCAAATAAAAAAAAAAAAGCCGGGCATGGTGGCGCACGCCTTTAATCCCAGCACTCGGGAGGCAGAGGTTGGAGGATTGCCGTGAGTTCAAGGCCACCCTGAGACTACATAGTTAATTCCAGGTCAGCCTGGACCAGAGTGAGACCCTACCTCGAAAAACCAAAAAAAAAAAAAAAAAAACAAGCTTCATGATTACACTGTCTTATTTCACCATCACTGCTGTTTGTAAAGGTGTGCTATGTGCTAGCTCCTAGGCAGTTCTCCCCTACCCCACCCTGAGGTAAGGTCTTGCTCTAGCCCATGCTGACCTGGAACTGACTCTGTAGTCCCAGGCTGGCAGTGAACTCACAGCGATCCTCTTACCACTGCCTCTGGAGTGCTGGGATTAAAGGTGTGCATCACCACACCTGGCTAGGGTAGTTCTTTATTTTGAAGAGGAGTGTAAATTTCACTTGATACATTTCCATTGTGTTCTTTAAAAAAGAGCCGTGTTTTCCTGTCCTGTTGCAGTTTTGATGACCAAGTATATCAGAAATATATTTAATTATTTTGCCATTGCCTGAGGAAAACTACAAGACAGACATGTCTTTCATTTTTAAATAACCAAGGATATTTGTAATTAATTTTAAAATAAAATGAATCATCTTTTGGCTCACATGTCATCCATTAATCTTGTGAGGGAATTTGATTATGATGTCTGTGTATTTTTCCTCCAGACAGATCTTTATTTGATATAACTACTCATTGAAGATTGAAGTCTGAGCATCTTATCGTGGTGGGTTTAACACAACCGTAGGCTGATTTTGTAAAGCTATCCAAAGCATTTGCTCACACTGAGAAGCAAATGATTCAGTATGTCTTAGTGCTTGAAATGTAGTTTTTAAATTAAGTGACAGGTTTCCTTTTAAGCTTTACCCCATTTCATTTGGTATACCTAGCTCGCCCACATTCTTAACTATATGTCTTTTTTTTTTTCTTTTTACAGGATTGCATATGATTTAACTTGCTAGAATTTGGGGATTTTAGGTTAACTCAATCAAAAAGTACTTCTTTATAATTTATTTTTTATAGTTTGTCTTTTCAGAAATTTTTTGTTTTTCTTTTTATAATAGGTTTTGGTGTTGCAGAGATGGCTCAGTGGTTAAGACTCTTGCCTGCAAAGCCTAACAACCTGGGGTCAATTCCACAGCACCCTTGTAAAGCCAGATGAACAAAACAAGTATGAAGCCTGCCAGTAGTATAGACCTGTTTCTAGAACTATCTATGCTGCAAGTTTTGGGATGACTACCTTTTACTTTAAAAAGAGCTTTTAAAAATATTTTTTTTAATTTTTTTTTAAGCCAGGCGTGGTGGTGCACGCCTTTAATCCCAGCACTCAGGAGGCAGAGGTAGTAGGCTTGCCGTGAGTTCAAGGCCATCCTGAGACTACATAGTGAATTCCAGGTCAGCCTGAGCTAGAGCGAGACCCTACCTGGAAAAAGCAAAAAAAAAAAAAATTGTTTATATTTATTTGAGAGTGACAGACAGACAAAGAAAGAGGCAGCTAGAGAGAGAGAGAATGGGTGTGTCAGGGTCTCCAGCCACTGCAAATGAACTCCAGCTGCATGCACCACCTCGTGCATCTGGTTTACGTGGGTCCTGGGGAATCGAGCCTCGAACCAGGGTCCTTAGGCTTCACAGGCAAGTGCTTAACTGCTAAGTCATCTCTCCAGGCCCTAAAAAAATTTTTTTAATATAGTGGTAGAAAGCAGTGAGTCCTGCCCTCTCACTCTAGTGTTCTTTGTGCAGACCAGGCACATGCTAGGAATGAGGCGCGAACCGCCACACCTGGCTTGAGAATGCTCTTAAGATTACTGAAGCTGACTTAGACCTTCCTTCCGTTTGTGAAAATCCTGTGTGTGCATAGTGGCACGACAGCCTAAAACAGGCTTTGTACCATTTCTCAGTAAAATCCAAATAATACTTTAATTACCATGCCATTCTACACTACTGTTTCTGTAGTATTAAAACATCTGGGCTGGAGAGATGGCTTAGCGGTTAAGGCGTTTGCCTACAAAGCCAAAGGATGCCGGTTTGACTCTCCAGGACCCACATAAGCCAGATGCACAAGGGGGCGCATGCGTCTGGAGTTCGTTGGCAGTGGCTGGAGGCCCTGGCGTGCCCATTCTCTCTCTCAAATAAATAATACATATACATCGCCTACAACTCTAAATGATTACATTTTTTGAGCACTGATTGGTACAGCCTCTAACCTGGCAGTGCTGTGCATTCCAACGCCCTTATACATGAAAATTCAACTAAGGTTATCAAGTATAATAGTAGCCAAATTTGCCAACTGAATATAATGAGTCAACACAGAAAATAAAGTACACTTTTTTAATAAAAAGAGTGGAGGGCTGGAGAGATGGCCCAGCAGTTAAGGTGTTTGTCCACAAACCCTAACAATGCAGGTTCGATTCCCCAGTACCCACATAAAGCCAGACGCACAAAGTGGGGGTGCATGCGTCTGGGATTTGTTTGTAGCAGATAGAGGCCCTGGCATGCTCAAACACACACACTCACATTGTCTATCTATCTATCTATCTATCTATCTATCTATCTATCTATCTATTTATCTATCTATCTATCCACCTGCCAATCATCTGTCTATCTACCTACCTACCTATCATCTATCTATCTCTCTGCAAATAAAACACCTTTTTAAAAAAATGGAACATTTTCTGTAGAAACGTCAGGAACTACAACTTTCAATTTAATTCTTACTTGCTGTGAGTCAGAATTTGAGTAGTTTGTTATTCGTGATTAAAATGATAACAGCAAACATCTTTCTCCTTTAAGTTTTATATTGGGGAAGTACGAGTAATTCTCACACATAAGCAATTTCTTCTTTCATGTATTGCTTTCTCATTTACTTTATAAGGATTTGTTTCCTATTGTATCATTTATTTGTAGTTTGCAGTGTCCCTAGCACTTAGTATGCCCACAGAATAGGTGTACCAGAGGAAGTAATAAGCAAATGGTTTCTTAGATCCAAAAGTTTTGGGTTTTTATTGGCTTTTTAAAAAATATTTTTATTAATATTTATTTATTTGCAAGGAGGGAGAGAGAGAGGAAGAGAGACAGAGGAAATAGGCACACCAGGGCCTAGTGACTGCAAATAAAGTCCAGATGCAGGCTCTGTTTTGTGCATCTGGTTTTACATGGATACTGAGGAATGGAACCCAGGTCATTAGATACTGCAGGCAAGCACCTTAATCGCTGAGCACTGAGCCATCTCTCCAGCCCCCTGTTTTGCCTTTTTTTTTTTTTTTTTTTTTTTTTTTTTGAGGCAAGGGTGAACTGTACTCCACCCCTGACGGGGGAGATTCTGGGGTTTCTGTCATCATATAGTCAATTCATATAGGCAATAGGACATATAAAATGTCTCTTCTCTTAAAAATATTTTATTTTTATTTATTTATTTATTTGAGAGAGAGCTAGAAATAGGCAGATAGAAAGAGAGAGAATGGGAGTGCCAGGGCCTCCTGCCACTGCAAACGAACTCCAGATACATGCAGGCCCCTGTACATCTGGCTTACATGGGTTCAGGGGAGTCGAACCTGGGTCCTTTGGCTTTGCAGGCAAGCACCTTAACTGCTAAGCCATCTCCCCAGCCCTAAAATGTCTTTGCTATAAACAAATAACGTACTTGTCTACGTTGCCAATGCATGATCAGTAAGTATAAGGCTCATGCCTTTCTTAGAAGTTAAGTGTTTCATAGAACCCTTTTTCTTCCTCATCTCGTCCTCTGAAAGGAGGCTTTGCTACTGTGACCCAGGAGTGTTGGGTACGTGAGAGGGGTGTGGGGTTGGTCTCGTACTTAGAAAATACTTCTTGCCTTTTGCCAAGTCCGGAGAGAAATGCGTGGAGTTTTTCTTTTTCTTTTTTCTTTTCTTTTCTTTCTTTTTTCTTTTTGACAACTATAATACCATGTTGATCACTGCGTTCATGAAATGGTGATGTTTTGGAATTTGTTTGATGAAGGAATGGAATATGCCTTTAAATTATGACATTCAGGGCTGGAGAGATGGCTACAAAGCCAAAGGACCCGGGTTCAATTCTCCAGGACCCATGTAAGCCAGATGCACAAAGTGGCGCATGCATCTGGAGTTTGTTTGCAGTGGTTGGAGACCCTGGTGAGCCCATTCTCTCTCTCTCTATGTCTCTCAAATAAGTAAATAAAATATTTTTTTAAAAAACTGACACTCTGAATAAACTTGCCACATAAAACTTTTTTTCTTATTTTTTTAAATTTATTTATTTCTTAGAGACAGAGAGAGGGAGAAAGAGAGAGAAAGGGCACGCCAGGACCTCTAGCCACTGCAAATGAACTCCAGACACATGTGCCACCATGTGCATCTGGCTTACGTGAGACCTGGGGAATTGAACAGGGGTCCTTAGGCTTCACAGGCATGTCCCTTAACCTTTAAGCCATCTCTCCAGCCCTAACTTTCTTTTTTTTTTTTTCTTGAGTAAAGAATGCCCTGAAGCAGTGATCACAAGGTATGGCTCCCTGGATATTGCCTCTAGAGTGGGTCAAATGTTATCTGGGATACAAAGACAATCCTCTTTTCTCTACAGTGTCCTGCACAAGGTAAAACATAAATGTTACCTTTAAGACCTCTTCTGGAATCTTTTCATCACCAAACAGAATGTCCTCTATTCATCGGCTTGGACCGAGTGGCCAAGAGGACATTTGAGCTCTTGGTTCCAGGAACTCAACAGCGTGGCTCTCATGGTCTGAGGTTATCATTACCCAGCATGCCCAGAAATGGCACACAGACAGTCACTTTACCCTGGATGGTCTTAAATGTCTTCTTTAGTGAGGGACTCATGCTTTTTGGAAAATGCTTTGTGTGAACCAGAGCATTTTTCCCATTTAAATGTCTCAATAATCCTTAGTCCTCTGTTAGCCTAACATGGCTCGTGTCTCCTCAGTGCAACCTTAGCCTCTCTGCCTGGACTCGGAGAGCCCGTCCTGCCGCATCACGCCGTGTGTAGCCCGTGGACGGAGGGGCTTCCCTGGCTGCAGATGGAAGCTGTCTCTCGATCTGCTCTTGGCTTCGAAGTGGTTTCCAAGGTGGCTACTCACTTGGAACTCACTCCTCTTCCTTTTTTCCCTGTGAAACAGAGAGCCCCATGTAGCCAAAGCTGATCGTCCTGTCATTGCCTCGTAAGTGCTGGGATGACAAGTGTTCATCAGCACACCCGGGCTTTTTCTAATTAAATTTGGCATGTTAATGAAAATTTCTCTAAATGCTTTTTTAAAAAAAAATTATTTGGGGGCTGGAGGGATGGCTTTGCGGTTAAGACGTTTGCCTGCAAAACCAAAGGATCCCGGTTCGACTCTCCAGGACCCACATAAGCCAGATGCACAAGGGGGCACATGCATCTGGAGTCCGTTTGCAGTAGCTGGATGCCCTGGCATGCCCATTCTCCCTCTCCCTCTCTCTCTCAAATAAATAAATAAAATATATATATTTAAAAATTTATGTTTTTTTCTTGGTTTTTCAAGGTAGGGTCTCAGGGTGGCCTCACACTCATGGCGATCCTCCCACCTCTGCCTCCCAAGTGCTGGGGTTAAAGGTGTGCGCCACCACGCCCGGCTCTCTAAACTTTTTAACTTACCACTGCTTCCCAGTTTTCCCATTGCCTTTTCAACCACTTGATATGGTTTGAATATCAGAAGCGGCTTGACTTCCATGTTGGTGTTCGTTACCCTTTGCTAGATAAGAGGATCCTTCGACTTGTGATTCGTGCCTTGCTGTCATGTCACAGCCTCACTTAAACCCACCTCAGTGGTTTAGCGGTTAGGCGTTTGCCTGCAAAGCCAAAAGACCCAGGTTCAATTCCCCAGGACCCATGTAGGCCAGATGCACAAGGGGGCGCATGCAACTGGAGTTTGTTTACAGTGGCTTGAGGCCCTGGTGCACTTATTCTCTCTCCCTTTCTCAATGTCTCTATCTTAAGTAAGTAAATAAATAAATAAACCCATCTCGGATTTTCCCATCACCCTTTGGGTCAGATATAGCCCACGTGCCCTTTTCTTCCTCTCACCCCCCTTCACACGCAGAGGTCATTGCTCTCCCAGGACCTCTGCGCTTGCTAATAATGTTTCTTCCAGAATGATCTTCCTTCAGACTTAAGTGCCTGGCTTCTGCTCTGGGCTTGAGTAGCCTGTCTGCAGGATTCGAGCACTCCGTAGAAGGTTACTGTGTTCTAATGTTTTCAAAATGTAAAAGTCTTCGAAAGATAAATAAGTAAAAAAAGGCTTCCTTATTCCGAGTTTATGTACTTCAAGAAATTATATGTGGTAATGTGCTGTATCTCCTGGTAATCTTCCTGTCTCAGCCTCCTGAGTGCTGGGATTACAGGCGTGAGTCAACAAACTTTGTTGTTGTTGCTTTTTTTTAATGTATTTTTATTTATTTATTTGAGAGAAAGAGGCAGATAGCAAGAAAGAGAGAATGGGCGCGCCAGGGCCTCCAGCCACTGCAAACGAACTCTGGACGCATGTGCCCCCTTGTGCATCTGGCTTATGTGGGTCCTGGGGAATCGAACCTGGGTCCTTAGGCTTCACAGGTAAACGCCTTAACCACTAAGCCATTTCCCCAGCCCCAAATTTTGTTTTTGAAATGAATATTCCATTCATCAAAAGTTTGTGTGTGTTATACCTACCCACCTCATTGTCGCTCCTTGTTATATAAGAATCCTTTTTCTTTTCTACCAATGCTTTAGTTCCCTTTTTGACTTTTTTTTTTTTTTTTTTTTTTTTTTTTTTTTTCGAGGTAGGGTCTCACTCTGGTCCAGGCTGACCTGGAATTAACTATGTATCCTCAGGGTGGCCTCGAACTCTCGGCGATCCTCCTACCTCTGCCTCCCGAGTGCTGGGATTAAAGGCGTGCACCACCACGCCCGGCCTCCCTTTTGACTTTTGAGGGGGCTTTTTCCTGGGTTGCGGGGAGGGTTAGAGATTGAACCCAAAACTAAACACAGCCACTGCCACTGAGCCACACCCCCTTTTCCCCAAACTCTTTGACCAGGAATACACTATTATCTGTGTCATTTCATGATAAGGTGGGACGTGGTTCTGTCTAAGCACATTCTATATGCTTTACTATGTCTGCAGTACTTCTGGTTGGTGACAGCAGCCACTGAACATGCAAGGTCGTTGAGAGCTCATTCATGACTTCTTTGTTGTTTTTCTTTTGTTTGTTGGTTGGTTTTTTGTTTTTCGAGGTAGGGTCTCGCTCTAGCCCAGGCTGACCTGGAATTCACTCTGCAGTCTCAGGGTGGCCTCGAACTCACGGCGATGCTCCTACCTCGGCCTCGCGAGTGCTGGGCTGAAAGTCAAGCACCACGCCCGGCCTGATCCGTCACTTCTTTAATGGGTTCCTGTGGGTGTAGTGATGGTGGTGGCAGCTGTATTTCTAAACTGACTATTTTAAAAACACTGTACCAAGCTCCTAAAAACCCAATGAAGAAATGACTGCTATTATTCCCACTTCACTTTCCAGCAATTTCATTAGGGAAGTTGCCCAAGGTCATGGAGAAAGGAGATGAAGCTGAGATTGGATCCTGGCCTATGGCTCAGTACCATGAAGTCACAGGAATTCTGTCTCACCTAATCCCTGTCCAGACCCAGGGCTACTACTCCTTGCCTTCGGTGCATTGAAGTGAAGTTATCAGTTAAGTGTTAGGGATGCAGAGTAGTGAAAAATAGCTGGACATGCTGGTTAAAAAAAAAGAAAGAAAAGAAAAGAAAGGAAAGGAAAGGAAAGGAAAAGAAAAGTCTATAAAACCAAATCTTTACTAGAAACTGGTAAAATGTTCATTCACTTAATTTTTAGTTATTTTTAATTGATTTATTTATTTGAGAGAGAGAGAATGGGCATGCTGGGGCCTGTAGCCACTGCAAATGAACTCCAGTTACAAGTGCCACTGTGCACCTGGCTTATGTGGGTACTGGAGAATCAACCCTGGGTCCTTAGGCTTTGCAGGCAAGTGCCTTAACTGCTATGCCATCTTTCCAACCCCATTCATAGTTATTTTTAATCTCCTAAACAAAAGGCTCTCCTCATGATCGTGAGGTAAGGAGGCAAATATTGAATGGGGGAGAAAAATGACTCAAATTTGGGAGTTGAAGTACTGGGATTATTACGGGACA
This sequence comes from Orientallactaga sibirica, assembly GCA_036365145.1. Classification (NCBI taxonomy): domain Eukaryota; kingdom Metazoa; phylum Chordata; class Mammalia; order Rodentia; family Dipodidae; genus Orientallactaga; species Orientallactaga sibirica. The sequence continues at coordinate 4,747,362 of JAEOAD010000054.1, read as the reverse complement.
CGGTAGGAAAAGGTTATGTACATACACATATGTCTGAGAGGTAGTTTGCGAATAATTTTTGAGTAAAGGTAGCTGTGGAATGTCTAGCAGTTTATCATAATTGATGTAAATTATTGCCCCTCACAATAGAAATGTTATTACTAGCTGGTTAATACTGCAATAAGTATGCTTTAATATGCCTGTTAACCAGTAGTATATAAAACTGATATGCTTAATACCCTCTCAGAATATTCAGTACAAAATACAGAGGATGAATGCTCCCACTGTTTAACCCAGGAGAGCTGGTATCTGGTGTTTTGTAGGTCATGGTGTACCAAGAAGGGAAGGGTCCTCTTCTGCAGATGCTGAAGCTGGATGTGGCAGTTGGTACGAGCATAGAGAGACCCCATAGAAATAGAAATGAAACAAATCCAAAATGTTTAGAATCAAATGACAGACAGGTCCTGTTTTCCAGGTTGACACTATTGCACATTTTATAACTAAAACTTATGATTTAAGCCATGCATGAAATCACACCTATAATGCCAGCACTGAGGTGGTGAGGCAAGGGGATTGTTATAAATTCCAGGCCAGCCTGGACTACAGCGTAGAGCTTGCCTCAAGAGAAAATAAAACAAAACAGATAATTGATTTGTATGGTTTATACATTCAGAGTCCTCTAAAGGGCTCCTGTGGAAAAGGTTTGTTCCCAGGCTAGTGAATCCAGCAATTCAGAGGTGATTTGAACACGAGGTCTCTGACTTTAGCAATGGATTAATCCATTGATGGATTCATAATCTGATGGCATTATGGGGAGATAGAGGAAGGTGGGCCTACTTGGAAAAAGCAGGTTATGGGGGGAGCATACTTTTGGAAAGTATCTGTCTTGTTTCTGGCTCTCTCTCTCTCTCCTTTTTTTTTAAAATTTTTATTTATTTGTTTATTTATTTATTTATCTATTTACTTATTTGTGTGTGTGTGTGAGAGAGAGAGAGAGAGAGAGAGAGAGAGAGAGAGAGAGAGAGAATGGGCACAACAGGGCCTCCAGCCACTGCAAACGAACTCTAGACATATGTGCCACCATGTACATCTGGCTTACATGGGACCTGGAGAGTCAAACCTGGGTCCTTAAGCTTCGGAGGCAAACACCTTAACCACTAAGCCATCTCTTCCACCCGTCTCTCTCTCTCTCTCTCTCTCTCTCTCTCTCTCTCTCTCTCCTTCCTTTCCACTGTGAGGTAAGCTGCTTTGCCCCAGCACATGCTTCCCACCATGACATTCACCTCACCAAGAGCCCAGAAGCAACGAGAGACCACAAATGAAACCATGCAATGAAGGAAACGTCTCCTCTTTCAAGTTTCTCTTCCCAGGTACTTTGTCAGCCAAAAGCTACCCAGCACCTTTTCTGCTGGAGTTTTCTATAGGCCATGCTGAGTTCACAGGAGACCTAGCATCACGATTTTCCCTGGGGCATAAACCATAATTCTGTAGTTCTTTCCTTTTCAACTATGCTGGGCTGCAGAGCCTCGGGGATTACACCTGACTTTCATTCTGGAGGCTGAAGTAAAGTAATTAATATCGGGGCCATTCTCACCACTCACAGTCGCCTTTCAACTGGTTAAGACAAGATGTAATGCAGGGTTTGGGGTGTTCCCCCCCCCCAAGGACTTTCTCAAACCACAACTTTATTGCTTGGGGAGGGGCAAAATATTCGGTAATATTGACTTTCAACAGTTTTCTACTATCCAAGTACTGGGTTAGTCACTTTTCCCCCAAGTTGGGTCTGTTCTCAGCTTAGAGTTTTATAACCCAGAGGCACTTGGGAGAAATTTTTATAACACCACAAACCCGTTCATGTAAAATGTGAATGTCATAAGGGAAAATAATCACAAAATGCACTTTCATCCATTGCAAGTGAGGTGATCGCATATGGGCAGGAAAAACAAGTCTTAAGCTTAGTGAATGTGCACTTCCTGATGTGCCCGCCATCCTTGTGGTTTGCGCGGGGGGGGGGGTGTGAACCAGAAGCAGAGAGTTCCGCCCCTAGAAGGGAGATGCGTCTCTCAGAAGGAAGGTACAAGAACCCTTTTGCTAACCTTCTAGCAAGTCGGACTGCATCTTTATTAAAACCCTCAAATGGGCTGGTGTAATGGCTTAGCAGTTAAGGCGTTTGCCTGCAAAGCCAAAGGATCCTGGTTCAACTCTCTAGGACCCATGTAAGCCAGATGCACAAGGGGGCACATGCATCTGGAGTTCATTTGCAGTGGCTGGAGACCCTGGTGTGCCCATTCTCTCTGTGTCTGCCTCTCTTCTCTCTCTCTCTCTCTGAATTGTATTTCAGACAAATGTGCACACAGACATACTCATAAAAAAACAACCCTCAAATGCCTGGTCCTTTGACCTAATGTGCGTGTTCACTGGTGTCTGCCGTCCTGTAGATATATGGGTGCTGTTCCAAAAACAGTGTTTACGATGGAGGGGGTGCTCAGCTCAGCTCATCTCTCTCGTAGACAGCTTCTGCTAGCTAATCACACTGTTTACCTCTTAGCACCTCAAGAATCACCTCTTTGCCCTCTGGTCCGTTCAGACTCAGTTATTAATGGAAAGCTGTGATTTTTGCCGTGCAAGAGATGACTAACGTTGAAATCTGTTCTATAAATAAATAAATGTTATATGGGATGTTTTCCATGTATTCACTGCACAGTTGTTTTGTTTTGTTTTGTTTTTTCTTTTGAGCACTTAACTATGTGCCAGATAAAGCTAAAAGAAGTTAGTAAGTCTAAACATTCAGCGTTACTTTAAGGTCAGTCTAGCCAAAATAATGAGACTTGGGCTGGAGAGATGGCTTAGCGGTTAAGGCGCCTGCCTCCTAAGCCTAAGAACACCATTTCCAATCTCCAGGTCCCACGTTTAGCCAGATGCAAAGTGATGCAAGGGCGCAATGCCGCACTTGACCACAAGGGGGCGCACGCATCTGGATTTCATTCACAGCAGCTGAGAGACTGCTGGTGTGCCCATCTCTGCTTCCTCTCCCTCTCTCTCTGTCTCTCTTCAAAAAAAAATAATAATAATAATGAGACTTTATCTCCAGAAATTAAGTAAAATACACAAATTTCGAGCTGGAGAGATGGCTTAACGGTTAAGACAGTTGCCTGCAAAGTCTAAGAACTCATGTTTAAATCTCCAGGTCCCACGTAGCCAGATGCACAGTCACACATGTGCACAGGAGGGCACACGCATCTGGAGTTTGTTTGCAGCAGGCTGAAGGTCCTGGGGCGGGGCACCCATTCTCTCTCTCTCTCTCTCAAAATAAAAATTATAAAAAATACCAACTTCATCATTAATTTAGTTTTAATAAAAACTAATCACTTAATGTGAAATAAATTGCTTCTGTAAGAAATGGCTGTTACTCTTCTTTGCTTCTAGAAATTACTCTGTCAGACCTTGGTGAATACTGGGATATCATGGCTGCTGATATTTCTCATGCCCCTGCTAAAGAGGGGCGTAGAGATCTATAGTTAAAAACGTCTCTAAGCATTTCGAGGGGGAAAAAAACATTCCAAGTATTTTCAAATTAATCTGGTTTATATGGCAAGTAAAATGCTCCCCCAAATTAATTACTCTTCTAAACGGCTGCCCTAGTTGCTTGCCAGGAACGTAGGAACTTTCACAGCAAAATGAGGAAAGGAAAGAAACCAGTCACTGCCGCTTTGCATCGCTTTTATTTCTTTTGGCCGTGGCACTTGCTGGTTTTTAAGTCCTTGTTCATGAAAACGTGATCGTGGAGTGTTAGACATTTGCTCCAGTTCTGTGTTCACTTAACATCTTATGTTCAAGGTTCCAGTTCATTTTTAAGAAATTGAATTAAATTCTCTGTTTCCTCAGAGAAGCTCCTTCGTCAGCCGTGCTGTTAGGTTTGCTGTTCTTGGCATGGAGCATGCTTTCAGAGCGTGACCGTTGTTGGCTTTGTTCCCCTGTGTCACTCTGTCCTCACCTCACATCACCTCACATCCCATGGGTGCATTCAGCCCGCAGATAGGAGAAAGCTCAGGTGAGGGCAGACTCCCCGCTCCGCCTCACTTCCATTAGGGTCACAGAGAAAGGATTGTTGTATCTAGGTATCATTTCCACTTAGCAACGGCAAAGTGTGTCCCTTCTGTAGATAACCAGTCCTCCTGGGATTTAGTCTTTTATATTTATAAGTTAAATAAAAACAATGAAACTTTAAAAAAATCAACCATGGGGGCTGGAGGGATGGCTTAGCAGTTAAGGCTTTTGCCTGCAAAGCCAAAGGATTCTGGTTCGATTCTCCAGGACCCATGTTAGCCAGATGCACAAGGTGGCACATGCATCTGGAGTTCATTTGCAGTGGCTGGAGGCCCTAGTGCACCCATTCTTGCTCTCTCTCTTTCTCTCTCTCTCTCTCTGCCTCTTTCTCTTTCTCAAATAAATAAAATATATTTTTAGGGGCTGGAGAGATGGCTTAGTGGTTAAGCGCTTGCTTGTGAGGCCTAAGGACCCCAGTTCAAGGCTCGATTCTCCAAGACGCACGTAAGCCAGATACACAAGGTGGCACATGCATCTGGAGTTTGTTTGTAGTGACTGGAAGCCCTGGTGTGCCCATTCTCTCTATCTCTCTTTGCCTTTCTCTCTGTGTCTGTCTGTCTCTCTCAAATAAATAAATAAAAATAAATATTTTAGATATATATATTTAAAATAATTGCTATGTACATGTAATGAACACATATACTACTAGCATGTATGTATGAATATATATATATAACCTTTGTTATCATATTGCTTTCTAGGGATCACTTCCTGAACCTGAAATGATCTTTCATTTATTAGCATTCTTACTAGTTTGTGTAAAGACTTTTTCCACCTTTGACTGGCCCTTGAGCCTCTTGGACTTAATATAAACTTTACTTTTTGTGGGTTTTTGTATCAGCCTTAGATATACCTATATGGGGAGGGAGAAAGATAAATTGATTTTTGACACTGGAGGTTTTTTAATTTTATTTATGTATTTATTAACTTTAGACAGAGAAAAAAAGATGTAGAGAGAGAGAGAGAGGGAGGGAGAGGGAGAGGATGGGTGTGTCAGGGCCTCTAGCCACTGCGAACGAACTCCAGACATGTACGCCACCTCGTGCATCTGGCTTTACGTGGGTGCTGGAGAGTCAAACCTGGGTCCTTAGGGTTTGCAGGCACCTTAACTGTGAAGCCATCTCTTCAGTCTACACTGGGACGTTTTCCTCTGGATCATTGAGTAATAGGGTATTATTGGTCGCTCCTCTTGTTAACTCTAAGTAGCCATATGTTGTTTAGATATGGGGAAAAGGGTCACGTGCTTTGAGCAGAAATACCATCTTGGGCATTTGCAAAGCAGCTCATAGGCTTGCTTAGGAATGGTCATTATAAGCATTGTTTTACGTATGGAGACTCAATAACCACATGAATTGTGTTAATGCCATACTGACTCTAAAATGGCAGGTAAAGTTGTATCAGATGTTAATTTAAAAAATTTGTCACCTTCATTAGTCTTAATGCACTTCAAAGTATTAAGAAATTCCACATCAGTACTGCTTCACCGCACATGCAAATCATGTGTGTTTCTTTTCATGAATCTACAAAAGTGCTGTGACCTTCCTATCTTTCCCCCATGGTTACGCTGCATGAAACTTCTGTAGTATAATACCAAAACTGGGCAATTGGCATTAATAGTCCCCAAATTCTGTTATTTTTTTCATGTGTATAAATTTATATCATCATAATAATATTCCAGATACAGTGATCCCCATATTTTATTGTCTCCATAGGTTGGTGCTAAAATCAGCCATTTCATGTTCCATTTTGTTTCAATCTCCTCTATGTTTCTCTGTTTCTTTTTTTTTTTTTTTTTTTTTTTGGTTTTTCGAGGTAGGGTCTCACTCTAGCTCAGGCTGACCTGGAGTTCACTCTGTATTCTCAGGGTGGCCTCAAACTCGATCTTCCTATCTCTGCCTCCCGAGTGCTGGGATTAAAGGCGTGAGCCACCATGCCCAGCTCTCTGTTTCTTTTTTAAAAGATATTTATTTATTTATTTATTAGTGAGAGGGAGAGAGTGTGAGAATGGGCACGCTAGGGGCTCTAGCCACTGCAAATGAACTCCAGATGTATGTGCCACCTTGTGCATCTGGCTTATGTGGGACCTGGAGAATCGAACCTGGGTCCTTAGGGTTCACAGGCAAGTGCCTTAACCGCTAATCCATCTCTCCAGCCCTCTTTTTTGGGGGGAGGGGTTTTCAAGGTAGGGATTTGCTCTAGGCTAGGCTGACCTGGAATTCACTTTGTAGTCTCAGGGAGTTCTCAAACTCACTTGATCCTCCTCCCCTTGAACTCATCTGTGTTTTTAACAGCATCAACTCGTGTAGTATTTTTACTATCCTTCTAGATGTTATTCTGTGCATCCACCATCTATGTATCTTCCTCAGTGTTTTACTAGTTTTAGTGGAATGTACAAAGTTTACCTCTGTGAATAACTACCCTCCTCTTTACCTTATAATTGCCTTCAAAGTTCTCTTTATTTTCAGTTCAATTTCTTTCAGATTGGATCATTCCTATTGTTCTTTCTTCAAGTTCATTGACCTCTGACCTCTTCATTCTGCTGTGAGCCCACCCATTGAACTTTTAATTTCATTATTGCATGTTTCTAGTCTAAAGATTTCTACTTTTTCTTTTTGTCTCCTATTTGAGAACCATATCATGGGAATGGTGAATTTTGGCTTTCCCTGTCAAACATAATTTATCTTAAGAAGAAAAGAGAAAGGTTTTTTGTTTGTTTGTTTGTTTGTTTGTTTATTTTTACCCATGTTTCTGCTCTTTTACATTTTTTGTAATATTCTACTTTCTGTTATCATTTGTATTCTGTTTTGAGAAATTTATTTAGCCATCCTTTTAGGGCAGGCTCAGTAGGGACAAATTCAGTCTTCCTGCATTTGAGAATTCCCTTATTTTCCATTCATTTCTGAAGGATTTTTTTTTATTCTATTTTTTTTTATTTTTATCAGATATGGACATATTTAGTATGTAAACCACACATGTTGGTACCATCTTTCCCTCCTCCCTGCCCCTTTTCTGAAGAGGCCTTCCTCGTTGGGGATACAGGTCAACCCCATGGGGATTGTGGGTCATGCATTATGGGGGCAGCAGTCAGTTATGGGGGAGACACAATGTCTCTGGCCTGAGGAGATAAACGACCCAGTGTACTCCACCCCGGCCCCAGCTGAAACCACAGAGGAACTGGGGAAATGAGCAAGATTGATGCTTTCTCAGTGAACCTGATATCAGCACAAGGGTGAAGGAGACAGACACTGAGGACACTCAACACCCACCAAAGCAGAGATCCAGAGGCTCCTAAGAGCTCATCACTGAAGTAGACTTAAAATGCTCCCAGCACGGCTCAGGGAATTTTGTGGAAGAGGGGGGGAAAGATTGCGAGAGCCACAAGTTGGGACATTTTGCACAGAGACATTGCCTTTCCCCCGCCCCCATAATGCATGATTATTTTTCTTTTCTTAAGGGTGGGGATAAAACCCAAGGCCTCATGCACACTAGGAAAGCACTATTTGCCATTATTTCTTTAAAAAAAAAAATCCTCATTCTCTTTTGTCCATGGGACTTGTCAGAGTCTGTGTTGCTCAGCCTTCGCCAGCATCCGCGGTAGGGTCCCCTGTCCAGAGCAGGTGATGTGAATGTCCTTGGAAGGAACTGGCCAGCGCACGACTGTCCTTTCCCCCTCTGGAAATCTGCTTCGTCCACTCAGTGAGCATTTTCTTCCCGTTATAATGTTACTCAGTTCTGAAATGACGTAGGACATGCTTGTTTTTTTTTTAAATTATTTATTTATTTATTTATTTATTTATTTGAGACATAGAGAGGGAGAGAGAGAGAAAGAGTGAGAATGGGTGTGCCAGGGCCTCCAGCCACCGCAAAAGAAACAGCAGACACATGCGCTCCCTTGTGCATCTGGCTTATGTGGGTCCTGGAGAATTGAACCTGGGTCCTTAGGCTTTGCAGGCAAGTGCCTTAACCACCCTACACCATCTCTCCAGCTCCTGTTCCTTGACATTTTCTGTCTTTCTCTTGTTTCATGAATCTTTATAATTATTCATTAAAACCCTCTGATAGCCAGACATAGTGACACACATTTATAATCCCAGTATTCAGAAGGATCATGGGTTCAGGGCCAGCCTGGTCTATATTACAAGAATTGGTCTTAAACCAAAACCATAAAAACCATTTTGGTGATAGCTGATCTGTTATTTAAGAAAATACATGTATTTATTTATTTTATTTATTTGAGAGAGAGAAAGAGGTGGGGGGGAGATAATGGGTTTGCCAGGGCCTCCAGGCACTGCAAACGAACTCTAGATGCATGCGCCTCCTTGTGCATCTGGCTTACATGGGTCCTGGAGAATCAAACCAGGGTCCTTGGGCTTTGCAAGCAAACACCTTTACTAAGCCATCTCTCCAGTCCAATAGCTGATCTTTTTAAGACAGTTTAGGGGTGACAGATGCCCAAAAGTAAAAGTGAGGACTGTCCTTGAGTCTGTAAGGGGCAGTCTTGTTTTCTGTCTTCTGTCTGTCCCCTTAAAGGAACCCTTGCAATCTGCACTTTGCTAGTGCCCAGCAAAGTAAGGGGAGACTGGTTTTCCCTTATCTCTTTGTTAGAAGAGAAAATGAAAAGATGAGTTCTCTTCCCTTCCCGACAACCTGGCAGCACGTTAACACACACCTGGTGTCAGGGCCGAATGAATCAGCTCAGGCCCATCTAGTGGACTCCCATAAAACAGCCCAGCCTGGGTCTCTAGATGGACTTCTCCATTTTCCAGAACACCCTTTCGCCTTCTCTTAGTCAAGAGTTCTTCATCCCTTCTTTCTGTGGAGCTCTATAATTTCTCTAATAAAATTTATCCTTTGATCTGTGGGTCTCATTCATTGAAGTTCATAAGACAACCCAAAGGCCACTGGCTCTAGAAGCTTTGTGTGACTGTGAGTGTCTGGCACCCTGACTCCTGAGCGACTGCCCACCCAGGAGTTGAGAAAGGCTTTGTCACTCTCAATTCCCATGTCATTTTCTTGTTCTGGTTGACATTGTCTTTTTTTCACTCTGGTCTTTGGCATGAGGAGTGGTTTTCCCCTGGGTCTTGACACTCGGTTTTGATTTGATGAACTCTGCATTAAGCCATTTAAAACTCCTGTTGAGTGGCTGCCCTTTGATACCACTCTGCATGTTCACTGCTGGCCAGCCGTGGGTGTACAGCCTCTTCACGGGTCGTCATTGGCCCCTGTTGGGCAGGCCCACTATTGCAGGCCCCCCCACTACACCTCTACTGATACCTGCTGGGCTTGTCATTGCTGGCTGGGGGCAGAAGGCCTGCTCAGATAGATAGCTTTCCTGGACGTCGCTGCTGTGTGCAGAGATGTCTTGTTACCTGAGTGTGAGTCCAGCTTTCTTATACAGTTACTGCTGACCCTGTGAGGAAGGAGGTAGAGAAGGAATTGGTCACCATTCTTTTTTTTTTTTTTTTTACACTCATTTTAGTATTCTAGGTGTATGGTTTTTCCGTGTATAAGGGACTTTTTTTGTACTTGCTTTAGATTTTTTGGTTATGTTTCTTTTAGCTCTACAGATATATTTAGTTTTCATCAGACTAGTTCTAACAGAGCGCAAAGCATACATTTTGACTGGTGCTGGAGCAGCACATGTGAGAACCGCTAATTTGCTTTTCAGATGTGAGAGGAAGAGAATAATTGCAAAGTGTGCTGCAGATGAAAGAGTCTATGGTTTTTGTACAGATTTTGTGAAAAACAGTGAAATTTCAAGGGTGGGTTTTTTTTTTAAGATAGACTGTGCTTAAATTTATATATATATGTGTGTGTGTGTGTGTGTGTGTGTGTGTGTGTATAGCCTAATTAAAAATGCCACTTTTTGTTCTAAATATTTGGCAGACTCAAGTGTGTATATTTGTATGGGCTATGTAAAATTAGAACAGCCACATCTCTTCCTCAAATTTAGGGGTTTATTATATTTCTGGGATTGTGTAGATACAGTAGATCTAAGTTTGTAATTTGAGAATTTATAAGCACATTCAGAGACCTAGGTAATTTAGTGCCTTTATGGCCCTAATATGCTCTACTGTTATTCAACTCACTAATTGCAGGCTTTTAAGAAACCCTTCCAACAAATAAATTTATAAGTGCAGCTCTCTGCAGATTTACCAAGAGCTGTATTAAGTGGTTATGCATATTCTTAGCTCATTATGCATATTCTTAGCTCATTAGTTTATTTGCTGAGTTAACGCTCTCCCCGCACCCACCACCAAGAAAAGGAAAAAAAAAAAGGACTACCAGGCCATTACTTTAGTCTTATTTCTAAGCAACTGTGAATCTGTGAATCTACTTGAGCACTTAGACTTTCTAAGTACTTTCACATGTATGAGGAAGGTTGCAAATAAGATCCACTTGGGCCTGGACCATTACTATTTACTATTAGAGAACAAACTTATGTAAGTTTTCATTGGGTTAAGGAGATTGCCATTCAAATAATTTTTAAAATGTTTCTCATTCAGGGATTCAGAGAGTATGTTATCTTTTTTTGTTTGTTTGTTTGTTTGTTTGTTTGTTTTGTTTTGTTTTGTTTTGCGAGGTAGGCTCTCACTCTGGTCCAGGCTGACCTGGAATTAACTATGTAGTCTCAGGGTGGCCTCGAACTCACAGCAATCCTCCTACCTCTGCCTCCTGAGTGCTGGGATTAAAGGCATGTGCCACCACGCCCGGCTAGAAAAAAAAATTTTTTTTTAAACTAAACTTAGTAGTGAAGATGCCAGATCATTTTTTCCCCCACCAAACACTGTAGAAGAAAGAATAATGCCAAGTCTGCCAAGATTGATCCTGATGTTTCCTGTGTTCTGGGGCCATCATTTTAGATTCTTCACATCTTAATCATGGAGGGAAAAATAAAACTGGGGGGCTAGACTATGTGAACCAGTAGGATATTTAGCTCTTCTTTAAGAAACAGGGGAGCACTGTCTGTAGCTTCTTCCCCTCCTCAACCTGGGACTCGACTTTACGGTTTGTTTAGCTGTGAAGGGATGACAGCTGGGGGATGGTGAGGAGCTTAGTTTTGGAATGTAAATACATGTAGAGCCTGCCTCCTTTTGTTTAGCATCTCTTTAAACTAAGACAAGAAAAATCAATGAATGGATGAATAGCAGCATGGTGAAATACCTAAATGTTTGAGTTAAAATTTTTGGATGTTTGAAATCCTATTTGGATCCTTTTCCCAGATCCCCACGCATTCATATGCGCTCAGCAGGAAACTTCATGGAGATGCACATTTGAGCAGAAGGTCTTTGACGGGGGCTTTTTCTTAACTTGTGCCTTTTCTTCTTTAGAAAAAAGTAATGGCTTAAGTCTGACTGAAGAACAATCTTTTTTTGTATGTTCCTTATAAGAATTTACTTATGGTTCACAGATCTTTACCCACCCATCTATGTCTGCAATCCTTGGATTAAAAATAGTATGTATCCTACTACCAACCACAGGAAACGCCAAATTAAAGACTTAATGACACTCTGCTGAAAAAGACAAATTATATAGCAGGCCACTAAACCTCGAATGTGAAATGTGCAGAGAAAAGAGAAATGCATTTGCGATCTCTTTTTGAAGTCTTCAGCATTTTGGTGCTGGTGTAACAGATAACTTTTGTAGTTCCACTGGGCTTGAATCCAGATACTTAAGAGCTAAGCTAAACGGAGTGATGGTGAACACTGGAAGGGCCCGTTGACTATAGGACCCTGTCAGCATTTCTACATTCTACCCATCTTAAATTCTCACTTGAGAATTAGTCTGTGAACTGTGATCATTTATGAGGTCTTCCTGTCTGGGAAATGTAGGGAGATTTATGAATTTTTCTCAAGTTTGCTCTAGCCATACACCAGCCCAATCCAGCGCACCCCCCCCCACCCAACTCAGGAAGCAAGAGTGTCTTTTGTTTGTTGCTTAAATTGTGGGGAAGGGTGCAGGGAGAGGAGGCTGTGGGGTTAGTGGAGGGTTAGAGAACAGATGGAATGGGAAGGAAGGGGAAGCCTTTTAAAACCTTGCTTTCAAAGGATCCCAGTTACTGCTGCTGGCTCATTTTTTCCAAGCCTGCCCTTTGGGACGGCTTCTTTGACAAAGGCACGGATTCCCCTGAAAGTCCGACAGAGCATGCTCCTGGGTGGTGTGGAATGTCAACCTGGGCTGGTGGCAGCACAGCTGGTTGTGAAGCAATGTGAATACAGAGAGCCTGGGGGGCGGGGGTGCTGGCCCCTGAGAGGAGTAGTATTTGTTCCTGGAATGGACACACCTTCTTGCCCTGAGAGCCCAAGAGCTAATGCTGAAGCCCTCCCTCACCGCCCCTCTTCAGTTCATCTGAAGGGAGCACAAAGGACTGGAGGGGTGCTCATGTTAGCACGTGAACGAACACATGGGCCCTGTGTTGGGAGAATATGGCAGGCTTAAGCTCTCGCCCGTACTCCGGGCTGGTGGGATTTTAATTCTAAGGTCAAACGTATTGATGGAAATTCCACACACACCGTCCTTAAGATTGCTCCAAGCGTTTGGGTTCCAACAGAGAGCTAGATGCAGCCCTGGCCAGAGGAGACAAGTTGCAAACAAAATGCCCAGAACCTGAGGCAAATGCAGTGAAGATGAAAGTGAGGCTGGCAAGTCCACTTTCTCTGCTGTGAACCTGCCCTTTCCTGGGCCAGCACTCTTGTGGAGGTTTGGTCCTTCCAACCCTAAAAGTGATCTCTTTATTCTAAGAAATTGCATATATATATATAGAATAAATAAATAAATAAATCATATATATATATATATATATATATATGATTTATTTATTTATTTATTTATTTATTTATTTATGAGAGAAAGTGGGAGGTGGAGAGAATAGGTGTGTCAGGGCCTCCAGTCCCTGCAAACGAACTCCAGCTGCATGTGCCACCTTGTGCATCTGGCTTACGTGGGTCCTGGAGAATGTAACCAAGGTCCTTTGGCTTTGCAGGCAAGCGCCTTAACCGCTAAGCCATCTCTCCAGCCCCTAAGAAATTTGTTTTAAGCAGGAGGAGGGGGACAGAGGAGTAAATGCAAGTTGGGGGAGATACTCTGAGAAGATACTTTAGAAGACAATAAGAGACATTTGACTCCTCACAGAAGAAAGGAGAAAAAATTGTTCTATGCAAAGCATGGCCTGAAGACACTTAACATAGGGTTAGCATAGACACTAGGGAGGCTGGGTTTGCGGGAGATGTAAGCGTCCTGTGATTGGCTTTCCACAAGCAGTCATGAGAAGGGGCCTGAGGAAGGATGCACAGACCTGACTTTGTTGTTTGAAATTCTTCTAGAAACAAATTTGTTGACCTGGGGTGGGGGTGGGGTGGGGGAGGGAAGAATGAGCATTAAGTGGCAAAACTGCTGCATAACTTGTGGGCCTAGAACTTGAAAATGTGTGGCTCCATACTCAAAAATCGAGACTTTTAAGAGAATGACCAGATGTGAACCCCTGTGCCTGCCAGGCCTTGCACAGCTGCACAGGCCATGTACCCTTGAAGCCCGCCCCCCTGGGTGCTTTCGGTTCTCTACTTACATGTCTCATGAACCCAGGCGCCTGATGACTTGATTTCATCTGTTGCACTATCTGTCTCACATGGGTTTTGTAAGGATGACTTGACAAAGAATGACACATGCTTAGAAGAAGCACCAAAAACAAAGCGAGATGCGAAGCCAGGCATGGTGTTATGTGCCTGAAGTTCCAGCAGTAGAAAGATCAGGAATTCAAGATCATGGTTGGCTATGTAGCAAGTCAAGCCATGGCTATATAAGACTCCGTCAGAGAGAGAAAAAGACACACCCAGTACACACAACACAACACAGCAAGCTGGGTTTCCTATCACACAAGGAGGGGCAGAGCGAGATGATGGAACAGAATGCACAAGGGGTTCCCCTGACAGTAACATCAATTAAACACCTGCCTTTGCATAAAAATACCTTCCCAGGCAATAAGGAAACCAGGGAAGAGGAGGTGGTACTTGGCTATAGACATATTTTAAACCTGCATGAAAGGGTCGAAAGGTCAGCTGTACATTACCCTAACCCTGGGCAGCATGGTAAGGAGAGAGATGTTGGGGAAACGGGAGGAAGTACTTAGGACTTTGCCTTGACCCTTCACAGCAAGCCCACCACAGCAAACCACCGCACTGCACAGCCCCCTTAGCTTCTGGTTCCAGGCCAGTCCTGACCCCAGGCCTGACCACGTGCCAAGAAGGAATCCAAGGCCATTTCCAGAAACACTTCATCTCTCACCTGGCCACCCACAGTGGCTTTAAATGTGCCTTAGTGTCAGCAGACCTCAGTGGCTCAGGCTTCCTTCAGGCCTCAGGGTTATGCCAGCCTTAGTCACCATGTGTTTTTAACCCAGCATTATTGTGCCGTCTTTTGTAGCCACAGGATTCCAGCCTGGTACCATGGCACTCTCAGGCTTTGCCCACCAGGTGGCCTGCTGAGAATCTTTCACACGATTACTGCAGAAGGACATTCTCAGATAAAGACAGTCTACAAAGACTGGAATAAGTACCCACTTCTTCAAACGTACAGATATGGACCCGTGACCACAGAAGCAAAAAACAATCAAGGAAATAGCGATGTCAAAAGATGGACAAAATACAACCACTTACTACTGTTAGGTCGGGACAGGCTCCCAAGATGGAGTCACCAAGGTCAGCAGAGTGGTGACAGAGGCATAAGGAAGTGGATTATCCACGTTCCTCAAGAAACCGCCCAGCCATTCATTATCCCTTCCTTGCCTCACAATGCCCCCAGGTCATGGTTTCCTGCCCCCTTATCTTGGAAGTCACCTGGTCACTGTTCTGGTGTCACACCTAGCTATTTTAAATGGCTAATGTAAAGGAACTTTTCCTTTTTTTTTTTCTTTTGGTTTTTGTTGTTGTTCTTGTTTGTTTTTTTCTGTTTGTTTTGGTTTGTTTTTCGAGGTAGGGTCTCCCTCTAGCCCAGGCTGACCTGAAATTCACAATGTAGTCTCAGGGTGGCCTTGAACTCATGGCAATCCTACCTCTGCCTCCTGAGTACTGGGATTAAAGGCATGCGCCACCACACCTGGTTTTAAACCTTTAAGGAACTTTTTCTATTCAATTTAACAAATGAGTTGTTTTTTCCTTCCTCACCTTCCCCCAACTGAAGAAGCCCTATAAAGCCCACTACCTAAAAATTCAAGTGGGCTGTGCTCCTCTCTTGTGAGCCAGCCCTGGCAGCTCGTGCTGTTCCCAAATAAAAGCTTTCATCTTTGCCTCAGAGTGGTCTGCATGGTCTTGGCCACTCCCAAACCTTACAAGGATCACCTCATGGGATAACCAGGAGAAGCACACAAATGTTCAGTAATCAACATGTATTATCACTATGGTTGCTAACTATGAGATTTTTCACTAAAAAGTGTTTTCTTAAAGAATACTGGTTTTAGCCAGGTGTGGTGGCACACGCCTTTAAAATCCCAGCACTCAGGAGGCAGAGGTAGGAGGATCACCATGAGTTCGAGGCCACCCTGAGACTACAAAGTGAATTCCAGGTCAGCCCGAGCTAGAGTGAGACCCTACCTCAAAAAAAAAAAAAAAAAAAAAAAAAAAAAGAAAAGAAAAGAAAAGAGGGCTGGAGAGATGGCTTAGAGGTTAAGGTATTTGTCTGTGAAGCCTAAGGACCCCGGTTCGATTCTCCAGGTCCCACGTAAGCCAGATGCACAAGGGGGCGCACGCGTCTGGAGTTCGTTTGCAGTGGTTACAGGCCCTGGCGCACCCATTCTCTCTCTCTCTCTCTTTCCCTCTCTCTGTCCTTAATAAATAAATAAATAAAAATAAAATCTTTAAAAAAATTTTTTTTTAAAAAAGAAAAGATAAGGAAATGAAAGAAAAATGAACAGAAAAGGAGAGGAGATGTATGAACTACTTGACAAGGAACTCAGAACTACTAAAAGACCCTCAAGGAACGTACAGAAAATACAGAGAAATAACTGTACTCTACACCGTGGGATGAACAAGCAAATCAGACACAGTTTAGGGAGAAAAGGAGTGATTTCAAGCTTACAGATCCAAGGGAAGTTCCACCAATGGTGGAAGAGGCTGGCTCCTCTTCATAAATCCAAGCAGAGAGAGGCCACCATCCAGCCAGCACCACAGCCAGCACAGGCAGAGCTCGGAACCTCTCTGCACACCTTGAGGCTGGAATGCAGATCCCCCCCCAGTAACCCCCCCCCCCACAGCAGGAGTCTGCCTGCTAGGGGCTGAAGCTGCAAAGTCTATGGGGGGGGGCATAACATTCCAATGACTACACACCCTAAGAAATATTTTGTTCAAAATCAAGGAAAGCTTTTAAAGGTGTGTGACCATCTGAAATTTCTACCATGTCAACAGTAAGGGGATTAAGGCAACATTATTTAAAAGCCTTCTAACTTTAAATTTTGTGATTCTAATAACTACAATCATATGAAGAGATTTAATTAAATTTAAGACTACCTAATGTCCAGTGTAATAAAAGAGTAAGACATGAATGGATGTTGAGGATTATTTAAAATGAAAACCTAGGGCTGAAAATGTAGCTCAGAGGTAGAGTGTTTGCTTAGCATACACAAGACAAGGCCATACATTCCATATCCTGCACTTAAAAAAAAATGCTGTTCCCACTTAAACATATATTTCATATTTATAACTTAGAAAATTAAGTTAGCTTCCTACCATTAATACTCAGAACTCATAGAATTGTTTTAAAATTGAGTGATGAAAAATAAGAAGAGGAAAGAAATGGGTTTTTTGTTTGTTTGTTTGTTTGTTTGTTTGTTTGGGTTTTGTTTTGTTTTGTTTTGTTTTATGAGGTAGGGTCTCACTCTGTCCCAGGCTGAACTGGAATTCACTATGTAGACTCAGGGTGGCCTTGAACTCATGGCGATTCTCCCACCTCTGCGTCCCAAGTGCTGGAATTAAAGGCGTGCGCCACCATGCCCGGCTTGAAATGTTAGTTCTTGTGTTTTGTTTTGTTTTCATTTAACCTGTCTTTCCATAGCGTGGGCTCCATACAGTTAGTGTCACTACAAGTCCTTAATCATTCAAGGCAGAACTTACTCACTTTCTGTAGTAGCATGAAGGAAAAGAAGCAAAGAATCAAGGAATTTAAATCAAAGCAGGAATAACTTCAATGAGATGCTTAGATATGTGTAACACACACACACACACACACACACACACACACACACACACACACCCAGTGATGAGTGCCAGGAATCATAGAATCTTCATTTCTAGAGATTTTTCATTTGCTTATCTAAAGGAATGGACAATGTCTTAAGTGTCTTCCGCAGCTTGAATTTCAAGTATTATAAGGGTTATCCAACGAAATTTGTAACATATACATACCACTTCAAGCCTGCATGTAAATAGCATCTTCAAAACCTAGGGTTGTTTTTATACAAAACGGCGCTGTTAATCCCTCTGAAAATGCTACTTTAAATTTGTAGTGTCTGTTTGTCGACTAACATAACACGCAAGACCACAGCAAGAGTAGTTTAGTAACATTTCCTCACTGCCTTTAATAGAGGGAACACGCTCCAATTTCCTAATTTCTGACTAGGCAAGTCTTTTAACCTCTGCTTCTGGGGTTGTCTTAGGTTAAATGATTTCTTAGAAAAAGAGTTGAAAATGAAGCTCATGGGAGTTCTCGCTCGAATCACTAGATCAAGTTTCTCTACCCATGAAAAATACTATTTCCAAATACTTAAGCCTTTTTTTTTCCTCCTAATTACTTGTTTTTCTGAATGTCACAACTAAAGAAATGTGCTTATTTTAGGAAGTGTACACATTGTGGAACTAAATCATAGAGAAAAGCTGTCTGTCGGGGCCGAGGAGATGGTTCAGTGGTTAAAGGTGCTTGCTTGCAATGCCTGTTGACCTGAGGTCAATTCCTGGGCCATCCATATGAAGTCAGACAAGCATTCCCTTGCAGTGAAAAGATACTCTGGTACACCCATACACACCCACGTATGTGCGAATCAATAAATTTAAAAAGTTCTCTGGGGGCTGGAGAGATGGCTTAGCGGTTAAGGTGTTTGCCTGCAAAAAGAAAGGATCCCGGTTCAAATCCCCAGGACCCATGTAAGCCAGATGCACAAGGGGGCGCATGCATTTGGACTTCGTTTGCAGTGGCTGGAGGCCCTGGCATATCCATTCTCTCTCTCACACACACACACACAAAATAAATAAATAAAATATATTTTTTTAAAAAGCTATCTGTTATCGAACTTTGTAAGTGATGACGGTGAAGTTTGGCGAAACATTTACAGTTTATATTGTCATAATCTCCAAAGCAATGCGTATAGAACTCTGGAATATACAAGTGATATCTCTAGAAATCAGTGTTGTCTTCTGGTATGTTTCGTATTGGACAGTCTAAGGCTTTGCATACAAGTTTGTTCTTTCTCTTTAACCTATAGTTACCTAGGCCAAATCTGATGAACATATTGAATCATGTTGAATATCTTCCAGATTGGGTAAAAACAAAACAAAACAACCCCCCCCACACACACACACAAAAATAAGAGGCTCTATCTTTTAGGTATAGATTGAATTTCCTATGTCTTGTCAAGTGGTTCTATAAGTTATTCCAAAAGGATATTTTTTTTCTAGAACCCTTGAACTGATATTGCTGTCACTACTAAATATGCTTAGCCTCTAGGGAAAAAGATAACAATATTAATTGAGCTGTTGCCTAACGTCATCCTTTCTTTTAGAATGAAGTTTTCACTGTCTTTACCTTCAAGCTTATTTGTTGAAAAATCAGTCCTAACGCTTGCCTTCAGGCCTGGCTCTTGTCTTGGCATTTTGAAGTGGTTGTCGAAGTGAGGTGACCGTCTCTGCTCTGAAAGGGTTGTTTGGCAGCACCCCTCCTCTTGAAGCACGTTTCTGCCTTTGTGGATCTGCCCCAGAAAAAACTAGGTGGCACAGGGTTTGGCTTGGTTGCCTTGCTTTGGGGTGGGGTTTTCCTTTTGCTCGAGCTCTTCTAAGAGTGCAGATCGCCTCACAGCCGCCGCATCCTCCTCCTCTGGAGACAGATGCGCTTGCTTGCCTCGTCTCCCTGTCTCTTCTGTCTGGATGTTTTTTCCTCTGAAGAGAGAATCAACAGTTACCCCTGCTCCCCTCCCCTCCCCTCAGAGTGGGCTGAGAATGGAGGAAGACCTTAAACCCGCCCTTTGGTGGGTGGTCTGATGACAGACTATGGAACATCCCTAAAATGAGTTTTTAAGATGGCCCGTCACTCCCTGCCTGCCATCCCTGTGGTTACTAAAATATCCCTTCTTTCTCTGCCGCTCTTCCCCGTGGATTACTAAGGCTCTACTTGGGTTGCCAGGCAAGGCTGAACTTGTGCCTCACATTTCACCCTAAGTTGATGTTAATGAAGAATTTGAATAAATAAAATTTAAAAAAATTTTTAAATGCAGCTGGAGAGATTGCTCAGTGGTTAAGGCGCTTGCCTGCAAAGCCTAAGGACCCAGGTTTGATTCTCCAGGTCCCATGTAAGCCAGATGCACATGGTAGCACATGTATCTGGAGTTTGTTTACAGTGGCTAGAGGCCCTGGTGTGCCCATTCTCTCTCACTCTCTCTTTTTCTCTGTGTCTTTCTCTGTCCCTAATAAATAAAGATAAATTTAAAAATAAGTTAAAGGGCTAGAGGGATGGCTTATCACTTAAAGCATCTGCCTGTAAAGCCAAAGGACCTAGGTTCAATTCCCCAGAACCCATGTAAGCCAGATGCACATGGTGACACATGCGTCTTGAGTTTGTTTTGAAGCAGCTAGAGGCCCTGGCTTGCCCATTCTCTCCCTCTCTCTCTCTCTCTATCTCTCTCTCTCTCTCTCTGTCCCTCTCTTTTTTTTCCCTCTCTCTCTCTGCCAAATAAATAAATAAATAAATTTTGTATGCATCCAGAGTGCAATGACTTTTCTTAGAGCAAAAGACAGTTTGGGGCTTGTTTAATTCCATCTTTTGGGCCATAGACAAAGCCTTTTGTGCAGCTGGTCATCAGCCTCTACTGGGTTATAAGCCACAGTGCCCACAACAACCAGTGAGCTCGGATGGATCTCTGTTGACGGAAACAGCTATCCAGCAAGTATAATGCAAAGCCTTAAGGCCATCGGCCATTTTCTAACCAAACTAATTAGTAATGGTAGATAAGACACTTTTTTTAAAAGTTGCAGATCTATCTTTAAACAAGTAAATAAAATAACAGGAACTGTGCCATTTTAAAAAGATTTTTCTTATTTATTTATTTATTTATTTATTTATTTATTTATTTATTTATTGGAGACAGAGAGATGGAGAGAGAGAGAATGGACATACCAGGGCCTCTAGCCACTGCAAACGAACTCCAGGTGCATGCGCCACCACGTGCATCTGGCTTATGTGGGACCTGGAGAATTGAACTGGGGTCCTTAGGCTTTGCAGGCAAGCGCCTTAACCGCTAAGCCATCTCTCCAGCCCTGTACACTGAATTTTTAAATTATTATTATTATTATTTTATTTTATTTTTATTTATTTATTTATTTATTTATTTTGGTTTTTCGAGGTAGGGTTTCTAGTCCAGGCTGACCTGGAATTCACTCTGTCTTCTCAGGGTGGCCTTGAACTCACAGCGATCCTCCTACCTCTGCCTCCCAAGTGCTGGGATTAAAGGCGTGCGCCACCACGCCCAACTTTAATTATTATTTTTTATTGACAACTTCTATACTTACATACAAAAAACACATGATATTTCCCTCCCCCCCCCATTCCACTTTAGAACTCCAGTCTCCATCATACACCATTTTTATGTTCAGTTAATCACTAGTGCTTTGTGTTGGTTAGTGGAGAAAAACAAGGATGACAAATCTGAAATGCATGTCAATCCTTTCTTCCTCTCTCCATTGATTAACAAGTTGAAGGTATCTTCTTGTGATGGGACAGCTAAAGAGTGATGTAGAATCCAGAGAAATGCAAAAAGAACTTTTATTTATGCTGCCAAATATTAGTGGGATTGAAGGTGTGTTTGTATGTGCAAATGTGTGTCTCACATACATTTATAATTTGAAGTGCCTTTTGATTTTCATTTTATAACCTCTGGTAGAGATTTTACTCACAGTGAAACACACATGCTGTCACTAGAATACAATAATGAAAAAGTCTCAGGCCATTTCCATTTTCAGAACTTTGAAATAACTGACAGTAGAATTAATTTTTAGTGTTCATGTCACTTGCAAAAAATTTAAAAAACAAAGAATGTTTCTCAGACCTCTAGTCAGCCACAAGAGAAATGTCAGTGACAAATAATAATAGAGATTCAGAATTATTTCCAAACAACTTAGGAATATAAACTTTAACTTTTCTTCTAGAAAGGGTCACCCAACTACCAAAAGAAGAATTCTCTAGAGCAACTGACAAGGGTTTGGGGGAACTGTAGAAAACAAACAGGAAGCCCAGGAGAAGGAAGGTTTCAACACTGCCCTTGCTCACATGACGGAGTAGCGATCAAACCTCAGCCCTGTGACTCGTCCCATCTGGGAGAAAGGCTGCGGTAGCTGAGGGGACAGCATCTGGCTTCGGTGAAGACGTGAGTCAACAGGGCCAAGTAAAAAGCAGTCAGTCGTGTTTGGTAAGCACCTTGCAGCCTCATGCGGTGCCAGAAATACAGAGGTCAAAAGTCAGAGGGAACTTTTGTTATGAAGAGTTTGTTTTGTCCTTTTCAGTCTTTGGATGACTTGGCCCAGAGCTTGGGGCACACAGGTTGGAGTCACGTGTGTGACAGTAGCTCTGCCTCGGCACCTTGTGGCACGGAGTTTGAAGGCAGTCCTGCGTTCTCCACTGTCCAATTTCTTTTCTCATCAGTCCCCGGTGAGGGTTATTTAACATTATGGGCCGGAAAGTTTGAAAGACTTGATTTTACTCTTTTTTAAAAAATATTCCTGGAGCCAGGCATGGTGGCGCACACCTTTAATCCCAGCACTTGGGAGGCAGAGGTAGGAGGATCGCCATGAGTTCAAGGCCACCCTGAGACTACATAGTGAATTCCAGGTCAGCCTGGGCCAGAGTGAGACCCTACCTCGAAAAACCAAAAAAGAAAAAAAAAAATTCCTGGAATGGCTGTTCAGGTAGTTTGCAATGAAAAACTATTTAAAGATTCCTTCCAGGGGTATCTGTGAAATGTCACCTCAGCCCAGAAACACCCGTGGCTGTAATGACAAGAGAGAAACAATGCACTAAGGCTGTCCGTGACACCAGATTTCTGGATGTATTCACCTGCGTATTTCAAAGAGCACATGGGTGCTTCGGAGATGGGATCCTGAGGCTATAAAGAGAATATTTATTTTATAGAATGCTCTTGAAGATTAAGTTAGCAGAAGATATCATACACTGACCAGTATAATGTAGGATCACAATAAAATGTGAATTTCGAGCCGGGTATGGTGGCGCACACCTTTAATCCCAGCACTCAGGAGGCAGTGGTAGTAGGATCACTGAAAGTTCGAAGCCACCCTGAGACTACAAGTGAATTCCAGATCAGCCTGAGCTAGAGTGAGATCCTACATCGAAAAAAACCAACCAAACAAACAAAAAAAGTGAATTTCTTTTTCTCTGTGTATGAGTTTTTAAAACAGACTTGGATCTAACCAACATGCACACTACACACACACTGCGCACACACACTTCACACCCTGTCACAGAAATGCATACACCCTTACATATAGAATTCTAGCCACCCAACATTTATTGTCTTCTAACCAAGTACTATTGAACGATTCAAAGTGAGTTATCTGGACGTCCAAATGACTGTGACCCAGGCAATTATTATGGGTGACTGAAAGTGTGGGCTCTAGAGATTTGCCACCAAGTCACAAGGTACACTATTATTTATTTATTTATTTATTTATTTATTTATTTATTTATTTAAAAGAGAAAAAGAGGCAGAGAGAGAGAGAATGGGCACGCCAGGGCCTCCAGCCACGGCAAACAAACTCCAGACGCATGTGCCCCCCTGGTGCATCTGCCTAACCTGGGTCCTGGGGATTCGAACCTGGGTCCTTTGGCTTTGCAGGCAAACGCCTTAACCACTAAGTCATCCCTCCAGCCCCCCTTTGTCATTTTTAAGTCAGGAAATCTGTATGCCTCTTGAACATAAAGTTATTTGCTGACATTTACATTTGTTTCTAACACTTTTAAAATTTACTTTTAGTTCTTGCTTTTAATGAAATGTCTTCATTAGCTGAACTCATTTAGTTCTGTTTGCTTGTTGCTTCTGAAGGAGGAGGGGTCACCATAAAGCCATAAAGATGTTCCCGAACTTCTCAAGTTCAGCTCCATGCAAAGACAGTATATAGGCTCTGACTGACATCTCCGCCGATTTAAGCTGGAGAAATACAAACGCCACAGGTGAATTCTTTGGCAGTTTCAGCCTGTTTCCATAGCTCAGGCATTGTTTGGAGACAAACAGTTTGATTTCTAAGGGAATTTTCAAGGTTCTCTCAGAGACCTTCAGTATAATCATAGGTCTTCAACACGTCAGCTTATTTCCTAACTCCCTTTAGAAACCTCACATTTGTGAGAAATATTTGGCAAATATATGTCACCTCTTTTAAGGTTTTGTGTGGCTGTGGAGTTCCTGGCTCAGTGTGGTCCTTGTTAGACTACGAAGCCTAGTTCATAGTTCTGTGGGCCAATTTCAATCTTATATAGCTCTCATTGTCACTTTTAGACCAAACTTCAGTTTGCACACTACATTTCCTTCTCTTGTGTCTTGCACAGAAGTCACTCCATAGTTTCAATAACCCATAGTCCATGGTCATCCAAATACATTGAATAGAAAATTCCAGAAACCAATAATCTGTAAGCTCCACATTGCACGCCATTTGGAATAATGTAATGAAATTTGCTATCCACCTCTGTCCTGCCTACAAATGTGAAAAAGCCCCTTGTCCATGATCTACACGCTATGTGTACGCGCTGGCCATGGTTAATCATGTAGCAATCACCTCAGTTGGCCAGCCAACCATTGCAGCGTCACGGTGTCACTGTACTTATGTTTTTTTTAAAGATATTTATTTATTTATTTATTTATTTATTTATTTATTTATTTATTTATTTATAGAGACAAAGAGAGGGAAAGAGAGAGAGGGAGAGTGGGAGTGGGGGTGCCAGGGCCTCTAGCCATTGCAAATGAACTCCATATGCGTGCGCCCTCTTGTGCATCTGGCTTACGTGAGACCTGAAGAATCGAACTGCGGTCCTTAGGCTTCACAGGCATGTGCCTTAACCACTAAGCCATCTCTCCAGCCATCGCTGTACTTATGTTTGCGTGACTTCATTTCATAATGCCCCAAAGCACAAGAATGGTTATGTTGGCAGTTTGACTATGGCAGAGAGAAACTGTGAAATTCTTTAAAATATTTTAAAAAAAGAAGTTCATTTGAGAGAGAGAGAATGGGCATGCCAGGGCTTCCTGCCACTGCAAACAAACTCCAGACACATGTGCCACTTTGTGCCTCTGTCTTTAGTGGGTGCTGGGGAATTGGACCCAGGCTGTCAGGCTTTGCAGGCAAGTGACTTTAGCCACTCAGCCACCGCTTTATCCCTTTTTATTTTTATTTTTCATTTGCAAGGAGAGAAAGAATAGGCACGCCAGGGCCTTCTTCCCCCGCAAACAAACTCCAGACACATGTGTCACTTTGTGCATCTGGCTTTATGTGAGTACTGGGTAATCAAACCCAGATGGTCAATCTTTGTAAGAAAGCCCCTTGAACCACTCGACCATCTCTCTAGCCTATTAAGTACTTTCTTTAAATGAAGAGCTGGAAGTTCTCAATTCCATGAGGACCACAAAACAGGTTGAAGTTACTAAGCTAATGATGAGAGCAAGTCGTGCATGTGTGATGTTTTGAAGGAAAACGAAGTTCCCGCCATCACCCTTCGTCTTGCCAACAAGACGGCACGGTGCTCAGCTAAGGTGGAAAATGCACTGGATCGCAGGGGTTCCAGGCATCTAATGGAGCTCTTGGAATGTGTCCATTCCTCCCCCCCCCCCGTAGATAAGGGGACAATATTAGGTCTGTAACTTCCAAAATGCTCTAGCTCATGAATTACATTGTGAATAACCTTGGGAACCACTGGGCGTGGTGGCGCACGCCTTTAATCCCTGCACTTGGGAGGCAGAGGTAGGAGGATCGCCATGAGTTCAAGGCCGACCTGAGACTACATAGTGAATTCCAGGTCAGCCTGGGCTAAAGTGAGACCCTACCTCAAAAAAAAAAAAAAAAAAAAAAACTCAAAACAAAAAAAAACAAACAAAACCTTAGGAACCCACAAAACCTTAGGAACCCACTTGCCTATTCAGATTTTGTTGTTGTTTGTTTTTTTGAGGTAGGGTCTCGCTCTAGCCCAGACCGACCTGGAATTCCCTATGTAGTCTCAGGCTGGCCTCGAACGAACTCACAGCGATCCTCCTACCTCTGTGCTGAGTTTCAAGGTGTGCGCCACCACGCCCAGCTTCAGGATGTTTTAAAACCCGTGCCTCTGGCAGAATGCCTCAGGTGCAAACCGAGTTTTGCCACATTCCCCTTCAGCTGCTTTGCAAAGGCAGGTCATTTTTTTCATGGCCTTCTTAGTTCCAGTTCTTTTTGCTCGGTTTTATATGTCTTGACTTCTGAGGCGTCGTGTAAGGCCTGTCTTTGGGCTTCCTCAGAAAACAGTATCTGAGTGGTCAGCCGAAGTTGACAAAGATACCCAGAATCATCAGTAACGAGTACAACTAGAAATTTGGAAACACACATTCCGGGGCAGCAAGAAGAGACCCGCAGCGCAGACCTTGTCAACGTGCTGAGGAGACCTGCAAGTCTGTGCATCTGTTAGCCATCAGTGTCCTGACTTAATAGGCAAGTTTAAATTACTGATTACACTGATCTGCTTCTGATTCCTTCTTGCAAAACAGATGAGTCGTTTTGATTCCAAAATCTGTTCCAAATCCTATTTTTTTGGCAGTGTGCTAGGGTTAGTCCAGTGTGAATAAAGTATGCTCTCCCTGTCTTGATTATTGTGCCTGAAATATCGCAACACTGTGCATTCGGCACTCCTTTGACTCTTGCTGCTCACGTTGAACACCAACAACTTTACTTTTTTTGTTTTGTTTTGTTTTGTTTTGTTTTTGAGGTAGGGTCTCACTCTAGCCCAGGCTGACCTGGAATTCGCTATGTCATCTCAGGGTGGCCTCAAACTCACGGCAATCCTCCTACCTTTGCCTCCCGAATGCTGGGATTAAAGGCGTGCGCCACCACGCCCGGCCCAACTGCTTTACTTTAAGCTAACAAAGAAGTGACAGCCAAGACTCTTCTAACCCTTGTGACACCTCCTTCAAACCCAAGTCACCTTGCCAGTTCCCCGCTCTTCTGAACCAAATGTTCCTGCAGTTTCTCTTCACAGCTCGTGCCCCGTGCCCCACCACCACTGCCACTGGCTTTCGCGTCCCTCCACGTATACTTAGAGGACATCATTATTAAATTGGCTTGGGCTTTATTCTGTGTGCCCTGGATCTCCCTCCGTTCCTTGTAGCCAAGGACACACGTCTGAACTCTTGATCTCTGTGCTTGCCAGAATGGTAATAAGAAAACTATTGAACCCGGAGTCTTGCAGGAGCAGGACGCTTCAGTTTAATCCGTTCTTTTTAAGTGACTTTTTAGTGTCCAGCGTCTACAAGCATGGAAACTCTGCAGCATGTGAAGAACTGTTGTCTGTGGCATGGCCTTGGATACAGTTGTCTGGAATGAGCCCCAATGACAGGACATAAATCACACCCTGACACAGAGCTTTAGAAGGGCCCGCAGGAGAGAGCTAGCCGTAATACAAGGTGTGACAGTCTTGGAAATGCAAATGGAAAGTTCACCTCAGTTATCCGCCTCTGGGCCATGGGAGGCTGCGGTTTCATTTGCTCTCTGTGAGGGAGAAGCATCTGAGGTGTTCCCTGAGCCATTTGTGGACTCAGATTAAGCACTGCATGAAGTCGTATGCGAGCCTTAGGAAAAGCCAGTTGCCCTGCTTGGAATCTAAGATGCTGGAACAGTCAACGTTGAAAAGATGCCTTGATGCTCAGACTTAACAAACAAAAAGTTAAAAGGAATTAAAGCTCTTAAAAATAAACTTAATACCCTGCCACTTATCACTGTTTTATTTTATTTTTAATTCTTATTTAATTATAAGCAGAGGGAGAGATAGAAGAGAGGCAGACAGAGAGAGAATGTGCACACCAGGGCTTCCAGCCACTGCAAACGAACTCCAGATGCATGTGCCCTTTGTGCATCTGGCTTACATGGGTCCTGGAGAATTGAACTGGGATCCTTTGGCTTCGCAATAAACGCCCTAACCGCTAAGCCATCTCTCCAACCCATTATCACTGTTTCATTAATATGAAGTGTTTTCTTTTTCTTACAAGCAAATAAGGAAGAAGCCACTACTTTTATAGCCTCCCCTAGAAAGAAGAGGTTGATGTTGATATTGATTTATAGCATTCTGGAGACCAGACACATTCTGTAAATCAGAAAGGAAAGTACACTTCTCACCGAGTACCTAACTGGAGAGCTGTTCTAGCTTTGTATGTATATGCCAAGGATGCGCTGTGGTCTTCGCCTTCTGTTTCTTAGCATGGTCTTAGGCACTGAAATAGGTAAAGTGCTCATGTTACAGAGATTTAAAAAAAAAAAAAGACAGAGGTTTTCCCACCAAAAGTGTCTGCTACTACTTCTGCTGCATCTTCATTCCCTGTTCCCTCTCCTCCCATAGGGAATCAGCCCCAATTCCAATCAAAACCAGACCAGGGGCTGGAGAGATGGCTTAGCAGTTAAGCACTTGCCTGTGAAGCCTAAGGACCCCATTTTGAGGCTCGATTCCCCAGGACCCATGTAAGCCAGATGCACAAGGTGGCACATGTATCTAGAGTTCGTTTGCAGTGGCTAGAGGCCCTGGTGCGCCCTCTCTCTCTCTCTCTCTCTCTCTCTCTCTCTCTCTCTCTCTCTCTCTCACCTCTTTCTCTCTATGTCTGTCTGTTGCTAATAAATAAATTTTTAAAAACCAGACCAGGGCTATAGAGATGGTACAATGGTTAAGGTACTTGCCTGCAAAGCCTAGGGACTTTGATTTGCTTCCGCAGGACCCGCGCAAAGCCAGATGCACAAGGTGGCACATGCATCTGGAGTTTGTTTTCAATGCCTAGAAGTCATGACATACCCATTCTCTCTCTCTCTCTCTTCAACTCTATGTATCTTCCTCTCTCTCTCTCATAAAAATAAACAATATTAACTGGGCGTGGTGATGCACACCTTTAACCCCAGCACTTGGGAGGTAGAGGTAGGAGGACTGCTGTGTGTTCAAGGCCAACCTGAGACTACATAGTGAATTTCAGGTCAGCCTGGCTAGAGTGAAATCCTACCTCGAAAAATGGGAGAAAAAAAAAGATGTGTTGGGTTGGAGAGATGGCTTAGCAGTTAAAGCTCTTGCCTGCAAAGCGTAAGGACTCATGTGTGACTCTCCAGATCCTGCGTAAGCCAGATGCACAAAGTGACGTGGGCGCACAAGGTGAGGCACATTTCTGGAGTTCGATTACCATGGCTGGAGGCCCTGATGCATCAATTCTCTCTCTCTCTCTATCCTAAAAAAAAAAAAAAAAAGACAAAAATATATATTTTAAAAGACCAAACCAAATTCCATAACATATCTACATAATACATAGAAACTTAATCAAGATTTCCCTCTACAACAGCTCTGAAGAGGGGTTTCACACTGACATGTTGGATCTCACAGCAATCATACTTGTGCCAAGGGTTGGCTTTGTGAATGGACAAACCCATGGCATGCCCACTGGGTATTTTATTTATGTATGTGTATATATATATTTGGTTTTCCAAGGTAGGGTGTCACTCCAGGCTGACCTGGAATTCACTATGTAGCCTCAGGGTGGCCTCGAACTCATGGCGATCCTCCTACCTCTGCCTCCTGAGTGCTGGGATTAAAGGCGTGCGCCACCACACCCAGCTTTTGGTATCCCATTTTTGAAAGGGGGCCAGGCACAGAAGCAGAAGACTCTGTGCTCAGTGTACTGCACTGACTGTCTTGGACTTGTGGCTGGTGGTGGTGCTGGGCATCAAACCCAGTGCTTGCATAATCTAAGTCCATACTCTGCCGCTGAGATGCCAAGCTTTAAATCTGAATAACCTTATCTTTGAGCTTGTGTTCCGTAATAGAAGTCTGATGGAACATGGGAGCCCGAGCAGACACAGAGGAAACGCATGAGAAAGAAATCCTATATTTTGGCAACTTTGACTCACCATGTTTGCCTTCTTTTTGAAGGATGAGATTTCTGGTTTGTTTTAGGCCCTGTAAATGTTATAAACCAGCCCTGCTTATAACACCCCCCCCCCCAGGAATGCAGCTTTTAAAAGGTTGCTTGGGGGCTGGAGAGATGGCTCAGTGTTTAAAGCGTTTGCCTGCAAAGCCTAAAGACCCAGGTTTGATTCCCCAGGACCCACATAAGCCAGATGCACAAGGTGGCGCATGCGTCTGGAGTTGGTTTGCAGTGGCTGGAGGCCCTGGCATGCTCATTCTCTCTCTCTCTCTCTCTCTCTCTCTCTCTCACACACACACATAAATAAATAAAAATAAGATGAAAATTATTTTTAAAAAGAGTCTCTTGCTCTACCTCCTGAGCTAGCTGGGCAGCAGGCAGTAACTCAGCCCGTCTACTTATTTTGCCGACCCAGGGTGTCTGAATATCTCAATATTCACGGCGCAGCTGTCTGCCTTGGCAGTCACGTCCGCCTGTTCTTCCTCCCTGGTTTCAAGTCTTGGCTTCGTTGTTTGGACGCAGACTGATTGACTCTCCCCCAAGTACCCCTGTAGCCCTGGCTTTGTTGCACAAGGGCTCCATGTTTTCTCTGTATCACATTCACCACTTCCCATCACCACCACCATGAGTAGCTGGTGACCAGAAGGAAGTCTGTGAAAAGATCAAAACCCTTCAGGGGCGCTGTTGTCTTTGAGTTTGGTGGGAAATAGCGGGGTTGATAATTTGCAGCAGGTTCGTTTCTTTTCCCAGGTCCTGAAAGCCTTCTTCTCGTGTTTTCCAAAATCAAAGGGGGTGGGAGAGAGGAAGAAGAAATGAGAGAGGAGAAAAGTTTCTGAAGTGTGTGGTGCCTACATCTACTAGCAGCCCTCTTTTATTTTTATTTATTTATTCATTTATTTATTTACTTACTTATTTATTTATTTGACAGAGAGAGAGAGAGAATGGGTGCACCAGGGCCTCTAGCCACTGCAAATGAACTCCAGACTCATGCACCACCTAGTGCATCTGGCTTACGTGGGTTCTGAGGAACCGAACCTGAGTCCTTTGGCTTTGCAGGCAAACGCCTTAACCGCTAAGCCATCTCTCCAGCCGCTGGCAGCCCTCTGGATTGCCAATTCCCCAAGGAAGAGGCTCATGAACTGATAGGACAGGTCTCCAGTGACTGACAGCCGTGGGCAGGGTTTCTCCTCCAGCTTCACCCGACTGTGTTCTGCATATTCAAACCTTGCTTTTCCATCCACGTTCTCCTGTTCCTTAGCTTCTTTTGGCACTGCACATCCTTACTCCTTTTTTCTTTTAAACAAGTGAACAAGTGACTTAAAAAATACAGAGGGAAATAGAGCTAGGTGGCAGGGGCGTGGGTATGGGTACACCAGAGCCTCTAACTGCTGCAAACGAACTCCAGATGCATGCACCACTTTGTGCATCTGGTTTCAGGTGGGTATTGGGGAATCAAACCCAGGTCCTTTGGCTTTGCAGGCAAGCACGTTAACCACTGAGCCATCTCTCCAGCCTCTGCTGGTTGTTAAGACAGGGTCTCCCCGTGTCGCCCAGGTGAGTGTAGAACTCACAGTACTGCCGACCTCACTCTCCAAGCATTGGGATTGCTTTCTTCTTTTCTTCCTTTTCTCGTCACACTCTTCACTCAGCTCTTCTCCTGTATAGTCCTTGAGTGTAGACACTCGCCAGGTTTGGGCCCCACGGCCCTCTTCCTTCTGTTCTTCTGTCCTGAAAGATGTCTTCCACTCCCCAACTCCCCTTCCAATAACCTCTTGGAGTTGACGCCTCAGACAAGTTCTCCCGCCTCTCATCCAAGTGCTTCTCTGCCTGCCTTAGCAGGACACACCAGTCCCTCTCTGGCACCAACAACTTTCTCACCCTGTCATGTTAAGTAGATCCCTGTTCATAGTTGAAACTCTACTTCCACATGTGCCAGCAGCTTCGGCTACGAGCCCTCCTGGCTGGTTGATCCTGGCTTCCCATTTACACCAAACCCATTCTACTTGTATCACTCCTTTCCAGCATGAGGCAGCCCCAGGCCTTTCCAGGTTGCAACTGGTGTATCTAGAACAGTACCCGAACACAGGCAGCTCTGCAACCTGGTGACTGGCTCCAGGAATCGACAAGACTCAGCAAGCACTTTTTCCTCTCACCTTCCAGTGAATTCTCAGGTTAAGTTAATTTCTTTTTTAAGATTTTGTTTTTATTTATTGATTAGAGACAGAGAGAGGGCGACTCAGAGAGAGAGAATGGGCACACCAGGGACTCTAGCCACTGCAAATAAACTCCAGATGCATGTGCCACCTTGTGCATCTGGCTTACGTGGGTCCTGGAGAATGGAACCGGGGTCCTTGGGTTTCACAGGCAAGCATCTTAACCACTCAGCCAATTCTCGAGCCCTGTTTAGTTGATTGTTAAATCAGAGACTTTTCCTGCCCTCAACCTCTAAGGAAATGTTCTACTTCCATGCCCTTGCGTCTCTAGCGGTCCTTGCGTGTTCTGTCAGAGCTATCCCCCGAAACACACAAGACCCTTTCAATCTGGGGTGTATCTTACTTGTACTACAGTGCATTGTGTACAGTAGCCACTTCAGGGGATGTCAAACACAAGCAGAGCTGAGCTAAGAAGGAAGGAAAGAGATGTGCGGGGGTGACAGATTGAAAGGAGGATTAGAAGGATAAGAGGCCAGAAGTCAAAGGGCTGGGGGCCCGCCACCCCATCTGTAAACATTCCATTGCTCCTGGTGGTAGAGGAAAGCTGGGGCTTTTTGTTAATGTCCCTGGACGCTTCTCTTCTGGAAAGAGACGCACGTTGTTCAATACATGGTGGGGGGTGCGCAGGCAGAGAGAAAGTGGGCTCAGCCCTTCCTCACCACCATCTTCCAAAGTCTTCATCTAGTGTACAGTTTTAGAGCCAGGAAATGCTTTAGTGGATGGAGTCCAATGGTCTGTCCCTTCTTCAGCCAAGGAAATTGAGGCCTGAGGCATGTAAGTGGCTCAGCCAGCTCATGGAAAAACCAGCCATGGAGCAGAAGTCTCTTACTCCTCCTTCAGCCATATCTGTTAGGAAGCCACATTTCTCTTTCCCAGGTGGCTTAGTAGTTAAGGCACTTGCCTGTGAAGCCTAAGGACTCAAGTTCAATTCCCCAGCACCCACGTAAGCCAGATGTACAAGGTGGCGCATGCATCTGGAGTTCCTTTGCAGTGGCTGGAGGCCCTGGTGTGCCCATTCTATCTCCCCCCACCATAAACAAAGAAATTAATAAAACAGTTTCTAAAAAGAGACTAGGCATATAGAGGGCTCATTGCTGATTATAAACTCTTGCAAGGTTCGCGTCAGGCTCCCAAATGGACTTAGCGCGGTTGGGAACAGACTGGCGCTTTTCCATTTCTGTCCTTAAGCAGAGGTTTTCCTTTCATAATCCCGCCTCTGAATTTCTTTGTAAGGTAAAATTGCTTGTAGAATCCTTCAAAGAGCAAATTTAAGTGTCACTGTTGTGGTTCAAGCGGAGGTGGGGACCGTCAGTCTCTCCCATGGCTCCCTTCTCTGTCCTCTGTGTGTCAGAGGCAGCCGACGTGGCTGAAGCGTTGCAGAAGAATGGTTTTTACTGTATCGGTCAGACCATCTGCAATATTGCACATGCTATGACGCTGTGGTTAGACCAGCTACTCGTTGCATCTCCTCTGAGTGTGTGCTGACTCCTAGAACAGCGTGTCTAACCTGTGCTCCCTCCTTTATAGGAGTCTCCATGGATCTTTGATAACCGTACACAGATAAAAACACCAAAAGATGCAGATGCATACCTTTTGTTCTGTATGCTTTTATTACTGTGTGTGTGTGTGTGTGTGTGTGTGTTTTTTAATTTTTGGTTTGTCGAGGTAGGTTCTCACTCTAGCCCAAGCTGACCTGGAATGCACTATATAGTCTCAGGGTGGCCTCGAACTCACAGTGATCCTCCTACCTTTGCCTCCCAAGTGCTGGGATTAAAGGCGTGCGCCACCATGTCCGGCTTATTAGTGTATATTGTTAAAAATAATGGGTTTCATTGAGACATTTTTGTGCACATTTATCATGTCCTTTGATCATATTTACCCCTCATTATCTCTTTTTAAAATGATTTGGATTTATTTGTAAGCAGAGAGAGGGCTAGAGAAAAAGAGGAATACACAGGGGGAGACAGAGAGCATGGGCGTGCCAGGGCCTCTTTCCAATGCAGAGGAACTCTATCCAGGTGCACACATCACTCTGTGCATCTGGCTTTACCAGTTTCATAGTCAGCTCCATGCTGTTGGGATGAAGCTCCAAACCAGACACAGTTTATGGGAGGAAGGATTTATTTGAAGCTTACAGATCCGAGAGAAATTTCACTGATGGTGGGAGAAGCTGGTCCCCTTTACCAAATCCACACAGAGAGAAAAACCCCACCAGCAACACCACAAGCACGCACACTCCACTCCAGGACCTCAGGCAGAGCTCCAGCCTTCTGCACACCTTAGGCTGGAAACAAATCCGCTCCCAGTGACACGCTTGGGTTAGCCCCCAGGATCTGTCCACAGTGACACTTCTTCCAGCCTGGTGACTGGAGAACCAACTTACAGGCTTTAATAAAACATATGAGTCTGTTGGAGGGGAGGACATAAATTCAGGCTGCCACATGGGGCGGAAGGTACTGGGGAATGGAACCCGGGCTGCCAGGTGTTGCACATAAGTATCTTTAAACTGCAATACTGTCTCCGCAGAACTGCCCCTCATTATCCAGCCAGTATCCATCATCTTCCCAAATAATCCCCCTTCAACTTTCATGCCTTTAAAAAGAAAATCTAGGGCTGGAGAGACGGCTTAGCAGTTAAGGTGTTCTCCTGCAAAGCCAAAGGATTCCGGTTCGACTCTCTAGGACCCACGTAAGCCAGATACACAGAGTGGCGCATGCGTCTGGAGTTGGTTTGCAGTGGCTGGAGGCCCTGGCGCACCCATTCTCTCTCTCTTTCTGCCTCTTTCTCATAAATAAATAAATAAATAAATAAATAAATAAATAAATAAATAGATAAATAAATATATTTTAAGAAAAGAAAATCTAGATTTCCCCATACAAGACAGAATATGTGATACTCGTCTTTATCTGGCTTCTTCTGTTTAACACGATTTCCATTCCTCCCATGTTTCTGCAAACAACAGAATTTCAGTCTTTCTTTATGGTTGGAAAACACCATTGTGCATGTATACCACGTTTTCTTTGTTTATTTTTCCGTTGCTGGGCACCTTGGCCGAGTCTTAGGTGGCTATTGTGAGTGATGCACATGGCTTTTAAGCCAAATAGGAAACTTAAATAGATTTCGCCGTTACTCTGTTTTCATTTCCCTTTTTAGCTAGGGTTCTTTGGGTCGGCGATTTCCAATGGAAAAAGTACTGTGTCTGCCTAGGGGGCTTTGTATGGGAATGTTTCCCCATTACGTTTGTGGCTGGTAAGAAATTCCTGGGCCAGGGTCAGGGATGCAGGGACAAGGCCAGCCTTCAAGAGGAAGGATCGTCCTGTATCAAGTACCTTGGGCATCCCTACTGACCGGCACTAAACATTTTGATGCATGTCTCTTGTTTCTCTCTCCTTTTTTGCTGACCAACATGAGTGTCTGTAGCCAAGTTGATAATTTGGTCCTTACTGGCATAACGCTTTTTCTCTGACATCAGATAGCAAAGTACTAAATACTAATGATGAATAGTGACGCCCCAGTCCATTCATTGTACAATCCTAATGTCCACACATGCTGATAACTACAACTCACATGTAAAGAATATTCTCTTGGGGCTGGAGAGATGGCTTAGCGGTTAAGCGCTTGCCTGTGAACCCTAAGGACCCCGGTTCAAGGCTCAATTCTCCAGGACCCACGTAAGCCAGATGGACAAGGGGGCGCACTCATCTGGAGTTCGTTTGCAGTGGCTGGAGGCCCTGGCATGCCTATTCTCTCTCTCTCTACCTGCCTATTTCTGATCTCTCTCAAATAAATAAATAAAATATTTTTAAAAAAGAGAATATTCTCTTTACTGTACTTTTTTAAAAAAGAATCTATTTTTAAATATTTTATTTATATTTATTCATTTAAGAGAGAGAAAAAAGGCAGAGAGAAAGAGAGGGAACAAGCACACCATGGCCTCCAGCCACTGGACAGAAGAAGAAGAAGAAGAAAAAAACTCCAGACGCATGTGCCACCATGTGCATCTAGCTTGCATGGGTCCTGAAGAATCAAACCTGGGGGTCCTTTGGCTTCGCAGGCAAGCGCCCTAACAGTTAAACCATCTCTCCAGTCCTTTTTGCTGTACTTTTAAAGAATGGCTAAGAAGTGCCCATTAGAAAACAAGATTCTGATGCCTGTGTGTGCTTCTAATATTGTCAATAAGACTTTTTTTTTTTGGTGGGGGGGGGTTTTTCAGGTACTACTCAGAAAACCCAGGGTCGCATGCATGCTGAGTTGCTCTGTCACTAAGTCCCATCCCCAGCCCAGTATAAGACCTCTGAAATAATTTTAGAAAAGCTTATGGCAAGGCAGCCAGAGTATGGTCTGCGTTTAAATATGCCGTGACGTCCTTAAATGTGGGCTCGCTGTTGGTGGTCTCCACGAAGTCACTTCAGACCGGCCCGAGTAAGGGATGGGGGAGAGAAGGAGAGCCATTCTCATCCTCCTCATGTTGAATGTACATCTTCAAGATTCGACTTTAACTGTGTCTGAGATAATTGGAGCCCCTCGGAGGCACTTTACTAAGCAGCTCATTCAGCCCCTGTTCCCCAGAGAGGGCAATTGTTGTTAAAAAACAAAAAAAGTAAAATGTGTTGTTTTCTCATGTAATTATGTAACTGACATCTTTATATAATAATACATTTGGGTGGTCTGTCCTGAAAGACTGGGTTTGTTAGGAAACATTACCGTTTCCACAAGTGATCACTTACTTCTAAATATTATGAAAGAATTTGGTATTGTTACATTGCATCATTGCATTAGTCAGAAGCTAAACTTTCTAAATGAGTTTGGCACTAGAAAAGGCTTCTAGGTTTTTGGCTTTTCTTTTTTTTTTTTCTCTCTTAAATGTCATTATATGAGCTCAAGTATTCCTGAGATGGAATACTATACGACAGGATGTTAAAAAGTAACGCAATGCAAATCTGTTGAAGAAGGAGTGCAGCCCCCCCCCCGCCGCTGTCTTTCCAGTGACCACATTCAGTGACCGTGTACCCCCATCAGTGTCATGTCAGACTCTTTCAGCTCCTTCCCCGAACCCCCTCCTGCTCTGGGTTAGGACCTGGGGACGTCCTTACTGCAGAGAACCACAATAAGCACGCCGCCATTACAGTCAAGCTCACGGTCAACCACGGAGGAAAGGAAAGGAAAGGCTTGTGATCCTAGCATTCACGAGCCCACGCAGGAGGATTGCCACAAGTCTGAAGGCAGCCTGTCCACACAGTGAGTTCCCAGGGATTCAGAGGGACTGCCTGTCTCAACCTCCCCCTCCCACCCCCCTGAAGTCTTAAAAGATGAAAAGGGAAGGAAACTGAAACATTAACCCCAGCACTGGGGGACTCAACCAGTAGTCCATCACCAGGAGCAAGTGGGCAAACTGCCGTGTGCAGAGAAAACAGTCTGCATGTTGGTTCTGGGGAGAAAGACAAAGGACAGGCTGATTCCATCCCTACAAGCCTCTGCAGGTGTACATCGCCACTTATCAACTGAAACAATCACCTTCGGGGGGAGGGGGGCTGGAGAGACAGCTTAACCGTTAAGGCACTTGCCTGCAAAGCCAAAGCACCCAGGTTCCATTACCCAGGACCCACATAACCCCAGACACACAAGGTAACACATGCATCTGGAGTTCATTTGCAGTGGCTAAAAGACCCTGGCATTCTCATATTCTCTTCCTCTTTCTCTCTGTCAAATATATATATTCATTTATTTATTTATTTGAGAGAAAGAGAGAGAAAGAGGCAGATAAAGAGAGAATGGGTGCACCAGGGCCTCCAGCCACTGCAAAGCATGCGCCACCTTGTGCATCTGCCTTATGTGGGTCCTGGGGAATCGAACCTGGGGCTTTGGCTTTGCAGGTAAGGGCCTTAACTGCTAAGCCATCTCTCCAGCCCTCAAAATATTTTTTAAAGCCGGGCATGGTGGCGCACTCTTTAATAATCCCAGCACTCTGGAGGCAGAG
The DNA here is from genome assembly GCA_036365145.1 of Orientallactaga sibirica. Lineage (NCBI taxonomy): Eukaryota > Metazoa > Chordata > Mammalia > Rodentia > Dipodidae > Orientallactaga > Orientallactaga sibirica. The sequence goes on along the minus strand of JAEOAD010000054.1, from coordinate 4,709,705 downwards.
GTAGGAGGATCGCTGTGAGTGTAAGGCCACCCTGAGATTACATAGTGAATTCCAGGACAGCCTGGGCTAGAGTGAGACCCTACCTCGAAAAACTAAAAAATAAAATCAAATTAAAAATTTTAAGTCACCTTTTTAAATGTGGGTGGGGAGTGCTTTTGGGGACCAGGGTACAGCTTGAAGTGTTGTTCATCACAAATGCCATCTACATCTTTTTGAGACAGTGCCTTTTTTTTTTTTTTTGTTTTGTTTTGTTGTTTTTTTTGTTTTTGGCCTGGAGCTCACCAGTCAGGCTAGCCTGTAAGGTCAGGGAGCATCAGGTATCCTGCCTCTTCCTCCTCCTCCCCAGGGCTGGGATTATAAATGAGTACCACCATCTTGCCTTTTGTGGATTCTGGGGTTCAACCTCAGGTCCTCCTGCTTACAAGGCAGGCACTTCACTGGCTGTTCTATCTCCCCAGCCCCAAAGGGATGATTTCCACTTAATATCACCCTAAATCCGTGCTTTTTCAATATCTCTTCACAAAGCACTTACCGCACTTTTTAGCCTTTTCATGAAATATGTCAATGTCGTTCAGCCATTACATCTAAGCAAGTAAGAATTTCATTGGAAATGGACGGACACCCATAGTCTGTGACATTTTTGGCACTGCTTATTAGGTCCCACTACAATGCAGAATGGTGGTTACATGAGAAACTTTCTAGTGTAAACAAAAAATAAAGTCATACACTTGATATAAACTCATGGAAGAAAAGCTGAAATTAATGATAATTTGCATAGGGATTGTCATTAAAGTGGCGACTTAAGTGTAGAGGCCACACTCTCATCTGAAGAAGAGATATGCATAAAAGTAGTACAGGGGCTGGAGAGATGGCTTAGCGGTTAAGCGCTTGCCTGTGAAGCCTAAGGACCCTGGTTTGAGGCTTGATTCCCCAGCAGCCACGGAAGCCAGATGCACATGGTGGCGCATGTGTCTGGAGTTCATTTGCAATGGCTGGAGGCCCTGGCGTGCCTATTCTCTCTCTCTCTCTCCCCTTTTCTCTGTCTCTAATAAATAAATAAATAAATAATTTAAAAAAAAAAAAAAAACTTTAAAGCCGGACGTGGTGGCGCACGCCTTTAATCCCAGCACTCAGGGAGGCAGAGGTAGGAGGATCACTGAGAGTTCGAGGCCACCCTGAGACTACATAATGAATTCCAGGTCAGCCTGAGCCACAGTGAGACCCTACCTTGAAAAACCAAAAAAAAATAAAAGTAGGTACAGATCTCCGCTCCGTGCGTTTGCATATGCTCTGAAAAGGTGTTGAAGTCTGAGGACACGGTTCATCTCTCCTACAGTGTCTAGTTCCCAAACTGTGTGCCATGGCACCCCAGGGCACCAAGTCACCTGAGAGAAGATATTTCAATTTTGAGCAACAGACACAGCCATATTGGATTTTTTTTTTTTTGTCAGACACCCACCCCCACCTCTAAGTCTGGGTAGTTCCCGGTTTCAACATTAGATGGCGCTATATTCCTTTTGGTGATGTCATCTTTCTGAAGTTGACTTTGGGGACATTAGCATGAGAACAAGCCAGTTCTGTGTGTTAATTAATGGAGGAAACCAGCAGTGGCTAATCTGGTTCTAAGATCTGAGGAGTTGTGCACATCCTGTAGGTCCCAGCAGGTGTGCGTATCCTGTGTTAAGTTGTTGCGATCAAGAAGTAAAATACATGCATACTTGCGAGTATATTTTAATTCAAGCTGCCACTAAATTGTTAGAACAGCTACTTAATAGTTTGAACCCAGCTACCTAATAAGTGAGATATTAGGCATTTCCTTTGGCCAGTAGGCACCGTGAAAAAATTTTTTTCCCGAGACTGACGGATTCATGGGACAAAGGATGTTTGGTAGCCTCTACCCAACGGGGGACTGTTCCTCGGCCATTTGGAGTTGCAGCAAACATGTGTCTCGCCATTGTCCACTGAAGCACGTGCTCCTGACTCTGCCCATCTACCCTCCCTGAACAGGGTGCGCTGTAAAGCCACATGCTTGCACCCTTCCTTCCACAGGGGGACCGACTGCCCAGTTTTCTTTCCTTCTGCTTTTCCAATAGATATCCTACCAAGTAGGACAAATGATTTTGTTAACTTTGACTGTAAAATAAATTCCAGTAAATTCAAATCAGTTATCCCCTTTTCATTTCAAAAGTAGAATTTCCATTTCGGAAGTAGAATTGTACCCTTGGGGTGGGGGCAGTGAGTGAGGAGAACTTAATCCCAGAATAGATTAAAAGTTACTTTAAGAAAATAAACTATTTCGAAATTAAATATTCAAAGAGAAAAAATGGTTTTGTTTTATTTTTAACATTATTCCAAATAAGCCACAAAAGCAAGCACATCATGATGGAACCAAAAACCAAGAAAATCACAAATAAATGAGAGGTGAGCTTTCAGTTCATAAAATAATTCTCCACCTGCAAGAACGTGCATGACAGGGCTCCCTGTGACATGAGCTTCTCTGGGGCATTTGAGATATGATCCAAATTTTTAAAAATTCGATTTGTAGTCATTTTTTTTTCAGAACCAAAATTTTGGATTTAAACAAGGTGCATCTGTTTCCAGAAAATGCTTTCCCATGGAGCTCTGTGTAGAAGGGCTGTGTTGCATGAAGTCAACTTTCCTTTGAACACACCAAGTTTAGGAGGTAAACTGTCTTGGCTGTGTGCTTGTGTTTGATCCTGTTGGGAATAAGGCTAATGGTTTAAGAATTTACATCCTGGTAAAGGCTGTTAGCACTTGAAATTGATTTGATGTTTTTCAAAACCTTACTCAAGGCTTATTTGTATGGAGACCTTGACTTTCCTTGTGCCAGAAACCTGAGTATTTCCAAAGTCCACTTGGCTGTCCATCTACACAGAGCACACCCTCACCCTAGAAGCATGTTTGTGGGACAGTTGCAGTGGGTTTCTTATTCATCGTGGACACCTGCACATGTGCCTTCTCTAAAACCCCTTCTTGGGCTGGAGAGATGGCTTAATGGTTAAGACGCTTGTCTGCAAAGCCAAAGGACCCAGGTTCAATTCCCCAGGACCCAAGATGCACAAGGTAGCGCATGCATCTGGAGTTTGTTTGCAGTGGCTGTATTCCCTGGCACGCCCATTCTCTCTCTCTCTCTCTCTCTCTCTCTCTCTTTCTCTCTCTTTCTCTCTCTCTCTCAAATAAATAAAAAAAAATTTTTAAAAATCAAATCCCTTCTTACCTCCTAACATGCGAATGATGGCGCTCTTCTTAATCTAGTCTTACAAGACAAGTTCCTTGAAAAATGACTATATTCACAGCATCTTTTGCACAAGCATATCAGAATTCTTGTTTTTGTTTTGTTTTGTTTTGTTTTGTTTTTCAAGATAGAGTATCACTCTCTCATTCTAGCCCAGGCTGACCTGGAACTCACTATGTAATCTCAGGGTGGCCTCGAACTCACAGCGATCCACCTACCTCTGCCTCCTGAGTGCTGGGATTAAAAGCGGGCGCCACCATGTCCAGCTCAGAGTTCTTTATGAACAAGTAATCCACAGTTTTGTGGACGGAATCTCACTTTTCCTTCTCAAAATAAGGCTTTTGGTCCTTTGGCACCATGTACCTCTCCATCTCCCAACAGAGACGTTATTGGTGCTTTCTCAGGAGCAGAGACTCCATCCTGACAGCTTTGTGACTCCCCGTTGCTTACTCTCTACTTTACAAACAGGAAGGGACAGGCATACTCCTCAGAAAGGCTTTGGTGAGGATGGAGGTGTTAACACTCCAGCACTAAGCTGAGGAATCCAGATACCCGAGTGAGAGAGAGAAGTCTCCCTAACGCTCAGGGTCAACAGTGACTCACACTCAACAAGACCGGGAGGAATCTTCTCTGCACAACAAAGATTTTGAAATCTGGAGAGAGCTGCCTTTTAATCAGTTAAAAGATAACTGGGCATAAGTTTGACAGCTGATACAGTTCACAGACACGCATAGAATCACTGGAGAGTGTTCCATTGAGTGTGTATTATGTGCCAGATATTTTCTCCTCTTCAGAGGGGAGAAAAATGAGTGCCAAGGGTGTTAAATACTCTGCCTGGTGGGTGATGAACCAAAATTGCAGCCCAGATCAGACTAGTTGCATGTTCTGGGACCTTTCAGTATTAAATTTTCCCCTAATCCTGTTAGATCCTCAAGGACCATTTGCAGGCTGGCTGTACACTGAGTGATTGAGCAGGATGCATTAAGTCCTGCTCTATCCGCGGAACCATCTCCCCAGCCCCCTTTCCACTCCCGATCTTTCCTTTTTGCTGTCTTTAAACACTGTCAATAAGATTGGTAAGAGGAGCCAGGATGTATGTGTAGGTGCTTAAAAGATGGGTGAACAAAACCTTGGGCTACTGAAAGCTCAGAAGCGTTAGTTTCAGAAGGAAGATGGGAAGTATGTGGGCTTGCAAACACATACACCCCCTTCTTTGCATTTGATAGAAAGAGAAGGCGGAATTAGAAGAATGGAGGGCCGGGGTACAAGGAGCTCACACCAGAAGGACTTCACTACAGGTTTGCCGACCTGCGGCTTCATCATTCTGGAAGCAGTTCCGTGTCCATTTCTGCTTTTACAATTATCTCATAATTTCTATCGACCTACCTTCTGGCGGGGGTGGGGGGTGACTTTGTAAGTTTATGTCATGGACCGTGATGTCAGTTCCTGCCTCAGTAACGCAGAGGGTTTCCCAAGGCCCTGGGAACAATGGCAGACTTCCTTCTAGGTGTCTCCAACGCCCAGTCTTAGTCCCTGTCCTCTGTAGTCTGTCCTTGAAGCCTCCTTGAAGGTCAATCGAGTTCCCTTACTCATTTCCTTGTGCCACTCACTCAGCCCCCTGTGAGCTCTTCTTTGTCGAATAATCTTATTCTTCTGCTTAATCCTCTTCCAATGAGCGATGCCCAGGCTGTTCTACAAATCGGTTTTGCCTTCACTCTTACGGGCCAAAGTCCTTCACTGTTTCTGTTCTTAACTCACTTCAGTATCATCAGCCCTGGCCTCGCAGTCTCACTCCCAAGCCCACCTCTAGCCGTGTGTGTGTGCGTGTGCATGTGCATGTGCGTGTGCGTGTGCATACGCACGCGCCCGCTGCCACTGACTCAGCAAGACTGGGTAGGACCTGTGGTTCTGCATTTCTAAATCCTTTTTTAAAAATCTTATTTATGGGGGCTGGAGAGATGGCTTAGTAATTAAGGCTCATGCCTGCAAAACCTAAGAACCCTGATTACAAACTGGGCTGGAGAGATGGCTTAGTGATTAAGGCATTTGCCTGTGAAGCCTAAGGACCTAGGTTCAGTTCCTCAGTACACTCGTAAGCCAGATGCACAAGTTTGTTTGCCAGTGGCTGGAGGCCCTGCCATGCCCATTCTCTCCCTGTTTCTCTCTTTTTCTCTTTCTTCCTGTTTATCTCTTTCTCAAATAAATAAATTATTTAAGAAAATTTTTTTTGCTGGGCGTGGTGGCACATGTCTTTAATCCCAACACTTGGGAGGCAGAGGTAGGAGGATCACCATGAGCTCCAGGCCACCCTGAGACTACATAGTGAATTCCAGATCAGCCTGGGCCAGAGTGAGACCCTACCTCAAAAAAAAAAAGCAAGAAAAAAAAATTAAAGAAAAAAAACTACAAATCGACACAAAGAAAAATAACCATAGCCCCAAAGTAGATCAAATAGTGTGTTTGGCTAGAAATTGGAAAAAGCCAGTTCATCATTGGTAACAATGTGGAATAATTACATACACCAAGGTCAAACGCTGATCTTTAGTACATGGTGGAGTTGTTCCTGACAGAGTTAGCTGTAGAAAGGAGGGAAGTGGAAACCCTTAGCTTTCACTGTATCAACCACTTGGGCCTCCAAAGAGATTTTTTATCGTGGTTATATTGTTCTTGAACGCTGTGTATTGAGTTGAATTGAATTGAATTGAAATGAACTGAATTGAATTATTTTTTGTTTTTTTGAGGTAGGGTCTTGCTCTAGCACAGGCTGACCTGGAATTTACTACTTAATCTCAGGGTAGCCTTGAACTCATGGCGATCCTCCTACCTCTACCTCTCAAGTGCTGGGATTAAAGGGGTGCACCACCACACACGGCCTGAATTGAATTATTATTGAATTGAATGACAGCTCTCCAGAACATGACATCCAAGCCGAGTGTATAGAATAAGGAGAAGCAAAGAGAGGGAGGTGGTGAGAGGGAAGTGTGTGGGGGGGCAGGCAGGGCGGGAGGGAGAGGCCCAAGATAAGAGAGATACAGGGGAAGTCAGACCCAGAGATTATCCATGTCAAGTAAGACCACACCAGGTATGGTTTGTTCCAGTTACGAGCGGCTCAATTCCAGATGTGACACAGCTGGAGAGGCTTCAGAGGAAAGCCGCAAGTAGAGACTGAGAATGAACAGAACTGAAAGGCGTATAAAAGGACAGGCCGAGCACGCCGTCCATGAGACGCGTCCTTTTCTAATTCTTTATGGCAGTGGTTAAGGAGGCTTTTTGCAAAAGCCAGGGCCATCATTTCTCCAAACATACAAGCGCTTCATGTAGCCAGGAGCAAAAAGCCTATGTGCCTACCCCGAGTAGACTGGAGGCGATGAGGTGGAGGGTGGGGTGAGGGCAGGGAGGAAAACTGGGGGGTGGGAGGCTGTGTGGATGATGGCACAGCCCATGGCGAAGGGTTGGCAGTTGCATGCCATGAGGCAAATAGCAAGTGCACTCCGCTCACTGGTCCCAGAAGTTGTGTGCTGGGGACTGGGGCTCACCTTTTTCTGGGCAGAGTTGCCAGTTTACCTAATGGGTTTCTTCTGTCTCTTCGCTGTGATTCATCCACCCTACCCTTTGGCGGTACACGGTTGAGTCATCTCGGAATGCACGTATCTCATTAAGCAGGGAATTAAGGGCCATTAAAAGGGATTTGCTGCTAGTCCCAGATTAAAGACAACACACCAATTTACTATTGCAGTTGCCCTGGTCCAAAGGAAAATGTAAATTGTCAAGATGGGGCAGTGAGAGGGAAATAGGAGAAAACCCCCGGGCGTCCCTCCTCCTCTGACATGCTTCACAGAGAAAGCAAATGGAAGCGCCCAGGTGGCACCCTTGGAGCAGCCTCTTCCTCACCTGCTGTGGTGATGCAGCCCTCACGCTGAAAACGCTGAGAGGTTGTGTGTCAGCCATACATTTGGTGTGTATGTCTAACACTGTGCTCGCTGCATTCCCTTAAGATGCAAAACAATTGAGTCAACTAATGATTTTTTTAGAAGATATTTTTTATTTTGTTATTTAGGTTTTTTTTTTTTTTTTTGAGGTAGGGTCTTGCTGTAGTCCAGGCTGACCTGGAATTCACTATGTAGTCTCAGGGTGGTCTCGAACTCACAGCAATCCTCCTACCTCTGCCTCCCCAAGTGATGGGATTAAAGGTGTGCGCCAGCCCGTGGGCTAGGTAATTTATTTTAAAGAATACATTTAACATATGATAAATCACCTAATAATGCAAGAACATGGAAATTTCGTGAACAGCTCCAAGTTACCACGTGACTATAGAAGTGTCTATCTTGGGAAACATTCCATTATCCACTATTTATAATCAACATGACATCATACACCACTCTGAAAAGAACAAGAAGCCACTGACCATGACTGGCCGCTTATCAAAGAAGAAGAAACTGAAATTGGACTGTTGCACTTTATATCTGGAGAGACTAATTAAGAGTTATTATGTCTTTCATTTGTGATAACTCAGCCATACTTCCCAGAAATACTAAAAGATGAGGTAATCATTTCAGAGAATCCAATGTTTTAGCATATATTAAAATTGTACAAAATAATGAGTTTCCTTATAACATCTTGTTTTCTAATTTATTTATTAATGTATTTGATATATATTATAACCAGTTATACTCTTTTATCTGCTCACCCCAGCTCCTGTTACCTTGGAGACCCTCATCAGAGTTGTTCTGGTGTTCGCCATGGGGTCATGAAGGCCTCAGTGAATCCCTGTGGGATAGTGAGAGGGGAAGACATGCCTCAGGGGATTCCTACCTACTCTGTGGCTCTTACACTCTTTCTACTCCCTCTTCCACAATATTCCCTGAGCCACAGCAGGCCTGTTGGCATCTGATTTAGTGTTGAGTTCTCTGTCTGTAGCCTCTGGATTTCTGCTTTGATGGATTTTGATTGATCACTGTGTCTGTCACCATCAACGTGGAGCTGGTTGTCAGGTGAGCAGTAAGAGCAGTTTTCATGTCACCACTTCCTCTGCAATTTCTCCTGGGCCCTAGCAGATGTGGTAGAGGTGGCACGTAGATTGTTGATTTTTGTTGTTGTTGTTGTTGTTGTTGTTTTGTTTTTGTCTTTCGAGGTAGGGTCTCACTCTGGCCCCAGCTGACCTGGAATTCACTATGTAGTCTCAGGCTGGCCTCGAACTCATGGCGATCCTCCTACCTCTGCCTCCCGAGTGCTAGGATTAAAGGCATGCGCCACCATGTCCAGCAATGATGACTTTCACACATATACACAATGTACTTGGATCATTTAACCTCCCCTTCACCCTCTCTTTCCCGTTCCTAATGGAGTTCCTTCCTTTCCACATCTTTTCCAGACTAGATTCCATATAAGAGACAAATGGGTCTTTTCTGAGCCTGGCGTCTTTTGCTTACATGGTGATCTAATAGTCCCCACCTATTTTTCCTACAAACGACAGTTTTTCCTTTTCTTTTGGTTGAACCTTATTCCATTCCATGGCATTTTCCTTTTCCATTTGTCCACTGGTGGGCACCAGACTGATTCTGTAACCTGACTGTGAACTAGTGCTGTGATGAACATGGGAAGTGCAGGCATCTCTTTTGTATGTCAACTGGATCCTTTAGGTGAAAACCCCAGAGTGGTACAGCTGGATCCTATGGATGTTCTGACTGCAGTGTTTTGTTTTTGTTTTTCAAGGTAGGGTCTCACTCTAGCCCAGGCTGTAGCCCAGGCTGACCTGGAAATCGCTATGTAGTCTCAGGGTGGCCTCGAATTCTCTGTGATTCTCCTACCTCTGCCTCCTGAGTGCTGGGATGAAAGGTGTGCGCCACCACGCCTGGCTCTCTTCACCTGTCTTTCAAAACTGCCCCATGGTTTCTTCTAAGAGTTCTTGTATATACTGTAAGATCAATATGTGAAATTCTTTGCTGTGTGGGATTAAAGATGAATTAAAATGAATTGAGGACAGTTCAAGATGGGCAAGAATAGAGTAATTAATATATTCTGGTGACTTCTTAACATCTTTCTACCTACCTGCTTTTAGTTAACCGCTAATCTCTCCTGGTAGGAAAAATTTGTGTTTTTATTCTTGGTAGGCACAGTATAGTAAAATTGGGTTTTAAAATCAAGTCTTAAAGACCAACGGAGCTCTCTGTTTGAACTCTATTGCAGCCACTAATTAGTCGTATGAATTCTTTCCTCATTTACACAGTAGATAGCCAATGCCACCTTAACAGCTCCATCGTTCATGCAGTAGATCGCCAATACCACCTTAAGAGCTCCATCGTCAGGAACACTAAAGATAGTACAAATGGATTGCTTTACATGTACTTGGCTAGTTATGGAGTGAATGCAATTTGCTTTAGAGATAACCGAGCCTGTGTTTGAGCAGTTTGGTATTTGTGAAATGGCTGTCAGAGGAGGTAACTAAGGAAACGTTACAAGTGGGATGGTAGCTGGGTGTGCTGGTGTAGGCTCAGGCAGGGTAAGCGGCCCTTCACAGCCACTCTCAGCTACATGCCAGCCCGCGAAGTCTGTAGCATCCAGGGACGAGTTGTGAAGAGACTAGAGTCCAGACTGGACACTGTGACACTGAAGCACCATGGCCTGGCTGGCACCAAACGGGTTATTTTAGCATCTTTCTTGTTTGGCAAAATCCCTCCAAACGTCATGTGTGTATTACTTAGGGGAAGCCGTGTGGGTTCAGTGAGATAGAGGGTTTCAGAGTCCAGCCAGCCAGAATTTTGTCCAGCTCCATGGCTGTGCTAGTGGATCCTTGCTGAAGATAGAGATTAAAAGGGTGGAGCTTGGGGCTGGAGAAATGGCTTAGTGGTTAAGGCGTTTGCCTGGGAAGCCAAAGGACCCCGGTTTGATTCTCCAGGACCCACATAAGCCAGATGCACAAGGGGCACATGCATCTGGAGTTTGTTTGCAGTGGCTGGAGGCCCTGGCGTGTCCATTCTCTCTCTGTCTACCTCTCTTCTATCTCTCTCTGCTTGCAAATAAATAAATAATTTTTTTTATTATTTTTTATTTATTTTTGGAGAGAGAGATAGAGAGGGAGACAGAGATGGGCGCGCCAGCAGTCTCTCAGCTGCTGTGAACGAAATCCAGATGTGTGCGCCCCCTTGTGGGAAAGTGCGGCATTGCGCCCTTGCCTCACTTTGCATCTGGCTAAACGTGGGACCTGGAGATTGGAACCGCTGGACATTGGAACCAGCATTCTTAGGCTTGCAGGCTCACTTTGCCATCTCTATATATATATATATATATATATTTTTTTTTTTTTTAAAAAGAACTGAACTGTTTCTTGGGTCCAAGATTTTTTTAATATTTTATTATTTAATTTGAGAGAGAGAGAGAGATACAGAAATAGGCAGGTAGAGAGAGAGCGAATGGACATTGCCACTGAACCAGATGCATGCACCCCTTAGTGCATCTGGCTTAGGGGTCCTGGAGAATCGAGCCTCGAACCAGGGTCCTTAGGCTTCACAGGCAAGCGTTTAACCGCTAAACCATCTCTCCAGCCCCAAATATTTTTTTTAAGTTAAAAAAAAAGGTGGAGCTTGGGGAGGTGGCTCAGCCGTTAAAGGTGTTTGCAGGCAAAGCCTGCCGTCCATGTTCGATTCCTCAGGACTCATGTAATACCAGATGTGTATCGTGGAGCATGCACCTGGTGTTTGTATGCGTTGGCAAGAGGCCCCAGTGCGTGTGCACCCTCCTTTCTCTTTTCCCTCTCTCTCTCTCTCTCTCAAGTAAATAAACATATTAAAGGGGGAGCTGGAGAGATGGCTTAGCGGTTAAGGCATTTGCCTGCGAAGCCAAAGGATCCCAGTTCAATTCTCCAGGACCCATGTAAGCCAGATGCATGAGGGGCACATGCATCTGGAGTTCATTTGCAGTGGCTGGAGGCCCTGACATGCCCATTCTTTCTCTGTCTGCCTCTCTTCTATATCTTTCTCTGCTGGCAAATAAATAAATAAATAAATAAATAAATAAATAAATAAATAAATACATTTTAAAAAATATTAATGGCAGTAATGCTCGGTGCTCTGTTTTCTTCTCCTATTGACAGCAAAGTGTCACCCACCAGTAGACAGTAGAGTCTTGGAGCAGTCAGTGGTCAGGGAGTGATGGGGCCCCACAGTAAAATGAGGTTCTTGGCTCTCTAGATAGAGGGACGCATTTCTTTCTTTTTTGTTTTGTTTTGTTTTTTTATTGACAGCTTCCTTATTGTAGACGATATCCCATGATACTTCCCTCCCTCCCCTCACTTTCCCCTTTGAAACTCCACTCTCCATCATATCCCTTCCTTCTCTCCATCAGTGTCTTTTATTTTGATGTCATGATTTTTTCCTCCTATTAGGATGGTCTTGTGTAGGTAGTGTCAGGCACCGTGGTTGCAATGATCCAGGCCATTTTGTGTCTGGAGGAGCTGTTTTCTTCTTCCTTTGGCAGGGACACATTTCCTAACGCAGCCATGCCTGGGTGGGTCGAGCAATCAATGTTGAACTGCGCCCAGTGTGAACCACTTGGTATTTGTATAGCACTTTACACTCTACAGAACGTGTTATCTATTGACAAAGGGAGATCCTGCATATATTTTTATTTATTTATTTGAAGGAGAGAGAAAGAGAGAAACAGAACAGGAACACCAGGGCATCCAGCTGCTGTAAATGAACTCCAGATGCATGTGCCATCTTGTGCATCTGGCTTTCGTGGGTCCTGGGGAATTGAACCTGGGTCCTTCGGCTTTGCAGGCAAGCGTCTTAACCACTAAGCCATCCCTCCAGCCCTTGGATATTCCTTTTATGGAATGCATATGAGCTTGACCTCGACTGGTTGTGTTTCTCTCTCTTTCACTACTTCATGTGGCTTTCCACATGAGATGCATCCTGAGGTATTGTCCCCCCCGCCAAAAAAAATATTTGCTTACATGAAAATTTCAAAGAATAGTCGACTTGAACATTCCTCTTGCCTGTGAGTTTCCTTTCTGTTGCTGTGACAAGTGCATGGATCCAGGGCCACGTGGCACAACCAGTTTCCGCGAAGCTAAGCACATGATCCCACCGTCCAGGCTTTAGAACGTCTGCCTGAGTTTTAAGTTTTAAAGTCAGAAGTCTCTCCTTCTCGTTGCAAATGAACCGGCTGTGAATGAGGTGTTGTCTCACACGTACAGATACCAGTACTTTAAATATAGGTGAAAATGTATGTGACTACAGGGTGATTATTAAAATGCAAATTCACTTGTGAGCATTCCCTAATTGGCAGCAAATTGTGAGCACTATATGATGGCTTAGCTGCAGATACTAAATAACACACCACTCATAGGCTATGATTGTCCCCTAAACACCCCCCCATGTCCTTTTATACTGAAGTGTTTGGGGACAGGTGACTTGGGCTTTTGTTGATGTTGGACACAACCACACTACATAAAGATGCTTGGTGCTTTGGTGAACTCTCCCTCCTCTTTGAGACGACTCATGTTCCTCTTAAGTGGTCCACTCTCTATCTTTCATGTTAAGAATATAAAAATACTTTATAAAGCCCCATCTGGCAATCACGATGAGGAAAACAAGTATCTAGGGGGTGAGGCGGGGCCCACACGAGGTCACGGGGCCCCAGTGGAAGTCTGACAGAAGCCGATTCTCATGACCCACATTCATTGTCCTCAGACTTTTCTTCCAGAGTCTTGATAAGACTTCTGCTGCTCCGGTTTCTCCATCAAACAGCTTGGGCCTGAAATACTTATATTTTGCGTAGTATCTCCAAAACATGATAGCTTCTATCTGCGGGGTCAATCAGTTGGGTTAGTTTGTCTTGGCAAAATTGTGTGGAACTGAACTTCTGAGATTATATCAATCTATATTCCATAAAAATGCAGACCAGGTATTCATAACACAGATGTGATGAGAAAGTTTTCAGGTTAAACAGGAATTAAATTTAATAGGTGAAATGATTGCTGATCACTTTCATTTCTCCAAGTGGAAAAAAAAAATCCTATGCAAAAGCCATTTCTCCAGCCCTGGAATGCATTTTTTTTTCTAATCTTTTTTTTATTCAATTTCACTTTAGTGAAATTGGGTGATAATTTACCACATCAAGTAATCTCTGGGGACAGGCATCTCATTTCTTGTCTGTGTCTGCTGGACCAGCCTTACTCCCTCAGCATTTGTCCACGTCTTGTCCTTTCTCTCCATCCTGGTAATTTAAATGTGCAGTGGCTCCCCAGTCTAAGTGTAAACGCTCACATTCTTTGGCACATCACAGGAAGCTCTCGGTGACCTAGCCCCCTCCCCCACTGCCCTCATGTATTTCCAGCCACTCTGGCTCCCAATATATGACCGTTCAGTGAGAGGGGTACCCTCCTGAGTGGGTCATGTCTAGCTCTTGACTTTGCAAATGCATTTCCTGTGCCCTACACTGCGCCGGGGCAAGCGTGTCCATCACTCATCTATCTTGGCCCTCTTCTTATCTACCGTCTTGCTCATCCCATTCCATCAGACCCTCTACAAGGATTATGTGACGGAGCTTGCTGCCTGACTCCCAGTTCCTAGGACGAAGGAGGCCCACATAGTGTCTGTGAATAGATGAGCGAAAAAGTCAAGGAGTCAGTTTCTTTCCTTCTGGAAAGCAGAGGGTGGATGAGACACAGGCTCATCTGGGACAGAAATCTTCAGCGTGATGGTGGGGCGTGTTTCTTGACAGAAAGGTACAACCTCTTCATATACTTCTTTTTTGGCTGTTTTTATTGTTACAGCTACACAGCCAGACAACCTATGCAGAGCCAGGGATTTGGGCCAAACATCTGTCCTGAGGTTCCTACGCCTATCGGCGTCCTCGGGCAGGGCAGGGCAGGGCAGGTCACCATGTTCCACTCCCCACCCACCTGCAAGCCCTGTGGCTGCTGTGTCTCAGCTGGCTCTGAGCCTTGCCCAGAGGCTCCGGAAGAATGCCTTCGCTTTTCAAACTCTTTCTCAACAGGCCATTGAGCATTGCCACACCCCAGAGAATCTCCTTTGCCTCATTTTGACAGTAAAGTCATGAAATATGACCATGAGAGCATACAGAATTAGACTCTGTGCCTGTCATGGTCCCCAGCATGCTCCTTGAATGTCTCCTGTGTGGCACCTTCCCCATGCAACCCCGGCGACTGATCTGGGCGCCCAGAAAGTCCGAGATCCCCGAGAACTGCTTAGAGGTGTGATACAACGAGGAGAACCCCGAGCAGAGGCCAGCTCTCTGGAAACTAAGGGTCAGGTCAGCGAACCTGTGGCCCATGCAGTGGTCAGCAGTCACCACATTGAGTCCCTGGTGGCTAAGGCTGCTCGGTTGCGGTGGGGGGGCGGCGTGTTGTTAGTGCCTAGCTAATTGGAAAGTGCTGGTGGATCCTTTTCAGGCCATGTTTCCGCCAGATTCATTTCTTCTTCTTGTCCTCTGAACCTGTGCAGGGACTGGGTTCAGCACTTCTGAGACTGTAGCTAGGAGAAAAAAGATTGCCTTTGCAGCCGGATCGGCAGATCAGAAGATCCCTGGTAATCAAGCCGTCCTGGCCACCGCTCAGTGCAGCCAACACCCAAAGACAGACCCTGATACCTGCCTTTGAAGCGCTTCCTTTCCGATGTCTTTCTGAGAAGTGTATGACCAGTGGGCGGCCTGCCACTCCCCCTCTTGTGACCTGTGGCCTTCGCAGAGATGGGAGGAAATGAAGGAAGGTTCCATTTCAGTAAAAAAAAAAAAAAAAAAAAAAAAAAAAAGGTTGGAAAGTTGAGATTATTATTTTTTTTTCTGGAGATTTTTGGGTGCATGCCGACAATCATCAAGGACTTTGTCAGAACTCAACCGAATTTCAATGAATCCTAGAATGGTAGTTGCCCGAAATTCTGAGCACAACAAAGCAAGGCTAAGTCAATAAACTCGTTATGAAACTGGACCACTAAGTTCTGCAAGGACAGAGCTTTGTCCATCATTTCGTTAGCTGCTAGCACAATGCCTGTCGCTTATTCATGTAACTATTGAATTTAAAAATGAAGAAGCAAATACACAAATGTTATTACTTTGCTAATTCACCCTGCTAGGACAAGACTATCTAAGAGGGTGGGCTTGAAAGCTCTAAGTGGTGACCTTAAGAATGCCACCCCTTTTTGCCTGTGCTTTTATTTCATTGATTTATTTGCAAGGAAAGAGAGAGAGAGAGAAAGAGAGAGATGGGTGCACTAAGCTTCCTGCCATGACAAACAAACTAGACACATGCACCACTTTGTTCATCTGGCTTTACGTGGGTACTGGGGAATCAAACCTGGGCCATCAGGCTTTGCAAGCGAGGGCCTTTAACTGCAGAACCATCTCCCCAGCCTCAAGTCTATGCTTTTGATCTCTCCCACCAGACACATTGTTTTCAAGTGTTGAAAACATCTGCCCTAAGGTACATATTTTTTTAACATTAGAAATAATTAATGTCTCCCAGTATATAAAAGAAATTCCTCAAAGGGGTAGGGCATGATTCCTATATTATATCTTAGGGCAGATTTTCTGAGGAAAATATTCACCTTGTAAAATGTCATTTTGGTTCTCTTAGATTAAGATCTGGTTGATAATCCCAGCACTTCCAACCTCTGAGCCATCACAGACTTTGTTCAGCTAGACAGCACGATAGAGGTGTAGGGCGAGCTGACAGGAGATGGACAAGAGATGGCTATGTGACAGCACCGTGCTGAAGGACAGGCTGTATCCAGTCAGCAGAGAAGTCAGCAAGTCGGCGTGGGGTTGGCTTCTAGGGACCATAGTCTGTCTTGTGCCCAGCGCTAACTATGGCAACTCCGAGTGCCAGGCAAACCACAAGACAGAGTGTGCTTGTAGGAGCTTCTCAGTCCTTCCGAGCTCCAGGATCAGTTAGCTGGGATCCTCTTGATCTGGGCACATTCCTCCTGCTGGGATCACGGAAGGGGAATTAAATTGATAGGAATCAGTTAGTGATATTATAAATGGTCCTGACTGCTCAAACCAGTGTCACCCGTGCTGGAGGGATGGTTAAGGCGTTTGCCTGCAAAGCCCGTCTCTATCTGTCTTCCTCTCCCTATCTCTCTGTGTCTCTCTCCAAAATAAAAATAAATATAAAAAAATTTAAAAAAAAATTGTTCTGGTTCTAGAATTCAGCTTGTAGCTCCTGGCCTAAGAACTCCTGGCTCTCATTTAAAGATGGAAGAGCATGGGAAATGAACATCACCTGCGTCCTTTCACAACAGGCTTTTGCATAGCTGTGCGAGGGCCCAGGCCAGATTGTTCTTATGAATGTGCGTTTCATCACAGTAGCGCTGAAGTGACCAGAATATGTTCTTTGCTATTAAGATCTGGACAGTGAGTTTCAGCTTGAACTTGGAGTACCAAGCATATCTTTGAAAGTCTGCTTCTTTTCCATTAATAATCCTCTAAAGAAATGCATTGGGGTGGAATAGAAATATTTGCTACTTAACCTTAGGATGTTGTGGTTTGTTTCAAAATGACCCATTCATTTATGACACTGGGAGTGTAATTATTACTTATTCACAAAACTTGGAGCTCAATTTAATAAAATTTTTAATCAGTCTAAAAATGTTCCGTCCCTTATCATGGATAGAAAAGAAAGAAATAACTGGAAATATCTTAGCATTGTTTATTTTTATTTATTTATTTATTTATTAGGGACAGAGAGAGGGGAGAGAGTGAGAATGAGAGCACATTGAGAATGACTATTGGGCTGGAGAGATGGCTCAGCAGTTAAGGCACTTGCTTGCAAAGCCAAACAACCCCAGCTCGATTCCCCAGTACCCACTAAAGCCAGGTGCACAATGGAGCATGTGTCTGGAGTTCATCTATAGCAGTGAGAGACCTTGGCGTTGCCCATTCTCCCTCTCTTCTCTCTATCTCTATCTGCTTGCAAATAAATAAAAATAAAATAAAGAATGACTACCATTTCACCTTACAATGCCTCTAAAAGTGGCCCCTCATACAAACTAGATCATTATTTAAGTTTAGATGTATATTTTGTGATCGTAAAAATTTTAATCCCAGCACTCATGAGGCAGGGGTGGGGGATCAGCATGAGTTTGAGGCCAGCCTGAGACTACATAGTGAATTCCAAGTCAGCCTGAGCTAGAGGGAGACCCTACCTTGAAAAACCACACACACACACACACACACACACACACACACACACACAAAAGCTTTAAAAACAAACTAAGGTTCAACAAGCATTCATATTCTGTGTAGGTCTTGGAGGTATGTACTTACATTCTTTTTTTTTTTTTTTTTTTTTTTTTTTTTGGTTTTGCAAGGTAGGGTCTCACTCTGGTCCAGGCTGACCTGGAATTTACTATGTAGTCTCAAAGCCCGGCTGGGGTATTTTTTTATTATTGTTCCTTAAATTCTTTTGTTGTCTAATTGGAAAACTGGTAAAATACTATCATTTTCCAGATAAAGTTCTTGGCAAGATTTCTCTCTTTCAAACCTCCTAGGACAGTCCACAGCTTCATGAAAACATGAGTCAAATACATTACAAATTTCCCAAGGAGGATCCACATCTTTTCCAGCTGTTTGGATAGTCTGTCTAACATCTGACCAAAGTCCTCATCTCCCAATATTGTTCTGGGCTTTTACACTTTGACTTTGATTTGTTCAATGTTCTAATTTAAAAGCTGTGCCAATAGTTTGAATCCTCAGTAAAAAGTCTTTTGAATCTTATCATTTTTAGAATTAATAATTAAAGGGGAAAAACACAACAAAGAAACAGTTACAGAAGACTGTCTCCTTAGGCATTTCTTGTTGACAATGCAAAAATTCCTTCTTAATGCTATCAAACCTCTCTCTCTTACCTACATAAGTTTTCTATTATTTGTGAAGTGAAATATCTCTCAACGCTAACATCAAAAAGAACTAAACTTGTTTTGATTGATTAGTCTCAGGATTTCTATTTTAAATGTCTCCTGGCACTAGCCCGTGCATTTTAATTTATTCAAGAGGAATGCATTTGTGATCATTCCAATTAATTTCTCATCTGTTTTGTCTGGCACCTGTGTGAAACTAGTTATAATAACTTTAAAGTTTGGCAAGCAATACAGGAAACTGCCCAAGGTGGGATGGAAAATTTTTCAGGGCCCAATTGACAAATCTCTTGTTCTCCAGCCCACCTACACAAGATAACTGTTGCTTCAGGTCATCTCTGTATAACCATTAATAGCAAATGATGGGCGGGTTCAACACGAGAAGGTAAAATGGAACCACTGTGGGTTCTGTAGCTGACGACTCAATCAGAGCATAGGCGCGTGTGCTCTCCCTCCCTCCCTCTCTCTCTCCCTCTCTCTCTCTCTTCCTCTACAAAGCTTAGGGTGGGAGAATAGAAAAGAAGTAGGTAGTAGCAGGCCCTATAACAAGTAGACAGAAAACTCAGCGGTAGAGCCCTTCCCTAGCACAGGCAAGGCCCTGGATTCGAACTCTGGAGAGGGAGAGGAGAGAAAGAGAAATTGAACTGAAACTTTGTTCAAGGTGTTATTGACAGGATAAGGGATTGGAGTTTCAAATGTGTGCTAGAAGCTCAGTGGCGTTGTATGACTGTTTTTCTGTGTCCCCCTGAAACTGGCACGGCTAAGTATGCCCTTTAAAGTCTCATTATTAAAACAAACAAATAGGTGTTAGAATCAAAACTCGGGAGCTGGAGAGATGCCTTAGCAGTTAAGGCTCTTGCCTGTGAAACCTAAGGACCCAGGTTTGGCTCCCCAGAACCTACGTAAGCCAGACGCACAGGGTGGTGCATGTATTTGCAGTTCCTTTGCAGTGGATAGAGGCCCTGGCACTCCCGTTCTCTCTCTTTCTTTCTCTCTCTCTCTCTCTCTCTCTCTGTAATAAATAAAAAAAAAAAAGTTACTTTTAACGACTGTTCTTTTGTCATTGGTTATCTTACTTTTTTTTTACTAAAGAAGAAAAAAATGGGAATTTATTTCAGATTTTTTTTATAGTCTCATTTGTTACCATTTAGGAAAAGCTCCCATTCAAGCTTCTTCTTTTGTCTATGATAGATAAACTGCATGCATTCTTGGACATACATTTTAACACTTTCTTTTTAGATATGCTCAAATAACAAATGTAAACTCCATCTCAGTTTATTCTAAATGTCCCACCACACGTTACTGTCACAATTTCTTTTTTTCCTTTTTTTTTTTTTTTTTCTTTTGGTTTTTCGAGGTAGGGTCTCACTCTGGTCCAGGCTGACCTGGAATTCACTATGTAGTCTCAGGGTGGCCTCGAACTCTCAGCTATCCTCTTACCTCTGCCTCCCGAGTGCTGGGATTAAAGGCATGCGCCACCACGCCCGGCTATTGTCACAATTTCTTGAAGTCAACGTAAATTGTTTTTATTACCAATGAAGAGTTTTTTTTTTTTTTTTTTTTTTTTTTTATTGAAGACTTCCATAATTGTAGACAATAACCCATGGTAATTCCCTCCCCTTTCCCTTTTGAAACTCCACTTTCCATCAAGCCCCCTCCATCTCTCAATCAGTCTCTCTTTTCAGTTTGATGTCATGATCTTTCCTCCTATTAGGATGGTCTTGTGTAGGTAGTGTCAGTGCTGTGAGGTCATGGATGTCCAGGCCATTTTGTGTCTGGAGGAGCACGTTGTAAGCAGTCCTACCTTTCCTTTGACTCTTTCATTCTTTCCTCCACTTCCTCTGCAATGGACCCTGAGCCTTGGAAGGTGTGTTAGAGATGTTTCAGTGCTGAACACTCCTCTGTCACTTCTCAGCACCATGGTGCCTTCTGAGTCATCCCAAGGTCTCCACCATCTGAAAAGAGAAGCTTCTCTAACCAAAAGTGAGAGTAGCATTAATATATGGGTGTGGACATTAAGAGGAGTGCTTACTGGGCAGTTTGTGAACATAGTATAAACATTTAGCCAGACACCAGCAGATGTCACACCCCTAGGGCTCATGACTACCGCTGTTGAAGGTTTTCAGTATCACGGATGTATCAGGTCTCACCATCTATTCCTGGTGGGAAACCAAGGGCCTCGGCAATGGCCTATAGTGTTTTGGGGGTATCTGTGACCTTCCTGGCCAACAACTCACTAGAAGGTATCCCATCCCTGGCACTGAAAATTTTCTAGTAACGGTCTATTGCTTCTGGGTGTTCCATTGCCCAGAAAAGTAGGTTTCCCTATGACCTACTTATATCCTCTTAGATTTTGATTAGTCCTCCCTACCACCTTGCCTTTACTGAATCTCTTCCCCTGTCCTCACTTAGGCCTTTTCACCCCATTAATCTGTTCTTCTACTTACATATATACAATACCATCCTATTAAGTCCCCCTCCCTCCCTTTCTATTCCCTTTATATCCCCTTTTTAGCTTACTGGCCTCTGCTACTGAGTTTTATTCCTACTCACATAGAAGTCCAATCATTTGTAGCTAGGATCCACATAGGAGAGAAAACATGTGATGTTTGGCTTTCTGGGCCTGAGTGACCTCACTAAGTACAATCCTTTCCAAATCTATCCATTTTCCTGAAAATTTCATAATTTCATTTTTCTTTACCACTGAGTAGAACTCCATTGTGTAAATATGTCACGTCTTCATTATCCCTCATCAGTTGAGGGACATCTAGGCTGGTTCCATTTCCTAGCTCTTGTGAATAGAGCGGCAATAAACATGGTTGAGCAAGTTTCTCTAAGGTAGTGAGATGAGTCCTTAGGATATATGCCTAGGAGTGGTATAGCTGGGTCATATGGTAACTCTACTTTTAGCTGTCTCAGGAACCTCCACACTGATTTCCACAATGGCTGGACCAGATTGCCCCAAGAATAGTTTTCAAAGTGTTTATTTATCTGACAGAGAGATGGAGAGAGCAAGAGCGTGAGAAAGCAAGGGAGAGACACAGCGAGCATGCCAGAGCTTCCTGCTCTGCAAACAGACTCCAGATGCGTGCGCTGCTTTGTGCATCCAGCTCTGGCATGGGTACTGGGATATCTAACCCAGGCCTACAGGCTTTGCAAGCAAGCACCTTTAACCACTGAACCATTTCCCCAGCCCCTCCAAGGAAGAGTTTTAATGATGTCGTTTTTATTATTGAATAAAACCACAATAATAAAAGCTCTGATAACTTCCATACTGCAGAATATTCTGGGCACTTGAGGAAAATCATAAGCTGACAAAATTTGGAGCGAACTCTCATTGTATTGTGTATTTCATAGTAGAACTTGTTAAAATTGTTACATTTTAAGTAGAAATAGATTTGTATGTACATATATATTATATATATATAGGAGCAAACCTGCTCTTATATGTTAGCTAATCCTCTCTGATTTACCAGAGCATGCACCTAAATTAATTCATCCTTGTCTTTGTTCACGCTGCATTTTGTTCTTGGCGAAATGACTGTTGTCACATGTTTTTAATTTTTGAAAATCCATCTTCCTAAGATAGACCTGGAAATACAAAGTAACTGCACAGAACACCACATTAAGGAGAAAGTAGTTGAAGTTCTGCCATGAACAGTTACCAAAAAAACAAAAAAAAGCATGATACTATTTGGCTTCATCTCCCTGATTAGGGAATTCAAATTGCTGAATATCTAATAGTGCTGTTTTAAGTATTGCAGTATTAAAAAAAAAGTGCTGTGGTAGACAAAGCGATTATGTAAACAAACAGTTACTAAAGGCACGAGGACATATGGGAATATTCTTAAAGACAGAAAATATACTCAAATAACAAAAAAAGGTGGTGCGCTTTTGAGGGCTCACATGCAGAAGCCAGCCAGCCCCCACCCCCAGCCCCCGCCCCTGCAAACCGCATGACTATTTAAATCTCTGGGGTTCTGGTAGTGAGGAGGGCCCAGCCACGTATGTGAAATATCAGCTACTTCCTTACCCAAGTTAAATTACATCTCATTTGTCAAGATAATCTGTGTGTATTTGATTGGGCAATGAACTGCGTTGCTCTATTTTAAGGTACCTCCATGAGCCTGGTCTTGATGAAATATTTTTTTAATTTTTATTTATATTTATTTATTAGAGACAGAGAGAGAGAGAAAGAGAGAGAATGGGCGCACCAGGGCCTCCAGCCACTGCAAACAAACTCCAGACGCATGCGCCACCTTGTGCATCTGGCTTACGTGGGTCCTGGTGAATCGAACCAGGATCCTTAGGCTTTGCAGGCATGCACCTTAACCGCCAAGCCATCTCTCCAGCCCCTCGATGAAATATTTTTATATTTCAACGTTGCTTTTTTTTTTTTTTTTTTTTTTTGCCCCCGTCACCCTCCCTGAAACGTTCAAGCAGCTCTGGTTGTTTGCAATCTCTCTGTTTTCATGTGTCAGCTCTGAGAGAATTATTAGCCGGAAGAAAGCACGTTAAGAGAAAAAGACGAGGCTCACCAGGTTTTGCTGCTGTTCTGTTGGATGAGATATTAAGCGGTTACTTGAAACACGGGCTTTTCCCCAGGCAACTCGTTTTGTACATTATCAATCTGCATCATGGTATGTAGGTGCATCTCACTGTGCTTCACTCTCTGTCGTGTGGAAGAAACAGGGTCATCAATTTCAAAGCCCCGGTAGCCACTCATATCTTTCATTTCTCTATTATGATCAAGTCTCATTTTATTTCATTTGGGTGGGCAGCGGGGGGCAGGGTGGTGGCGGTGGAATGAGGGATCGAACCCAGGGCCTTGCATGTGCCAGGCAAGCGTTCTGTCACTAAGCTACGTCTCCAGCACCGACTTGTTACAACCGCTGCCACCCTGGCTGTTGCCGGTCACCCATCTTGCCTTTGTGTCGTCCCCTAACCCCCCCACACACATCCGCCCCTGGACTCTGGCTCCCCATGCCACGCCTGGCTCCTGCTTTGGCAGGATCCCATCGCTAGTGACAAAATCATCAGGGGCCACTGACCAGTCCTTTCCGTTTCCAGTCTCTGTCCTCCTGTATCTTTTCCAGCTTCTCGGACACCTTGCTCATCCCCTTGTGATCACTTACAGGTCTCCTGTGTGGACGGTTCTCTCCCTCCACACTGGCATTCCCCACGCTTCTGTTCTCCGGAATTCTTCCCACCATCGGACTATCTCCCAGCGAGGGGCCTCATGTCCTCCTCTGACTTGGGCAAACATTCGCTTGCGGATAGTTCCCACATCTGTCTAGTGGTGTCTATTGCGAACCCCTCGGGTCTCTCAAAGTCAGCGACCAGAACTGGTTCCGGTGTTGCTCTCTCTTCCCGACTCCTTTTGTTTTCCCAGTTAGTTAATAGCATCACCGTGCCCAGCTGTACGTCTGGCACCTCTTCTCATCATATCCTTCCTCAAGGGTCCCCTTTCTTCTCTTCTCCACTGGTTGCCGTCATCTGCTGTCAGGTTATCTCATTTGGTTTCACTTATTCATTTATTACAATATTTGGAGAAAGAAACATAATTTATTATATATAATATATAGTGAATTTATTACATTTTTTCAATCAATTTATTTATTTGAGAGAGAGAGAATGGTCGCACCAGGGCCTCCAGCTACTACAAACGAACTCCAGACACATGCGCCACCCTATGCATCTGGCTTACATGGGTCCTGAGGAATCAAGCCTTGAACCAGGGTCGTTAGGCTTAACAAGCAAGCGCTTAACCACTAAGCCATCTCTCCAGCCCTTTTTGTTTTTAAGAAAAAAAAGAAAGCATTCAATATGGGCCTCTAACCTCCATGAGCACATGCACACTGACACACACGTACGTCCCCCCACACACATGTGCCTGCATACATACAGACACACCACACATATATGCAGGCAAAAACCAACAAAAATTATGATAAATAATAATGAAATAAAACCAGTATAAAGTAGCCATGGTTGTAGCTTATAGATATTGTCTTTAGTTATCTTTCTCAAGGGGAGAAATACTAAATGTTTAAAAATATCTATTTGATTTATTTTATTTGAGAGAGAGAGGCAGACAGAAAGAGAGTGAGTATGGGCTCACCAGGGCCTCTTGCCCCTGCAAATGAACTCCAGACACATGCACCACTTTGTGCGTCTGGCTTTACATGGGTACTTGGGGAATCAAACCCAGGTCGTTTCAGGCTTGGCAAGCAAGCAAGTGCCTTTAACCACTGAGCCATCTCTCCAACCTTACCAAAAAAAAAGAAAACACAAAATAAAATGACTTTATTGTGCAATACACTAGCTGGTTTTTGTCAAGCCCCTCCTGTAAAGTGAGTCTTGTATAAAGGGATGGTAACTGAATGTCCCTTCCTGTCCAAGAGGAGAAAGGAGCGAGTCCCGGATGTTGGGAAGCTTTCTGTGGTCACAGCCTGGCCCACTGGGGAAGAGATTCACTGTCTTGCACTTCCACAGCTGTGGGGGGAAGTGGCCCGTGCATGTCCTTACCACCTCCCATCCATAATCTTCAGAGAAGAAAAGAAATTGCAAGGTCAAATCTAGTTAATCTTAGAGCATTAAAAAAGAAAGAAAGAAAGAAAGAAAGAAAAAAAGCAAAGAAAACCAACAAGGCAAATTTATTTCTGGAAAAGAACGCACCATCTATTTCCAGGATTCTTATGGCAATCAATTATCAAGGATATGAAATATTCAAGCTTCATTTTAAAGTCAATTTTATATTCTTCAATGTTCATTTTGTATGAATTTATTTTCCATGAAATTCATAAATTGGATGAAGAAATAAAGTGAAACCTTGCCTCTGTTGTCAGAAGACTGTATGATTTTCTGTGCTGGCTCCTAAGGGGAAAATGCTATTTTTCACCCAAAGCAGACTTAGCTTCAATTCTTCAGTTCTTGAATAAGGGTTTCAAGATGTATTTTTCCCATGCCAAAGTCTGCAAAAATTCTCGAAAAATCAAACCCATCATGTGGAAATGTGACAAGCTTGCACTGTGATCTACTTCTTTGGAGATAACATGTTCATTGTTCATTTGAGAAAAGGAATAAATGTACTAAGTAGTCATCTCATTTTCCCATTCTAAATTACTTTTTCTTTCTTTTTTTTTTTCTTTTTAGTTTTTTGAGGTAGTTTCTCACAGTAGCCCAGGCTGACCTGGAATTTACTCTGTAGTCCCAGGCTGGCCTTGAACTCACGGCGATCCTCCTACCTCTGCCTCCCCAGTGCTGGGGTTAAAGGCGTGCGCTACCACACCCTCCATCATTACTTTTTTTGCCCACATCCTGAGCTCTAGAGCTTGGTGGTCCAGATGCATATGCAGTGCCTCGTGGACACCAGGCATTGGGCTCAGTGTTTGATTTTTATTACCTCGTTTAAAGCATAAAAGTTAAGTAATCTGGCACTGTGCTTTAAAAACTCTAAACTCACACAACTTTGGAAAGAAAAAAGCTGAGACACTATAATAATAATAATAGCAGCCCTATTTTTTACATTGTCAGCTGTTTATTTATCTTTATTATTATTAGTAGTAATATTATTATTATTTATTGACAACTTCCTTAATTGTAGACAATATCCCATGGTACTTCCCTCCCTTCCCCCACTTTCCCTTTGAAACTCCACTCTCCATCATATCCCCTCCCCCTCTCAATCAGTCTCTCTTTTCATTTTAATGTCATGATCTTTCCTCCTATTATGATGGTCTTTTGTAGGTAGTGTCAGGCACTGTGAGGTCATGGATATCCAGGCCATTTTGTGTCTGGAGGAGCACGTTGTAAGGAGTCCTACTCTTCTTTTGGCTCTTACATTCTTTCCACCCCCTCTTCCACAATGGACCCTGAGCCTTGCAAGGTGTATTAGAGATGTTTCAGTGCTGAGCACTCCTCTGTCCCTTCTTCTCAGCACCGTGGTGCCTCCTGATTCATCTCAAGGTCTCCACCATCTGAAAAGAGAAGCTTCTCTAACCACGAGTGAGAGTAGCATTAATATATGGGTATGGACATTAAGAGAAGTGCTTACTGGGCAGTTTGATGAGCATAGTATATACATTTAGCGAGACTCCAGCAGACGTTACACCCTTAGGGCTCATGACTACCTCTGTCGTAGACCTATTTTGATAGCTCTGTTTTTCCCACTGCCTTTTAGGGTCTCTATTGATGCACACTGGGCGATAATCTCATCGTAAACATCCTGGAACTTCCATGTATCCTTAGGACTTTGAGCCAAGTTAAACGAGCCAAAAATTAACGATGAAATGTTTTCATATTACTTAACTTGAACACTTCTTTGAATTACATCTGATATATACTGAAGAGTGACCCTTACATTGGGACAACGAGCAAGTGTTTTGATTTTGAGGTGTTAGTTTTTTTGTTTTTTACAAGCTGATTCAGATAGACATCAGGATGAAGCCTACCGTTCAGACCTTGACCACACGCTCTTGTATGGTTCCAATTACAGACACCGGGCTTGCTTCCAGCTCTCAGGATGATTCTTATAGAAGACTCTATAAGAGTGAATTGCTTTCTTGGTGAATTGATGTTGTTTGGTAACAAGAGTTTCAGATACGTTGTGTGTAGTTAAGGGTAATTACATAAATCGTAGTAGCCCAAGAAATCGAGTAAAAGGACTATCGGGCATAATTTGTGTGCGCACCCTGGCTTTTTGTTGTTTGTTGGGATGGGCTCTTGCTATGTCTCGCATATTCATGCTGTTCACTGGCCTCAAACTCCACGGCCCTCCCGTCCCTGCTTCCCGAGTTCTGAGGTCACGGGTGTGCACTAGGACACCATCTTTTGATTTCACATACTTCTAAATTGAAATAAGTGTGGACTGGAGTGTAGAGAGGGCTCAGCGGGTTAAAGTGCTCATTGTACAAATGTGGAGACTGGAGTTCAGGTCCCTAGAACCCATGTCAACGCTGGACGCAGTGGCAATGCCAACCCTCATGTGCGGAGATGGGAGGCAGCAAGAGGAGAATCTTGGATGCTCACTGGCCAGCTGCCAGCAAGAAACCCTGCCTCACAGGAGCTATAAGACAAGTCCTGACATCCAAAATTGCCCCCTGACCTCCATACATGAGGTGGTGGCACATGTACATACACACACGATTTCTTTTCTTTAAGTATTATAAATCTGTGGTCTCTAGCTGTCAACAATGCAATACCAAATACTTCCCCAAACTTCAGAATAAGTCACTTAGAAGACTAAGAGCAAGTTCCACTATCTTTGGAGATTAAAGAAGAAAAACAAACAAACAAACAAAAACTTGGACGATGTGACTGTCCTCTAGAGACAGTTCTTGATCCCGTATACATTCAACTCAGGATCTAAAAACATTCCTGGGTTTGGAACGTGGAGCGCTGTCTGCTATGTACGTAAGGCACATGTGCATAGGGCTAACAAAATCCAGTGCCCGCTCACACCTTGGTTTTAACTCTGTGGCAGAAAACCTAGTTCGTTTTTCAAGAGTTCATAGATAAGTCATTAGCGTTAACACTCCTACGTAGTAAGTTGCCTGTGGCTTTCGACTCCACAGATTAGAATATTACGATGGACCACAGAACTGACATGTCCATGTTAACCATGGCTTTGTCAGCTGATGGTTCTCACCAGGTGAAGAAAATGTAGCACTTTTTAGGATGCCGTCTGCTCTCACGTGCTCTTGGCAATCTTCTGCCTCTTCTTCATTCATGTGTTGGGAGAAAAGCAGGTTTTCCTCTGTCCATCCCCACCTTGCTGACTCCCTATCCCTCTCTATATTAAAAGATCAACTTTTGGGGCTGGAGGGATGGTTTAGCCATTAAGGCATTTGCCTGCAAAGCCAAAGGTCCCAGGTTCAATTCCCCAGGACCCACGTTAGCCAGATGCACAAGGGGGTGCATGCATCTGGAGTTCGTTTGCAGTGGCTGGAGGCCCTGGCGCGCCCATTCTCTCTCTCTCTCTCTCTATCTCCCTCCCTCCCTCTTTCTCTGTCAAATAAGTAAATAAATGCAAAGATCCTCTTTCAAATCCACAGCACTTTGACAGTCAACAACACTGACCACAACTACAATTTACATTTATCTAAAGCAAGCTGGGCGTGGTGGCGCATGCCTTTAATCCCAGCACTAGGGAGGCAGAGGTAGGCACATGACTGTAAGTTTGAGGCCAGCCTGGAACTATATAGTGAATTCCAGGTCAGCCTGGGCTACAGTGAGACCCTACCTCAAAAAAAAAAAAAAAAAAAAAAAAATTCAGGGCTAGAGAAATGGCTTAGTGATTAAGGCGCTTGCCTGTGAAGCCAGAGGACCCAGGTTCAATTCTCCAGATCCCACGTAAGCCAGATGCACATGATGGCATATGCATCTGGAGTTTGTTTGCAGTAGCTAGAGGCCCTGGTGTGCCCATTTTCTGCCTTCCCCTCTCTCTCTCAAATATAAATTTAAAAAAATTCATCATCTTATATTCTCTGCTTCAAAAAGAAGTGGTACTTATTAAAGTATGCAAGAAATCGAATGTATTTTGCTGTATCAACGGTTCACTTACAGAAATGTTATCAAATAATTGGTAATAGGATTCTGTGTGCTTGCACCACTCAATCACAATCACCCTTTATGTTTATGTAGTGCCTTTTGTAGTTTCACGGCACTTGTGTTAAACTTCCTGAATCCCGCGAGGTAGATAGAACCTCATCCTTGTGCAGAGAAATGCACTCAAACAGGTGAAGTAACCTCCGCAGGATGGTGGAGCCTTGTCATTGGCAAGATGACTGCTCCAATCAAATCCCACAGCTGCATCTCCCAGTAATGGTCTGTTCAGCATTCACATAAATATTTATAAACATTATGTCATTGTTCTGAATGAATAGATCTCACTATTTTGACTGTTTTATGACAAGGGGCTGTTAGCAAAGCAGACATTTGCCGTTCAATCTACAGCAGTTTTATATTCCCTCTGCTTTGAAGTTTCCAGCCCGCGCTAGCAACAACATTCTTACATAACAACAAATACAGAGCGTTTTCCTAGGCTCAAGGCTCACTGGCTCTTTGCGCGTGCTTACACACGCCTCGCCCTTCTTGTTACACATTTTCCTTTCTTCTGACAGTGAGATCTCAGTGCCGATTCTTATTTGAATGTTTGATCATTTGACACCTTATAATAAGAAGCCATTGCACGATAATGGAGTCTTATTGTTGTTAGCGTTTAAAAACACTTAGAAATTACTTCACGTCTTAAACAAAAATCGCAGTAGAAATAAATAGGCATGTCCCCAGAGATAAAGATTCATATTTGAAGTAAATCACTACTAACTTCCAGCCAAAAAAAAAAAAAAAGACTTGATTTTTTTTTTTTCTTAATGCAGCACTAAAAAGCAGAGTGTCATATAAAACAGGCCCAAAGCACGTTTTGTACCTAAACTAAAAATTACTTTTGTGGCCTTTGACATATCAAGGGACTTTACTATTCTAAAGCAAGCATAAAAAGAAATCTTTGAGCTTTTAGAATTTTAAACGCATGAAATTGTTTTCGTCTATGCAAGGACTCGAATCCTTTCACTCTCTACTTTCACACACAATTTCCAAAATCACAGCACAGATTGTCCAAAAAACATTTGTACTAATTGTTCTGTTTATGAAATTTGAGTTACCATTCCCAAAAGTACAAAATATAAAAGAAATGTTTTTCTTTCACCCAAAGCCTAAGAGCATAGTAAGCTATTATACATGTGGCAGTTGGTAAGGCAGACACAGTGGTTTAATTTTAAAAGCATATCGTTTAAACAGAGTAAGATCCACAGAAAACTGTAATTTTATCCAGGTCTCTATGTATTTATTTACTGATATTTTTAGTGGCCATCACATCAGCAGTATGTAGGGAGAAAGGGAGGGAGATTTTTTTTCAGAAAATGTATCAAGAGTTACTAGATCACTGCTTTTTAAATTGTATTTATTTGTTTATTTATTTGCTCTAGAGAGAGATAGAGAGAATGGGCATGTCAGGGCCTCCAGCCACTGCAAACCAACTCTAGACGCATGCACCCCCTTGTGCATCTGCCTTACATGGGTGCTGGGGAATCAAACCTGGGTCCTTTGGCTTTGCAGACAAGTGCCTTAACCACGAAGCCATTTCTGCAACCCCTAGATCACTGCTTTCTAAACTAAGGCCTACAGCCAGTCCCCAAAATATGTATGCAAGACAATACAGACATTGAGAGACATCGCCAAAAAAAAAAAAAAAAAAAAAAAAAAAAGCCTGTGTCACTGTGACTCCTCTGACAATGTGATTTTGTACTCTGTCCCAACATCTCAGATCCCCAGTAGATTAAAACACAAGAAGACAACAGACCAAACCCTCATCACAGATGCTCTGATCTGACCCAGGTGCTTGCAAGTGCTTTCTGGAAAGGGTCAGGGTATATGTACCATATCAAAGTCCCAGCTATTCAACTTGACACCAGGATGGCCAAGAATATATGTAAACCAGTGGATGGCACCATGTTCCGAAGAGTATTTATAGACATTGACATTGGAACTTCATCTTTTTGTTGTTATTGTTGTTGTTTTATTTTGTTTTGTTTTGTTTTGTTTTGAGGAAGTGTCTCATTGTAGCTCAGACTGACCTGAGCTAGAGTCCCAGGCTGGCCTTGAACTCTCAGTGATCCTCCTACCTCTACCTCTTGAGGGCTGGGATTAAAGGCGTGTGCCACCATGCTCGGCTCTGAACTTCATCTTTGCACATGTCACAAAATATTGCTATTGCTTTGATTTTTCACCCTAACCATTTAAAAATGTGAAGCTGTACTTCAGCTCCTGCAGGCCATACATAAACAGGCAGTGAGTGGGCTGGATTTGGCCCTCGGGCAGAGTTAGATGACCCAGCAAGGTTCGGTCTATGACCCAAGGAACCAGCACCAGATGCAATGGCTTCCTAGCCTCTGCTGTGTTCCCTCTCAGTCTCTGGGGTTTCCACTGTCATCTACTTTCACTCTGCAAGTTTGGGTTATTATTCAAGAATACCATCGAGCACTCATAATACTCAGAACATTACGTTTAATAAAGTCCAGAAGGAAAATGTTCCAAGGATCACTGTGGGAATACATTTTAGGATTCACTGTGACCTGCTGGTTAAATAGGGCTGGGGAAATGGCTTAGCGATTAAGGCATTTGCCTGTGAAGCCTAAGGACCACCCCCCGCCCATTCAATTCCCCAGGACCCACTTAAGCCAGATGCGCAAGGGGGTGCATGCGTCTGGAGTTCCTTTGCAGTGGCTGGAGGAGTGCCCATTCTCTCTTTCTCTATGCCTCTTCCTCTCTCTCTCTCCCTCTCTCAAATAAATAAATAAATAAATGAAAATAAATAGTGAAATAAATCAGGTGCAAAAGTATAGCACCACTATTTTTTTTTTTTTTTTTTTTTTGCCTGCATGTTGTGTGGGATCGAATGAGCTCGTGCCAGCAAAACAGAAAATTATTCTGAGTTCTCCTCTGAGGCCATCCTTCTATTGGCCCACGTCACTGTCTCCTCTGGCCTGCCACCATCGTGCCTCCACCACAGTTCTGTCCTTCCATCTCCCTTCATCACCCGACTGGTCTTTCGTCGCATGATAAAGTTCACGTCTAAGGGCTTGCCTAACATTTCCTGTTCCTTTTCCACTAATGTCAAGCCTTTTCCCGCGCCTCACTCAATGCTGGCCACCTATCTGCCGAGGACCTCACCCTGTGCGCCGTGTCTTGGTGAGCCCACAGTTCGAGCTGAAGCTGGTTTTCTGTCTTTTGTTTGCTCGTTCTTCACAAATGCAGCCAGCTTTTGGAAAGAGAAATTACTTGTAGTATTTCAAACTTGGAGAAAGCTTTCATCAAGTCGAGGAAGTTCAGTGTGTTCAAGCTGAAATGATGGGATCGCCTGTCAGAATACGCGTTCCCCTTTTGTTCTGTTGCAAAATGCAAGAGGTTAACTTTTGTACACATGCCATGACATTTTTGGACTAAGTCAAGCTCTCCAAAAAAGTGAGAGCTATGAAACAAACCAGTGTTCAAGGAGACATATCCTTGGAACAGAAACAAGCCCATTAAGACTGTATTTTGAGTAAAGCGTGTTTGATCATACGCACACTGTCTTCCATGTCAGCATTTTAAAGGACGAAGAAACTACACACAAACTGCTCGAGTCCCTTGAGCCATAGCAGTGGCTCACACCTATAAACCCAGCACTCAGGAGGCTGTGGTACGAAGATTTCTATGAGTTCAAGGTCAACCTGGGCTACACACTGAGTTCCAGATCAGCGTGGGCTGGAGTGAGATCCTGTCTCAAAAACCCGGGGTGGGGAGAGTTGGTCCCTCGATTCTATTCTAAATCCATTTCCAAACACAGCAGCTTTTAAAATAGGCATCTTTCTCTTTTTCACCTGAAAGTAGAAATCAGACCATTTTAAATAAGTTCTTGTTTACATTTCATCGCATAGGGGATGTTGTAGTCAGCTTCACACTGCTGGCAGAAAACACCCGACCGAGAGCAGCTTGGAGGAGGAAAGGGTTTATTTTGGCTTACAGACTCTAGGGGAAGTTCTATGATGGCACGAGCAGAGAGTGGACAGCACGTCCTGGCCAACATCAGGTAGACAACAGCAACAGGGGAGTGTGCCCTGGCGCCCTGGCACACTGGCAAGGGGAAGCTGGTTATAACACTCACAAGCCCACCCCCAACATGACATCACTCCAGGAAGCTCCAATTCCCAAACTCCCCCTGGCTGGGGACCCAGCATTCAGAACACGTAAGTAGGAGGATGGCCGTGAGTTTGAGGCCACCCTGAGACTGCATAGTGAATTCCAGGTCAGCCTGAGCCAGAGTGAGACCCTACTTTGAACAACAAACAAACAAACCACAACAACAAAGTGCAGTCTTGTAGTGCAGTCTTGTAGTGCAGTCTTGTAGTGCAGTCTTGTAGTGCAGTCATGTAGTGCAGTCATGTAGTGCAGTCTTGTAGTGCAGTCATGTAGTGCAGTCTTGTAGTGCAGTCTTGTCTTGTAGTGCAGTCTTGTAGTGCAGTCTTGTAGTGCAGTCTTGTCTTGTAGTGCAGTCTTGTCTTGTAGTGCAGTCTTGTCTTGTAGTGCAGTCTTGTCTTGTAGTGCAGTCTTGTCTTGTAGTGCAGTCTTGTCTTGTAGTGCAGTCTTGTCTTGTAGTGCAGTCTTGTCTTGTAGTGCAGTCTTGTAGTGCAGTCTTGTAGTGCAGTCTTGTAGTGCAGTCATGTAGTGCAGTCTTGTAGTGCAGTCTTGTAGTGCAGTCTTGTCTTGTGCAGTCTTGTAGTGTCTTGTAGTGCAGTCTTGTAGTGCAGTCTTGTAATGCAGTCATGTAGCAGTCTTGTCTTGTAGTGCAGTCTTGTAGTGCAGTCTTGTAGTGCAGTCTTGTAGTGCAGTCTTGTAGTGCAGTCTTGTAGTGTCTTGTAGTGCAGTCTTGTAGTGCAGTCTTGTAGTGCAGTGCAGTCTTGTTGTAGTGCAGTCTTGTCTTGTAGTGCAGTCTTGTCTTGTCTCTTGTAGTGCAGTCTTGTAGTGCAGTCTTGTCTTGTAGTCTTGTAGTGCAGTCTTGTAGTCTTGCAGTCTTGTAGTGCAGTCTTGTGTAGTGCAGTCTTGTAGTGCAGTCTTGTAGTGCAGTCTTGTGCAGTCTTGTAGTGCAGTCTTGTAGTGCAGTCTTGTAGTCTCTGTAGTGCAGTCTTGTAGTGCAGTCTTGTAGTGCAGTCTTGTAGTGCAGTCTTGTAGTGCAGTCTTGTAGTGCAGTCTTGTAGTGCAGTCTTGTAGTGCAGTCTTGTAGTGCAGTCTTGTAGTGCAGTCTTGTAGTGCAGTCTTGTAGTGCAGTCTTGTTGTGCAGTGCAGTCTTGTAGTGCAGTCTTGTCTTGCAGTCTTGTAGTGTCTTGTAGTGCAGTCTTGTAGTGCAGTCTTGTAGTGCAGTCTTGTAGTGCAGTCTTGTAGTGCAGTCTTGTAGTGCAGTCTTGTAGTGCAGTCTTGTAGTGCAGTCTTGTAGTGCAGTCTTGTCTTGTAGTGCAGTCTTGTAGTGCAGTCTTGTAGTGCAGTCTTGTAGTGCAGTCTTGTAGTGCAGTCTTGTAGTGCAGTCTTGTAGTGCAGTCTTGTAGTGCAGTCTTGTAGTGCAGTCTTGTCTTGTAGTGCAGTCTTGTAGTGCAGTCTTGTAGTGCAGTCTTGTAGTGCAGTCTTGTAGTGCAGTCTTGTAGTGCAGTCTTGTAGTGCAGTCTTGTAGTGCAGTCTTGTAGTGCAGTCTTGTAGTGCAGTCTTGTGCAGTGTAGTCAGTCTTGTAGTGCAGTCTTGTAGTGCAGTCTTGTAGTGCAGTCTTGTAGTGCAGTCTTGTAGTGCAGTCTTGTCTTGTAGTGCAGTCTTGTAGTGCAGTCTTGTAGTGCAGTCTTGTAGTGCAGTCTTGTAGTGCAGTCTTGTAGTGCAGTCTTGTAGTGCAGTCTTGTAGTGCAGTCTTGTAGTGCAGTCTTGTAGTGCAGTCTTGTAGTGCAGTCTTGTAGTGCAGTCTTGTAGTGCAGTCTTGTCTTGTAGTGCAGTCTTGTCTTGTAGTGCAGTCTTGTAGTGCAGTCTTGTCTTGTAGTGCAGTCTTGTAGTGCAGTCTTGTAGTGCAGTCTTGTAGTGCAGTCTTGTAGTGCAGTCTTGTCTTGTAGTGCAGTCTTGTAGTGCAGTCTTGTAGTGCAGTCTTGTAGTGCAGTCTTGTAGTGCAGTCTTGTAGTGCAGTCTTGTAGTCTTGTAGTGCAGTCTTGTAGTGCAGTCTTGTAGTGCAGTCTTGTAGTGCAGTCTTAGTGCAGTCTTGTAGTGCAGTCTTGTAGTGCAGTCTTGTAGTGCAGTCTTGTGCAGTCTTGCAGTCTTGTAGTGCAGTCTTGTAGTGCAGTCATGTAGTGCAGTCTTGTGCAGTCTTGTAGTGCAGTCTTGTGCAGTCATGTAGTGCAGTCATGTAGTGCAGTCATGTAGTGCAGTCTTGTAGTGCAGTCTTGTAGTGCAGTCTTGTAGTGCAGTCTTGTAGTGCAGTCTTGTAGTGCAGTCTTGTAGTGCAGTCTTGTAGTGCAGTCTTGTGCAGTCTTGCAGTCTTGTAGTGCAGTCTTGTGCAGTCTTGTGCAGTCTTGTAGTGCAGTCTTGTAGTGCAGTCTTGTAGTGCAGTCTTGTAGTGCAGTCTTGTAGTGCAGTCTTGTAGTGCAGTCTTGTAGTGCAGTCTTGTAGTGCAGTCTTGTAGTGCAGTCATGTAGTGCAGTCTTGTAGTGCAGTCTTGTAGTGCAGTCTTGTAGTGCAGTCTTGTAGTGCAGTCTTGTAGTGCAGTCTTGTAGTGCAGTCTTGTTGTAGTGCAGTCTTGTAGTGTAGTGTAGTGCAGTCTTGTAGTGCAGTCTTGTAGTGCAGTCTTGTAGTGCAGTCTTGTAGTGCAGTCATGTAGTGCAGTCTTGTAGTGCAGTCTTGTAGTGTCTTGTAGTCAGTCTTGTAGTGCAGTCATGTGCAGTCATGTAGTGCAGTCTTGTAGTGCAGTCATGTAGTGCAGTCTTGTAGTGCAGTCTTGTGCAGTCTTGTAGTGCAGTCTTGTAGTGCAGTCTTGTCAGTCATGTAGTGCAGTCATGTAGTGCAGTCTTGTAGTGCAGTCATGTAGTGCAGTCTTAGTGCAGTCTTGTAGTGTAGTGCAGTCTTGTAGTGCAGTCTTGTAGTGCAGTCTTGTAGTGCAGTCTTGTAGTGCAGTCTTGTAGTGCAGTCTTGCAGTCTTGTAGTGCAGTCTTGTAGTGCAGTGTAGTGCAGTCTTGTAGTGCAGTCTTGTAGTGCAGTCTTGTAGTGCAGTCTTGTAATGCAGTCTTGTAGTGCAGTCTTGTAGTGCAGTCTTGTAGTGCAGTCTTGTAGTGCAGTCTTGTAGTGCAGTCTTGTAGTGCAGTCTTGTCTTGTAGTGCAGTCTTGTAGTGCAGTCTTGTAGTGCAGTCTTGTAGTGCAGTCTTGTAGTGCAGTCTTGTAGTGCAGTCTTGTAGTGCAGTCTTGTAGTGCAGTCTTGTCTTGTAGTGCAGTCTTGTAGTGCAGTCTTGTAGTGCAGTCTCTTGTAGTGCAGTCATGTAGTGCAGTCTTGTAGTGCAGTCATGTAGTGCAGTCTTGTCATGTGCAGTCTTGTAGTGCAGTCTTGTAGTGCAGTCTTGTAGTGCAGTCTTGTAGTGCAGTCTTGTAGTGCAGTCTTGTAGTGCAGTCTTGTAGTGCAGTCTTGTAGTGCAGTCTTGTAGTGCAGTCTTGTAGTGCAGTCTTGTAGTGCAGTCTTGTAGTGCAGTCTTGTAGTGCAGTCTTGTAGTGCAGTCTTGTAGTGCAGTCTTGTAGTGCAGTCTTGTAGTGCAGTCTTGTAGTGCAGTCATGTAGTGCAGTCTTGTAGTGCAGTCATGTAGTGCAGTCTTGTAGTGCAGTCTTGTAGTGCAGTCTTGTAGTGCAGTCATGTAGTGCAGTCTTGTAGTGCAGTCTTGTAGTGCAGTCTTGTAGTGCAGTCATGTAGTGCAGTCATGTAGTGCAGTCATGTAGTGCAGTCTTGTAGTGCAGTCTTGTAGTGCAGTCTTGTAGTGCAGTCTTGTAGTGCAGTCTTGTAGTGCAGTCTTGTAGTGCAGTCTTGTAGTGCAGTCTTGTAGTGCAGTCTTGTAGTGCAGTCTTGTGCAGTCTTGTAGCAGTCTTGTAGTGCAGTCTTGTGCAGTCTTGCAGTCTTGTAGTGCAGTCTTGTGCAGTCTTGTGCAGTCTTGTAGTGCAGTCTTGTGCAGTCTTGTAGTGCAGTCTTGTAGTGCAGTCTTGTAGTGCAGTCTTGTAGTGCAGTCTTGTAGTGCAGTCTTGTAGTGCAGTCTTGTAGTGCAGTCTTGTAGTGCAGTCTTGTAGTGCAGTCTTGTAGTGCAGTCTTGTAGTGCAGTCTTGTAGTGCAGTCTTGTAGTGCAGTCTTGTAGTGCAGTCTTGTAGTGCAGTCTTGTAGTGCAGTCTTGTAGTGCAGTCTTGTAGTGCAGTCTTGTAGTGCAGTCTTGTAGTGCAGTCTTGTAGTGCAGTCTTGTAGTGCAGTCTTGTAGTGCAGTCTTGTAGTGCAGTCTTGTAGTGCAGTCTTGTAGTGCAGTCTTGTAGTGCAGTCTTGTAGTGCAGTCTTGTAGTGCAGTCTTGTAGTGCAGTCTTGTCTTGTAGTGCAGTCTTGTAGTGCAGTCTTGTAGTGCAGTCTTGTAGTGCAGTCTTGTAGTGCAGTCTTGTAGTGCAGTCATGTAGTGCAGTCTTGTAGTGCAGTCTTGTAGTGCAGTCTTGTAGTGCAGTCTTGTAGTGCAGTCTTGTAGTGCAGTCATGTAGTGCAGTCTTGTAGTGCAGTCTTGTAGTGCAGTCTTGTAGTGCAGTCTTGTAGTGCAGTCTTGTAGTGCAGTCTTGTAGTGCAGTGCCCCACTGGAGACTCTAGAGGGGAGATTGGAAGGACTGTGCTTTCTTCCTTCCCCTGTATTTCATTTTTGCTTTGTTCTAACCACCCTGTTGACTAGTTATTCTTTTCTCTTTGTTACTCAAGTTTAATATGAACAATCCAGTCAGGCCCCTCTCTTCTCTGATGAGACCTTTTGCCTCATGCTAGACCAGAGCTAGAGCATCATCATTGGTGTGAGGCCCATCTGCTGGTGAGGAGGTCGAGGTGGTTGAAACAGGCTCTGTGCAGTTGGTTGCAGAGTCTTGGCTCTGCTCTTTTTGGTAATTGTGTTATGCGCTCGGACCAGAGTAGGTCCTGTGTCTTTACAGAATCATCTCTTTGGAAGAGTCAAAATACTGCGTTTATTTTTCAATTCAGTGTAGTGTGTCTTGTAGTGCAGTCTTGTCTTGGTGCATCTTGAAGTGCAGTCTTGTGTGCAGTCATGTAGTGTGTCTTGTATGCAGTCTTGCAGTCTTGTAGTGCAGTCTTGTAGTGCAGTCTTGTCTTGTAGTGCAGTCTTGTAGTGCAGTCTTGTGTGCATGTGTGTGTGAGTCTTGTAGTGCAGTCTTGTAGTGCAGTCTTGTAGTGCAGTGCCCCACTGGAGACTCTAGAGGGGAGATTGGAAGGACTGTGCTTTCTTCCTTCCCCTGTATTTCATTTTTGCTTTGTTCTTACCACCCTGTTGACAGCAATCCAGTCAGGCCCCTCTCTTCTCTGAGCCAGCTAGACCAGAGCAAGGAGCACCTGCTTGCTCTCACAGAGTCTTGGCTCTGCTCTTTTTGGTAATTGTGTTATGCGCACTGTCAGCCCATCTCTTTGGAGAGTCAAAATACTGCGTGTGTGTGTGGGGGGGTGATAGCCACCAGAGCTGCCTGCTGTGTACTTTCTCAGCCAGCGGAGCAAGGAGCACCTGCTTGCTCTCACCGCGCACTGTCAGCCCCCAGCGAGCTCCTTCAGAGTCAGGCACCCCTTATTAGTGAGCATGCACCCAGATTTGACACAGTCGGCACTTGGCTTCCCCCTTCCCTTCAGCCCAGCCCTTCCTTACTTCATTCATTTCATAATCATGAGCTCGCACACAGGATTGAATTAGGAAGACGCCTTCACGTACTGTTAGAATGAAATCTGGCTGTCGTTAATTAGCTTCATTGAATTCTGACATGGCGGGAAAGGGGTTTCACCAGGGAAGGGTGAAGTCTTCCTTTTTCTTTTTTTTTTTTTTCTCTTCAGGCTGCCAGAATGCCAACTCAGGTTCATTTTCCCAATATTGGAAGCTGTTCATGATAGAGGGAGAAAAAGAAAATGGGTGTGCCAGGGCCTCTGGCCGTTGCGAAAGAACTCCAGACGTACGTGACACTTTGTGCATCTGGCTTTACGTGGGTACTGGGGAGTATCGAATTTCAGTCGTTAGGCCCTGTAGGCAAGCGCCTTAACCGCTGAGCCACCTGTCCAGCTCCTATCTTCTCATTTTAACTGTAAAGTTCTGTGCAAGGTACCTCATGTTTACTCTAACTTGGAATATGTGAAACCCTTCTTCCCTAGACCATAGGAATAGTATCATGTCCGTCACACATGAGGAGCTGGGGTGTAAGAAAGTCATGTTTCCCAGTGCCATGGTGCTAACAGGTGGAAGGTCAGGTCAAATGCAGGTCCATCACAAGTCAAACTGTGGCCCGCAGCTCCCACACCGCCTGCCTAGGTTACACACCTCAGCGACTCTGCCAAGCTTTTGTTATTCCATCTCCAAAATGAGAGTCTGGCCTGTCAGGTCCTTCCCAGCTCTGAACTTCTGTGTTTATGGTTAGTGGAAAGAGACGACCACATTTTACTTTCACATCAATTTATTTGACTTTACATTTAATAGGAATGACCGTATATTTCAAGTTTAAATATATATTTACATATTTCTGTAGTCAGGAATTTAAGATTATATAAACCTTTTTTGTTTTCTCATTTTTCAGGTACTTTGGAATTTTACTGCACTTTTTTTTTTTTTAACATACAATGTTTGCAATGGTAAAGTTGGATATTTTTATTCAAAGTGGATTCCCCTACCCCCATGTTAACACTTCTCGGTGTGCTGATATGAGGTGACAGTGGTGGGACACTAAGACAAACCATAACTAAGAAAGCCACTTGGAAGTTCAACCTTCATGTTTGACCTACACAGTGAGTTAGCTAACCAAGGATTACATTAAGGAGACTGCAGACCTTGGCTCTAAGTCTGTTACTCAAGCCCTCGAACCACTGACTTTTTCTTTCTTTGACTATTTTATTCACTTATTTAATTTACTTATAGGGAGGGGAGAGAGAATGGGCACGCCAGGGCCTCCAGCCACTGCAAACAAACTCCTGACACATAGGCCACTTTGTGCATCTGGCTTTACGTGGGTCCCGGGGAATCAGCATCATTTCGCCTTGCAGGCAAGTGCCTTAACCACTGAGCCATCCCCCCAGCCCTTGCCGGTTTTTATCTCATGGCTTAGACTGGAAGAACATTGCCCATGAGGTTAACATTCCTTCTGCCAGAGCCGGTGGGCCGTGTCGTTCCTGAAGGGAATTGTACCCGTTAGCAACACATGGACACATCTTCGTGTACTTGGCTAAAACCCTTGAAAAACTTTTTGACTCGAAAGAAAACATTTTAAGCCATATAATCCTTGCTTCATTTATTTTTAATGACAGGCCCATTCTGTGGGGTTTCTCTGCATGAACTTACTCAACCTCCTATAAAAGGGGAAAAAAATCTACCTCAGATGTGGAAATTTATTTATTATCTGTTCCACGCTGTTCTTTTCTAAGAACAGTAAGTTTTCCATGTATTTTCTGTATACATAATCATGTTTTTAAGGATTGTGGGCACATTTTTTTGTGAAATTGGCCAAAGCTTAATGATGTATAAAGTTGGAGTTCCTCATATTTTAAATATTTTTTTCAAGAGTCACACAGAAGTAAAGGGAGGAAGAATGACTGGTGGTCTGGTTTGACAAATAACGTTGTGAAATAAACCACTGATATTTTGTAAAGTAAAAAAAAAGAAATCTCAAATCTATTTATTATTATGAAAGTGAGTATTAAAATATTCATCTCGCAGACACCTCAAGGGAACTCCTTAACTAAACTTGTTAATTAATTGGTAAACTTTAATGAGCAATATGATAGACACTCTTCTTACAGAAACTTCTCTGGTTTTTATGCGACAGTTACTTTTATAGGAAAATAAATCTGCAAGGACATTCTGAGACTACATCAGCTGCATGATATGATCATTATAAAAACAAGTAGTTTCATTTGTTGTGAAATGTACATCCCAATTAGTAGAAGTTCAAAAGAGTTGAGATCACGTTTGGCATGCTTTTTTTTTTTTTTTTTTTTCTATTTTTTTTTCTATTAATCTTAAAAGCACCAGAAGTTATGGGTATGGATGAAGTGTGCACGTTTCTTCCCCACCTTTTCTTAAAATCCATAATCACCTTTTTAAAAATATTTTATTCATTTGAAAGAGAGAGAGGATGAGAATAAGGGTGTGCCAGCTCCTCCAGCCACTGCAAACTCCAGGTGCAGGTGCCACATTGCGCATCTGGCAACATGGGTACTGGGGAATCGAACCTGGGTCTTTAGGCTTCACAGGCAAGTGCCTTAACCACTAAGCCATCTCTCCAGCCCCCATAATCATCTTTTAACATAGACACATGCATGTAGCTTGCACGTCTATGTATTGTGAAATAGTCTATGGGCCTTTAACATTGTACTGGAACCTGACTAAAGAGATTAATGCTGACTCTGTGTCACTCTAAGGAACAATGTCCCATGTGGGTGACCTCGCTGGAGCAGTTGTCTTTTTCCTAGCCATCCTGGGAACTTTGACTCTTTTATTTATGTATTTAGTTAGTTAGTTTTATTTATTTATTTGAAAGGGGGTGGGCAGATGAGAGAGAGAATGGGAATGCCTGGGCCTCTAGCCACTGCAAACGAACTCCAGACACATGAACCACCTTACATGGCTTACATGGGTGCAGGAGAATCAAACCTGAATCCTTATGCTTTGTAGGCAAGCACCTTAACTGCTAAACCATCTCTCCAGCACAACTGTGACTCCTTATGAAGTTTGATTTTATTAAATTGCTCAAGTATAAAGAGATTTTTTTTTCTTTCAACATATTAAGAGAATGCACATATGCCATATTTCTATGGGAATTAGGTCACTAATTGATCTGTTTTTAAAATGAAAGCTGGGCCGGAGGATGACTTACTGGTTAAGGCACTTGCCTGCAAAGCCTAAGGACCCAGGTTCGATTCCCCAGTGCCCATGTAAGCCAGATGCACAAGGTGGCTCATGCATCTGGAGTTCATTTGCAGTGGGTAAAGGCTCTGGTGTACCAATTCTCTCCCTCTCTTTCTCCCTCTTTCTCTCCTTCTCTCAAACAAATAAATAAAATATTTTTAAAAAAGAAGCCAGGCATGGTAGCGTACACCTTTAATCCCAGCACTCAGGAGGCAAAGGTAGGAGGATTGCTGTGAGTTCCAGACCACCCTGAGACTACATAGTGAATTCCAGGTCAGCCTGGGCTAAAGTGAGACCCTGCCTTGAAAAACCATAAATAAATAAATAAATAAATAAATAAATAAATAAATAAATAAATAAATAAAAATAAAAGCCAAGTTTAGTGCTGTGGTGTAGGCCTGAAGAGACTGAATGGAGGAATTTGGAGAGTGTGCATCCTGGACAACGTAGCAGGACCCCAACTCTTTGTGGTGTGTATGTGGGTGTGTTTCTTGAATCTGAATCCAGGACCTTGTGTATGCTGGGCAAGCACTCTACTCCCAGCTATATCTCTAGTCCAAGACCTTGACTCTTAAAAAAAAAAAATAATTAACCCATTTTAGTTATCCTTATTCTTTTAACCTGGGTACCCTCAGAATCACAGAATTCTGTTCATAACTTCTAGTCATAACGTGCTTAATCTTAGTGTTAAGATTATTAATCCACAAGCTTCCTATGCAAGCACCATGGGGAAATGTGAGCGATACAGCATCAGGCTTTCTGTTTGCAATGTGAAGTATGATGACTGAATAGTTGCCCAGAAACTCGAGAAGAACTTTAATGGCATTCATAACTAACTCTCATATCAGTAAGATGAAAACTAAGACACAAGCATTGGCCTGGAATCTCAGACTATGAGGAAACACTAAAGGTTGGAAACACTTTGATAAGAAAAAGCACTAGAAAGCATCATTGCTCTTTGTGAAGGGAAAGGTACAGGTTTTTTGGGGGGAAAAATGCCTTTGGGGGGGTCAGTGGAAGGGTATGGGGGAGGGGAACAAAAGAAGGCAGTGGGAACATGGGAGGGGATTGTGATCAAAATATATTATGCACAGGTATGGAAAGTGTCAATAAAAAAGTTTTTAAAAATGTGTTTTTCTTCACCATGATGATGCTGCATTTGGAGCACTTCTCAACCCTAATATGTTAGGGTGCTAAAAGTATTTTTACCTTTGGGTCGTTGAGAGAAGTGTCTTCTAGAAGAAATACACCAAGATTCCACTCGGGTGCAAGTCTCAGAAGACGCACTAGGGTATATGTTGTCTGCGTGGAAAATCAAGATTCCCATAACCATAGAAAAGTGAAGCCGGGTGTGGTGGTGCATGCCTTTAATCCCAGCACTCGGGAGGCAGAGGTAGGAGGATCACTGTGAGTTCGAGGCCAGACTGAGACTACACAGTGCATTCCAGGTCAGCCTGGACTAGAGTGAGACCCTACCTTGAAAGACAGAAAGAAAGAAAGAAAGAAAGAAAGAAAGAAAGAAAGAAAGAAAGAAAGAAAGAAAGAAAGAAAGAAAGGGAAGGAAGGAAGGAAGGAAGGAAGGAAGGAAGGAAGGAAGGAAGGAAGGAAAGGAGGGAGGGAGGGAGGGAGGGAGGGAGGGAGGGAGGGAGGGAGGGAGGGAAGGAGGGAAGAGAGAGAGAGAAAGGAAAGGAAGGAAGGAAGGAAGGAAGGAAGGGAGAAAGAAGGAAAGAGAGAGAAGGAAAAGTGATTCCAAGTGACTGATCGCGATTGCCTGTGCATACCCAGGTAGTAAACTGAGGCTGATGTCATCAGACAGCAAAGTGATGACTCCAAGAATTTTTTTTTTTTTTTTGAGGTAGGGTCACACTCTGGCCCAGGCTGACCTGGAATTCACTCTGTAGTCTCAGGGTGGCCTCAAACTCACGGTGATCCTCCTACCTCTGCCTCCAGAGTGTTGGGATTAAAGGAGTGCACCACCACGCCCAGCATTTTTTAAAAAAATTTCTTTATTTGTAAGCAGAGGGAGAGAGAAGGAGAGAGGGGGAGAGAACGGGGACACCAGGGCCTTTAGCCACTGCAAACAAACTCTAGACACATGTGCCACTTTGTGAGTACTGGAGACTCAAACCCCGGGTTCTTAGGTTTTGCAGGCAAGCGCTTTAACCGCTGAGCCATCCCTCCAGCCCCAATAATTTTTTTTTTTACGTTAACCCTTGCTAAGAAGGCAAAAGAAACATCTTGGCAAGAGGTTGCTGTGTGAAAAATCGTGAAAAGGTTACTGGCAGGAAAAGTTGTGCTGAATGTTTTGAAAATATGATTTCCTCATTCTTTACCCAGAAAATGTCAGAGTGCTCACTCATACGTGCGAGCAGGGAGAGCGCCTGACGCAGGCACACACTTCTATCTTCATGAGAATGAACTTGAGCCCTGATCTAATCTTGATAGGAATGGTCACGGGAATGCGGCTGATGTCACCACCGTCCCACTTGTGCGTGGTTCGGTCCAGAAGTTTCTTAAAGCATCTCTCCACTACCCTTGTTCTTGTCCCCCTCCCCCATAGCCTACCTGTGGTGACAACAAATACTTATTTGTGCATTTTTCATCGGAGGGCTTTTCTCTCAAGTATTTTAAACAT
Organism: Orientallactaga sibirica; assembly: GCA_036365145.1. Classification (NCBI taxonomy): domain Eukaryota; kingdom Metazoa; phylum Chordata; class Mammalia; order Rodentia; family Dipodidae; genus Orientallactaga; species Orientallactaga sibirica. The sequence goes on along the minus strand of JAEOAD010000054.1, from coordinate 4,665,221 downwards.
TGTTTAAACTCCTGACCCAAGAATTGTTCTAGAAAGAAGAGGAAGGGGATGTAGATATTGTTTTTTTTATTATTATATTTATTTGAAAGAGCAAGAGAGGGAAAGAGGTAGACACACACAGAGAGAGAAAGTGAGAGAGAGAGAGAGAGAGGGCCTCCAGCCACTGCAAATGAACTCCAAACGCATGCACCACCTTGTGCATCTGGTTGACATGGGTCCTGGGGAATCGAACCCAGGTCCTTTGGCTTTGCCTGCAAACACCTTAGCCGCTAAGCTATCTCTCCAACTCGGCTGTAGATATTCTGAAAACTAAATGAACCTTTTTTTTTAAATATTTTATTTTATTTTATTTTATTTATTTGAGAGAGAGAGGCAGAGAGAGAGAAAGAGAAAATGGGCACACCAGAGCCTCCAGCCACTGCAAACAAACTCCAGACGCATGTGCCACCTTGTGCATCTGGCTTATGTGGATTCTGGGGAATTGAACCGAGGTACTTGGCTTTGCAGGCAAATGCCTTAACCACTAAGCCATCCCTCCAGCCCCTAAATGAGCCTTTTAAACCTCACATCATTCTGTATGTGAGTGTGCGTGCACGCACATGCGTGTGCTCCTTGTATTCCCCTATAGCCCTTTATCTCTGAGACATTCAGGACACCTGTGGTTAGGACTAGAAGGTCATTTTGTAATTGGTCACCATGCCAGAGGCACAAGTCACTGACATGGGGGCTCAGTGGTTTGTTGTTTTTTTCTTCTTCACTTCTGTCAGGTCTGCATTCCCTTGGGGAACTTTGTACCCAGAGTATTGAGTTTTGTGTTGATTATTTTCCAAGCATGTGTTTTCTGCATTCCTATTTTATGGTTCCCTGCAAAAGAGGAACAGTTTCTTTCCTGACTTGGTTTGGGTTTGATTAGAAATGTTTGGTTGGGATTAGTTTGGTCTTTTCAGAGTAAGGCAACCGAGAGGTAGCCGAGGGCGGAGCACCCAGCTAGGGTGTAGCAGGCCAGAGCTCTCCCAGCTGTTCCTGCCCCCGCCAGCAATGGAACTCTCCTTGCTCAGAGCCCTTGTCCTCAAGTTTTATGCAGATGGAGTGAGAAAACTGGGCCACCATCCCTAAGTGAATTGCAACAGTCTGCATTCCTTGATAGGAACAAGGTCAGCAGCGATCGAATACTTTAAAAGCATTATTTCTAGTGCCCACAGCAACCCTGAAAGCTGGGTGTTAATTTTCAGAATAACAAGAAAAAGGTTTGCTTCCTGTCATACAGGGAGCAGATGGCTAAGCCACAACTAAAACCTAGGTTGCCCCAGTCTCCTGCAACTGGCCCAATATTCCGATTTTCCAAACTAGACAGTTGTATGGTAGTTATGTTTGTTTGTTTGTTTGTGTCTTTCTTTCTTTCTCTCTTTCTTTCTTTCTTTCTTTCTTTCTTTCTTTCTTTCTTTCTTTCTTTCTTTCTTTCTTGTTTGTTTTGTTTTGTCTTTCTTTCTTCTTTCACTTTCTTTCTTTCAGGCTTTCTTGTTTGTTTTCACTGTCTGTAGTCCCAGGGTGGCCTTGAACTCACAGTGATCTTCCTACCTCTGCCTCCCAAGTGCTGGGATTAAAGGTATGCGCCACCATGGCCCAGCCTGCTTTCTAACCTCGTGGATTTTTTAGGCACGTTGTCTAACCTCTTTGTGAGTGTCGTTAACCTGTGACATGACGCATGTGATGAGACATGACATCTACATCATAAAGTCATTGAAGGCTAATGCCCCAAAGTGGAAAACACACAAAAGTGGAGTGGATAAAAGAGAGACTGAGTGGGAAGGAGAAGGGATGTGATGGAGAGCGGAGTATCAAAGGGGAAAGCGGGGGTGGGGAGGGGGTATGTGTGAATGAAAGTTGTCAATAAAAATAAATAATTTTAAAATTGAGGGACATAAACAGTAGTGTTTGCCCCGGCTGCTGCTTATATAGCACAGTAGCCTTACTTCTAGGAAAACAGACCTAACGTGAAGATACTTACTTAAAACACTTGTTTTATATTCAGATATATATCCAGTTCTTGCGTAACTGATTTCTTATGCTTGTTTGTTTGTTTCCTCTTCTCTAAGTTTATGAACAAGTCTCTGGGATTATCTAGGGTTTGTAGTTTTGTTGCTGTTTGCTTTTGGGGAGATATGGCTACCAACATGCAAATAAGATGCGAGTAAATTCCTGGCTGCTGCCAGTTGGCCCCCTCTATCCCGAAATTGTCGCGGCAATCCAGAAAACATCCCGCCACATTTCAAAGGTCTCTCTCTACAGCTCCCCGGGGCTCACTGTCCGCTGGGCGCTGTCTCGGGCACTGACGTCTTAGGTGTTTGCAGTGTCTTTCTTTAGAGAAATAGGAGGCCCGTGCTAGAGCCGAAGAACGGCACAGGCTAGCGCCCTCTGTACAGGGAAGGTTTGATTCTGTGCGGTAGTCAGCCGGGAGCTGATCAAGAGTCTGCTGATATTTATTTTCTAGTCTGTCAATAACTTCAATCACTGCCTATATCTTCACTATATCTTGCCCTCACGTGCCTGTGTCTGCCTACTGAGGGTCACTGCTTCTGAAGAGGGCGGGTGTAAAGAAAACAGCGCCCTCAGTAAGTGGGAAAGTGCTAGGAGGGGAGTGCATTTACTGTCCAAGTGGCACCAAGTGGCCTTGGATTATTTAATAGATGTTTTCACAGTCACTTCAGCGACTGACTTCTTCACTCCCAGACTCCTGTGCTGCGTCCAACCGAGTAGTCAAGGTGCCTCCGTTGTGACCCCTTCTCTTCCCACGCCTTCTCATTCTACAGAGTTCTATGTCTTTGTTTTTTTTTTTTTAATTATTTATTTATTTGAGAGAGAGAGAATGGGCTCACCAGGACCTCTAGCCACTGCAAACAAACTCCAGATGCATGAGCCACCTTGTGCATCTGGCTTACATGGGACCTGGAGAATGGAACCTGTGTCCTTAGGCTTTGCAGGCATGTGCCTTAACCGCTAAACCATCTCTCCAGCCCTCTATGTCTTTCTTAAAGACATTTCTGGGGGGAAAAAAATGCCACCTCTAGGAAAGGGCTCTGAATTCGCCCATGTGAGAACATTCTTCTGCATCATTAGTCCAGTTTTTTTTTTTTTAAATCAGATCCTAGCCATCCTTGTGCCAGCACTTTGTAACCATGGGATTGTGACCAGTGTGAGCTTTGCATGCCGGGCAGTAAACCTAAAGAAAGACATATACTGTGCATTACACACTATCACTGAAGGACTTTTGCTTTGAAGCCCAGTGTGAACACTTAATTTTTATTTGCTATTATAAAAGAGTCTCTTTGAGCTGACAAATATGAAAATATGACTGTGGTTTGGGCAGACGTCCAGAAACTTTAGAGAGAATGATGGCTTTATCTTTTGAAAGCCCTCTGACTACTGCATTATTCTTTTAATAGATGGGAGAATGGGTAATAACACCCTTCAAGGCCTGCTTCAGCTGGAACTGGGCTTCCTGCGGACAGTAGGGGGAAAGATGTAATATGTGTGGAGTGGTGAGCATTGAATGCACATTTATTTAAATCTCCAGTCACTGGGCAGCTGCGAAGTTTATTGAAGAGTTCTGGGTGGCCAGGTTTCTATTGTTTTCTCAATTTATAGACTGTCCCCCTGGGACTTCAGTGAAGCAGTAAGTAAGTGTGTTTAAGTAGATATGCGGTTTTACATGCCTACTATTTCTCATGACGTGACACAGAGGAAGCCTTGAGCTTGCTGGAAGCTTTACCAGCATCTAGGGATTCTCTGTCTGTCTCGTAGCCCTGCACAGATGTGCCCACCTTCAAGTCCACAGGAATGCAGGGGCAGCATGCCACATCATGTTCTGCTGCGACAAATAAAGATTTTACAACACCCCAGAGGGAGTATTTTCAGCTAACTACATGCGATGATCACAGGAAACATTGCCATGTGTTTATCAGAAGTCTCTTACTAACTAGTTCTCGTAAGTCTTCATATCAATGTAAAGCCCCAGGTGAAATCTTAATCTTTTTCATGAAAATTGCCAAAAATAAAAGAAATTATTTTACTAATTTGGACTGTTTTGGGGGTTAGCACTTAAGGAATTTTACTCACACAGCACTCATTTATGGAACCTTGGGAATATTCAGAACTTAAATTTAGTCTCTGGGCATCACTATTTAGTCCGGATTTTGGAAATATCTTACAGATATGACTGTGAAAACATGTGAGACCGGTAACCAGCCTCTAAAACTGAACTGAGCAACTTGGAAGCAAGCACCCTCACTAGGAGAGAGTGTCAGAGCTCATGGGTGAACATCCTGTTATTCTCCAATGGTTTTGTGTCAACTCGACTGAACCAGGAAGGGTTTTCTCCCGGTGTCAAGTTGCGTGAGCAAATGCTGTGAAATACATGTGATAGGAAAGAAGGACAGGAACCAGCCCGAGAGGGGTACAGGGCCACAGGGAGGACAGTGAGGGAAGGAGTGAATGAGCAAAGCATAATGACACACGTGCGTGAAAGTGACGGGAACCCATTGCTTTTTCAGTGATAATACAAGTACATTACAAATCAATGCAAATACAATTCACAAGTAAAATATTAATTTAAAAAAATAGGGGCTGGAGAGATGGCTTAGCAGTTAAAGCACATGCCTGCAAAGGCCAAGGACCCCAGTTCGGTTCTCCAGGATCCACGTAAGCCAGATACCCAAGGTGGTGCATGCATCTGGAGTTTGTTTGCAGTGGCTAGAGGCCCTGGTATGCCCATTCTCTCTCTCTCTTAAATAAATAAGTAAATAAATAAAATAATAAACTCTCTCCTCCCATCCTATGTCTTTTTTTCTCTCCTAGATGGTGTAATTCTTTTCTCACAAGGGTAATGTTGATTTTGGTCGGTAACTTGCAGAACATGAACCAAATGGCTGCTGTTTTGGGAAAAAGACCCTGAGCTCTGTCTTTGTCCCAAGAAGCAATGTCTGAAAGTATAAGTGGATTCAGGCATCATGGCCCACGCCTGTCGTCCCAGCACATAGGAGGTTAGATGCACAAAGATCACGAGTTTGAGGCCTATGTAGGCTGTAGTAAAACCTTGTCTAGCCGGGCGTGGTGGCGCACGCCTTTAATCCCAGCACTCAGTAGGCAGAGGTAGGATTGCCGTGAGTTCGAGGCCACCCTGAGACTACAGAGTGAATTCCAAGTCAGCCTAAGCTAGAGTGAAACCCTACCTCAAAAAACCAAAGAAAAAGAAAAGAAAAGAATTGGCCATTGGGCTTCAATTTTCCTTCACCCCTGTCTGGACTCCTGTGGTTTTCCATGCATCCTTTTCTCCGAAGTCTCACATTTAACCTCAGTTTGAGAGTTGCACTGGCCACCTTTGTCTCTGCAAGCCACTCATCCGATCGCAAGGTCTTGGTTAACGTGTCACACTGGCACCGCGTCAAGCATTACCTGGGACTAAGGTAACGGTTGATGAGAAAGGCCACCGGAGCTCTCTGCTTCCAAATCTGACTGTCTCCCAGTGCTGGATCAAGGCTCGCTGTCTTCCAGAATGTTTATAATGTCGTTGCACCGCTTCACTGGCGTAAATTTGTCCCTCCAGATGGCGATCTGCTTACCACGGTGTTTTTTTTTTTCTTTCTTTCTTTTTTTCTTTTTTCTTTCCTTCTTGCTTCCTTGTCACTTAAAAGGCCTGGGACTGGAACTACTAGGTCCATTTTGTCACTGGTCTTTGTGCTAAAGCTGAAAGCCATTGGCTAAGTCTTCTAAGAGAGGGGACTGTTGGCAAGGCAGGGGCTGGAGGCGTTGCTCAGTTCCGCTTGGTTTATACTCACTCTCTTGGAGGAGGTTTTACCCAAAGTATGCTAAGATTAGTTTTCTATGCCTCCTCTCACCTTCCCCAAAAACATATGTTTTCTGCATCCTTTATCCTGGTTCTCTTTTAATCATCAGACGTTCTCTTCCTGATAAAGGTTATGTTTGTTTGAAAATGCTCGTGGTGATCAGTGCTTTTTGCTTGTTTGGTTTTGAGTGGTGGAGCACTGTGTAGGCTCCAAGGCTTCCTCTTCATTTACAAAGTGAACACAAACAAGACTGAGATTCGGCACAGTATGGATTAGTTTCCAGAAGGCATGCCTGCTACGAAACAATCGATTTGAATGGTAGCCTAAGGCCATACATGGTTTAGAGTAGGCCTCACCTATCAAATATGTCTTTTTTTTTAAAAAAAATATATTTTATTTATTTATTTATTTGAAAGAGAGAGGAAGAGGCAGAGAGAAAGAGAGAATGGGCATGCCAGGGCCTCCAGCCACTGTAAATGAACTCCAGATGCATGTGCCCCCTCGCACATCTGGCTTACATGGGTCCTAGGGAATCAAACCAGGGTCCTTAGGCTTCACAGGCAAATGCCTTAACTGCTAAGCCATTTCCCCAGCCCTCAAATACGTGTTTTAATTAAATACCTACTGAGCCAGGTACACAGGGAGTTTGGGAGATATACAGGGCGGGAACCTGGTTCTCCAGCCTGTCAACACACAAACCCTGTCTCCTGAAGACGAGAGAGGCGCGCGGTGGGCTCCAGTAAGAAGGAATGAGATGCGTTACCTCCAGTCTCACCATTTTGTTTGTTGGGTTTGTCTGCTGTGGAGGATATCGCAATGTCCTTCTCGTATCATTGCTGTGGTAAATGGTAGAAGTAAGCCAAGACACTCAAAAACTAGGGAGAGGAACGCGGTGCTTGCTTCTAAAGATATTTCTGTGTCTGACCTTCAGAGGAAGATCCAATGTGCTTGTCTAAGGCTGAGCTGTTCTCAGCTAAAATATCTACCAATTAAAAAAAAAACTAAGCTTTCTAAAGCTTCGTAAAGGACTACATGAAGCACACCAACTTGACAGACTTATCTGACCCCCTCCTTACATCCTAAACTGTCTCAGCAGAATAAATGACAGCACGTGTGCTCTAAATAGTCCCAAGTTGTATGCTGTATGCATGTTTAATTGATGAGAGCATTCATGTGACAATCAGTGTGTGACGTCCTGGTAGCAGGTGCCCTGTTCGGGTAGATGCTGCACCTAAGGCTCCAGGAAAGATTAAATTTGGGAGACTTGTTCCTAAATGATTTATAGATTAGATCATGCCTGTTGGTTATTAATAATATAGCTATCAGTAATTGTTTTGTTCCTTTGTAAGCCAAATAAAGCCATGACTACCCACCCACATTCGTAAGGGTTAAATGATGACATTATATGTAATCACAAGAGATGACTTCATGCTTGTATCTTTCCCTTCCCTCACTTGTCGGATCCATCATCGATTCCAGTGGAATACAGAAGGCAAATCCAATGTCTATTCCTCATGGAAGGGGGCTGGAGAAATGGCCCAGCGGTTAAGGCACTCGTCTGCAAAGCCCAAGGACCCAAGTTCAGTACCCATGTAGAGCCAGATGCACAAAGCAGCTCTTGCATCTGGAGTCCGATGCAGCAGCTTGAAGCCCTGGTGCCCTCATTTCTGTCTGTCTGTCTCTGCTTGCAAATAAGTAAAATAAAAATATTAAGAAAAATCGTCACCATTACCAGTCGACTTTCAAAAATATCCTCCTTAGGGCTTGGAGAGATCGCTTAGTGGTTAAGGCCTTTGCTTGCAAAGGACCCTGGTTCAATTCCCCAGGACCCACGTAAGCCAGATGCACAAGGGGGTGCATGCATCGGGAGTTTGTTTGCAGTGGCTGGAGGCCCTGGCATGCCCATTTCTCTCTCTCCCTTTTTCTCTCTCTCAAATAAATAAATAAAATATTTTTTTAAAAATCCTCCTGGAATGTTGCATGACCTTATGTTTGTTCGTTACTGATATAGCTCTGAAATTACTTCTAAGTCCCCAGAGCGGGACCTCCTGCCACCTTTCTCACAAATGTCTCTCTTGCATGGAAGGCAAGTGGTGTTTCTTTCATCTGAGCCATGCTGGTTTCCTTCTTTGCTTACGCCAGACTCTCCAGGTATTTATACCACTGAACCTTAGCTCAAGACTCCAGTGTAAATTTCCTGGCTTCCCATTAGCACTTAACATAAAACAACCTGCCATGAATGGAGCCACCTGTGCTAAGAACAGACTGTAAAGGTTCTCACGAGACTTCAGGTGTAGCAACAAGTATACTATACCCATAACTGAACTTATAACCCCACTTGTATGTATATTTCCCTTCTATGAAGCAGAGGAACACAAGCTCCAGCCTGACCTGGAATTCACTATGTAGTCTCAGGGTAGCCTTGAACTCACGGCAATCCTCCTACCTCTGCCTCCCAAGTGCTGGGATTAAAGACGTGCGCCACCACGCCTGGCCACTATACTTTTTTATATCCCATATTCTGTCTCTCTTGGGCCTTAAGAATGGGTAAGTTGGGGCTGGAGAGATGACTTAGCGATTAAGGCCTTTGCCTGCAAAGTCCAAGGATCCCAGTTCGATTCTCCAGGACCCATGTGAGCTAGATGCACAAGGGGGCGCATGTGTCTGGAGTTCGTTTGTAATGGCTGGAGGCCCTGGTGTACCTATTATCTGTCTCTCTCTCTCTCTCTTAAAATAATAAATAAAATATATTTTTAAAAAAAACGAATGGGTACCTTGGCTGAGAAGCCAAGCACCTTAGCTCTCTATCCTGACTCACCCAGCCTGGTGGTCCCTTGCCCCTACGTCATCACCTACGGCTACGTTCCAAGTCAGGACCAGTGTCATCAGATAAGTGAAGTGTCTTTGAGGAACTAAAACGAAATTCACTTCAGATAGTGGTAGATGAGCTATTATTAAAATCATTACCTGTTTCTGATTGGTTCAAAAAAACCAGTCATGACTTTCTAGTGTACATGTACAATGAGCAAATGATGTCGGATGCAACTGAAGTGTGTCTATCTTTATAGCAGTCCTTGAGCTGTGAAAAGGGCACAGAGAATAATTGGGACTTTTCTTTGACCCATAAAAGAAATACTTTTTCAAGCTTTGCTTCCCTCAAGTGACTCCAGCCATCGAATACTCCGTGTAATTCTTGACTTCTTAGGGCAAGGCATTTAGCGTTAAAATACTCCCATTGAGGAGCAATAATATTTACCCTCGTTTCATCCCCCTCCCCTCCTCGTTTCTATCTAACCAATCCGCTTGCTTTTGCGTATTCATTTTTTCAGTGTATTCCCTATGTGGAATGCCGATCTAAACAAAAGTTAGGTGGTTTTGATAAGTGACACGAAGAGAATTGTTTCCTCTTGATTTCATAAAAGCTTTAAAGATCATCTTTCTCAGATTCTCTGTATTTCTGTTTACAGAGAAAATGAAATCCTCAAGTATAAATATGTGGGCTGTGTACAAACTGGCAAATTCATTAGTCGTAAAGTGACATCCACGCTCTCGTGGGTGTTGAAACGACACCATTTTTACGGTAGGAAGTTATTCCATTGTGAACGCAGAGTGGGCGCCAGCTAGCACATGAGTTGTGTGGGGTACAAACATATGAAGGTGACAGGCGAGACAGTAATCCCCTGCCAAGAATAATATGATTTTCTTTCTTGAACTAATCACCACACAGCCACTTCCTAGAATAACAAGGGCTTTATAATCATTTTATTTTCAAGTTTAGCCCAAATATATCGAGAGAGGAGGGAAGATGAGGGGGAGCAAGAGTATGAATATAGGGAGGAGGAAAATGAGAGTGTGAGTGGACATTGAGGATCATTTGCAGAATTTAGCTAACTGTGTAAACCCTCACAGTTCGACCGAAGTTTATGCCACACACGTATAAATGGTATTTGGAAAAAAAAAAAAACCTTTTCTCTCTTTTAACCCTGAAACAATCCACTCGGTTGAATCCTAGATGTATGTATACTTCCTGAAAGATTGGAGAACTTGAAATGAAAGGAAATTGCTGAGAAACTGAGTGATCTTTGTAGACTGATCATGGCCTGAATAGTGCCAGTGACTTTCCCCAGGCGACTTAACATTAAGTCCGTAATCAAATAAACTCGATGCAAGTGTTGTTCTTAAAACACAGCCCTCACTTTATGTCCAAGCTACTTAAGAAAGCATAAATCCATCCCCATATCGCCAACATATTTTGGCATTCAAAGTCCCATGTCTTAACGATAATCCCAGTCCTGTCTCAAATCCCGTGTCTTCTGTGAAGGTTCCAGGAACCTTAGCCACCGTCAGCCTGTCTCACGCTGAGAGCAAGAGTGAGGGTCAGTCATATTGTCCACTTGGCCTCAGTGTCCTCTGCATGCGGTTTCTCCCTGACCTGCCCAATGCCTTAGTGGCTACATGCCGTTATTATCATCATCTAATACACGGGCACCGAGAGCTCAGGGGAGGTTAAGCAAAGCACCACAGTTGTGCAGTTAGCAAAGGGCAAAGCCAGAATTAGGACATAGGGACCTCTGTGCTAGAGACTGGCCGCAGCCCTCGTACCTGTGTGCCTCTGCCTGATGATCTGTTTTCACTTGATTTTTGCCTGTTTCTGTATCCTCTGTGTTACGTAATTTTGCATTTGTGCTTCCAAACACCTCCACCAAGAACCTTAGCTTCTTCTCCATGCTATTTTTTTTTACATATTTTTAGTATTTGTTTATTAGAGAGAGAGAGCGATTGGGCACACCAGAGCCTCTAGCCACTGCAAATGAACTCCGTACGCATGCACCACCTTGTACTCCTGGCTTAAGTGGGTCTTGGGGAATTGAACCTGGGTCCTTAGGCTTCACAGGCAAGCGCCTTAACGGCTAAGCTATTTCTCCAGCCCTCTAAGCTATTTTTTGGTTTTTTTTTTTTTTTTTTTTTTTTCGAGGTAGGGTCTCACTCTGGCCCAGGCTGACCTGGAATTAACTATGTAGTCTCAGGGTGGCCTGGAACTCACGGCGATCCTCCTACCTCTGCCTCCCGAGTGCTGGGATTAAAGGCGTGCGCTACCACACCCAGCTCCTCTAAGCTATTTTTGAGGGAGCAGAGAACATAGTCCAGACATACAATGTATTGCGTCTATGACCAGTGTCCACAGGACTGTGCTGAACTGTGATGGAAAACGGCCAAGATGAGAGAGGGAAGTTTGGTGAGGCCACACTCTGGTCCACTTCATGGAGAACTCATCCTTTCTGCCTCCCAATTAAAGGCGTGCGCCACCACGCCCGGCCTTTCATGGAAAATCTTTAAAGGTGTGGTAGCAGAGAAGGTAGACTGAGGCAGGTGCTTCGACAGGATGCAACAGAATCAAATGAAGAACCAGTCACAGAAAAGAGGTTGTGGCTAGTGGAAGAGAAAGTACAGTGGGGGCAGCGCATGTATGTTTGTGTGTGTGTGTCTGTCTGTCTGTCTGTCTATCTAAGTCACACGTGTGAGCTATGTGTAGAATTGAGCTGGGCAGGAGTAGGGTCCATAGACATTAAAGGAATGTCCAAGCTCCATGCTCCAGAGACTCAGAGCTAATGATGGTATTGAGAGAAGGATGTTGGTAAAGAAAGACATTTGAGTTTGATGCGCTGTGTTGGGTTTCTAACAATGCGCTCAGGCTGGAGAGATGGTTTCATGGTTAAGGTGCTTGCCTGTGAAGCCTAAGGCACCAGGTTCGATCCCCCAGAACCCATGTATGCCAGATGCACACCATGCCGCAAACGTCTGGAGTTCGTTTGCAATGGTTGGAGGCCCCGGCGTGCCCTTTCTCTCTCTCTCCCTCTTTTTCTGTCAAATAAATAAATAAATAATAAAAAGGATATCCTGTAGCAAATTCCGGTGGAGGGATAAAAGAGCATTAGTACTGGGAAAGAGAAAAGATCCCTGAAGCTGGATGTACGCTAGCTTTGTGTGTGAAGAGTTTTTGGAATTGGATGTTAGTGTCGGTGGAGTTGTTACTCCGATAGAGAGGGGCTGGCTGGGTATTTGTACCGTGCCTATTTCTTTCCCTTCCTCTTCAGACAGAATTCCTCAGGTGGGTCCTGCTCACCACGTGAGGAAGACAAGTGGTTGCCACGGGGAGGGCGCAGGTGTGGTTAGACGAGACAACCCCAATGGAAGCAAGGACTAGCAGTGTGGACATGGTCATTCCAGAAAGCAGTGGACCATGTGGACGCCAGGCCCACTCACCTTGGGTTTAATCATTTTACCCACTGGGTCCCCTGTCTTTCCAACGCTTAGCCAGAGAGGGGCTGAATGAGGTGATGTGTAAGCCTCCTTCTGGCTGTACAATTCTGGCTCTAAGAATATCTTTTTTCCATATCAGTTCTTTGGAATGAATCTTATTTTCACTTCATCCAAGCAGTTTTAAAATGCTGTTTAGAATAATTAAAGTAACACTAAGAAAGATTGAAAAGCAATCAGCCAAATTGTGAATATCTCCCATCATGTCGTTTATACGACAATCTGCTAAAAAAAAAAAAAAATTAGGCTAATAAAAGAGAGAATTAACCAAGCGAACTGCTTTTTAAGAAAGCTGAGGAGCCTGAAGGCAGCTTTCCAAGTGTAGCTGCCGCGCAGCTGCTCTAAGTCAAGGTGGGCCTGGGCTGCGGAAATCGACACGGCGTCAGACAAAATCCTCTCTCCCTCCTGACACTTTTACGTCCTGCTTCCATGCAAGTCATAACCTCAGGAAGAGGACGCACAGTCGCGTCTCATGTCTCTCCAGCCCCCGGCTTCCTAATTGAAATTTCTCATCCATCACTTTACAGGTAAGATCGGAAACTTGTGCCAATCTGTGGATATCTTTCAACCGAGCCATGTTTGACTGGCCAGTAAAATAATCAGGCTTTTAAAAGAAAATGAAATACATAAATAAATAAAACCTATTTGAAAATTAAAACGAGGTTTTTTTTTTTTTTTTTTTTTTTTTTTTTGGCTATTAGCAGATTTTTGTTTGGGCACACCTAAGAATATACCAGAAAGACTACCTCAGTCTAGGTTCCTATAAAACAGTCGCCTTTTAGTCAATGATGCTTCGTGCATTTAACAGCTTCCAGGATGTGCAATCCATCACCGGCTCTCAAAGATTATTTTACCAAGTAGCCTCTCACAGGGGTTGAGGCAGGGAACAGCCAGGCCCCTTAAAAGCAGCTGCACCCTATTTTATGCAGATGTAAAGTTTTATGGTCTTCAGAGTGAGCTCACAAGCAGGACCTTGTGTTTCAAGTTGGGGAGATGGGAGGGTTTTGCTTCTCAGGTGTGGAAGGTGGCGGGATGCGTGTTTTGACCTACGTGAGTGAGTTTCCTTGGGCCTGGATCTGGCTAGCGGGGTGAGAAAGACCAGAGCTTGAGTGATGAAGAGGGGGCTCACTGTCTAACGCATGTTCAGCCTAACGCTTCATCAGCACATGACTAGAACCCTATTTACCTCTAGAAGGCTGCCTTTTGTGCGTCAGCTCTCAAATTAGTCGCAAGTTTCATTTAAGTCTTTGTAATTTTTTTAATGTATAATTTGTTTTGTTTTGCTTTGTTTTTCAAAGTAGGGTTTCACTCTAGTCCAGGCTAACCTGGAATTCACTATGTAGTCTCAGGGTGGTCTTGAACTCACGGTTATTCTCCTACCTCTGCCACCACGCCCGGCCTAATGTATTGATAACTTCTATATTTACAGACAATAAACCATGATATTTCCCTCCCCTCCCCTACTTCCCCCTTCACAACTCTGCTCTCCATCATATCCCCTCCCTCTCTCTGTTAGTCTCTCTTTTAATTTGATGTCATCATCTTTTTCTCCTCTTATGAGGGTCTTGTGAAGGTATTGCTAGGCACTGTGAGGTCATGGATATCGAGGCCAATTTCTGTGGTACCCTTCCTTTGGCTCTTACATTCTTTCTGCCACCTCTTCTGCAATGGACCCTGAGCCTTGGAGGGTATGATAGAGATGGTTCAGTGCTGGACACTCCTCCATCACTTCTTCTCAGCACTATGTTGCCTTTTGAGTCATCCCAGTGGTCATTGCCATCTGAAAAGAGAAGCTTCTCTCAGAAGTGAGAGTAGCATTAATATATGAATATGAAAATTAAGTGTAGTGAGCATAATATATGCATTTAACCAGACAAGAGTAGGCTTTATACCCGTAAGGCACATGACCTCCCCTGCCATAGGCTTTTGATTAGGTTTTCAGTACAGGCATGTATTTTCTTTACAATTTCCCAGAACTGCCTGTATACAGAAGGCAGCCAATGGGGGCCAGTCAGCCTGTCTCAACATTGACTGAGCACTGCTCTGCTTGAATGTTCCTAAGGGAATGCGGACTTTTCAGGTTGTTTTTGCATATCTGTTTTTAAAATATATTTTATTTATTTATTTATTTGAGAGAAAGAGGGAGAGAATGGGGGCGCCAGGGCATCCAGCCACTGCAAACTAACTCCAGATGTGTGCCCCCCCTTGTGCATCTGGCTTACATGGGTCCTGGGGAATTGAACCAGGGTCCTTTGGCTTTGCAGGCAAACACCTTAACCACTAAGCCATCTCTCCAGCCCAGGCTTCTGGTTTTGATTGACCCTTCTCTAACCCCTACCTGACAGAGTTGGAATGAGAATCCATAAGATCTCTCTGTTAGGAGAACATGAGTGACATGTAACCCACACTCTTACTGGCTTGTCACAGCGTCACCTTGCAGTCCAGCAGGTGAGCGAGGGCACTCTTCCCTCCCATAGTGGTCCCAGGGTCCCGACACCATCCATCCTTCCTGCTCTACTCTGGGTCCTCAGGGCCTGCTTTGTTCAGCCACTTGTGAAGAGAGGACCGTACACACCAAGGGGACTGTCACCCAGGAAGCCAAGGCTGGAAGTGCCACACATCACTCGTGGCCCCAACCCCAGAGTCTACAAGCAGCCATACTCAGCCGAGGTAGATGCCGTGGAATGCCGTGTGCCTTTGGCCCTTGAAGACGTGGAGGGCACGGCTGTCAGCGTGTACTGGTAATTCCTGCCACAGTTATCTAAAGCACTTAACACAGTGCTGGTACAAAGGAAGTACATCATTAAAAAAAAAAAAATCCAGAAGCATCCATGAGCGACCACAGTGTTGAGGGTCATCGTTTTGCTAATTGCTCAGAGAAGGCGCAAATTAACTTCATGTTGCATTGGAAAGTCATTTTAAAAACGTTTTTATTTTTATTTGCAAGCAGGGAGAGATAGAAGAGAGACAGATGGAGAGAACTGGCACTCCAGGGCCTCCAGCCTCTTCAAACAGACTCCACACGTATGTGCCACTCAGTGCATCTGGCTTTATGTGGGTACTGGGAATTGAACTTGGGTCATTAGGTTGTGCAGGCAAGCACCTTAAATGCTGAGCAATCTCCAGGAGACTCATTTTTGCACAAAACAATAAGAGAATGAAAGATAGCTAAGCAACATATATACCAAGTTGGAACCAAAAACAAAAACTGATGACATAAGACCCTTTCGTATTGTCTGCAACTATCCTTACAGACTGGGGTGGGGTTCTAAATTTGGGGATTTTTACCAAAAACATAATAATTTAGGTAAAATACCCATTCTCCACCCCCCACTCCAATTTACAGAAACCATTATAGGCAAGAAAAAAGAGTGTTCTGGATTTTGGCATGAGATTTTTATCTTTAACAAAAAATAATGATAATAAAATGGGGCTGGAAAGATGGCTTAGCAGTTAAGGCATTTGCCTGCAAAGCCAAAGGACCCAGGTTCGATTCTCCAGGACCCACATAAGCCAGATGCACAAGGGGTGCACGTTTCTGGAGTTTATTTGCAGTGGCCAAAGGCCCTGGCACACCCATTCTCTCTCTCTCTCTCTCTTTCTCTCTCTCCCTGCCTATTTCCCTCTCTCTCTCTCTCTCTCAAATAAATAAATTAAAATAAAATAAAAATAATAAAATGGGACATCTCAAAATAGAAAAGAATGGACAGGTTATAGGTTCCAGGTTCAAATTCCAGCTCTCTATTAAGAAGTTGCTCCGTGAGCTTGTCTTTCTTCCCCACTCTATTCTGTGAACTTCGGGGAACGTCTCCCATCTCTGTCTTCCTTCTTTGCTGCTGCAGATGTGCTGGGAATACAGAAGCCTGCCAGTTTCCAGCTTTTCTGTGAGGTCTGGAGCTCTGAACGCAGGTACCCAGTTGCACAGCAAATGCTTTACCCCTGATCTATCTCCTCTCCTTGGCCTCACACAGTGCCACTATTTTTGAGCACTGACTTACGGGCACTCACTAGGTTCAAGACCCTACCTGTGTTTATACCAAACCCCTTCAAAGACAGATATTGTTTCCTTATTTAAAAAAATGAAGAGTCCTACTCTTCCTTCGGCTCTTACAACGTGCTCCTCCAGACACAAAATGGCCTGGATATCCATGACCTCACAGTGCCTGACACTACCTACACAAGACCATCCTAATAGGAGGAAAAGATCATGACATCAAAATGAAAAGAGAGACTGATTGAGAGGGGGAGGGGATATGATGGAGAGTGGAGTCTCAAAGAGAAAAGTGGGGGGAGGGAGGGTGGGATATTGTCCACAATTTAAAAAAAATTAAGAAACAAAAGACTGACTTGTTCAGGACACCATAGTTAGAAAATGGCAAGGCAGCCATCTTTGCAGAACAAGAGAAGTCAGGGTGATATGAAGATCAAAGTGGCAATTTCTCAACTGCTGTGAGAAGTTGAGTGGGATGGCCTGCGCATGTGCACTCCTGAGCCTGGGCCCAGTGGACACTCGGTCAACACTGGCCCTCTTCGCTTCTCCCTCTCCCTCCGTGGTGTCACTCAGCAGAAACATGCCATGCCCGTGCCTGCCTCAGGTCCTTCGTCTCAGGATCCTAGCTATGCGTTCAAAGTGCGTTTACACGCCTGCTGCCCCCTTCACCTCTCCTCTTCATACTTTATTTTATTTTAGTTTTACATGTTTATTTGAAAGAGAGAGAAAGAATGGGCGGGTCAGGGTCTCCAGCCATGCAAACAAACTCCAGACATATGCGCCACCTGGTGTATCTGGCTTACATGGAGAATGGAACCGCGGTCCTTTGGCTTTGCAGACAAGCACCTTAACTGCTTAAGCCATCTCTCCAGCCCCATACTGTCTCCTGCTTTGTCCCCCCACACCACGACCTTCTCCCTTTCATAATGAGGTAGTCAGCGCCAGGCTTATTACTCTCCACTGCTCCTAAGAAGGTAAGCATGCTCTCTGGCTACTGGCGCCCTGCTGGGGAAAGGTGTGCTCTCTGGGCAGGATCACACATCTTCCTTACCGGGGAGAGCTAGTCCCACATTAGTGTACAGGGCTGTGAATACCTCAAGTTCTGCACATTCATTTTAATGGCTTCTCTCATACCTTCCAAGTTTGGTGAATCTGATGGAATTGGGAGGTGGCGGGGAGAGATCCCTGCTGTTTACTCCTCAGTCTATTGGATAACACCTTTGGCACACACCTCTGAGACTTACGATGAAGAACCTGAAGTTGTTAAAGAAAACTGTGTGACTGCTGATCTCTACAATATGGTTCCTGTTTGCACAGAAACTGGCAGTGACCTGCAACACAAGCCCTGGTCGCGACGTGTGATGCATCATGTCCCGTACACTGGCCTGGGGAAAGGCTCTCCCACACCTGGAGCTTCGAAGAAAAACCAGTGATGATTTTTTTTCCTTGCCAGTCAAAGACAAAAATCAGCAGAGGAAATAAAAGGCCCAGTGGAAATTCAGATCTTGGAGAGACAATTAATTGCACATCTACTGATTATTATTATTATAGTTTAACTGTATAATTAGATCATCAACTTGACTTGATACTTTTCAAGTATAAGGGACCTTCCAAAAGCCTGCTTGTTTGTTTGTTTTTTTCCTGTCCTTTCCTTGGATGCATAGGTTCTGATAAGCTCCTCAAATTAAAAGAAATCTATCTTTCAAGCCAGACGTGGTGGCGCATGCCTTTAATCCCAGCACTTGGGAGGCAGAGGTAGGAGGATCGCTGTGAGTTCGAGGCCACCCTGAGACTGCATAGTGAATTTCAGGTCAGCCTGGCCTACAGTGAGACCCTACCTCGGAAAAAAAAAAAAAAATCTATCTTTCAGAGCCAAGCTCTGTGTGGTGGCACACGCCTTTAATCCCAGCACTCGGGAGGCAGAGGCAGAGGTAGGAGGATCACCATGAGTTCAAGGCCACCCTGAGAATACAAAGTGGATTCCAGGTCAGCCTGGGCTACAGTGAGACCCTACCTTGAAAAAAAAAAATCTATTTTGCCAACTCTCACCTGCACTGAGTCCTTGATTGTTCTGATTCGTGAACTCCTGGGTCCTGTTTCTGCAGAGGAAGATTGCAAGAACTCACCGTCAATTAGCATGCTTGTGCTTGCAAAGCCTTCCTGTCATCTTCAATTGAATTGCTGGAATGCTGCTGAATTTGAGCAGCTTTTCTACGTTCCTCCACGTGCAAACCACAGTCATTATCACATGTATGTAAATATTTTTAGATGTTACCTGCCAGATACCTTTGACAATTCTGCTTTTCCTACCTCACTCTTCTCAATTTCCCTTTCCTCAGTGACTTACCAGCCCCTGGCTCATCAAGCTATGTATGCACTTGGGTGTCGAGCCTTCCTGGCATGCGTACAGACCGAAGCCTCAGCTGCGTCTCAACCATATGTTCACATGGCGCATGCCATGTGATTTCTAAGAACAGGAAACGCAGAGCCTCTTTCCAGTCTCGGTCGAAGATTGATAGCTCAGCGCGTGCCATATGTGTAAGCACAGAGGTGTCTTCTGTCTATTTACCCAAAGCGTTTTGAGGAATGTGGTTGCAGTTTTTGATGGCCGGTTCCTTCCTGGCACACTCGTAAAGCAAGGAGCCACGGGGGCCCCTCTGCTCCTCCAGCAAAGGAGTCTGACGCATGAGGGCTGTGAACAACGCTCCGTCCTTCTAGAGGCAGCAGCTTCTCCCATCACTGCTGCTCTTCTCAAGCCAGGCACTCACACAGCACTCATTTCTGAACCCATAAAGATTTAAGGACGTAGATGGTGGCGTCTTTTAAAAGATATCTCTTCCTGATGTGGAGTCCCTGGAATGGCAGACAGGGAGTGGGGGTGTTTCCTGAAGCTGTTCTGCGGAGGCAGGAGCCGTCGGTCTCCTGTGTTCAGTTAATGCCACCGAGCTCGTGCAGACTCCTGTAACACCGCCAGTGTCACAACATCCTAACATCCTGACTGGGAGTTTCCATCTCCAAAGAATGAAGCCCTTGTCTGCAAGGTGTCTGTCTCTTATCTGTCCCAGAACCCGCTATGGGGCTTGAGCCCAAGGAGGAATTCTCCAGTTTGATGATTCAGTCTATTGGTGCGTTCCACCAATCCCTGCATCTGAAGTGATATCAAAGACATTTAATGAGTCACAGCTCTGAAATAAGTGGCCGCAACTGGGCCTGAAAGTCTTTTTCTGGGGCAAGTCCAGAGATAACCACTTTCCTTAACTTCTTTGCTTTCAGGGGCGTGTCGAGAACAAATGATCCATGGGACTGGGACAGTTCCCGTCTGGTGCTTTTTTTTTTTGTTTTGTTTTGTTTTTTTTGTTTTTCGAGGTAGGGTTTCACTCTAGCTCAGGCTGACCTGGAATTCACTATGTAGTCTCAGGGTGGCCTCGAACCCCTGGCGATCCTCCTACCTCTGCCTCCCGAGTGCTGGGATTAAAGGCATGCGCTACCTATCTGATGCTTTTGTTTGGCAGAAAGAAAGGACAATTAAAACTCTCCTTCCCCTGGGCTATGGACTCCAGAGTCTGTGCTTTTCTTTGTCAAGTGTTCCCTCACACAAAGAGCAGAGGTTTGGGTCTTTGATATGCAGAACGAACTGCAGAGGTAACTGGTAACTCTTGGATTGCTTGAGGTTTCCTGAACAGCCTGCCACGTCTTCATTTGTTCCCATAATGCCTTCTAGCCTTCTAGCCAAGTCATATTGGGTCTTTACCAATCACCTGCCCTCTCCCTTGTTCCAAAGAAGATTCTCTGTATTGTTATTTTTTCTGATAGAACATTCTAGGCCAGCCATGTTTACTGGCCAAGCTTAGTACTGATAATGCCTTACAAGGTAGATCACCTTCCCATGCCCTCCCTCCCCACCACCCCCTGCCGCCGCCCTAGTTAAAACTTTCTTAAAAAAAAATAAAATACTTGGTGTTCTAGAACCTAATTTTCCATTTCTCTTTCCGTCTCACATTTTGACTCTTCCTGTGGATAAGGCCAGGATGAGTTTAAAATATTCTCTTAATTAAATCTGTTCTGAGTGTCTTGTGCATTTTAGAATTTCTACTTTAGAATAGAAGCCAAATAGGGAAGCAATAGGTGAACCACTTAAAGTCAACGAGCAAGTCAAAAGGCAGCTTTAGAACAGAGTGGTTTAGCTTTCTTAACTGGTGCACTGAAATCTGGCTGAGATTAACCTTCATGGATGAACACTGTTCTTTAAAAGGAAATAACAAGTGTGTGGCAGGGCTGGAGAGATGGCTCAGCTGTTAAGGCACTTGAATGCAAAGCCTAAAGACCTGAGTTTGAATCTCCAGTGCCCACATAAATCCACATGCACAAGGTGGTGCATGAGTCTGGAGTTTGTTTGTAGTGGCTGGAGGCCCTGGTGTGCCCATATTTCTCTCTCTCTCTCTCTCTTCCTCTCTGTCTCTCTCTCTCCTTCTTTCTCTTATTCTCTCTAATAAATCAATATATAAAATATTTTCTAAAACAGAATATGTCAAGGTTGAACTTTTAAAAGACATTATTTATGTGCATGTATTGTGTGTGAGAGAGAGGGAGAGAGAGAAAAAATGGACATACCAGGGTCTCCTGCTGCTGCAAACGAATGCCTAGCCAGCTGTATGTGGGTGGCTGGAGAGATGAACCCTGCCTGGCAGGCTTTGCAAGCAGGCACCTTTAACCACTGAGCCATCCTCCGCACCCCCTGGATGAAAAGTTTTACAATTTCTCTTAGAGTTTTAGAGGTCAAGTCGTAGGATAAGCTGGAATGGTTAGTTCATAAAAGCAAGAGCTTGCAGA
This sequence comes from Orientallactaga sibirica, assembly GCA_036365145.1. Taxonomy (NCBI): domain Eukaryota; kingdom Metazoa; phylum Chordata; class Mammalia; order Rodentia; family Dipodidae; genus Orientallactaga; species Orientallactaga sibirica. The sequence goes on along the minus strand of JAEOAD010000054.1, from coordinate 4,644,239 downwards.
ACCAGCATAACCTCCAAAAAAAAAAAAAAAAAAAAGAAAGAAAAGAAAAGAAAAAGAACAAAGTGTAGTAGCCATTCAAACCATTTAATACTAGACAAACCACTATCAACTTGTAGATAGCTGGTGACTTTCCAGGCAGGTAAGCCGCACACCTCGAGGAGCGCCAGTTCCTCCCCCTTCTGTCGTGAAAACTTTGCATTCCAACACTGGGGCACAGAATGGATGAGAGACTCCATTCCGGTAACACGTGGGCCGGCTGAGCAGTCAGTCCTTGGGGAAAACAAACAAAGGAGGCAGAGAGAGGAGGCAAGCCGCTCCTGAGCTGCTCTGTTGGGGAGTAGCGCTTCTGAGGCACGACAGTGAATACACAGTACTGGGAGGGATCCGCGAGCACCTTGAGCTGAGGTTGTTTGCTTAGAGGTGCTGCTTTCCAGCGCTTGCCTCCTCTTTTCTTCCGTCGTGGGCCCTGGGCAGTCTGCACCCTTCCTTATGGCCATGGGTTGCAACTTTCCCTTAGGGAAGATAATTCAAAAAGAATTTCATAAAGATCGTGATTAGCAGCTGGGCGTGGTGGTGCACGACTTAGGGCTGGAGAGATGGCTTAGCGGTTAAAGGCATGAGCTTGCCTGCAAAGCCTCTGTAAGGACCCAGGTTGGTTTCACCTTATCAAGATATCCCAGGAACCACGATGAAGGTTTCTTTATTTTTCTTCAAAGATTTATTTTCGTTTATTAGAGACAGAGAGAGAGACAGAGAAGAGAGTATGAGTGAGCACGCCAGGGCACTCCAGCTGCACAAGGTGGCACATGCATCTGGAGTTCCATCCCAAAGTACCCACGTAAGCCAGGTGCACAAGGTGGCGCATGAATCTGGAGTTCATTTGCAGTGGCTGGAGGCCAAGGTGCACCCATTCTCTCTCTGTCTCTCTTTGTATCTCTCTGTGTCTCTCTTTGCTTGTAAACAAGTAAATAAAATATATTTTTTGAAAAAAGAAAACCTGGAGCTGGAGAGATGGCTTAGTGGTTAAGGCGTTTGCCTGCAAAGCCAAAGGACCCAGGTTCAATTCTCCAGGACCCGCATAAGCCAGATACACAAGGTGGCACATGAATCTGGAGTTTGCAGTGGCTAGAGGCCCTGGAGTGCCCATTCTGTCTGTCTGTCTGTCTCTCTCTCTCTCTCTCTCTCCCCTCTCCCTCTTTCTCTTTCATTCTCTCTGTGTGTCTCTCAAAAAAATAAATTAATTAATAACTAATTAATTATATTTTTTAGAAACCTGAATAAAGAGTTGTGACTTCATTTTCACCAGACACTGGTAACACTGAAGAGGCAGGACAGTGCATGGAAGACCTCACGGGGCACTGGTCCTTCTGGGGTTTCCAGATGCCTGCAGTGTTTCTGCTGTATCTGAAATAGGGGGTGCAGAGCACTCTCCGAGTATGTCAGGCATTGTCAGAACAAAGAGTAAGGTTAGATTAAAGGAACGCTATGCCAGCTGCTTCTACCCTTTCTCCACACCCATTCTACCTAATTTGCTCCCACTCAAAAATGCCATGGACACATGCAGACACATGTACACTCCTATATGCTTTTCAAGAACTTTATCTTCTTTTAAAATTAAAAAAAGTTATTTATTTATTTGCAAGCAGAGAGAAATGAAGAGAAGAGAGACAGACAGAGAGAGAATGGGCATGCTGGGGCCTCCAGCCACTGCAAACGAACTCCAGACACATGCACCATCTTGTACATGTGGCTAACTTGGGTCCTGGGGAATTGAACCTGGGTCCTTTGGCTTCACAGGCAAATGCCTTAAGCACTAAGCCATCTCTCCAGCCCGAACTTTACTCTTAAAGTAAATTATTAATTAAAATAAAATTGGGGTTGGACAGATGTCTGTCTGTCTGTCTCCTCTCTCTCTCTCTCCTCTCCTCTTTCTCTTTCATTCTCTCTGTGGCTCTCTCAAAATAAATTAATTAATAACTAATTAATTATATTTTTAGAAACCTGCTTCATTTTCACAGACACTGGTAGCCATTAGATGCCTGCAGTGTTTCTGCTGTATCTGTTGCAGAGCAGGTTTGACTGACTCCCCAGTACCAAATAAAAATGCCATGGACACATGCAGACACATGTACCTTCTTTTAAAATTAAAAAAAAAGTTAGATGCACAAGGTGGTGCATGAGTCTGGAGTTCATGTGTAGTGGCTAGAAACCCTGGTGTCCCCATTCTTTCTCTCTCTCTCTCTCTAATAAATAAAATACTTTTTTGGAGATAGTCAGAGAGAGAGAGACAGATAGAGAATGGGCAGGCCAACAGCCTCTCAGCATCTGTGAACAAACTCCAGACATGTGCACCCCCTTGTGGTCAAGTGTGGCATTGCACCTTTGCATCACTTTGCGTCTGGCTAAACATGGGACCTGGAGAATTGAACGGTTGTTCTTGGGCTTAGAAGGCAGGCGCCTTAACCCCTAAGCCATCTCTCCAGCCCTAAAATAATTTTTTAAATGAATTTTACTCTTAAAAGAAGCCCAGTCATTTTAGGTATGAGTTGGGTGCCAGCAAATGGGATGTTTTTGAAAGAGATAATCTAAGAAAGCAAATTTTAGCATTCCCGTTCTACAGATGGGAAACTACATGAGTGTGGTATACATGAGAACATCAGGAAGGAGTTCCAAGGTAGGGTGGTCACCTAGCAGTTATGTAGAAAGTAAAAGCCAGGCTTGGTGGCACGCACGTCTTTAATCCCTGCCCTTGGGAGGCAGAGGTAGGAGGATCGCCGGGAGTTCGAGGCCACCCTGAGACGACATAGTGAATTCCAGGTCAGCCTGGGCCAGAGGGAGACCCTACATTGGAAAACCAAAATAAAGAAAAAGGGGAAAAAAAAAGAATGTAAGTCCCCTACTAGGGGGACTCTCACTGGCCCCCCAAGAAACGCGGTAGGTAAAGCAGTCCAGAGGGTGGCGGCTGAGGGACACCCAGTTGGTTAATCACCTCTCCGTCAATCACTTGCATACAAGCTGAATAGACTATAAATTCACATTTCTGGAGCCACATGGTCAAAGAAGCACTTGATATATTCAGTGTGAAATTCTTAAAAATGAAACCCAGGTGGCAGATGGGAAGGATAGGGAGGGGGAATATTGGGTGTGCAAGGGGTTCGTGGTTCTCCCATAGCGCCGTCCTGTGCTCTGTGCAGACCCAGGAATGTTTCTAAACACCCATGATCCAGCACAGAGGAGGCTTCAGTCTGCACTGGAAGAGCCTAATTTGTGACTTTTCCTAAAATCCACAAAGGCGGCTAGCAAGCCATTCCATTGAGCCTTGCCTGCAAAGATCATTTGCTCGTTCACAGAGTTGTTTTTGATTCCTCCACAAGCTCTGGTTGACAAATGTTGGCTTTGAGTACTTGGACTAAGTCCTTGCCTTGGTAACCTGTTTTGGGAGAGAGAAAGAATAGATAGGTCAGTTCGTGTCCATCCCCACCTCACATGCAGAGTTCTCACCCATCGTATTACGCATCTTCACCCCTTCTTTCTGAGTCTTTTGCTCTCCCCAGCCTGGGTAGGACGCATCCTATGTCCCAGTGATTGAAAAGGTGCCGGGTCTGGTCAGAACCAAGCAACCCCCATCCTAAAATACAATGCTCTTTGTTACGGACCCAAATCTTGCAATCCTTGGATCCTACCAGATACCATTACAGGGTTGTCAAACCAGGACGCCCCCAAAAAGTAATTGAGTCTATAACCAGATTACTACATACTTGGTGCCTGTGACTTAGTGTAAGAAGTCAGAATGCAAGTACTTCAGCAGCTGTGGGAGATTTCAGCTTTCCCAGATGTGTGGTGCAAGCTCTGGTGTCGCCTTTAACTACTAAGAAATGTGCAGGTTCCATGTGTTTTATGTCTGGATGCAAAGCTGGGCGTCCAATAAGCAAGAATGTGTTTCTCAAATACTGATTTCTCCAGAGCCACATATTTTCTTCTTTGCATGTGAAAGATTAGATACAGTCAAGAATGCTAAAGCCTAGGGCTGGAGAGACGGTTTAGCGGTTAAGGCATTTGCCTGCGAAGCCTAAGGTTCCCGGTTCGACGCTCCAGGACCCACATAAGCCAGATACACATGGTGGCACATGTGTCTGGAGTTCGTTTGCAGTGGCTAGAGGCCCTGGCGCGTCCATTCTCTCTCTCTCTCTAATAAATAAATAAAAATTTTAAAAAAGAATGCTAAAGTCTAGATCCCTTGTGCTAACGACGATGTAAGCAAGGTATCAGGTAATTTATTCACTAAAATATAAAGAGGTGATGTCACGTCTCCTCTTCGTTGTACGTTAGCCCATTGTCCACACACCCTGTACTTAAAAGAAGAAGAAGATGGTAGATACAAGCTGTCATTTTCAGGCACTAGCATTTTGTAGTTTTGAGTTTCAAATGCCGGCATAGAATGAGCACTTGACATACTGAAAAAATCAGAATGGTAAGGTTGTAAAGAAATGTATTCAAGACCAGGCGTGGTGGCGCACGCCTTTAATCCCAGCACTCGGGAGGCAGAGGTAGGAGGATCGCTGTGAGTTCGAGGCCACCCTGAGACTACATAGTTAATTCCAGGTCAGCCTGGGCTAGAGTGAAACCCTACCTTGAAAAACAAAAACAAAACAAAGAAAGAAATATATTCATTTCAAGGTGAAATAACACTATTCTGAAAAGTACTAAAATTGTCCCGTTCCTAGAAAGCTGTTACGTGTGAAAGAGAGTAAACGCAGGACGTTGCTTAAGAAATGTGCAGGGCAGTTCTCGACTTCGATGCGTGTACTTCTGTGTCTGGGTGTAGGAGATAGGTATTAATTCTCTTTAGAAATCATTTTACAAATTCGTTCAGAAGAACGCATTTAACTTTTTTTTTTTTTTGGTTTTTCGAGGTAGGGTTTCACTCTGGTCCAGGCTGACCTGGAATTAACTATGTAGTCTCAGGGTGGCCTCGAACGCTCGGCGATCCTTCTACCTCTGCCTCTAGAGTGCTGGGATTAAAGGCGTGTGCCACCACGCCCGGCTGCATTTAACTTTTTAATTAAGCGTTTACCTAAGCAGTATCCAGTTATAACTGCTGCATGCTTTCATAAATTGAATGTTTCTATAGGAATCACTAAGGATATGGCTATGTGTGAGTGTGTGTTTGTACATTTTTAATTTCATTTATTCATACCCTGTTCCCCTTCAGCAGAGTGTTTGAGGTGATAGACACCAGGATCGATTCTGACAGTGGACATGTTTTTGTTTTTTTTTGCGTAGCACTCTGGACTTCAGACCGCAGCGAGTGTTAATGACTCGTCCTCTGGGAAAGCCTTGGATTCAGACATGATGAAAAGTGTGATTGGAAATTGAGAGCAATGAATACACAGTCAGGAGCCCACTGGCCTGGTCTCCACTGGTAGTTGAACCGTTAGTCAGGAATGCGGCTGCTGGGATGTGGTTCAGTGGTGAGCACTTGCTTAGCATGAGTGAAATCCTGGACTCCATCCCCAGCACTGAAAAAAAAAATTAAAAAGAAAGAGAGAAGGAAAGAGAAAAGAATTTTTTAAAGCATAAAAAAAAATGTGTACTAATTTATTTTAATTTAAACAGACAAATGACACTAGTCTTTTTAAAAAAATATTTTATTTATTTATTTGAGAGAGAGAAAGAGGCAGAGAAAGAGAGAGAATGGGTGTGCCAGGGCCTCCAGCCACTGCAAACGAACTCCAGATGCGTGCGCCCCCTTGTGCATCTGGCTTACGTGGGTCCTGGAGAGTCGAACCAGGATCCTTGGCTTTGCAAGCAAATGCCTTAACTGCTAAGCCACCTCTCCAGCCCGACAGTAGTCTTTTTATACTGGTTCAGGCATTATCTCTGTGGTGGCCACTGATTTCAGTTCTGTATTGTTTCTAGTGTTTCATACAACACTGCTATTTCCTGTGATCTTCAGCCTCTGTCTCCTTTAAAGTAGAACTGCAAGATAGAGACTCTTGAAGCGTCCTTCCCTCCCAATCCTCTTAGGAAATGCATTGTTGAAATCTCACGCAAAAGCAGCTCGTTGTTGTTCGTGACTTACCTTCATGGAGTTCTTTGAATTATCTTCCATATAGTTCTTATAGAAATAGCAGTGAATCTGTTCAAGTTCATATTCCATCTGTCGGTATCACATGAGTTCAGCTACTTATTGATAGAAGAACAGATACAGGCTGGAAGGATGGCTTAGCGGTTAAGGTGTTTGCCTGCAAAGCCAAAGGATCTCAGTTCTATTCCCCAGGACCCACGTAAGCCAGATGCATAAGGAGGCACATGCGTCTGGAGTTCATTTGCAGTAGCTAGAGGTCCTGGCATGCCCATTGTCTCTCTCTTTCTGCCTCTTTCTCTCTCAAATAAATAAATAAATAAATAAATAAATAAATAAGAATTTTTTTAAAGAAAGGATAGATACGATTGCCATGAGAATGGTGAAGCAATTTGGGAACAGAAAGGCGCAGACACAGCGGAAAGCCATCCACCAGTCTCGAGTGTCTGCCATGGCATGATCCAGACCCTGCGCGTGGGCGGCATCAAGCATTGTGTTGTGCCAGCACAATGGAGCATCCGCGGGCCCAGCCCGGATGATTAAGAGGATGTTAATCAACAGCCTCTCTTGTAACCGTGTGCTGTGTTGTTCTGAAACTCATGAAAGGTTTCGTCCTCCTCTCAGATCGCTTTGTATTTAACCTTCAGCCCCTCTCTTAAGTTATGGCAAATGGGATCACTGTGCGGCCTTGTTCTTTCAAGTCACCAATTTTTTCCTTGCTTCGCTTAGTATCTATCAGTCTGTCCCACTGCCCGGGCAGACTTTGTGGATAGGACTTATTTACCGTCACATCTGTAGCCCCATAGCTGGAAGCCATGACTGCGAGGCATGGGTGAACGGGACGCTGTTCCTCCGAGTGCTTGCTGGTTACTGTCCAGTTTGATGGACTGACTCGGCCCTGCTGATAGGTGTGGCTTATTCACTTGGAACAGGAAAGGACAGAGGTTGGGAGGATCCTGAGGAGAGAAAGGGCCCAGAGCACTCCACCCCAGCCCCAGCCGAAACCACCGAGGAAGTGGGGAAATGAGCAAGGGTGCTGCTTTCTTAGTGTATCTGATATCAGCACAAGGGTGAAGGAGACAGACACTCAGGACACTCAACACCTACCAAAGCAGAGATCCAGAGGCTCCTAAGAGCCCATCACTGAAGTAGACTTAAAATGCTCCCAGCGTGGCTCAGGGAATTTTGCGGAAGAGGGGGCAGAAAGATTGTGAGAGCCACAAGTTGGGACATTTTGCTCAGAGACATTGCCTCTCCACCCCCTTAAAGTATGACCCACAATCCCCATGGGGTTGACCTGCATCCCAAAAGGAGGAAGGCCTCTTCAGAAAAGGGACAGGGAGGAGTGAAAGATGGTACCAACATGTGTTGTTTACATACTAAAAATGTCCATATCTGATGAAAGAAAGGAAGGAAGGAAGGAAGGAAGGAAGGAAGGAAGGAAGGAAGGAAGGAAGGAAGGAAGGAAGGAAAGAAGGAAGGGAGGGAGGGACGGAGTGTCGGAGGGAAGGAAGGAGGGAGGAAAGAAGGAAGGAAGAGAGGAAGAGGTCAGGAACCTGCGCTGTTCCATGCTGTCTGCTTTCCTAGGTCTGGCGCTAAATCTCCTCACTTCATGGAAGAAGCTAACAGCTCTTGCTCCTCCACCGTGAACGGAGTCATTAACATGGCCTTGGTTCTGTGATTTTTTTGTTTTGTTTTGTTTTGTTTTGTTTTGTTTTGTTTTGTTTTGTTTTGTTTTGTTTTGTTTTGTTTTACCTTAAAAGACAAACTCCAAGCAAGATTTCTTAGCCAGCGGCATTGCTGACTTTGGGGACTAGAGAGTTCTTTGTTGGAAGATGTGCTCTGCAACATCTGATTTTTGTTTTGTTTTCTGAGTCAGGGTCTCGCTCTAGCCCAGGTTGACCTGGAACTCACTCTGTAACCCAGGCTAGCCTCAAACTCACAGCTCTCGATCCTCTGACCTCCACCTCCTGAGTGTTGGGATAAAGGAATGTACTGCCAACGTCCTGCTCCCTGCAACATATAAATGCTTAACAACATCTCTAATCTGTACCCACTTTATGCCAGTCATACCTTCCCCGCTTCCTGTCTCCATTGTGACAACAAAACTATCTCTTTTTAAAATATATATAAATTATTGATTGATTATTTACTTGAGAGAAAGAGGGAGGAAGGGGAAGAGAGAGAGGAAGAGATAGAGAGAGAATGGGCATGCCAGGGCTTCCAGCCACCACAAATGAACTCCAGACCCATGAGCCACCTTGTGCATCTGGCTTATGTGGGTCCTGGGGAATCGGACCTGGGTCCTTAGGCTTCCCAGGCAAGCACCTTAACCACTGAGCCATCTCTCCAGCCCCAAACTCTCTCTTGTCATTGTCCAGTGTTTCCTGGGAGATATGGTCTCCTCTCATCCTGTCCTAGTTGATAATTAGTGGCTCATGGGAGTATAGGGCAACAGCTGGGCCCTGCGGCCACCCTAGCAGTGCCAGGGTAAATGGAGCAGAGGCTTTCGGAACCTTCCTTTCTGCTCTTCTCTGTGCACTTGTAATGTTTCCAGAGCTGTCTCTCTCCAGCTTTGGACTGGGTTTAACCCATCCTATGTGGGGTTTTTTGGCTAAAATTCCTCAGGATAGATTACCACTCAGCTTTTCTTGCCTCCAACTTGCCTGTGCACCTTTTTTCCAAGCTCATATTTCTCAGTTGCCAGGGTACCAGGCTCCCTGCTGAACTGCCAGCAGGGAAAGAAATTCTGTCCCCGTGACTAACGACATGGCACTCTGTGACAAGGCCACGTGTTCCCTGGACCCCATGTTCAGCTGCGCTCTGAGGTGGTTGTCAGCCTTTTCTGCTTGCCCTCCACACCTCCCTGTTTTTCCTTCTCCCCCCCCCCCAGTGTTTCCATGGTGGCTCCTTGCTGTAGCTAGAGGACAAACCAGTGATGGCAATGTCCCTTGAATAACACTGCATCTGGACAGAGCCACTGGCACCGTCCACTGGCGGCCAAACAGCGCGGGCTTTGCCACATTCGTCTGTCTTCCGTTTAAGGCCCAAGAATTTGAACCTGCCCCAACAGCCAAATGTTGTCGTGGTCAGGACACAGTGCTGTCATAGTGCCACAAGGCCGAGATTAAACTTGCTTATTTGGATTCTATATATTCCTTAGATTTACTGTGGCCACTGTCGCTCTATCTTACTCCACACCTTAAGATGGAGGTGAGATCCATCACCAAATCCAAATAAGGTGGAAATAGGGAATTTATGGCACGAAGCCTTACGTAACACAGAAAGCTGAACCAGAGGCATGGCCCCCCCAAAAAAGTCCTTTGGAAATATTGCAGTCGAAAAGTATGAAAAAGATCAGGACGTCTCATTCATGCGTCAGCTAACATCAGACCACCTAGAATATTCCGTAAAACAAGTCTCTGAGGGGAAGAAATTTCCCTCTGAAGCTAATGGAGGATTTGAAAACTACTAAGGTCGAGGTCTTTCTCTCTCATACGTTTCACCCAATCGGAGGCCAGGGTGGGAAAGCAGCGATGTTTCTGTAGCACAAAAGCAGAGGTTCTCCGTCCTGGAATGTTCCAGGACTGTGCCTAGCAACCCAGCTAACGCTCTCAGCAAGAGCAGGGAACAACAGAACCGTGCCCTTGTGCTGCGCTCCACCTGAGCCACCGAGGCACACTCAGCCGCTGGCAATCATGAGCTGCCTCTTGTTTTCCAAATACTCCCTTGACTTCATGAAATACAGAACTCACATCTTCAACTTGTCTTTTATAATACCAGGATAGCCAGCCAGCCATTTCAATATGCACAGTTAATGACTATTAAGTTTGAAGAGGAAAAAGAAAAAAAAAGAAAGGCTTGAAAGAATCAATTTCATGGTGGCTGGGTGTAGTTAAGCAAGTCATTTAGGCAACATTTTGCCCGTGTGTAGCAGACCATTTTATAAGTTACTGGTAGCTTTACAAGCCTGTGTTTCAGACAAGCTAATTGGTTGTCTCTTACACGGGTATGAGGTTTTCACTCATTAACTCCCTCTCCTGTCTAGTACGTACTTGACCAGCTCCCATCCACGTAGGTAAGACTCTTTAAACAGCCATGTTGTATTGCCAGGAAAAAAGTTTTTCATCGTTTTCCTCCTACTTACAGTATTTGCTTTCTTGAAGTCAAGGTGAATCATAACCGATCGTCATCTCAAACATGAGCAAATACAGAGTCACATGTAGTAATAGCCCCAAACTGCTCGGTACCCAAGAATGAATGCCCTTTGAAAGAGTAGAATAAAACAAGGTTATGGGGGGGCGGGGGCTGGAGGGATGGCTTAGCGGCTAAGGCATTTGTCTGCAAAGCTAAAGGACCCAGGTTCGATTCCCCAGGACCCACATTAGCCATATGCACGGGGGGGGAAGGGGGCTCATGTGTCTGGAGTTCATTTGCAGTGGCTAGAGGCCCTGGTATGCCATTCTCTCTCTGTCTCTCTCTCCCTCTTTCTCTGTCAAATAAATAAATAAATAAATAAATAATTTTTTTTTAAAAAGGTTACAGAGAGGAAGGAGAGGCAGGGAACAAAAACAAGGAGAGGAGAAAATGCTGTGGGGTTGAAGCCTCACTGCGTCTGTAATTAACGATGTGTTATAGATTGTTATTGACAAACCCGATGTCTGCACCTGCATGCAAAGGCAGCGCCCTAAAGCACCCCTCGTGTGCATTGCGAGGGCTTTCCATTCTCTAAGATAAGGAGAGAGGCTTTGTTTGGACACGGATTAAAGGAACGGCTCGCAACACAAGTGTTGCGCTGGTCTCGAGATTTCTGGAGTGGCTCTCTTTTCCATGATAGGTTGTTTACCTTTCTGTTTGCAAAACAGTTCATCTCAGCTTGCCCGTAGGCACATGTGTAATAGAGTTTAAACCAGTCAGATCTTCAGTTCTGAAATGGCTCATGAAATCCACCCCCCTGCCTGAAACCCTGACTGATCAATTAGGAAAAGTGGTGACTCCTGTCCAATATTCAGTTTTCTTCTTTTACTACTATTTTAATGCGGAGTGAAGTATAGGAAATATTTCATTGTCTCTTTCTATGACAGTTCCACTCATTAAGTCCATTAAAAAAAAAAACAATTAATGAGAATCCTCTGTGTCCAGCAATATATTGGGTATATTTGAGAATACAAAATATTTTTTTTCCATTGGTTGCTCCCTTAAGGAACTAAGGTTTCATACACATGAAAAATATTAGATGGGACTGAAGAGATGGCTTAGCGGTTAAAGCACATGCCTATGAAGCCTAAGGACCCCGGTTCGATTTTCCAGGTCCCACGTAAGCCAGATGCACACGGGGGCGCATGTGTCTGGAGTTCGTTTGCAGTGGCTAGAGGCCCTGGTGTGCCCATTCTCACTCTCCCTCTATCTCAAATAAATAAATAAATGTAAAATCTTTTAAAAAATGAGACAGTTATTACCCAAATCTGGGTTATGCTATGATTGGAAATGGAGTTCACCACAGACATTGAGATACTTCATCCCCATCGAGTCTTGGTATGCTAACCCTGTTAATTTATACAAGAATTACTGACAGTGTTTGACATAAGAAAAGCACAATGGCTCCTAGAACTAAAAGCTCTTCCGTTGTGGGCCTTGGGTACAGTTTTTCCAGAGGTCTGTGAGTTGATCAGATTCATTGTTATGCAGTTCTCTTGATCCCTCTCTTCCTATATGCATCAGCCGGGGCCCTCACACTTCCTTTTGATTACGGTCATTAGACCTCTACTCACAGCCCTCAGAGCTGTCTCCCTGAGCACTCATATCCTTCCTGTCAAAACGACCTACAACTTGCACCTCAGTTCAGAGGGGCTTATGAACCTCTAAATCTAGTACTGTCTACCTAGTCTGTATTACCACAGGGTGTTCCAATTCTGTGAACAAGTAAATCCTTTCTATCTTTTTGATAAAAAAGATATTCAGGTATCTGGTGCTAGAGGTGGGTACATAATTAATCATCTCAAAAATATAGAGCTGATGAAGTAGATGAAGGGAAGAAAAAAGTAAGGCAGACATGCCTGTCTCCTGTCTGTAAGGTTCTGCCCCTGTGCTCTGACTGAAAAACACATTACTTGACAGTTGGGCCTTTATGCCTTCTATGTCATTAGCTCTTGTGAATATAGAAATCTCAAACTGGGTATTGGGTTTTATTTTTTACTTTTAAGAGCTATAGTTCTGCAAAAAAAAAAAAAAAAGAAAGAAAAAAATTATGAAAAGAATATAGAAGTCTCTCCACTCAAATCAGTCAATAAAGGGAAAGAGAGACAGAATCACACACACACACACACATATGGATGTGCGGTAACATTAAAATGCCATTAAAAATAAATCTTAATGGTCATTACCAAGGCTTTTAGAATGCAGTTTCTCATTTGCTGTGGATGTGACTGTTAAAAAAAAAATTCCCACTAGGTTTTGTATATGCTATTTGGCTAGCAGTCAATCTTTTGGGAACATTTTAAAACAAACAAATAAATAAATATTAGCTCAAACTTAGAAAAGTAGGAACAAGAAAATCAAACTAAATTCAAGTTAAGGAGAAAAAAGAACAATAAAGATGAGACTGGGAATAAGTAAAATAGAGATCAGGAAGCAACAGAGAAAATAAATAAAACCAACATTGTTCTTTGAAGATACCAACAAAACTAACCAGACTTTATCCACCAACAAAGTAAATAAGAAGAAATGAGATATGAAAGTGGAGACATCACTACCAACGTTACAGACGTAAAAAGAACTGTAATGCGTTGGAGAGATTGCCTAGCAGTTAAGGCATTGCCTGCAAAGCCAAAGGATCTCGGTTCAACTCTCCAGAACCCACATAAGCTAGATGCACAAGGGGGCACATGCTTCTAGAGTTTGTTTTCAGTGGCTGGAGGCCCTGGTGTGCCCATTCTCTCTCTCTCTGTCTCTCTCTCTCTCTCCCCTCTTCTCTCAAATAAATAAATTAATTAAATATATTTTTTAAAAGAACTGTAAGAGAATAGTATAAGAATTTCTATGCCAATAAATGATATAGCTTAGACTAAGTATCTACATTCTGAGAAGGATACAAACTGCTCAAGTTAAGAAGTAGAAAATCTAAACAGACCTATAAAAAAAAAGCAGACATTGACTTAGTAATCAAAACACTCCCCACAAGACAAGACCAAGACTAGTACATTTTACTGCCAAATTCTACAAAACATTGAAAGAATTAATAATCCTTCACAAACTAGTCCAAAAAAACAGAAGGGAATAAATACCCAAACCAGAGGTAAAACATTAAATAAAAAATAAAACTGAAAAGCTGGGCATGGTGGCACACACCTTTCATCCCAGCACTCTGGAGGCAGAGGTAGGAGGATCACCATGAGTTTGAGGCCACGCTGAGACTACATAGTGAATTCTAGGTCAGGTCAGCCTGGGCTACAGCAAGACCCTGCCTCAAAAAAAAAAAAAAAAAAAAAAAGCTGGGCTGGGAAATTTCTTAGTGGTGAAAGGCTTGGATTCAACTCCCCAGTACCCACGTAAAGCTAAACACACAGGGCACATACATTTGGAGTTCACTTGTAGCAGTAGAAGGCCCTGGCATGCCCATACATTCTCATTCATTCTCTCTCTCTTAAATAGATAAGTAAATAAAATATTTCAAAAAGAAAACTTCAAACCAGTATCTCCTGTGAATGTAGGCATAGTAGTCCTCGGCTGGGACTAACGAATGAATCCAGAAACTTATGAGCAAAGGGTTATAATTATGAAGACCAAGTAGGTTTTATACCAGGCATGCAAGGCTGTTTCAACATAGAAAAACCAACTCGTACTATTGATAAAATAGGGACAGAGTGTCTATCTCTAAAGATATAGAAGTTATTTGACAAAAACATGGCCCAAAAATTCCATTCCTAGACTAGAAAAGATTCAAGAGAAATGAAACTGTGTGTACACAGAACAACTTGAACATGTTTCATAAAAACATGACACATAATTGTCTCAAGGCAGAAGTAGCTCAAATGCCCGTCCGCAGATGGATGGGTAAATGAAATGAGAGACACCCATGCATTGGTATATGATTCAGCCTTTAAAGAAATAAATCGGGGCGGGGGGAACAAGCATGGTGGCGCATGCCCTTAATCCCAGCAGTTGAGAGGCAGAGGCAGGAGGATCACCTTGAGTTCAAGGCTATCCTGAGACTGACTACCCATTCAGCATGGGCTAGAGCAAGACCCTACCTCAAAAAACCAAAAGTAAATAAATGAATAAATACGTGAAGCAATGGTAATGCACACTGGGATACAGATGATGCTAGAAAAGGGAAAGAAGCTGCTGACAGAAGGCTCCATATCACATGGCTTCATGTCTTGGAAATGTTCAGGGTAGGCAAATCCATAGAGAAAGAAACTGGACTGGGGGTTGCGAAGAACTGGCAGAGAAAGGAGTTGAAAAATGACTGCAAGTGGTTCAAGGAGTTTCTTTTGCCTTCCAGGGCTAGGTGAGGGAGCCACAGCCCTGTGACTGTACCAGAACCTGTTACACAAGTGATGTGGGGTATTTTTTTGTTTGTTTGTTTGTTTGTGGTTCTTTTTGTTGTTTATGTTGTTGTTGGTTTGGTTTGGTTTGGTTTTCTAGGGTCTCGCTCTAACCCAGGCTGACCTGCAATTCACTGTGTAGTCTCAGGCTGGTCTTGAGTTCACAGTGATCCTCCTACCTCTGCCTCCCGAATGCTGGGAGGAAAGGCGTGCGCCACCACGCCGGGCACAAGTTACATGTTAATAAAAGAAAATGAAGTATCTATAAACCAAATGGGAAGATAGGCCCAGGAAGTCCAATATCGAAGTACCAGAGGATGTCAGAGTCTTCATTTCCACTTACATGAGAACTTAGGATGCAACAGCACTCGAGAGTCACTGAATAATAGAATGGAGACATTTGTAAGAATTCTTAACTGTTGGGGCTGTTTATGAAAGAAGTTGAATGTATTAAATTCATAAATAGAGTTATAAAATGTTGTAGTAGTGAAATCATTCATCAACAGGGCTAGACCCGAACATGACCCCTAAAATTTAAAAGCTATGTAAACCTAATATTAAATGGTATAATGTTGAACAGGAGTGCTTTAGGAAAAAAATAGGTTTTAACAATGTCAATCCAGTCTGCAGAGTGACAACCCTTAGTGCTTGTGTAAACTCAGAGCCAGCCTTAAAGGACACCAAAACCCTCAAAGTGAAGGGCCACAAAATCACGTGCCTGGTGGGTGGATGATTACAAAACTTGGTAAGAGAAGTCCCTGTGCCCTAGCTAGTGATTCTGGCCTCTAGGGGGGGTCTCTTCTCTGCATGAAAAACCCGAGGCTGAACATAGAAAAGGAATAAAATATGGCTTTGCTGAGATAGGACCTTCTCACCTGCTACACTGCAACTTGAGCATCTGACATCCTACATAAAGCCTTGGTCAGGCTTACCAAAAAAAAAAAAAAAATAGGGCTGGAGAGATGGCTTAGCAGTTAGGCACTTGCCTGCAAAGCCAAAGGACCCAGGTTCGATTCCCCAGTCCCCGCATAAGCCAGATGCACAAGGTGGTACCTGCATCTAGAGTTCATTTGCAGTGGCTAGAGGCCCTAATGTGCCCATCCTCTCTCTCTATCTGCCTCTCTCTCCCAAATAAATAAACAAATAAAATATCTAAAAGAAAACAAAATCTTCATCCCATTGAAGTGTGAGCCTAAGTGAGAAAACATGGACGAGCGAGTTCAGCTCACACTGAGTCCCAGAAAGCCTTGTTGTTCTAGACCTTTCCCACACCCTCCTGGGTTTCCCTGCTGGAGAGTACAAAGCTGGTGACTGCTTTAGGTCAGAGATTAGAGAGGACTCTTTTTTTTTTTTTTCCTACCGAGGACTAGGTAAATATTCTAGGCTCTGGGAAACATCCCCTCTCTGTGGCAATTGCCCAACTTTGCATTTGCAGCGTAAACGCAGCTCCACAGATAATGCTTCGGTGAGTGAGTGTGCCGTCCTCTCATAAAACTTCCTCTATTGGGAAATTACGGAGCCTCACTGTGCTGGGGGCATTCCACAAAGGCCGCTGTGACTGAAGTCCTTGCCAGTCTTGCCAGTCTTAAAAGGCTTCTTCTGATACCATTAAAGCTTCCTCCTGAGGTGATAGGAGGGCTTCAGCTGGGTCTTAAAAGATGAGAGAGAGGGTATCTACAGTCTGATCCTTTCCATCTGTGGGCGGAGGAGCCCTGCGTTGGAAATAGGAGTTAGCAAAGATCTGCAGGCAAGAATCAGTCCCCGCTGTAGATAGAGAGCCTGGCTCACGTAAGGCGGGTACAGGATGGAATGCAAGGATATCTTCCATTACTTCTTGAAGGCAGCAACATCCATACCTAACGTTGCCTCTTAACTGGTTGTCTAATAATCAAGCTTTTTAGAGAAAATAAAACAAGCCCCCCCCCAACCCAGCATACCAAAAACACAGGTGTAATTTGCAACCAGAATACTATATTAGTCCATTAAGCAAAACTAAGGATGTTCATTGATCCTAACTTCTACCACAAAGCAAAAAATAGGATCGTTGTGTTTGGCCATCCTGAAACGTGCTAAGTCCCCTGTTCAGTGGAAGCCCGGGTTTCCATGTAATTATGGCTGTAACGTATAACGCCCTGAACACATCAGAGGATCCTGGCTTGGGTAGAGGAGTTACAATAAAGGCGAGGCTTAGTCACACGTAATCACCCTATGGTAATTTGTCTTTTAATCATACTGAGGTCAGGTGGGCCGCGCGGAACTACAGCCTCCTTAAGAAGCCGGGTAAGGAGCACCCCGCACAGTCCCCTTGAGAAGGAATATCTCTGGGCGCACACTCCCCCAGTGATCCTGTGATTTTGGTGACCTTCAGGACTTGAGTTCCTCTTCTAACCCTTATTAGAACTCAGTAAGAATTTCCATTCTGTGTAATATCTTTGGGACTGTTGCGTACTAGTTTTATTTGTGTCATTTATTTCTGCCCTCAATGACATATTTAGTACCTTTCTAAGGATTTCAAAATCCTGCAAGCGGCCCAATGCGAAGGGAACAGCTGGTGCTGCTCTCTAACCTTTCTTTGAACAAGATGCCAAGAACACACGCCCAAGAATCTTAATGACGTCCTGCCCCTGGGTCTCCAGGCTCGCCCTGGAGCCATCGCCTGGCCAAAGTTGTCTCTGACTTTGCCGAAGGTTACCAAGTGAAGCCCGCTCCAGGAACTCGCATGACCAAGCGGCCAAGCTGGGCAGCCCTTCCCGGACACACAGACAATGTTCACTCAGTGGTGTGCTGGTAACAGCTTAACAACCTGCCCTCCGCAAAGAACACAGAACTAGTTAGTTGCACACACATATTCCTGTGGTGTCAAAACCTTCCAAATTTGGGCTGGAGAGATGGCTCAGGGGTTAAGGCACTGGCCGACAAAGCCTAATGACCCAGGTTCAGTTCCCCAATACCCACTTAAAGCCAGATACACAAAGTAGCATGTGCATCTGGAGTAGGTTTGCAGCAGCTGGAGTGCCTGGTGCACCCATTTTCTCTGTGTGTCTCTCTCCTCTCTACCTCTCTCTACTCGCAAATAAATAAATAATATTTTTAAAAGCCGGGGCGTGGTGGCACACGCCTTTAATCGCAGCACTCGGGAGGCAGAGGTAGGAGGATCGCCATGAGTTTGAGGCCAGTCTGAGGCTACACAGTGAATTCCAGGTCAGCCTGGGCTAGAGTGAGACCCTCCCTCAAAAAAAAAAAATTTTTTTCCAAACTGGCTGGTTTCATGCCGTATGTGACTTGTGATCGGCACATGTGGAGGTGGAAATAAATTGCACACAATCAACTATTATTAGCCCATGTTGTCAACCCCCAACATACTATCAAGGAAAAAATCCACAAATATTCACAGATGTTTTCCCTTCATGTAACATGCCAATATAATAGGTATATCTGCTGTAGGGGTGAGAGTAAAAAGCCAGGATGTAGAAAATGAAAGTTCTATTCTTCAAAACCCTACAAAATTACGGTCAATCCAACTCTTGGTATTTTATGAATTAGAACTCAGACTATGTACCTAATTATCTATCATCTATCTATGTTTAAGAGACAGAGTCTGGTGTAGTCCAAGCTAGCCTCTAGCTCACTATTTAGCCAGGATGAGTTGAACTTCTGTTCCTTGCATCTTCATCCCTTTAGGGCTGGGGTGATGGATGTGCCCCACCACTAGGCCCAATTTATGGTGATGTTGAGGATCGAACCCAAAACTTCCTGCACGCTAAGCAAGCATTACACCAGCTGAGCTATATCCCCAGCCCTGGACTATACTTTTTTTTTTCCTTTGGTTTTTCAAGGTGGGGTCTTGCTCTAGCCCAAGATGGCCTAGAATTCTCAGGGTGGCCTTGAACTCACAGCCATCCTCCTACCTCTGCCTCTGGAGTGATGGGATGAAAGGTGTGCACCACCATGCCCAGCTGGACTACCCTTTTAACAAACAAACAAACAAACAATAGATAAATAAAACACACAAACCTAAATCAAACACCATTATTCAGGGTTCATGATGTAGTTGAGTGCTAAAGCACTTGCCTAGCAAGTGCCTAGCTTCAGTTCCCAGCACAATAATAAAACTAGACATGCTAATTAAAAAAAAAAAAAAAAAAAAAAAAAAACCTCACCAATAGTCATGTAGTTCTTTGAAAAAGACAAGCTCTGTGATGGACACTTTGGTATTTCAAATTACAAAAAAAAAAAAAAAGCAATAAAGGGGCTGGAGAGATGACTCAGTGGCTAAAGACACTTGACATCCCAGGTTCGAGTCCCCACTATCCAGGTAATGCCAGACGCACAAAATGGCACATGCGCCTGGAGTTCATTTGCAGTGGCAGAAGGTCCTGGCGCACCCATTCTTTTGCTGTCTCTGTCTCTCTCGCTAATTCTCTCTCCCTCTCTGGCTGGCTCTCTCTCTCTCTCTCTTAAATAAATAATAAAGCAATAGAGGGTTCAAGGTCATTAACTGAGTCGCAGTCTCTTGTATTACCTTCCAGTTTGCCCTTGTACATACCTGCAGTCCTTTTTCTGGCTTCACGTCCTCAGCTTGTCAGTTATCATTGTTTGAAGGAGTTGAAGTTGTCAGCCTATAGACCCTTCAGGACACCTGATCCCTTCTCCCTGCACCCTTATTTCTGAAGTCTATTTAAAACAGCCCCCCCCCGGTGAAAATCATTATTAATTACATTGGTTTCCTTAATGTAAAAACAAGTGCTCGCAATCATATTCATCTCTATTTGAATGATCTGCTTTTCTTGCTTCCAGATAAAATATAACCACTGAGTTGAAATGAATGAAAAATCCTTAGGAAACAACAAGAACTAAACAGCCTTTACTGGTCACTGGAAAGTTCCAGAGAGCAATGGGGGAGGGGGTTTAGTCCTGGGACACAAACGATGAGGCTAGTGCTGTCTGTCACCAGACTGTCTTCACTTCTGCCCGGTGTTTTTGCTTCACAGTTTCACAATCTTCACTGTCCCATCAGTGCAGATGGCACCCCGGCAGAGGTGGCTTGTGGCAGCACACTTCTGTCGCCTCTGCGTGCTCACCACACTGGCACAAGAGCTGGTAGACGCGTGGATGGAGTCAGGGGAGAGCCTTCGCTTCTTTCCCCGTGACAATCCGTCACAACCACTCATGAGCCTAAGAAAAGCCACTCCGCAGGCTGAGGAGGTGGCTCGGCTGCTAAAGTGCCTGCCTTGAAAGCACAAGGTCCTGAGCTCCGTCCCCAAGAGCCCGCGGAAACAACGCTGATGTGGTACCATGCCCTTGTAATTACAGCGTCGTGGAGAAGGGAACAGGTGGATCCTTAGGGGTCACTGGCCAGCCAGTGTAACCCAACTGGTACAAGACTAAGGCCCAAGTCAATGAAAAGACTCTGTTTCTGAGGAACTGGGGAAATGAGCAAGAGTGCTGCTTTCTTAATGAATCTGATAGCAGCACAAGGGTGAAGGAGACAGACACTGAGGACGCTCAACACCTACCAAAGCTCCTAAGAGCCCATCGCTGAAGTAGACTTAAAATGCTCCCAGCATGGCTTAGGGAATTTTGTGGAAGAGGAAGAGGAAAGATTGTTAGAGCCACAAGTTGGGACATTTTGCACAGAGACATTGCGTCTCCCCCATAACTGAGTGCTGCCCCCATAATGCACAACCCACAATCCCCGTGGGGTTGTCCTGCATCCGCAATGAGGAAAGCCTCTTCAGAAAAAGGGGCAGGGAGGAGGGAAAGGACGGTACCAACATGTGTTGTTTACATACTAAATATGTCCATATCTAATAAAATAAAATAATAATGATAATAAAAAGAAATGACTCTGGCTCACAAATGACTCTAGACGGCATTTCTGTGGTATGGCACCCGTGATTGTCGTCTGGTCTTTATACAGACATGTGCACCCACACATACATGAAAGAAAAAGCAGAGCAAAGCAAAGCAAAGGAAACCACTTTAAATCTGCTAGCTTTCCCCAAAGGAAGTGTGTGCTGTTCATAGAGGAAATACAGGGGAAGAGATCACTCAGCTTTCAGCAGTGGCCCCAGCCAGTGTGAGAAGTCCCAGCATTCCGCACGGGCCACATGGGCAGCTCCCAGGAAGGCGAGCCCAGCCCAGGTGATGTTGTGGGCATGGAAGTGGAGGTGGGCCATTTTGAGCTTTAACAATCACTAATTGATGTTTATGGCATTTCGTTCACTGGAACGAAATGTTCGATAATGCATGGCACAGTCCCACACAATCAAAAAACTGTGGGTTGGAGTGAGGGCTCAGCAGTTAAAGGTGCTTGCTTACAAGACCCAATAGCCTGGGTTCGATTCCCCAGTGCCCATGTAAAGCCAGATGCACTAAGTGGCTTATGTATCTGGAGTTTGTTTACAGTGGCTAGACGCACACTCACTCCCTCTGCCTGCCTCTCTTTCTCTCAAATAAGTAGATAAAATGTATTTTAAAAACCGGTCACATGTCCTGTCTCTAATGTCTTGCCACATTTCTATGTGGGTCAAAGGTCTGTTTATAAATACCTAAGCTTAGGGCTGGAGATCTGGCTTAGCGGTTAAGACATATGTATGCAAAGCCTAAGGACCCAGGTTCAACTCTCCAGGACCCACGTTAGCCAGATGCACATGGTGGTGCATGTGTCTGGAGTTCGTTTGCAGTGGCTGGAGGCCCTGGCGCACCCATTCTCACTTTCTTTCTTTCCCTTTCTCTGTCTCAAATAAATAAATAAATAAATAAATAAATAAATAAATAAATAAATAAAAATAAAAAAAAAATAAATACCTAAGCTTAGAACCTAAATCTATTTCCACATAAAATACTATGTAAACCTTGCTGGGCTATTCTTTCACTGCCCTTCACCCTAGCCCCCCAAAGTGCTTAAAGGAAAATTAAGTCTTCTCTGGGTGCATACTAACTTGAATGGTTTAATAATAGAAACAGGAAAAGCAAGCAATTGGGGTTTATTATTATTATCATTAATTTTTTTTTTTTTTTTGGTTTTTTGAGGTAGGGTCTCCCTCTAGCCCAGGCTGACCTGAAATTTACTCTGTAGTCTCAGGGTAGCCTCGAACTCACAGCAATCCTCCTACCTCTGCCTCCTGAGTGCTGGGATTAAAGGCATGAACCGCCACGCCCGGCTATTATTATTTTGAAGTACAATGAGATTTGCAGGTTATAGAAAAGGAAAGGCCAGTTATTTGAGTCAGAAACTGGTCATCCATCTTCTAAACATTTAATCACACTAGGTTGACAGTAAAGTCGCTGAGCTGATGGAGGGGCAGGACAGGGAGCTCGGCATGATATGACGCTGTCAGTGGTCCTGTAACTAGGAAAGAATTGTCATATGATTTCAGTGCTTAAGGGGACATCAAGGACAAGCCCCATCCTGCGAGTGGGGCCCCTGTAATATGTAATGTCTCACAGGTTTTAACAGCTGCAGCAAACATTAACAACAACAGGATGGTGCCGTTTCTGTTATATTAAGACTTAATTGTCAAGGCGATGTGTGAATAATGGAATGCAAACCTCCCAGCTCTGACGCCATAGCTAAAATAGGTTGGCTACTCACGGAGGCTTTGGTTTCCTATCTCTAGGGTGGACCCATGGCTACTAGCAAATGCCCACTCTCTGTGATGAGCCCCAAAATAGCTGAATGACCACAGGTTCCCAGGCAGCTGGATTCTGATGTCATGTCCCCAATGACTGTCTCTTTATTCTAGCACTTTCCAGCTAACCATGACATTGAAGCAGCTGATAAACCATTTCAAAGGACTTAGGCTCATTTGCTGTGACGTCACATTTAAAACTTTTATCTTGATAAGAAAATAATCTTCAAACAAGTTCCTTGCATCACAGGCTCTTTGATAGACTTTAAAAGAAATATTGGCTTAAGCACATTAATGCTGGTCAAACTTAAGCACCACTCTTTAAAATGATGTATATTGCCATATACAAGGATAAAAATGTGCTGATGGACAAGTCAATCTAACTGTGGTTTTTATTGTAAGAACATGGGGGACGGACTGGAGAGATGGCTTAGTAGTTAAGGCACTTGCCTGCGAAGACTAAGGATCCAGGTTCAATTCCCTAGGACCTACATAAGCCAAATGCACAAGGTGGCGCATGTGTCTGAGTTCGTTTGCATTGGCTGGTATGCCCATTCTCTCTCTTTATCTGCCTCGCTCTCTCTCAAATAAGTAAGTTAATAAAAAAAAGAATATGGGGAAGTAAAGTTTGAAGGTCAGGTTAACATAAAAAAGAAAAATTAAAACGTTATTTATAAAAACGTTCAAGCAATAAACTTGATCTTTCTTCTGGTACCACAGTTGTCATGTTTAGAAATGCTGACCTCAAGCCGGGCGTGGTGGTGCACACCTTTAATCCCGGCACTTGGGAGGCAGAGGTAGGAGGAGTGCCGAGAGTTCAAGGCCACCTTGAGATTACATAGTGAATTCCAAGTCAGTCTGAGCTAGAGTGAGACCCTGCCTCAAAAAAAAAAAACCAAAACAAAATAAAATAAAATATAAAATAAAATAAATGTGGTCCTCCTGACAAGGAAGAGCTGTGTTCTAGCAGCATAGTCGCTCAGTGTATTTAAGTATTTATGGGATGAAAAACTTGATATTATAAATTGTATGGACTCCTTCAGATACCAGAGGGGTGGCTACAGAAGGGTGAGGTACCAGTCCCATTATGGATCTGAACATCTCAAGTCAGACAGCCACATTTGTCAGCGTCACACCACTGGGCGCCTTTAGC
The DNA here is from genome assembly GCA_036365145.1 of Orientallactaga sibirica. NCBI lineage: Eukaryota > Metazoa > Chordata > Mammalia > Rodentia > Dipodidae > Orientallactaga > Orientallactaga sibirica. Next base: position 4,620,821 of record JAEOAD010000054.1, on the reverse strand, counting down.
TGATGACCACCTTGTCAGGAAGATTCAATGAAATAACTTCTGCATCATACCTTCCTTTACACGTCTGTATGTCCTTCCAGGACCGTAAGTGATAAACAACATGATGAAGTGGCTAAGTCTCGCTGGGTTTAATGTGTGCTGGTAATACAGGATATCACAAATTATTGATATGCTCGGTGATGGTTTAAATCCAACATTGCTTTCAAATTAGCTCAAAATATGCTGTCAAGACCAATTCTATGTAAATTTTAAAAAATATTTTATTTATTTGAGAAAGAGAGAAGCAAACAGAGAATGAGCATGCCAGGGCCTCCTGCCACTGCAAATGAACTCCAGACACTTGCACCACCTTGTGCATCTGGCTTTACGTGGGTCCTGGGGGATCGAACCCAGACCTTCAGACTTTGAAAGCAAGTGCTTTTAACCACTGATCCAGCTCTCCAGCCCTCTATGTAAATTTTCTTTTGTTTTTCGAGGTAGGGTCTCTAGCTCAGGCTGACCTGGAATTCACTATGTAGTCTCAGGGTGGCCTCAAACTCATGACAATCCTCCTATCTCTGCCTCCCAAGTGCTGAGATTAAAGGCGTGCACCACCACACTATGCACTCTATGTAGCTTTTATAAAAATATATTTTATTTATTTGAGAGAGACACACACACAGATAAAGAGCGAGGATGGGCACACGGGACCTCCAGCCATTGCAAATGAACTCCAGGCGCATGCGCCACCTTGTGCATATGACTTACATGGGTCCTGGGAAATCTAACATGGGTCCTTAGGCTTTGCGGGCAAGTGCCTTAACTGCTAAGTCATCTCCCCAGCCCTCTATACAACTTTGAAACAAGCCCCTCGGGTGTAGTATTGTTAATGAGATATGCCTCCCAGCTGTTTTTCTTTATTTTCCTATTATTGAATGTCTTGGGATCCAAGCTCATCCCAGTTAGAATTACTTGAAATGCTTTTTCCTTTTGGATTAAGGTTGTAAATATCATAGTGGCACAACTTCAGGTACCGTCCTTTGCATATGACTTGATGGTCACTGTGTGATAAGAAGCGTCATTGATCGTTAAGCCACAGTGCCTCAGAAGCAAGGCAGGTTGAGTGGAAGAATCTAGAGCCTCGCTCTGTGGGACAAACTGGGAGACAAACGCATTTCACTTCAAGCCTTTAGATCAGCACTGGCCTCCTCCTGCCCACACGCCTTCCTGCTGGCTCCCTGAAGGTGCTGGGCAGCTCCTTCCTCGGTGGGCAGGATCAGGCTGTGGCACAGGTGGTCACTGCACAAGCAATCAGATTCTCTTGGAGGTAATTGTTTAAAGTACCCTAAAGAAAAGGAGCTAAGGAGCTGGAGAGATGGCTCAGTGGTTCAGGCAGAAATGACCTGGGTTTGATTCCCCAGCACCCATGTAAGCCAGATACACAAAGTGATGCATAAATCTGGAGTTCGTGTGCAGCGACTGGAGGTCCTGGTGTCCCCATTTTCTCATTTTCTCTCTTTCTCACTCTCTGTGTGTCTCCGCTTGCAAATAAATAAAGTAAAATAAAAGAAGCTAAAAGAATGGAGTTTGAAGTTTCACGCAGCAAGAATCATCTTCACGTGATTGTGCAGTATTTTCGATAAAAACCATCCTGAGCGGTCTGGGGAGATGACTCCGCAATGAAAATGCGCTTGCTTTCAAAGCCCTGTGGCTCAAGTTCCGTTTCCTGGCAAACCCATGTAAAGCCAGCTACAAAGTGGCATATGCACCTGTGATCCCAACGCTTGCCTATGACGATGGGAAACAGACCTCGGAGAATGAAGTTCATGGTTCAGCTAGTCTGACAGCCCCTTAAAGTCGGGCGTTTCATTGCGATTCTGTCCCCAAGAAGGTAGAGCACGGACACACTGAAGTTCTTATGTGACCTCCACACGTGCTCCCCAGCATTCATGCCCATACTCCCACAGAGAGATGATAGATACGTAGTCAGATACATGATAAGTAGATAACAGATAGATAGATGGAAATAGATAGACACATTTTTCTGATGCATTGAGAAAATTCTCATTACTATTTAGAATCAGAATTAATGGAGATCCTTTGATTCTCACAGGCTTTTTCTTTAACATATTTATTTATTGAGAGAGAGAAACGGAATGGGCACACCAGGGCCTCCAGCCACTGCAAACCAACTCCAGATGCATGCGCCCCCTCGCACATCTGGCTTATGTGGGTACTGGGAATAGAACCTAAGTCCTTGGGCTTCATAGGCAAGTGTCATAACAGCTGAGCCATCTCTCCAGCCCCTCACAGGCTTTTTTAAAAATAATATGTATAGCCGGGCGTAGTGGCGCACGCCTTTAATCCCAGCACTTGGGAGGCAGAGGTAGGAGGATTGCCAAGGGTTCGAGGCCACCCTGAGACTACATAGTGAATTCCAGGTCAGCCTGGACCAGACTGAAACCCTACCTCGCAAAACCGAAAAAATAATAATAAATAATAATAATAATATGTATTATTCATTTGCAACATGTATATGAGGATTTTTTTGGACACTCTGTTTTTGGGGGGTAGGGTGTTTTGTTGTTGGTGGGGGGGAGTTGTTTTTGTCTTTAGGCAGGGTCTCACTCTGGCCCAGTCTGACCTGGAAATCATCTCTGTAGCTCAGGCTGGCCTCAAACTCATGGTGATCCTCCTAGCTCAGCCTCTCAAGTGCCAGGATTATAGATGTGTGCCACCACACATGGCTAAGGACACTCTTGAACTATATAAATGTAATGCTAATATTTCTGGGTCTTAAGTAAGTATAGAATTTGGTAATTCTGCCAGGCGTGGTACCGCCTTTAATTCCTGCACTCGGGAGGCAGACATAGGAGAATTGCTGGGACTTCAAGGCCACTCAGACACTACATAGTAAATTCCAGGTCAGCCTGGCTAGAGCGAGACCCTCCCTCAAAACACACACACACACACACACAAAGAACCGGGTGGGAGGAACTAGAAGATTTCATGTATGTATGCAAAGTTGTGTTCGTTTGGTTTTTTTTGTTTATGTGCTTAATGGAGTAATGAATACAGTCTGTACCTGGTCACCAGTTTAATATGTCTGCAAGATGAGATGGGAGAAGCCCCTTGCTCACAATGTTGGGTTAAGTTGAATCTTTCTGGCGTTGTGGGTGTATCTCCTTGCTCACAATGCTTGGGTTAAGTTGAATCTTTCTGGCGTTGTGGGTGTATTTCCTTGCTCACAGTGTGGGGTTAAGTTGAATCTTTCTGGCGTTGTGGGTGTATTTCCTTGCTCACAATGCTTGGGTTAAGTTGAATCTTTCTGGTGTTGTGGGTGTGTTTCCTTGCTCACAATGCTTGGGTTAAGTTGAATCTTTCTGGTGTTGTGGGTGTGTTTCCTTGCTCACAATGCATGGGTTAAGTTGAATCTTTCTGGCGTTGTGGGTGTATTTCCTTGCTCACAATGTGGGGTTAAGTTGAATCTTTCTGGCATTGTGGGTGTATTTCCTTGCTCACAATGCTTGGGTTAAGTTGAATCTTTCTGGTGTTGTGGGTGTGTTTCCTTGCTCACAATGCTTGGGTTAAGTTGAATCTTTCTGGCGTTGTGGGTGTATTTCCTTGCTCACAATGTGGGGTTAAGTTGAATCTTTCTGGCGTTGTGGGTGTGTTTCCTTGCTCACAATGTGGGGTTAAGTTGAATCTTTATGGCGTTGTGGGTGTATTTCCTTGCTCACAATGCTTGGGTTAAGTTGAATCTTTCTGGTGTTGTGGGTGTATTTCCTTGCTCACAATGTGGGGTTGAGTTGAATCTTTCTGGCGTTGTGGGTGTATCTCCTTGCTCACAATGCTTGGGTTAAGTTGAATCTTTCTGGCATTGTGGGTGTATTTCCTTGCTCACAATGCTTGGGTTAAGTTGAATCTTTCTGGTGTTGTGGGTGTGTTTCCTTGCTCACAATGCTTGGGTTAAGTTGAATCTTTCTGGCGTTGTGGGTGTATTTTGTATGGCGTTTACACTTCTGCCTCATACTTCATGACCCCGCCCCTTGCCATTGAATGTAACGTTGTAATTGTGGCTTGATTTTTTAAAAATATTTTGTTTATTTATTTGAGAGAGAGAGAAAAAAAAGGCAGAGAGAGAGAATGGATGCGCCAGGGCTTTTAGCCACTGTAAACAAACTCCAGACACATGTGCCACCTTGTGCATCTGGCTTATGTGGGTCCTGGGGAATTGAACCCGAGTCCTTAGGCTTCACAGGCAAGCACCTTAACCGCTAAGCCATCTCTCCAGCCCAGGAATTGTGGCTTGAAAGCCAAGTCACACATGTCTAAGGAAAACACTCCCATGTCACAACATACAGTTGCTATTACAACAACACCTGTGGACAGAAGCCTAGAACATTCTACAAATAACAGTTCATATAAATACTCCCTGAAATCTCCCTCTTCATCACTCAGAATATTTTAGAAACTTCCTTATTTCATTTATTTATTTATTTGCAAGAAGAGAGAGAGAAGGGACGGGCATGCCAGGGTCTCTTGCTGCCACATATGAACTCTAGACACATGTGCCACTTTGTGTATCTGGCTTTACATGGGTGCTGGGGAATCAAACCCAGACTGCCAGGCTTTGCCAGCATCTTAACTGCTAGACACCTCCAGCCCTATCACTCAAAATTTTGATATAAAAATTGACATATTTGTCTCTTTTTTTTTCTCCCCTTTAGATCAAAAAATATTTTGAACTTGAACCACTTGCCCGTGGAAAGCGCTGGATTCTGCAGCCTTGCTCGTTGGATGACACAACCGCGCTGAAAGACAGCTTCTCCCAGCTGATAAGTGTGCTGGAAGAAAAAGACCACGAAGCTATGAGGATGTGAACTCCAGCCAAGACGTGCCCCAGAAAGCCTTGAACCTATCATGTTAGTGTCTCGTTTTCATTTCATTTTGATACCAAAACTCTGGATTTCATTGTGTACTTTCCTCCGTTTCAGACTCTCATCTCTCTGTTAAAGTCAATGTCCTGCAAGTCAGATGAATGGTCGTCAGCACGCACGTCAAATACACACTACTGAGAGAGAACGCAGTCTCTGTTTACCACTAATTCTCTTCCCCACATGAATCTTCCTACTCTTGTTCTAAGAATCTCTTCTGAGTTTTGTGCTACCACGGACAGAACTCACAACTCCAGGAAATCTGTTCCTTACGCAGAAGGCTGGAAGACTCACGTACCTTGACTAACCCTATCTGAGCTTTGGATCGGAGCATTCTAAGGCTGGGACTACACACAATGTATATAGAATTTTCATGTTTTCTTGGGCAGGAGAAGTTCAGGGTTTTTAAGTCTTATTTTTAAATCTTTGTTTTTCAGTTTTTTAAAAATATATTGATGTTGTGGACTCTGAGTAAAAAAAAAAAAAAAAAACACCAAAAAAATGTCGATGAGTCATATGATCACTTACTGTAAAAGGAATACCTGGCCATAACACAATTTGCTCTGAAGAACTTGAAGATCACATAGCTAATGATTCATTGATTTGATCTGTAGCCCTGTTCCCCCACCCCCACCCCAACACACACACCCTGTCTTTTAAGAGCAAAGACATTGCTTCAGTGTTGGAGAGTTGGGGGATTTGAGACACATGTATATACCACTGATTACATTTGATCAAGTCCTCAGATATTTTTTAATGGAACCATTAATCTGCATAAAACCAAGCTGCAACATTATGTAGGCTTCCCCACCACCACCACCACACTAAAAATTAGAAATATTTCACTAAAATAGAGAAAGTACCTTTTTTCTCTATTTTATGACATGGACAAGACCACCATGGAAGTATAGTTGATACTACTTAGGGTGTGAACCAGCACGGATTTGACAGACATCACAGAGGAATCCTCCATGTGTACTCATGTAGTTTAGGGGATAGCCAAAACCTCCATACAGTAGTTCCAGATCTATCAGCATTTCTATTATAATCCTCTATTTTCAGGGGTTTTCATGTGCCCTTAAAATATGCCGGGGCTGCAGCAAATAACTAATTTAAGCGCCTAATATTAGTCTCTGAAACTAAGTTTTGCCACGTAATTTCAACGATAAAAGTGCATAGACATCAATGTACAGCTTTATTAAGGGTTAGCACCCATAAGCATTTCGAAAATCAGGAATCTTCTATGAATATTGAGGTTCATAGATGAAATGTTCTTTGGCACATCTTGTAGACTTTTGACTACTTATTAAAAATACAAAGTGGCCAAATACTAGAAAACTGCTCCCTATACCTGAGCAATAACCACGTTTGTACTTTTTTAGGTAGTGTAGTCTGATAGCCCGTCACAGATTCACACCGTATTACGGGCAAAGCGAAGCCCTATAATGCTTTAAAGGGTTTGCTTCATACGCTCCCATCACTCGAAGGCAGAATTTATGACTTTATCTTGTAAATGGATCTTAATGAGCTCATGCAACACTTCTTTAAGCTTCTTTTTAATAGCATTGATCAAAAAAGGATCCATAACGATTCCCATTCAGTATCTTTGGATATTTTTAACACTGTGTAAATGACCTGTGGACAGCCCCACCCAATGGCTCCAATAACCAATTCCATAAAGCCTGTTTTTATGTTGTTCTCTTGTGCTCATCTTCTGTGTATTGGGGGGAGGGGGCAGGAAAGAACACAATGATTTTCAGGCCTTGCTTTGCCCACAAGTTCATTAAATGTAGAATGTTGTCTTTTGAAGATACTGTGGCTGAATGCTCCTCAGCCATCTGTTAAATGACTTCCCGTTGTCTGCGTGTGTTCATGTGCCAGAGATGGGCTTTCTCCGTGACTGTCTGCAGCCTCCCAGCCGTCAGAGAAAACCTTATCAATCAGGACTCAACAGCAGCTGTTTTTGACAAGTTTCTGTCTGACGCCTAATGCTTTACAACTGTCAATACGGCTCCGTCTTTGTCTAGCGGGTCGGAGCTTGGGCGCTCGCTGTCTTGCTGCATCCTGTCCCTGTAACCCTAGAATTTGCCATGTTTTGGAAATCCAGGGCTGGGGGAAGGGAGGGAAGGGGAGGGGAGGGGAAGGGCGGGATGGGTGAGGGGCTGTCTGTCCTATTCCTACTTTTGTGCAAAGTGCCACAGGTGTCTGAGCTCGCATATTCAAAGACATAGGAAAATCAGTCCCTTGTGTTGTTTCCTCACTTAGCATCTTGTTATATTTATGGAAGTTACTAGGGTTTTGTACCTTCTTAGCTAAAGCAGTTGTCTTTTTATAATGGCAGTTAATTTATATAAGACTTTGTATCTAGTGTACTTTACAACAGTAGTTACTAATAACTACCCCGTCTTTCTATTAAGATACACAGTGTCGTGTCTACGCTTAGAGGCTGACACGCTCATGTGGACATTTGCCAGGAAAGAACTCAAATGCTATTATCCGTGATTTGTATATGATTTCCACTATCTTCCGATGAAAATAAATGCTGAGTAGAACTGGTGCTAAAAGACTGACTCCTTTCAGCCTTAGCATCTGGGAGCTCCAGACTTCTGCTGACATTCCGGTGGCCTGTTTACGTCTTCAGAGCAAGTTCTACTGCTTTGGGGTCAAAACAAATGATTAAGATGCATTTCTTTTGAAGCTCCCTAGTGAAACCTTAATAGAAAAAGAAACAAGTAATTGTTTTTTTGTTTTGTTTTGTTTTATTTTTTTCCAGTTGGTGTCTCCTTAACAGCTTTTAGCTTTCCTGGGAGCCATTCCTTCAGAGGGAGGGAGCTGACTGGAGATGTGTCCTTCCGGTCAAAGGACCAACTTGGAATAGGTGCCCAGAAAGAGTTTGGCCCAGTGAACTATCGCTTCCACTGGTGACTGATGCCCTTAGGGAATTAGTAGATATTTTTATTGGACTCAAGAAGAAATACTATGAATGTATAGTTCTATCCTTAAGGATAAGAATACTATATGAAAGAGAGTGGGAAAATAAAATCATAGATGTGTAGAAGAGACAAAGAAAGAAGAACAAAATTATTCACTAAGAGGAGGTGTTCAAACCTCAGTGTACATAGGGTCCAAAGGCAGCAGAATTCTTGTCACTTACTATTTGACACAAGAGCTCATGCCATGTGCTTCTGAGCTACGGTCCAGCATATATTCCTGTGTCATTTCTGATCAGTTACCTGCCTTCCTTCCTTTCTTCCTTCCTTCTTCCTTCCTTGGTGTCTCAGACACACCCAAGTAACTGTGGCCAGACCTGCAAGATTTTGAAGCAAAGGGGCTTTTTTTTTTTTTTTTTTTTTTTTTTTTTTTTTTTTCATAGCCTGATTACATATTCTGACTCAAGAAGAAATCTAAGATTTGGGCTGGCGTCGTCCCACTTAAACTCTTAGTGTATTGTCCTTAACCTCCTGCCCTAACCGAGCAAACACATGGAAAGGTATGTGTGGGGTGGGAGGACTGGAAGTGAGAATTGCCCCTTCGGACCCTTCATTTTCCATCCAGAGGGGCTATCTTTGTTATGCAGAAAGTTTGGAATACGAATTCCCTGCCTTCCCTTGTTTCATGCTGTGAAGTGGATTAAGGCATCAGGTTGGGAATTCCTGGCTCCCAAGGCTTCACAGCTTTTGGTCACCACTGAGTTAGTGGGATTAAATGTTTTCCAACTCAAACACATGAAATGACTGATGAGCCCCAGTATTGGCACCCCCCACCCCAGCAACTCCCCTGTACTAATTTAGAAGCATGGAAAGATGCCTCGAAGAGCCAAAGTCTCAAATGGGGTATCCATTTTCCCTCCCCTTTCCCAGTCTTCTTGGATGAAAACCGTACCGTGGAAAACTCTCCTTCCGCACACTGTCTCCTCAGATCTGGAAATTCTAACTTCCCACCTTGGGGGTGGTGACCTCTTTCTATGAAACCAGGGCAGGGTCCCGCAGAGGATGCATTCCTGCATGGTCTGCAGGTCGCAGGAGACTCCCTCCAGTACAGTGTACAGGACACAGAGACTCCCTCCAGTACAGTGTACAGGACACAGGAGACTCCCTCCAGTACAGTGTACAGGACACAGGAGACTCCCTCCAGTACAGTGTAGAGATCACAGGAGACTCCCTCCAGTACAGTGTACAGGACACAGGAGACTCCCTAAAGTACAGTGTAGAGATCACAGGAGACTCCCTCCAGTACAGTGTACAGGTCACAGGAGACTCCCTCCAGTACAGTGTACAGGTCACAGAGACTCCCCTCCCCACGGTACAGTGTACTGGACACAGAGACTCCCCCCCCCCGGTACAGTGTACAGGACACATAGATCACAGTACAGTGTACAGACTCTCCAGTACAGGACAGTGTAGTGTACAGGTCACAGAGACTCCCCCTCCGGTACAGTGTACAGGACACAGAGACTCCCGGTACAGTGTACAGGACACAGAGACTCCCGTACAGTGTACAGGACACAGAGACTCCCCACAGTGTACAGGACACATAGACTCCCCCCCCGGTACAGTGTACAGGACACAGAGACTCCCCCCCCCGGTACAGTGTACAGGACACAGAGACTCCCCCCCCGGTACAGTGTACAGGACACATAGACTCCCCCCCCTCCGGTACAGTGTACAGGACACAGAGACTCCCCCTCCCAGTGTACAGGTACAGTGTACAGGACACAGAGACTCCTCCGGTACAGTGTACAGGACACAGAGACTCCCCCCGGTACAGTGTACAGGGACACAGAGACTCCCGGTGTACAGTGTACAGGACACAGAGACTCCCCGTACAGTGTACAGGACACAGAGACTCCCCAGGTACAGTGTACAGGACACAGAGACTCCCGTACAGTGTACAGGACACAGAGACTCCCCCGTACAGTGTACAGGACACAGAGACTCCCCCCGGTACAGTGTACAGGACACAGAGACTCCCGGTACAGTGTACAGTGACTCCCCCTCCGGTACAGTGTACAGGACACAGAGACTCCCCGGGTACAGTGTACAGGACACAGAGACCCCTCCCGGTACAGTGTACAGGACACAGTCCCCCGTACAGTGTACAGGACACAGAGACTCCCCGGTACAGTGTACAGGACACAGAGACTCCCCCCGGGTACAGTGTACAGGACACAGAGACTCCCCCTGTGCACAGAGACACAGAGACTCCCCGGTACAGTGTACAGGACACAGAGACTCCCCGGTACAGTGTACAGGACACAGAGACTCCCCAGGTACAGTGTACAGGACACAGAGACTCCCAGTGTACAGGACACAGAGACTCCCCCGTACAGTGTACAGGACACAGAGACTCCCCGTACAGTGTACAGGACACAGAGACTCCCCGGTACAGTGTACAGGACACAGAGACTCCCGGTACAGTGTACAGGTGACAGAGACTCCCGGTACAGTGTACAGGACACAGAGACTCCCCGGTACAGTGTACAGGTCACAGAGACTCCCGGTACAGTGTACAGGACACAGAGACTCCCGGTACAGTGTACAGTGTACAGGACACAGAGACTCCCGGTACAGTGTACAGGACACAGAGACCCCCCGGTACAGTGTACAGGACACAGAGACTCCCCGGTACAGTGTACAGGACACAGAGACTCCCCCCAGTGTACAGGACACAGAGACTCCCCGGTACAGTGTACAGGACACAGAGACTCCCCCGGTAGTGTACAGGACACAGAGACTCCCCCGGTACAGTGTACAGGACACAGAGACTCCCCCGGTACAGTGTACAGGACACAGAGACTCCCCCGGTACAGTGTACAGGACACAGAGACTCCCCTCCGTACAGTGTACAGGACAGAGACTCCCCCGTACAGTGTACAGTGTACAGAGACTGTACAGTGTACAGGACACAGAGACTCCCCCCCGGTACAGTGTACAGGACACAGAGACTCCCCCTCCCCGGTACAGTGTGGACACAGAGACTCCCCTGTGTACAGGACACAGAGACTCCCGGTAGTGTACAGGACACAGAGACTCCCCCGGTACAGTGTACAGGACACAGAGACTCACAGTGTACAGGACACAGAGACCCCAGGTACAGTGTACAGGACACAGAGACTCCCCAGTGTACAGGACACAGAGACTCCCAGTACAGTGTACAGGACACAGAGACTCCCCAGTGTACAGGACACAGAGACTCCCCGGTACAGTGTACAGGTCACAGAGACTCCCGGTACAGTGTACAGGAGGACACAGAGACTCCCCCTCCCGGTAGTGTACAGGACACAGAGACTCCCCCGGTACAGTGTACAGGACACAGAGACTCCCCCCTCCAGGTACAGTGTACAGGACTCCCCCGGTACACAGAGACTCCCCCTCCCGGTACAGTGTACAGGACACAGAGACCCCCCGGTACAGTGTACAGGACACAGAGACTCCCAGGTACAGTGTGTACAGGACACAGAGACTCCCGGTACAGTGTACAGGACACAGAGACCCCCCCGGTACAGTGTACAGGACACAGAGACTCCCTCCAGTGTACAGGTCAGTGACTCCCGGTACAGTGTACAGGACACAGAGACTCCCGGTACAGTGTACAGGACACAGAGACTCCCCCCGTACAGTGTACAGGACACAGAGACTCCCCCTGTACAGTGTACAGGACACAGAGACTCCCCCCGGTACAGTGTACAGGACACAGAGACTCCCCTCCAGTACAGTGTACAGGACACAGAGACTCCCGGTACAGTGTACAGGACACAGAGACTCCCCGTACAGTGTACAGGTCACAGAGACTCCCCGGTACAGTGTACAGGACACAGAGACTCCCCGGTACAGTGTACAGGACACAGAGACTCCCCGGTACAGTGTACAGGACACAGAGACTCCCCGGTACAGTGTACAGGACACAGAGACTCACAGAGACTCCTCCCGGTACAGTGTACAGGTCACAGAGACTCCCCCCAGTGTACAGGACACAGAGACTCCCCCGTACAGTGTACAGGACACAGAGACTCCCCCGTACAGTGTACAGGACACAGAGACTCCCGGTACAGTGTACAGGACACAGAGACTCCCCGGTACAGTGTACAGGACACAGAGACTCCCCCCGGTACAGTGTACAGGACACAGAGACTCCCTCCAGTGTACAGTGTACAGGACAGAGACTCCCCGGTACAGTGTACACACAGAGACTCCCGGTACAGTGTACAGGACACAGAGACTCCCCCGGTACAGTGTACAGGACACAGAGACTCCCCCGGTACAGTGTACAGGACACAGAGACTCCCCGGTACAGTGTACAGGACACAGAGACTCCCCCGGTACAGTGTACAGGACACAGAGACTCCCCTCCCCGGTACAGTGTACAGGACACAGAGACTCCCGTACAGTGTACAGGACACAGAGACTCCCCCGGTACAGTGTACAGGACACAGAGACTCCCGGTACAGTGTACAGGACCAGAGACTCCCGGGTACAGTGTACAGGACACAGAGACTCCCCGGTACAGTGTACAGGACACAGAGACTCCCCCAGTGTACAGGACACAGAGACTCCCCGGTACAGTGTACAGGTCAGAGACTCCCGGTACAGTGTACAGGTCACAGAGACTCCCGGACAGTGTACAGGACACAGAGACTCCCCCAGTGTACAGGTCACAGAGACTCCCGGTACAGTGTACAGGACACAGAGACTCCCCGTACAGTGTACAGGACACAGAGACTCCCCGGTACAGTGTACAGGAGAGACTCCCCGGTACAGTGTACAGGGACACAGAGACTCCCCCGTACAGTGTACAGGACACAGAGACTCCCCGTACAGTGTACAGGAGAGACACAGAGACTGGTACAGGACACAGAGACTCCCGGTACAGACAGGTCACAGAGACTCCCCGGTACAGTGTACAGGACACAGAGACTCCCCGGTACAGTGTACAGGACACAGAGACTCCCCAGTACAGTGTACAGGACACAGAGACTCCCCCGGTACAGTGTACAGGACACAGAGACTCCCCGGTACAGTGTACAGGACACAGAGACTCCCCAGTGTACAGGGACACACAGTGTACAGGACACAGAGACTCCCCGGTACAGTGTACAGGACACAGAGACTCCCCCAGTGTACAGGACACAGAGACTCCCCCCGGTACAGTGTACAGGACAGAGACAGTGTAGACACAGAGACTCCCCGTACAGTGTACAGTGTACAGGTACAGTGACAGAGACTCCCCGGTACAGTGTACAGGACACAGAGACTCCCGGTACAGTGTACAGGACACAGTACAGTGTACACAGTGTACAGGACACAGAGACTCCCCCAGGTACAGTGTACAGGACACAGAGACTCCCCGGTACAGTGTACAGGACACAGAGACTCCCCGGTAGTCCCCCTCCGTGTACAGGTCAGTGTACACAGAGACTCCCGGTACAGTGTACAGGACACAGAGACTCCCCGGTACAGTGTACAGTGTACAGGTCACAGAGACTCCCCAGTGTACAGGACACAGAGACTCCCAGTGGTACAGTGTACAGTGTACAGTGTACAGGACACAGAGACTCCCGGTACAGTGTACAGGACACAGAGACTCCCCAGTGTACAGGACAGAGACTCCCCCATACAGTGTACAGGACACAGAGACTCCCCTCCCGGTACAGTGTACAGGACACAGAGACTCCCCGGGTACAGTGTACAGGACACAGAGACTCCCCCAGTACAGGACACAGAGACTCCCTGGTACAGTGTACAGGACAGAGACACAGTGAGACTCCCTCCCCGGTACAGTGTACAGGACACAGAGACTCCCCTCGGTACAGTGTACAGGACACAGAGACTCCCCCCGGTACAGTGTACAGGACACAGAGACTCCCCCCAGGTACAGGACAGTGACTACAGTGTGTAGGACACAGAGACTCCCGTACAGTGTACAGGACACAGAGACTCCCCAGTGTACAGTGAGACTCCCTCCCGTACAGTGTACAGGACACAGAGACTCCCGGTACAGTGTACAGGACACAGAGACTCCCCGGTACAGTGTACAGGTCACAGAGACTCCCCTCAGTGTACAGGACACAGACTACAGTGTACAGGTCACAGAGACTCCCCCCCCAGTGTACAGGACACAGAGACTCCCCTCCCACAGTGTACAGGAGAGACTCCCGTACAGTGTACAGGTCACAGAGACTCCCCCTCCCGGTACAGTGTACAGGACACAGAGACTCCCCCAGGTACAGTGTACAGGACAGAGACTCCCGGTACAGTGTACAGGACACAGAGACTCCCGGTACAGTGTACAGGTCACAGAGACTCCCCCGGTACAGTGTACAGGACACAGAGACTCCCCAGTCAGTGTACAGGACACAGAGACTCCCCCGTACACAGTGTACAGGACACAGAGACTCCCCGGTCCAGTGTACAGGTCACAGAGACTCCCCGGGTACAGTGTACAGGACACAGAGACTCCCGGTACAGTGGACACAGGACTCCCCACTCCACAGTGTACAGGACACAGAGACTCCCCTGGTGTACAGGACACAGAGACTCCCCGGTACAGTGTACAGGACACAGAGACTCCCCAGGACACAGAGACTCCCCGGTACAGTGTACAGGTCACAGAGACTCCCTCCAGTACAGTGTACAGGTCACAGAGACTCCCCGGTACAGTGTACAGTGTACAGTGTACAGGACACAGAGACTCCCGGTACAGTGTACAGGACACAGAGACTCCCCCGGTACAGTGTACAGGTCACAGAGACTCCCCAGGTCACAGAGACTCCCGGTACAGTGTACAGGACACAGAGACTCCCGGTACAGTGTACAGGACACAGAGACTCCCCCGTACAGTGTACAGGACACAGAGACTCCCCCGGTACAGTGTACAGGACACAGAGACTCCACAGTGTACAGGACACAGAGACTCCCCCCCGGTACAGTGTACAGGACACAGAGACTCCCGGTACAGTGTACAGGACACAGAGACTCCCCCAGTGTACAGGTCACAGAGACTCCCCCGGTACAGGACAGAGACTCCCCGGTACAGTGTACAGGACACAGAGACTCCCCCCACAGTGTACAGGACACAGAGACTCCCCGACAGTGTACAGGACACAGAGACTCCCCCCCGGTACAGTGTACAGGACACAGAGACTCCCCGTACAGTGTACAGGTACAGGACTCACAGACAGGTCACAGAGACTCCCGGTGCAGTGTACAGGACACAGAGACTCCCGGTACAGTGTACAGGACACAGAGACTCAGAGACTCCCGGTACAGTGTACAGGTCACAGAGACTCCCGGTAGGTCAGTGTACAGGTACACAGAGACTCCCGGTACAGTGTACAGGTCACAGAGACTGTACAGGAGACACAGTGTACAGGACACAGAGACTCCCGGTACAGTGTACAGGACACAGAGACTCCCGGTACAGTGTACAGGACACAGAGACTCCCCCGGTACAGTGTACAGGACACAGAGACTGTACAGGACAGTGTACAGGACACAGAGACTCCCCGGTACAGTGTACAGGACACAGAGACTACAGTGTACAGGACACAGAGACTCCCGGTACAGTGTACAGGACACAGAGACTCCCGGTACAGTGTACAGGACACAGAGACTCCCCGGTACAGTGTACAGGACACAGAGACTCCCGTACAGTGTACAGGACACAGAGACTCCCCCCCTCCAGTGTACAGGACAGTGTACAGGTACAGGACACAGAGACTCCCGTACAGTGTACAGGACACAGAGACTCCCCGGTACAGTGTACAGGACACAGAGACTGTACAGTGTACAGGACAGAGACCCCCCGGTACAGTGTACAGGACACAGAGACTCCCCGGTACAGTGTACAGGACACAGAGACTCCCCGGTACAGTGTACAGGACACAGAGACTCCCCTCCGACAGTGTACAGGTGTACAGGACACAGAGACTCCCCGGTACAGTGTACAGGACACAGAGACTCCCCTCCGTACAGGACACAGAGACTCCCCCGGTACAGTGTACAGGACACAGAGGTACAGTGTACAGGTACAGAGACTCCCCCTCCCGGTACAGTGTACAGGTACAGAGACTCCCCCGGTACAGTGTACAGGACACAGAGACTCCCCCCGGTACAGTGTACAGGACACAGAGACTCCCGGTACAGTGTACAGGACACAGAGACTCCCCGGTACAGTGTACAGTGTACAGGACACACAGAGACTCCCCTACAGGACACAGAGACTCCCCGTTACAGTGTACAGGAGTGTACAGGACAGAGAGACTCCAGGACACAGAGACTCCCCGGTACAGTGTACAGGACACAGAGACTCCCCCAGTAGTGTACAGGACACAGAGACTCCCCGGTACAGTGTACAGGACACAGAGACTCTCCCCTGGTACAGTGTACAGGACACAGAGACTTCACCCCCTGTACAGTGTACAGGACACAGAGACTCTCCCAGTGTACGGTACAGGACACAGAGACTCCCTCTGTGTACCTGGCCTGTCCACAGCCCCTCTGGCCTTGGCCTGTCCCAGCCCCTTGCTGGTCTACAAAGCTAAAATCCAAAGTCCCATGTTCCTTTCCTATGCTCTTACCCAGCCTCCATGCTCCAGTGTCACAAGGCCACCTTCACTGTGCTCAGCCTGGCTTCTTCCCTTTCCATGGGACACGCTGGGTGGACTAATAATGACTGTTTTCCAGGCCCTACTAGAAGCCATGTGGTTTCAAAGCAACCTCTTTTGTCATGGAGGTACCTTATGGGTACCTTCTTGCAGAAGAAAGAAAAGCATGTTTAGATTGAATGCCTCGCTAGTATTAGCCAGGTTTTTTGTTTGTTTGTTTGTTTGTTTGTTTTTTCCAAAGTAGGGTCTCAGTCTAGCCCATGCTGACCTGGAACTCACTCTATTCCCAGGCTGACCTCAAACTGATGGTGACCCTCCTACCCCTGCCTCTCACATGCTGGGATTGAAGGCGTGCGCCGCCACCTCGAGCACTAACCAGGCTTTGAACCCAGTCTGGCTCTTGTCTCCCCTCCTTCCCTGCTGTTCTACCTAGCCACGAACCACCACACACAACCACTGAACTGGACCTCTGAAATTTTTTGTCTTCTGCAAATGACCAAAAAAAAAGTCATGAAACTCATTTTTCCTCTTTCAAAAATCTCTTCTGGGGCTGGAGAGATGGCTTAGCAGTTAAGATGTTTGCCTGCAAAACCAAAGGATCCCAGTTTGACTCTCCAGGACCCACGTAAGCCAGATGCACAAGGGGGCGCATGCGTCTGGAGTTTGTTTGCAGTGGCTAGATTCCCTGGCACACCCATTCTTTCTCTCTCTCTCTCTCTCTCTCTCTCTCTCTCTATCTATCTATATATATATATATATATATACACACACACACATATATCTTTCTCTCTGTGTGTCAAATAAATAAATAAAAATGTATTTTTAAAAATCTCTTCTGCTATCTGAATTCTTGAAACATTCTACACAAGCTGGTGAAGACGTGCCAGCAGGTAAAAATGCAAGCAAACATGAGGATCTGTCTTGGGATCCCCAGCACCCGTGTGAAAGGCAAGCAAGGCAGCACAAGACTGTAACCCCAGGTCAGGAGGACCCCTGGGGCTCACTGTAGAGCTAGTTAAGCTGAATCAGCATGCTCTAGGTTCAATGGAAGAACCTGTCTCGAAAAATAAGGTAGAGGGCTGGACAGATGGCTTGGTGGGTTAGACACTTGCCTGTGAAGCCTAAGGACCCAGGTTGCATTCCCCAGGACCCACATAAGCCAGATGCACAAAGTGTTGCATGTGTCTGGAGTTCATTTGCAGTAGCCAGAGGCCCTGGCATGACCATTCTCTCTCTCTCTTTTACTCTTTCTCTGTCAAATAAATTTACATATATATATATATATATATATATATATATATATATATATATATTTTTTTTTTTTTTTTTTTTTTTTTTTTTGGTTTTTCGAGGTAGGGTCTCACTCTAGCCCAGGCTGACTTGGAATTCACTATGTAGTGTCAGGGTGGCCTTGAACTCACTGCGATCCTTCTACCTCTGCTTCCTAAATGCTGGGATTAAAGGCATGTGCCACCATGCCCGGCTAAATAAAGTATATTTTTTTAAAAAAAGATTAGGTGTAGAGCAATTAGGAAAGATATCCAGCAATGACCTCTGGCCTCCACACCTATGTGCTCACATTCACATTCACATTCACACATGAACACACACACACACACACACACACACACACACAAAAATATCCCCACCTTATTCTTTCAACAGCACCATCCAGCCATGGAAGTGAGTTGGTGATGGGCTTCCTAGAGAAGACAGCCTGGTTCCAGCCTACAGCAACAGAGCAAAACAAGTTTTGAGGGCTGGAGAGATGGCTTAGTGGTTAAGGCGCTTGCCTGTGAAGCCTGAGGACCCAGGTTCGATTCCCCAGGACCCACGTAAGCCAGATGCACAAGGTGGCCCATGAGTCTGGAGTTAGTTTGCAGTAGCTAGAGGCCCTGGTGGGCTCATTCTCTATCTGCCTCTTCTTTCTCTCTGGTTCAAATAAACAAATAAATAAAATATTTTTTTAAAAAATAAGCTTTTAGTAACCCCCAGGTTCCCCAGCCTCCAACTCCCCGTCATCCCCGCTTCCTTTTGGACACTGGGGTCATTTCAGAAAGGCCAGGATCACTTACATCACAGGCGAGCCTTCCGAGGTGTGAAATCCAGCCTCAAATGCCACAGCCCTCTCTGACCAGTGATTCATTGGGACACAGGCTGGAGTGCAGGCATCAAACAGATGTCAGACGAAACACCAAATGCCTATAAAATGATTGCTTTGCAAGCAACGGAGTGACGGCAAGAGCCAGCCTAATGATGCTCTCCATGTCTGGGCAAGTTTACAGAAGACGTGGGGGCGGGGGAAACTGGTTTTAAACAGTCTGGGAAGAAGGCTGTTTGTTTTTTTTTTTTCCTTTTTCTGGAGAGAGATGCCTCGCTTCTCACCTGAGAGGCTCCTGTCGGGGGCAGTGGGCGTCTGGTTGGTTTGTCTGTAACATGTGTAGAGGTCCATCTCTGTATAAGGCAGGTCAAGGGAACCCCAAGGGCCAGACATATTAAATCATCAGACATCTAAATATCCAAGGGAAAGGAGACGGTTTCCTTGGAACGGAAGGGCTCACCAAAAGGCAGAGCCAGTAACCGGGACAGTGCAGTCTGGCTGTCATTCCTGGTCACGTGGAGCGAGTCAGGTTTGACTCTGGGCGGCCTCCAGTTGTTTTACGGCTTTCCAGACATGGGATGTAGCAACCCAGCACTTTCATTAAGCAGGGCCGACAGGATCATTGAAATGACAGCTCGCCCGGACGCAGCTAGCTAGTGTCCTTGTTTTTTAGGGGTTTCATGTCACAATTAGAATTTAGGGTTTTCATAATTTTGAGGGCATTTGTTCACTCATGCAACACCTTTTTTGTTGAACATCTCCTATGTTCCAAGCATGGTGGTAGGTGCTAGGAATATAGTAATAAATGACACCTCAGTAGGATTTTTTCTTTTCTTTTCTTTATTTATTTGCAAGCAGAGAGAGAGAGAGAGAGAGAGAGAGAGAGTAAATGGTAACGCCAGGGCCTCCAGCCACTGCGAACGAATTCCAGATGCATGTGCCTCTTGTACATCTGGCTTACATGGATCCTGGGGAATTGAACCTGGGTCCTTTGGCTTGGAGGACAAATGCCTTAACCAATATGCCATTTCTCCAGCTCCCCCTGAAGGTTTTAATGGCTGTAATAGTGAGTAAATTGTATATTATATTATTATTTTGTTTTGTTTTGTTTTGTTTTGTTTTTTTCAAGGTAAGGTCTCACTCTAACCCAGGCTGGCCTGGAATTCACTATGTAGTCTCAGGGTGGCCTCAAACTCAATGGTGATCTTCCTACCTCAGCCTCCCCAGTGCCTGGGATTGAAGGCGTGCACTGCTACGAACTGCAAATTGTATCAGATCTAAGCATTGCTGGATCAGGGCATTTTTTTTTTTTATTAAAATTGAGGTATGAGGGCTAGAGAGATGGTTTAGCAGTTAGGGCACTTGCCAGGAAAGCCAAAGGACCCAGGTTTGATTCCCCAGTACCCACTCAAAACAGGATGCACAAGGAGGCACATGCATCTGGAGTTTGTTTGCAGTGTCTGGAGGCCCTAGTGTGCCCATTTTCTCTCTCTTTCTCTCTCCCTCCCTCTCCCTCTTTTTCTCTCTCAAATAAATTTTAAAAATTTTTGTTTAATTTGAGGTGTGAGTCTCTAGACTTTAACAGATTTGTTCTTTGTCCTAATTTCAAAGGTTTTAGTCCTACTTATTTAGAATTATGTCTGGATGCTGTTTAGAATTGTTTGAGACCATCATTAAAAGCAGAAACCAGCCGGGCGTGGTGGCGCACGCCTTTAATCCCAGCACTTGGGAGGCAAAGGTAGGAGGATCACCATGAGTTCGAGGCCACCCTGAGACTACAGAGTGAATTCCAGGTCAGCCTGAGCTAGAGTGAGACCCTACCTCGTAAAACCAAATAAAAAAAAAAAAAAAAAAGCAGAAACCTGACACATCCATAGAAGAGGCTTTCTCTCTTTGTTAACATCTCTCTGAACAGATCCTGGAAAAGCTAGCGCCTTTTACGTTCCTCTCTTACTGCCACAAGGAAGTAGACATAGCGCGCACCAGAGTCCTTCCAATGTGCAAACCAAACTGTCAGTGACCTGCTGTTCTGTTCATCTTCCTGGTACCCAAAGGCTTTCTACTCAGTGTTGTCAATGACCTGTGTCTCAGCCCACCTCCCACGTGCCACAGTCATACACCACCTTGTAAGCTATGCAATCCTGGGACTTTTTTCTTTCCGCCTCAGCAGGCAGCAGCTTCCCTTGGATTCCAGAAGGCTGCTCCGTTTTCCGCTCATTGACATTAGAAACTTTGAGAGACTCCTTTCTAACCGTGATTTCTCCCGGCAGGGTCCTCGGACACGGGTTTTCCTTTAGTGGGAAATAATGGCCTTTGGATTCAGAGCAGTTTGTCCAATCTATGCCGAACCATTTGCATTTTCATGAACACCTAAAGTCCACTTTAGTCTTCCCACTTCAGCCCCTTAGAGAATCATGTGGCCCATTCATAGTTGGCCAACCTTGATATTCAGGTAGGATCACAAAAAAGAATAGAACTAGAAATGTCTCGATTTTCGGTCACCTTTTAAATTTCAGATCACTCAAAATTTTTAGGGAAATAGTAGGATTCAAGGAAGTACATAAAACTAGAGATTGATCAAAAGATATGGGGGCTGGAGGGATGGCTTAGTGGCTAAGGTGCTTGCCTGGAAAGTCAAAGGACCCAGGTTTGATTCCCCAGGACTCACGTAAGTCAGATGCACAAGGTGGTGCATGTGTCTGGAGTTCGTTTGCAGTGGCCGAAGGCCCTGGAGCTCCCATTCTCTCTGCTTCTCTTTTTCTCTCTCTCCAATTAGTAAAATAAAAATATTTTTTTAAAAAGATGAGGGTTTCTTAGATGTTTGTTCCTGATGGGTGATGGACCTGATCAGTGACCCTCAGTGACCACTAAAGTCACAGGGAGCAGACATCACGTGCTTCCCCTTGTGTACAATGCAGGGAGCAGACATCATGTGCTTCCCCTTGTGTACAATGCAGGGAGCAGACATCACGTGCTTCCCCTTGTGTAAAACGCAGGGAGCAGACATCATGTGATCCCCATTGTGTACAACACCACCTAGGCAGCATGCCTGGCCTTTTTCACTGAGCCATCTCCCCAGTACTTGTATATTTTTAAGGATTTTGTTTAATTTTTATTTTATTTTATTCATTTGAAAAAGAGGCAGAGAGAGAATGGGCATGCCAGGGCCTCTAGCCACTGCAAGCGAACTCTTTGTGCTGTGGTTTATTTGGGTATGACGAATTGAACCTGGGTCCTTAGGCTCCACGGGCAAGCTCCTTAACCACTAAGCCATTTCTATAGCCCCTGATGCATATTTTGAAAAGAAACTTTTGTCAGTGATACGTACTGAAATGTCTGTGGACAAAAAGTGGTGCTCAGGATCTACTCCAAACTCATCAGAGAGGAGCAGAAAGGGGAGCAGACCTTGACGAAGCAAGATGGGCCCTGCCTGCTAAATGATGGTGCTAGAGGTCTGAAGAAGTTGTTTTCCGCCTTTCTATGTGAAAATGACATTTCTCCAAAAAAGAAATTCTGGAGAGAGAGAGAGAGAGAGAGAGAGAGAGAGAGAAAGGAGGGGAGAGAAGGGAGGGGAGGGAAAAGAGAATAAAAATGAGATCAAAAATAGAAAATATTTGTCATGCAAAAGCAAGTATGTTTCCAGAATATGTTCATAATTCCTGCGAATCAGAACAAAACCAGTTTAGTGGAAAAGTTGACAAAAGACTTGAAAAGGGCTGGGTGTGGCAGCGCATGCCTTTAATCCTAGCATTCAGGAGGTGGAGGCAGGAGGATCACTGTGAATTTCCAGGGCAGCCGGAACTAGAGTGAGACCCTGCCTTGAAAATAAATCATAAATAAATAACTTGAAAAGAAACCTCACAAAGAAAGTGGATTGGCAAATGCCCATTAACCTCAGTAGTCAAGCGCAAATACAAAGCACCATGCGAGATTACTAACCCTCACCAGAACAGCTAACAGTACAGGGCTGGAGGGATGGCTCAGAGGTTATGTGCTTGCCTGTGAAGTCTAAGGACCCCGGTTCAAGGCTCGATTCCCCAGGACCCACATAAGCCAGATGCACAAGGGGGCGCATGCATCTGGAGTTCATTTGCAGTGGCTGGAAGCCCTGATATGCCCGTTTCTCTCTCTCTCTCAAATAAAGAAATATATACATTTAAAAAATATAATGGTTTCAGGCTAGGGAGATGGCTCATCCATTAAAGGTACTTGTTTTCAAAGCCTGCCAGTCTAGGTTCAAGTCCAGTACCCACATAAAGACAAATGCAGTGTGGTCCACGCATCTAGAGTTTGTTTGCAGTACAAGAGGCCCTGGTGCATCCATTCTCTATTCTCTCTCTCTCTCTCTTTGTCTCTTTATCTCTCTATCTTTCCCTCTCTCCCCTTGCAAATAAATAAATTTTTTTTTTTTAATTGAAAAGGGGTATGAAAAGATGGCTTAGCAGTTAAGGCACTTGCCTGTGAAGCCTAAGGATTCCCCAGTACCCACATAAGCACAAGGTGGCGAATGCATCTAGTTTGTTTGCTGTGGCTAAACACCCTGATGTACCCATTCTCTCTCTCTCTCCCTCATAAATAAATAAAAATAAAACATTTTTAAAAATTGAAAATGAAATAAAATGGTTTCAAGTCTAACCAATTTTCCACATTAGGCTGAGATTACCATCCAAGATTATAAAGGTGATACATTTTCACTGCAGGCACTAAGATCTTTTTAAAAGAGAAAATAGAAAATAAATGTGATTTTGGAAAGAATCCCATGGCATTGCAGAGCATATCGTTTCTTTTTTCTTTCTATATCCTTTTCTTTCTTTCTTTCTTTCTTTCTTTCTTTTTTTTTTTTTTTTTTTTTTGGTTTTGTTTGTTTTTCGAGGCAGGGTCTCACTCTAGCTCAGGCTGACCTGGAATTCACTATGTAGTCTCAGGGTGGCCTTGAACTCAAGGTGATCCTCCTACCTCTGCCTCCTGAGTGCTGGGATTAAAGGCGTGCACCACCTCGCCCGGCTTCTATATCCTTTTCTTTTGACACACACTCATCCATGGTGTAGTGGTTTGAATTAGATTCCCCCATGCACTCATGTGCTCTGAATGCTAGGTGTTCCCAGCTGATGGCAATTTGGGAATTGGAGCCTCCTGAGGAGGTGTGTTGTTGGGGGTGGGCTTGTGGGTGTTATAGCCAGCTACCCCTTGCTAGTGTTTGGCCCACTCTCTTGCTGCTGTTGTCCACCTGTTGTTGGCCAGGGGATGATGTCCACCCTCTGCTCATGCAGAGAGAGAGAGAGAGAGAAAGAGAGACTCATTGTGTAGTCAGACTGGCCTTGAACTCTTGATCCTTCTGCCTCAGCCTCTTGAATGCTGGAATTGCAGGCATGCACGGCCATGCCTCATTTCCTTTCTATATCCTTTTACAAAATTGTGTTCATACTATGCATATCGTATAAGAATGTGCCTTTTATTTCTAACAAATTAGAAACATTTTCCACGTTGTTGAATTTTTTCCCAAAAGATGATTTTTTAGCGGCTGCCTAGGACTTACAATTAACCATTATCGAAACAATTCTCCATTGTTGGATAGTTGGATCTCTGTTAAAAATATGTTTTATAAGAATATTTGTGCACATTCTTTAATGATTTTCATAGCATAAATATAAGTGGAAATAGAGGGTCTAAGAGGAATTATAGGGAGCAAAATGTATGCACATGTTAAAGTTTTTAAAATAGTCTCAAAGGGCCGTCTTAAACAATCCGCAGCTCCTACCAGTAAGTAGCTGCTCGTTCTTTGTGACGTTAGGTTACTGGATGCTTTTAATCTCTTCCTGATTTAATTGACAGGGACCTGGCTTTAATCTTGTTTTGTGATGAGTTGAATTGTAGCTAGACTTTAAGCAAAACAGTCTTGCTCATCATGTTCTGGGGAAGTTGTTTGATTCAAACACTTTCCTCCCACTGTTAGTTAATGTTGACTATGGCCCGGGTATAATTAATATATGCTGTGGATATCTTTGTGGACTGGCTTTCTGGGGAATTGAACCTGTGCTGTCAGGCTTTGCAGGCAAGTGCTTTTCCCTGAGGAGTTCTCGATCTCCCCGGCCTGATCTTTAATCAGAAAGATACATAGATAGTGGCGCATGCCTTTAATCCCAGCACTCGGGAGGCAGAGGTGGGAGGATCACCATGAGTTCCAGGCCACCCTGAGACTACATAGTGAATTCCAGGTCAGCCTGGGCCAGACTGAGACCCTACCTTGAAAAACCAAAAAAATAAAATAAAATAATTTTTTTAAAAAGAAAGATACATACATAGGTTCCTTAAGGCAGAGCACAATTCTGAAGTCATACTTCTACCTTTTGAATGCACAGAACAAAATAATTCCACCCTGGTATTGACTTCACCCTGTCTACACTGAAATAGCGTTGTGGCAGCAGACCTCCTGTGGGGCTCCCAAGGGTGCTGCCTGCAGATGACTGGCGTCTAAAGAACCTGACTATGTTTATAAACACAGATTCCTGGGCCCAGGCTCCCAGTTCTACTTAATGGAGATCTAGGAGTGAGAAGCCCAGGAATGTGTATTTCAGCAAAGTCTGACCATCACTACTTTTTTTGTTTTTTGTTTTTTTGTTTTTCGAGGTAGGGTCTCGCTGTAGCCCAGACTGATCTGGAATTCACTATGTAGTCTCAGGGGGGCCTTGAACTCACAGCGATCCTCCTGCCTCTGCCTCCCGCATGCTGTGATTACATCACGACTTTCAAGCAGTTGTGTGCAACAGAGAGCAGAAGAGGCTTCACAATGTTAAAGTTAATATGGAAGTCTGGGGGTTTTCCAGGTGCTTGTAAACGCAACCTGTGTTCTTCATAAAGGTGGCGGGGTTGATCTTGACCTGGGCTTGAAGTCCGTGAATCCCATGATATATCGGGGAGGGGTGTGAGGGCCCCCACTGCAGCATCTCTGAGGAGACATAAAGGAGAGTTTATAAGGCGTGTGAGGATCTGGTTTGGATAAAGAGAAACAGGCTCAGGCCAAGGGTGCTGAAGAAATATGCTAATACGAGTAAGGCTTTGGCACAGGAGAAGCAGGCAGGGATCACACGACATCACACCCACCTCTAGCTTTTAGGAAGATGTCTGGGTGGGCATGGGGCAGGGGAGTTTTAAGGTTCTCAGTTTGTAGTTCTTCAGGCTTCATAGGCCTTTATCCCTGGGTAGCATCTTGTTCCTTTCTTTTCGTCTCTTTCTGCTATTGCCCCCCTCTCTCTCCACTTGAGAAAAGACAAACAGACTTGTCACCATCCCTCAGGGACATGAGCACTCAAGGACTGGAAATGCTATCAAGGCAAAGGTAACAGAAACTGGCACAAAGACTCCTTGAGTTAAAGAGAGAGAGAGAGAGAGAGCTTTAACCAAACGCCACTCTGTGCTGTGACACACTTCTGGTCCCAGAAGACTGCGCTTGCATCCCCTGAGTGGGAACCAAGAAGGGGAGGTCAGATCCCAGACCCCTTTCCCAGCCCTGTAACATGGCTTCACAAATCCGTGTTCCTGCAGTGTGTGGGGCCTTGCCATGCTTAGCCTGGGCGGGGACTGCTCCGTCCCCACATTACAGTATCTACAGTAAAGGGCTGGAAATGTCATCAGACGCCGCAGTGAGTGGATTAGGGCTGTTTACCCCGCATTCCTCGCTATCTGCTACCCAGTTGACACGATCTGCAGCTGAGAAAATAATGCTCCCTCCAGTCAGAGATAAATAGAGTCCGGGACAAAGCCGGCAGAGGCAATGATGTTTATAAAAGTTATTGCAAACAAATGCACTTCAAGAGTCTCTGGTGACAGATTCTGTCCCACAGTGACCTCCCGATTCTTAGCCTCTTCCGGACAACCTTCCCAGGACTTTGTTGGGTGTTTTCGGCATGGGTCTGCTGCTGTAGGAGATCCACCTAGCGCAATGCGTGGAAGTCACTCCATGCAGAGTTTGGACTGGTCCTGCCCAGCACAGGACTTCTAGAACACTTGAGCAGAGGCTGGTCCTTACAGAGGTGGGTTTTTTTGTTTTTGTTTTTGTTTTTTGTTTTTTGGTTTTTTGGTTTTTTGGTTTTTTGAGGTAGGGTTTCACTCTAGCCCAGGCTGATCTGAAACTCATTATGTAGTCTCAGGGTGGCCTCGAACTCACGGTGATCCTCCTACCTCTGCCTCCCAAGTGCTGGGATTAAAGGCATGCGCCACCACGCCCGGCTCTGAGGTGTGTTTTAAGTACTCAGTGCACTCTCTATGGCAAAGACATACACACACACACACAATGTCAAATAGCACATTAATCACTTTTGTGTTGATGACATGCTAAGATAATATTTTGGATGTATTGACTTAAAATAGTTTGTGAAAATACATGTCACCTATTTCTTCTTACTGTTTAAAAACTGGGCATATAGAATGTTTAAAATGACACCTGCCTCTGGCTTGTGGCTGGCATGATATCCCATTGCATACTTCAGCAGCCTAGATTTGTAGGTTTAGCAGATGCGGGTCAAGAAGGCTGGAGGGACTGCAGAAACCCCGTGATGGTTGGGGAGCTTTGGGGTTAGCGGTGACCCCTCTTGCTGAAAAGAGGTATATCTGTGACGACTGCAGCATGTGGAGGCCAGGCTAACAGATTGTAAACCTGCCTTCCTTCTGGTTCTAATACTTACTTAACCTCAAAGGAACTTTAATATTTAAACCAAATGGCACGGGAGATTTCAGTAGTCTAATGTGTTACTCTCCATTCAGCCATTGGAGAGACCCTGCGGAGGCCTCTGTGAGGCCAGCCGAGTTCCATATCCCCATGGAAGTCTGGCATAGCACTAATGAGCTGATGAAATTTTTTTTTCTCACTTGTTTGATATTAAATAGGAAAGCCTTTCGAATTAAACGTTTACAGATAGTGTGAGAATTGGAAGCGTGGGTTTTAGCTGAGCCAACGACAACAGACCCAAAGACTGCAGTTGCCTGGTGGTGAGGGAATGGTGCGGCTGGCTCCCCCTCCACCCGCCCCGCTCTGCTCACCCACCAGGGAGTGGGGTTGGGAACTGTTGATCAGCTTCTTCCTTCCAGAGGCCAATCACTCTCATGAGGACCCCGCTGGGGTTACGCTACTGAGGCGACAGATCTGTCCAGAACACTATGATTTGACAGCACTGACTCTAAGCAGAGAATTTAGATCTTTTCCACTATGTGACTGGGCCCACTGGCTCTGTTTAGAAGCCAGTGTCGCTCATCACAGAGGGCCCCTGCGTGCACCTCTCTAATTACAGCATCGACAAAAGTAACAGCATGTTATTATAAAGCACCCACTATGTGCTTTCCATACACTAGCTCACTTCATCTTCAGCACCATGTGTAGAATAACAGGCGGTCGCGGGTGGTGGGGAGGGGAGATTGTTCTATTTTGTGTTATTGGAGAGATTTTTGTGGTGTTTGTTTTGCACAGGTACATGTATGCATGTGTGTGCTCGTGTCTGTATGTGCACGTGTGTGTGTGTGTGTGTGTGTACATGCACATGGAGTCCAGAACAATCTCCAATGTCATTCTTCAGTGTGCCATCAACTTTTTGTTTGTTTGTTTTTTTAGAGACAGGGTCTCCCATTGGCCTGGAACTCACTAAATTGGCTCTAGGGACCCTTCTGTCTCCACGCTAAGCCAAGGGATCAGAGAATCAACCTCAAGTCCTTATATGTTTGTGAGGCAGGCACTTCACTGATGAAACTGCTCCCAGCTGATTTACTTATTTTTTTTTTTTTAGGGAAAAAACTTTATTTATTTATTTTTAAATAGAGATACAGACAGGGAGAGAAAGAGAGAGATAGAGAGACAGTGAGAATGGTCATGCCAGGGCCTCCAGCCGCTGCAAACAAACTCCAGATGCATGCACTACTTTGCACATCTGGCTTTACATGGGTACTGGGGAATCAAACCCAGGTTGTCAGGGTTTGCAAGCCTTAATCACCGAGCCATCTCTCCAGCCCCGTTTTTCTTAAAAAAAATTTTTATTTTATTGCATGTGTTGGTGGGGGAGCACACCAGGGTCTATTGCCAGTGTAAATGAATGCGAGATGCATGTGTCATTTCTTGCTTTCCATGGGTGCTGGGGAATCCAACCTGGGCTGACAGGTTGTGTAAGAAAGAGCCTTGAGCCGCTGAGCCCTTCCCCCAGCCCCTGTTTTGTTTTGTCAAGCTGCTTGATGTTGCCTCATGAGCAGCAGAGCCAGCAGCAAACCCAAGGCTGCCGCAGTCAGAACCCCCACAGACCTCCTTTCTCTTCCTGGACGAGTAAGTGGTAACCTTCAAAAACAGCAGCGTTACTTAATTCCTCATTGCTATGACCAGAAACCTGACTAGAAACCAACTTAAGGAAGGAGGGGCTTATTTCAGCTTCCAGTATGAGGTTAAATTTGTCCACCATGGTAGAGAAGGCGTGGTGACGGGAGCAGGTCCATGGACACAAAGCCGAGAGGACTGAATGTTAATGCTCGGCTTGCTTTCCCCTTTTCATACAGTCCAGGGTCTAAGTCCATGGAATGGTACGGCTCACCTCAGTTAACCCAATGGAGAATCCCTCATTAGACATGCCCGGAGATTTGTTTTCAGAGAGACTCTAAATCATCAAGCTGACAAACCTAAATTAAGCATCACAAGCCTACCCCTTGTCAAATGGAAACTAAGATATCACTCGTAAGCCATAACCTTCTACCTTCTGTCCCCATAGTCTCATAGCCAATAAAATGAACTCACCAGGGGCTGGAGAGATGGCTTAGCGGATAAGCATTTGCCTGTGAAGCCTAAGGACCCCAGTTTGAGGCTCGATTCTCCAGGACCCGGAAGCCAGATGCACAAGGTAGCGCATGCATCTGGAGTTCATTTGCAGTGGCTAGAGGCCCTGGTGTGCCCATTCTCTCTCTCTTTCTCTCTGCCTCTCTCTCTCTCTCTCTCTCTGTTGCTCTCAAATAAATTTTTTAAAAAGGGCTGGGGAAATGGCTTAGAAGTTAAGGCATTTGCCTGCGAAGCCTAAGGACTCTGGTTCGATTCCCTAGGACCCACATAAGCCAGATACACAACAGGGACGTGTATCTGGAGTTCATTTGCAGTGGCTGGAGTCCCTGGTGTGCCCATTCTCTCTCTCTCTCTCTCTGCATCTGTCTCTCTTTCTCTCAAATAAATAAATAACTTTAAAAATAAATAAATAATTAAGTAAATAAAATAATCTGAGCTGGGTGTGATGGCACATGCCTTTAATCCCAGTATTCGGAAGGCAGAGGTCGGAGGATCGCCGTGAGTTCGAGGCCACTGTGAGAATACAGAGTGAATTCCAGGTCAGCCTGGGCTACGGTGAGATCCTACCTCCAAAACCCAAAATAAATAAATAAATAAATGAACAAACAAACAAATAAACAAACAAACAAACAAAATAATTTTTTAAAATGCACTCTCCAAGCCAGTCAGCACCCGTCTGAATGTTGTTCTGTCTTGAGATTGCCTCCACCAAACAGATTTGGCCACTTCCTTTAAAGTTACCTTCCTACACGTTCCCAGGACAGAGAGCAAATGCAGCCAGGTTCTTTCACAGCCTCGACCGTGAACGGCCTCCAGCATCCATGCTCCTTCCAATTCTTGTTCTCCGAGCTCTCACCAGAATGGTCCATTAAGCTCTGCCTACAGCATTCACGGGCTCATTAGAGTCCCAAACTCTTCCACGTTCCTCTTACAAAGCAGTCCCAACGGCCAGTGAACCACAGAGTCAGGTTTATCGTAGCAATCGGTACCAATTTTCTTTATCAGTTATGTTTTTCATTGCTGTGACCACACTGATGTCTGCAGAGGAAGCTTAAGAAAGGAAGGGTTTAGGGCTGGAGGGATGGCTTAGCCATTAAGGCATTTGCCTGCAAAGCCAAAGGACCCAGGTTCGATTCCCCAGGACCCATGTTAGCCAGATGCACAAGGGGAGCACAGGCATCTGGAGTTCATTTGTAAAGGCTGGGAGCCCTGGCACTCCCATGCTCTCTCCTCTCCCTCTTTCTCTGTCAAATAAATAAATAAATAAAATATTTAAAAAATAAAAAATAAATAAAGGAAGGTTTTATCTCATGTTATAGTTCCAGGTTATAGAACATCATGCCTGGTGAGGAAGGTATGTTGACATGATCACCTGATCACATTCTGCCCACCGTCACCCAGCAGAGAGCCATGAATGCCGGTGCCCGGCTTGCTTTCTTCTCTGTGTCCAGTCCAGAGCCCGCAGCCCGTGCGATGGTGTCACCCCACATTTAGAGTGGCTCTTCCCGCCTCACCCAACCTCATCTAGAAAAACCCCTCATAGATGTGCTCAGAGATTTGTTCCCGTGATAATTCTAAATGCTACGAAGTTAGCAACCAACCTTAACCATCACCGTATGCATCAGAAATACCCAGACCAGAACTTCATCCATTCAAGCTTCAGACGAAGCACACAGGAGAGCCAGGGAGACCGGTGTGAGTGTTCTCTGCCAGTCAGCAGAGCTTTTTGGATACATCCTTGCCGCTAGAAACCAACTCCAGGTGCCGGCTCCACATTGTAAATCTGGCTTTATGTGGGTGCTGGGGAATTGAACTTGAAGCTTGCAGGCTTTGCAGACAAGCAACTTTATCCACTGAGTCATCTCCCCAGCCCCACGCTCACCTTTCTTTTCTTTTAAAAAAATTTTTTTTGTTTGTTTTTGTTTTTTGTGGTAGGGTCTCACTCTAGTCCAGGCTGACCTGGAAAATTTATTTTATTTTATTGATTTGAGAGCGACAGACAGAGAAACTGGCAGGGACACAGAGAGAAAGGTGCATCAGGGCCTCCAGCCACTGCAAACGAACTCCAGGTTCATCCACGTATGTGCCACCTTGTGCATCTGGCTTACGTGGGTCCTGGGGAATTGAGCCTTGAACGGGGTCCTTAGGCTTCATAGGCAAGTGCTTAACCGCTAAGCCATCTCTCCAGCCTCCATGCTCATGTCTCTTGAACTGGAGGAAACATCCCTTCTTGAGCGTTCACCTCCAAGAAACTTTTCTGCTTTATCATGGAACTGTGTGATCAAGTGGTCATTGTTAAACTTTTCATCTGGCTTTCCAGAAGGGAAAGAAACAGCAGCAAGGATGCTGGGGAGATGGCTCAGTGGTTAAAGGCATTTTCTTGCAAAGCCTGCAAGCCTGGGTTTGATTGCCCAGTATCCATGAAAAGCCAGATACACACAGTAGGGCACACACCTGAAGTTCATTTGCAGCAACAAGAGGCCCTGGTGTACCCCGTCTCATTCTCTCTCTCAACTCAATAAACAAATACATAATTTTTAAAAATACATCAGTAGGAAAGTGAGTGGGGAACTCAGAGATGGCACAAAGGGCTAAGAAGTTCCTTCCTGGCAAGAGCTCAATGCTCCACAGAGTGGGCCATCAGAGTTTGTCTAAAAGAGCAAAGAAGTTATTTTCATCCCCTCCACCTGCCTCCTTTTCCTTCCTCAAATTCACCATGAGGTTATGAGGAAAGGAGTGAAATGATCCTGTGGGGTTCTTGATGAAAACATACTTGAAGAACATCGGTATTTCAATAGAAACCAACGTCTATGGCTGGATGATGAAGCAACACTGACGAGGGATTCGCCGTGAGTGTGACTCTTCCCAAGTTGAGGTGCTCGTAGGGGCGGAAAATTGGGGTCACTGCAGATAATCTGCTTTACTTCCTTGCCCTACACTGGGCTGTCCTAGCCGCTGTCCAGTTAGAACAAGAAAAGTTTGTTCTGTGGTGTCCTTCATGCAGCTACAGAGACAAACAAAGTCAAAAGACACGGCTCCTGCTTTGAAGGTCGGCTTAGCAATTTCAACATAGGGCTGGAGGTATGGCTTAGCGGTTAAGGTGCATGCCTGCAAAGCCTAAGGTACCCCCGGTTCGATTCTCCAGGTCCCACGTAAGCCAGATGCGTGTGGTGGCACATGCATCTGGAGTTTGTTTGCAGTGGCTGGAGGTCCCAGCACACCCATTCTCACTCTTTTTCTCTCCCTCTCTCTGTCTCTAATAAACAAATAAAAATTTTATATATATATATATATATATATATATATATATATATATATATATATATTTAAAGGCAATTTCATGGGGGGAGGGGAGGGAAATATCATGTGGTTTTTTTTTTTGTATGTAAGTATAGAAGTTGTCAATAAAAAAAATAATAATTAAAAAAAAAGGCAGAGCCGGGCGTGGTGGTGCACGCCTTTAATCCCAGCACTCGGGAGGCAGAGGTAGGAGGATCGCTATGAGTTCGAGGCCACCCTGAGACTACATAGTTAATTCCAGGTCAGCCTGGGCGGGAGTGAGACCCTACCTCGAAACCCCCCCCCCCAAAAAAAAAAAAATAAAAGGCAATTTCAACATAGAAAACTGCAACCATGCAGGGTGGGGAGAGACGCCCTGGCCAGCTGTCCAGGGCCAACATGCTGTTGTTGTTCAGAGAGCACACACGCTCATGCTTCTGGGTTCAGGGTCAGGTAAACTAGGTGGAGAGTTGTAAAATGTGTTGGGCTCCAACCGAATGAGCACGTAGACTCTTGTCCTCCTGGGGTTCACAAGCTGGGTTCTTCACAGACGCTTTTCTGAGTTTCTCTGGACCTGCCCTTCCCCGACCCATTTTGATGGATCTTTTTAGATCTGCTGGGCCTGTCATCTTTTCCTCTCCAAAGGACGGCTGATGGCTGATGTGCAAAGCCTCTTCCCGGCGTTACCAGCCCTCGAAGTGTTAACTTTCAAATAACTTTCTAGGCCGGAGGCACATAGGACGAGGAAAGCTGTGTTAGCCTGGTGTCAATATGTGGAGCTGAAAACATTCCTGTGCATATGTCGACTGGGCAGCTCGCTCAACTTTTCCAGATGTGGCTGGCTAGGCTGCCGAGCTGGTGACACCGCAGATGGATGGCCACAGCCCCCACTGCTGGCAGATGAACATGGGCACCTTTGATGTCACAGGGTGACTTTTCTCATCTGCGATGGAGAAGGAAAAGCGATTTTCTTCTGGAGAGGTCTCAGCTCATTCCTACCTCAAGGAGCCGGGATAGTCTTCAGCGTAGACAAGCATTCAGGGCTGGGCTGTGGCCTCTCATTCCTGCCCACTGAGAGTGGAGCCAAGAGCCCCTGGGACAGGGGCAGGATAAGTGCTAAGGAGAGAACTGTCACCAAAAGTTGTTCCCTTAAAGGGACACACACACACACACACACACACACACACACACACACACACGCAGTGATGAACTGTAAGAACAAACTGTGGATCTGAACTATGGGAAAGAACTGTGGAAATATTTTTTATGGACATTACAAATAGCTTTTGTGATGTTATTACTGTGAGATGCTAAATTTCTTACTTGTAACTTGCTTTAAAATTAACCTAGCTGGGCATGGTGGTGCACACCTTTAATCCCAGCACTCAGGAGGCAGAGGTAGGAGAATTGCTGTGAATTCAAGGCCAGCCTGAGACTACAGAGTGAATTCCAGATCAGCTTGGGCTGGAGTGAGACCCTACCTTGAAAAATAAAACAAAACAAGTTAACCTTGCAACTATAATCACCTGCACAAAGCAACGTGACTAGGTTTCCTCTGCGTTGGTGGACCTTTGTTCTGAACAGCACGGGTGAGCCATATTGACAAACACTGTTTAGAGATGCTGACTCATCTTAAGATGGGCTCCTTTCTTCGGAGGCCTGGTTGGACTCTCGACTCAGAACGAACATGTATGTATAAGAAGGGCTGATCATAGCGTTGAAGACAAGGTCAGTGTCTACGGGCCAGCAGGTCTGTTGAAGGCAACAGGTGAGCTTAATATGGTTGCTCTTGAGATCAGTGTGTGTGTGTGTTTGTGTGTGTGTGTGTTCTGGATCAGCAGAATCCAGCAGGTCACACCCCTAAATCACCTTCCTTAACAAATGTTTAAGGCTTATTCAAGATCAAAAGTTCCTTACCCTGGGGGCTGGAGAGATGGCTTAGTGGTTAAGTGCTTGCCTGTAAAGCCTAAGGACCCCGATTCAAGGCTCAATTACTCAGGATCCACGTAAGCCAGATGCACAAAGTGGTGCATGTATCTGGAGTTCATTTGCAATGGCTGGAGGCCTTGGTGAGCTCTCTCTCTCTCTCTCTCTCTCTCTCTCTCTCTCTCTCTTTGTCTGTCACTCTCAAATAAATAAACAATTTTTTTTTAAGTTCCTTACCCTATGGTCGTACAATGATCACATGTTGCTGGTTTCTGCCTGATCCATAAATGCGCCAATGAGTGCCTATATGTGAGGGAGGAAGCCACGGCCTCAGTGATGTCAGAGCAGTGGAGACAGCAGGTGCAGCTTAAACAAAACTTCTCTTCAGTGTCTTCCTTTCCCCTTAGGCTGCTGCTAGAGGCAGGCTAGCCCACTCTTGGGTTGGGTATACCAGGAGTTAGCTCTCCCACCTCTCAGGTTCTGCTCCTAGAAGCAGTTTGCCCACCTGCGAGTGGGAAAGATCCAGAAGTTAGTCTCTAAATTCAGGAC
The DNA here is from genome assembly GCA_036365145.1 of Orientallactaga sibirica. Lineage (NCBI taxonomy): Eukaryota > Metazoa > Chordata > Mammalia > Rodentia > Dipodidae > Orientallactaga > Orientallactaga sibirica. The sequence goes on along the minus strand of JAEOAD010000054.1, from coordinate 4,585,647 downwards.
TATGCCCCCCAAATAGGCATATATGCATTTTTGATTCCTTCACGGAAACATACATACACACACACACACAATGGTTCCATTTTGTTTATATAATCTCATTGCATCCCAAGCACATAAAATAAGGCACCCATGTCCCTTGTGATCACATATATACATATATATTTCATTCTCCCATGTCCTGCATGTAGAAATGTTAATATCACCCTTATTTTGGAGAAGAAAATACTAATGATTTGAACAGAAAGATGTCCTTTGGCCTCCCTTTTCCTGGTAGAGAGGGGGAGTAATGGAAGGATTTTACAGTTTTCTTCTTTAGCAGGATGAGGTGTTTTCAAGATTTTTTTCTTCTGATCCTAGGACTTTAGGAAGATGGAATCACTACTAATTACATAGGAGCTTCTTGCCTAATCCCAAACCCGTGAGGCTGCACAAATGAAAAAGAAATGGCACATTCAGAACTGCAAGAAAGTGTCCTGCTCAGGGGTGGAGGCTGGGGTGAATGGGTCTGCCCGATGCTTTCCAAGCCATTAGAGGCTTTGGGGGCCACACCAAGGCTTCTGGCATAGTTCTCTGCTAGGAATCACCCATGACCTGGTTTTTCAGCGTCTGTGACCGTACCACCCTGAGCGCACCTGACGTCATTGCTGGAGTTTTCCTCCTCTGGCGTCTTTATGGCTCTCTCAGTGTTGGTGAGTTCATGTCTGTCTCCAGATGGGGTCAGAGTCTTGGGCTCATTGTCTAGTGCCATATGGGCTATGGTTCTGGATATGACACCAGCAGTACCATTGTATCGTAGACCACTTCAGGATCAAGACGGAAGCGTAAAGTCAATGGGTGTATCAGATTCAAGGCTGCAGCATGAGGGTCAGGGATGGGGCTCAGGTGGTAGAGTGCGCATGCATGAAGCCCCCGGTTTGATCTGTAGCAGTGTAGGAACCAGGTATGGTGCATACTGGTAATCCCTGTAGGCAGCAGGACCACCATTTCAAGGTCAGGATCAGCTACAGAGTGAGTTCTAGAGGAGCCTTGGCTACACAAGGCCTTGCAAAAAGGGAAGGAAGGAAGGAAGGAAGGAAGGAAGGAAGGAAGGAAGGAAGGAAGGAAGGAAGGAGGGAGGGAGGGAGGGAGGGAGGGAGGGAGGGAGGGAGGAAAGAAGGAGGGAGGGAGGAAGGGAGGGAAGGGAGGGAGGGAGGGAGGAAGAAGGAAGGAAAAAAGGAAGGAGGAAGGGGAGGAAAGGAGGGCCGTCTCTCCAGCCCAAGGAGGGCATTTTCCCCGAATAGGAACATGTCTTTGACCCTCCAACTCCTTGTAAAGCATAGCTTTATAATTTAAACACTTGTGTTTCAATAAATTTGAAATTCTGGGTTGTAACCGACAAATAAGAGTAATATCCTCCTGGGAGTGACTGCTCCAGAGTCTCCTCACGAGAGCCCCGCCTCACTATGTGTAAAACGAGTGTAATTCTACTAAGGGGGCTGTGAGGGCGGAGGAATCTCACAGAGGGCCACAGGCATCCCAACTCTATTGGTGACCATTGACAATTCTTCTACTTTGCCAGCAAGCCTACAGATGACATCCATCAGGAAGGGTCCATTGATTGACATGCAACACCATCATATTAATTGTAACTACTGCTTCGGTAGCCATGATGTCTCATGCCATTAGTGAGTCAGCATGTTCGAAGTATTATTGCAGGGCTGGAAAGATGACTCAGCAGTTAAGGCATTCGCCTGCAAAGCCCAATGACCCAGGTTTGATTCCCCAATATCCAAGTAAAGCTAGATGCACAAAATGGTGCATGCATCTGGAGTTTATTTGCAGTAGATAGATGTCCTGGTGTGCCCCCCCGCTCTTTCTCTCTCTTTCTCCCGGACATGGTGGCACACGCCTCTAGTCCCAGCACTCAGGAAGCAGAGGTCGAAGGATCACTGTGAGTTCAAGGCCAGTCTGAGACTTCATAGGGAATTCCAGGTCAGCCTGGGCTAGAGAGAGACCCTACCTCGAAAAACAAACAAAAAGTATCACTGTGGTTATGATGAGTCTGTGACAGGCCATGACCTTCCTGTGATGAAATGTCACTATTTTCTGGGATTTTGTGATTCTTCTCCCATGAGAGGCGACTTCAGCGTGCCATGTCCTCAGTGCGTGGGGGTACTGCTTTAAAACCAGGGTACAGAAAATGATTCCAGTTCCGATGCTAGATTTTTTTTTTTCACCCTGAGAGCAGCAGGTGCCTTCCCATAAATATTTCCCTGAAATGGAAGTTGCCATGGGAAGTGAGTGGGTGGTCTGGATGTCAGACTAAGGGGCCTGCAGTCAGGGGGTTGGATTTATCTTTGTGTCTAAGAACTCGGGGCAGTGGTAATAAATACACGAGTCCAAAGGAGTGATGTGGCCCTGGGCCTGAACTCCACAAAAAGATAAAGAGAACTGCCTTCCAACGACTGTCAAACACTTGGCACTTGGCACTTGGTCCCATCTCAACCTCTCCTCACTCTGCCCAGCCTGTGAGTCACAGCAGGCCTCGCCGTAGATCGTGGGCACGTGGTCATGAGCCTGTCCTTTCTGCTGGACCATTGCCATCACCACGAACGTTTGGAACAGCAAGTCTCCCCAGTCAGAGCACCGGGTCCTTCAGTGAAGCTTTTCCTCTTCTAATGTTTTGATATGCAAACTATTTAAAAAAAGAGAAAAATGTCATGAACCCTCCGTGTGTTCATCTCTGACAACTGTGGAGACAGGACTGATCTGGTGTTGTCCATTCTCTACCCAGCTCCCCGTATCCGGCTGACGGATATTTACAACAAATTCAAGACCTTGTATTGTTGGTCTGTAAATATTCTGATACTTAGCTCTAAATGATAGGGAGTCTCTTTTCTTTATTTATTTTTCTTTATTATTGTTATTTTGATTCAGGGTCTCGCTGTAGCCCAGGCTGACCTGGAAGGAATTTATTCTTAAAATAAGAATTATCACATCTCATAAATGATAATTCCTTTATGTCTCATTTTCCCAGGTAGTTCTTCATTATGTATGAGCTATTTTCCTTCAGTTTATTAGAATCAAGATTCAAATTAAATTCTGCGCGATACAATGGGTTATATGACTCAAGTCTCTCTCTTTTTTTTTTTTTTTTGGTTTTGCGAGGTAGGGTCTCATTCTGGTCCAGGCTGACCTGGAATTAATATGTAGTCTCAGGGTGGCCTCAAACTCTTGGCGATCCTCCTCCTACCTCTGCCTCCCGAGTGCTGGGATTAAAGGCATGCACCACCACGCCCGGCTTCAAGTCTCTTTTAATGCAGGGATTCCCTCAATATTTTCCTTTTTCTTTCTTGCAATTTACTTAAGAAACCAAACCATTTAAAAATATTTTATTTATTTATTTGCATGGGGAGAGAGAGAGAATGCGTGTGCCAGGACCTCCAGCCACTGCAAACGAATTCCAGACTCATGCGCCACCTTGTGTATCTGGCTTTATGTAGGTATTGGGGAATAGAATTTAGGTCATTAGGCTTTGCAGGCAAGCACGTTAACCACTGAGCAAATCCCTCCAGTCCCCAAATCACTTTTCTTGGAGAATTTTGTCCTGTGTTTTTTCTGCTTGCATCTCCAATAGCTTTTCTAATTATTTCATTTGTCCCTTGTGCTTCTGAAAGTCGGTGGTTGGCTCTAGAGACAAAATCCAATCGGGTTTGATTTCCCCCCATTGTACCTGTTAGAATGGTGCACACTTCCATTAGAAGGGACGCGATTGGCTTTCTTTGATGAGCGGCTCTTGATAATTTTAATTATTGAGTTAGGTTTTGTATGTATGTGCATATAATATATGTGTGTGTGCATGCGTATACATGCATCTGCATATACACACCTGTGCATATGAAGGTCAGAAGTTCCTATCAAATGTCTTCTTCAATCACTCTCTACCTTCCTTGATTTAATTAACTAACTCATTTATTTATTTTGAGACAGGGTTTCTCACTGAATCTAAAACTCACCAATTAGGCTAGACTGGCTAGCTAGCCAGTTCCAGGGATCCTCCTATCTGTGCCTTCCCCCATCCCCAGCACTGAGATTATAGGCGCGTACCGCCACACAGCATTTCACATGGGGGTTAGGGATCTGGACTCAAGTCCTCAAGCTTCTGTGGCAAGCCCCTTACTCACAGAGCTATCTCCCCGCCCTTGACTATTAACGTCAGATTTCTTTAGAAGTTGCAAAATGGTGGCTGTCCGTCACATATTAACAGGAATACTTCTATGAAGGGAAAGTTTCTTCTCACCTATGTCACGAGTTGCCAGGGATCTAACCTATACCAGAAAGACTAAATCAATGCTTGATTCTTTCCCTTATATATTATCCAAACATTCTGTAGCATCTGCCAAAGTTAGGTTGTGAATTTTCAAATGAAAGTCAGGGTTTTAATTTTTAACAATATGGTCTTATGAACTGAGAAGTTTGTTTCCTTTTATCAGAATTGTGATTGCTGTTTCTCAAAACTGTCCCATATCTAGCCTGTCAATGACAGTCCCTTCAAGTTGCCTTCTGAATCTGGCACAACTCCTGTTGTTGCCGGTGCTGGGGTAGCCAGTTACTACAACCTGGGTGGGTGATAGTGATGTCAATGTACTGTTTCCCAGCTCTGAAGAGCTATCTAAAGTCGGCATGCTGGTAAGGATGATTTCCTCTGGGGGCTCTGACAGAGAACCCGCTTCACACCTCTCACCTCACTCTGACCTCTGCCAGAAAGTCTTTAAAAAAAAAAAAAATATATATATGTATTTGAGAGAGAGACAGAGAGAGAGAGAGAAAATTGGCATACCAGAGCCTCTAGCCACTGCAAAAGAACTCCAGGTGCATGTGCCACTTTGCGCATTTGGCTTACATGGGCACTGGGGAATTGAACCATGGTCATTAGTTTTTACAGGCAGGCACCTTAACTGCTGAGCCATCTTTCCAGTCCCCCTTTTAATTTTAGTTTGTTTAGTGTTTTGGTCTTAAAAACAGTGGGGGATTTTGTCAGATGCTTTTCTGTGTGTATGGAACTAATGTTGTGGGTTTGGGTTGTATTCTATTAATGCAAGGTATTCCATTAATTGGTTTTTCAGCTGTCGAACCAACCTTGCATCCTTGTGCTAATCCTTGCTTTGTCATGATAAACCTTTTGTTCCTATGTTGTCTGGCTTTGTTTGCTAGTATTCGTTAAGTATTTTTATGTTTATATGCACAAAAGATACTGGTATTTCATCTTTTTTTCTTATTTGCTTAAAAAAAAAACCTTTACATTACATACTATACAAAATTAGGGCATAATTTTGGTATTCTCTTGTCTTCTTATAGCTTTAATGAGTAGTAGATGCCCCTATGTTTATTCAACTAGACCCTAATTGAAATTGTTTCCAATCTTTTTCTGTTAAAACTCACCCTGCACTGAATTATACTAATAATATGCTTTTTCCTATTTGCCTGTGTATCTATAATATAATCCATAATATGAATTCCCGAAGGTCAGATGAATGAGTTGAAGAGTAAACACATGTGGAGTACACTCGACCCTGCCAAATTCCATTCTGTAAAGATGGAGCCAGTTTGTGTTTTGAAAACAAAAAAAATGAGTTGTTATTTGTACACTAGATTAACCAACAAACTATTTTGTCCAGGCTCCCCCCCCAATGGAATAGCCACATTTATTGAAACATGGTAAATCCGCTTTACCCTCTATCATTTAATTTAAAATGAGTTTAAGTATCTTTTTGTTTAATATTGTTAAGGTCCATACCCTTCTTTATGAACTGCCTGTTTGAATCTCTACCTTATTCATTTATAAAGCAATTGATGTTTTTTCTTCTGTTTCTTAGAAACTTGTACTAATTAACAATATCAAAGACCCCTTTTGTTCACATCAGAAGTATTTCCCCCAGGTTCACATTTGTCTCTATACCAGGCTTGTGAAATATATATATATTACTCTGACAAAATTATGAGTTTTAATTTCTGTAATCTACCCTCTTGACTTCATTTCTGAATCAAGTGCAGGCTTAGGAATTATTTAGAAAGAAAGAAGTGAGATTCAGAGAAATTCGAGTCCAAGGACATCAATGCTGGTTACCCGCAGCCTTTCAGCTGAGGCCTGCTTTGTGTCCCTCACCATCCTCAGCACAGTTAACGGCAGTTACATCATGAATTTCTAAGTAATAGTCCTTCCTCAAACCTCGAGTCCATCTTCCTCACACAGCTCTGTCAACGTGGGTACACGGAAATAATAACGTGAGCGTGTGGACAGGGAGAAGAATCCTGAGAGAGAGAAAAAACCTCAAATAAAGCTGAGAGGCCCCCAAAAGTACAAAATGTGGCTGACAAATGTAGTTCCTCAAGCCCCTGCCATGAGAACACAGGCCTTTTTTTTTCCCCTTTTTTTCCTTCTTAAATCCAGGCCCCTTTTCCTAGAACAACTTGTGCCATTCATCACGACTTCTGCAAAAGAAAACCGTTCGGGCCTTTCATGTATCTGTGAGGGGATTTCCGTGTCATGGGCAATGCCCTATCTGTTTTACTTCCACAGACATACTGGCAGTCGGCATGCTAAGCACTCACTGTGTGAAGGTCACGGGGAGCACTTCATATCCCCTGCCTTCACATGGCCTGGGGAGCACTCCATATCCCCTCCCTTCACATGGCCTGGGGAGCACTCCATATCCCCTGCCTTCACATGGCCTGGGGAGCACCTTCACATGGCCTGGTTCCTTGGCAGCTGAGCTCAGCCAAATGACCTGTGCTCATTTCATACACCTTCATTAACATATTTGGTTTTTACTTTAAAAGAAAAATATTTAAGACATATTTTTAAGTTCAGAAAACAACACAACAGTAACATATCCTACTGCTGATCCTTTACTTTAAAAACCTCATAGAACATGTATGTTTTAAAAGTGGCTTCAGGGCTGGCCCGCGAAGCCTAAGGACCCTGGTTCAGCTCTCCAGGTCCCACGTAAAGCCTGATGCCCATGGTGGCGCATGTGTCTGGAGTTCGTTTGCAGTGGCTAGAGGCCCTGGCGTGTCCACTCTCACTCTTTCTCTCTCTCTCTCTCTCTGTCTCTAATAAATAAAATTAATTAATTAAAAAATACATATTTAAAAAAATAAACTAAAATTTTCTTCACAGATTGGCTTTGAACAACTCTCTGCATGATGGTAACTTGTGCGAGTCCATCTAGGATGTACCTTTAAATGTACACGCGTAATTATACAATGTTTTCCACATGGGCTTGAAGGAAGTCGAGATGCCCTGTGCAGTTCTGCTCCTGGCATTTCGGGGCTGTCCAGTATTTCTACAGAGCCTGTCCTTTCCCCTTACTTCATCTCTTACAATAAAGGCTTCATTGAATGTAATTTCTCTGCTTCATTGTCCCCAAACATGCAGTCAGTTTGGGGACAATGTTGTTTAGTACCCAGCACAGAACACAAAGGGTCTTGTATCTGGATATAATTTAGAACTGGTCCCATTAACTTTAACATACCCCTGGCTACTGGCTTCTATGGAACTTCCAGGAAGTTGAACTCTAATCTCGACATAGGAATTTAGACAGACAGCGCAAAAGCTGCAGGCAGGTCACCATTCTGACAAATTAGTTCCTAATTTATTTTGCCCGGGGCTCTGCCCATGTCGCATGCAGAGAGGCTTCTGCCAGGACGCTTGGAGAGTTGTGTTGCTTAAACTACTTTAATTTAAAACAAATGGATCCATGTGATTCTTTCAACCACAAATACGTAACACAATGTGTAAGATATTTAAAAGGCAAGAGGAAATTTAGTAATGGAATTTTAAAACTGTTTGAAAGGAAAGAAACTTTGGGGAGAAAGAAAGGAAGAAGGGGATTGGTGACGCCAATTTGATTATTTTCAAACACCACAGCTGGACTTGGCCTTGGACAATAAGGGTGCATCGAGCTGTGAAGGACGCCCGCAGCAATCTTAGCTCTGGAACATCACATGCAGAAGGGAAAGAGCTGCGGAATTGATTCACTCTCTACCTGCTTCATCTCCTGTAGGGGAAATTTACAGGGAAATTTCCTGGCTTATGTACTCTACTGGGGAAGTACCAGGTAGTGACATGGCCTCCACTGTGGACACTTGCTTAGCTCCTCAATTGTTGCCCCTGCTCGCTACTGCTCTCCCATGATCAGCAAACCTAAGGCTGAGTAGTATTCTAGGCAGTAACCCTGTGGCACTGATATTATTATAAGCCTCCTCTTGCAAATGAGTTAAGGAATAGAGAATTTCTCAAGGCATATATATTCAATCTTTTATTTTATTATATTTTAGGGTTTTTTTGAGAGAGAGAAAGAAAGAAAGAAAGAAAGAAAGAAAGAAAGAAAGAAAGAAAGAAAGAAAAAAGAAAGAAAGAAAGAAGCAGAGAGAGAGAGAGAGAGAATGGGCACACCAGGGCCTTTAGCCACTGAGAATAAACTACAGATGTGTGCTCCCCTTTGTGCACATGTGCAACATTGCATGCTTGTGTCACTGTGTGTTTAGCTTATGTGGGACCTGGAGAAATGAACATGACTTCTTAGGCATTGTAGGCAAGCACCTTAACAGCTAAAACCATCTCTCCAGCCCCAATTTTTTAAAACATTTTTATTTATTTATTTGAGAGAGAGAGAGGGGGGGCAGATAGACAGAAAGAGAATGGGTGCACCAGGGCCTGCAGCTACTGCAAACCAACTCCAGACTCTTGCACCACCTTGTGCATCTGGCTTTACGTGGGTCCTGGGGAATCGGACCTGGGTCCTTTGGCTTTGCAGACAAGCGCCTTAACCGCTAAGCCATTTCTCCAGCCCACTAATTTTTTATTTTTAAATATTTCTTATTTATTTGTGGGAGAGAGAGAGAAAGAGGTGGAGAGAGAGAGAGAAAGAAAGAATGGGCATTCTGGGTTCTCTAGCCACTGTAAACGCACTCCAGATGCATGTGCCACCCTGTGCATGTGGCTTTATAGGGTAATGGGAAATCAAACTTTGCAGGCAAGCACCTTAACCACTGAGCCATCTCTCCAGCCCTGTATGCTCAATCTTTTTATCACTTTTATTTATTCATGTTGGGGGGGCAGTCACATATAGCTTGTGTGTATGTAAGGGTGCTCTGTGATAGCCCACCAGTGATGAAATCGCCCGATGACCCATTTCTCAGCACATCCCTGTCATGAAGCAACACAGGCGACAGTTCTGCCTGATCCACAATTCTGCCTCAAGAAAATCCAATGATGCTGACATGCCATTCTTCATCTTTGAAAGCTTTGTCCACTGGACATGTTCCCCACTGTTTTGGGTAGCAATGGCAAACTTTGACTCAGGCCGGCCTCTTTTCTGTGTGGAGACCACCCTGGCTTCCTAGGCTCATGTGCACACCCCTTTCTCAGTATCCCCAGACATTTTATACAGAACTCCAGGATTGCATTAATCTTATGTTAATTGCAATTATTTGTGTATTCATCTGTCTCCTGTAGAAGACAGCATTTTCTTAGGACAAGATCCATGTGTGTGTGGCTTTGTGCCCCTAGGACTGACATAACTTTTAGTGCACTTCACCCTTTCTTTAATGCATATTGTTGGATGGATGGACAAGCAGCTTTAGTTCCTAAGAAATATCATCTTTTCAGTGGTGGCAAAAGTATTGTATGTGACCATCTGAAGTAGGAATCTTTGCACATCAAAACAGTCAACTGGGGCTGGGGAAATGGCTTAGCAGTTAAGGTGTTTACCTGCAAACCTTAAGAACCCTGGTTTGATTCCCCAGGACCCACATAAGCCAGATGCACAAGGGGGGTGTGGAAGCGCATGTGTCTGGAGTTCTTTTGCAGTGGCGAGAAGCCCTGGTACGCCCATTCTCTCTATCTGCCTCTTCCTCTCTCTCCCTCTCTCTCTCTCTCAAACAAATAAAAAATTAAAAAAAAAAAAAGTCAACTGTAGGAGCTTTTGCACATTAACTTAGCAAACCTATTTTAATAGTTGTGGCTACTCAGAAATGTGGCTGGTTTTTAAACACATGTGTTAGGCTTCACAAAGCTAAATAAGTACTGAAAAAAAAAGTACTAAAAAATTATGTATTTATTTATAAGCAGAGAGAGAGAAAAGAGAGAGAGAGAGAGAGATAGAGAAAATGGGCCAGAGCCTTTAGCCACGGCAAATGAATTCCTGATGCATGTGTCACTTTGTGCATCTAACTTTATGTGGGTATTAGAGAATTGTAGGCAAGTGCCTAAACCACTGAGCCATCTCTCTTTAACCTAGGCACAGTCATTTGTATCAGGTATTGTGTATTGTACAGAACTGTATTGCTATTCTTTTTTTATTTTTTTAAATATTTTATTATTTATTTATTTGAGAGAAAGAGAGAGAGATATACAGAAATAGGCAGGTAGAGAGAGAGAGAGAGAGAATGGGCACACCAGGGCATCCAGCCACTGCAAACGAATTCCAGATGCGTGCGCCACCTTGTGCAACTGGCTTACATGGGTCCTGGAGAATTGAGCCTCAAACCATCTCTCCAACCCGCTATTCTTTTTTTAATATTTTGTTTATTTACTTGTTTGTTTGAGAGAGAAAGGAAGAGGCAGAGAGAAAGAGAGAATGGGCCCACCAGGGCCTCCAACCACTGCAAGTGAACTCCAGATGCATATACTACCTTGTGAATCTGACTTACATGGGTACTGGGGAATTGAACCGGGGTTCTTAGGCTTTGCAGGCAAACACCTTAACCGCTAAGTCATTTCCCTAGCCCCTGTATTGCTATTCTTTTCTATGACTGGCAGCATAGTAAGCTGCTTCTACCATGGTCATTACAGACATAGTAATAATGCATCCACTGTGGCATTAGAATAGCTACATGGTCATAAGTGGTAGGAGTTTTTCAGTTCCATTGTAATTTGATGAGGCTACCTATACATACACACACACACACACACACACACACACACACACATTATATGTACATACATACACGTATCATTCATCATTGGTCAAAATATTGCCATGGGCTGCCTAACTGTGCCCACTTTTGGATCTGGTCATGCCACTTACAAGTCTTAGGGCAAGGGGCTGGAGGGATGGCTTAGCAGTTAAGGCGTTTGCCTGCAAAGCCAAAGGACCTAGGTTCAATTCTCCAGGACCCACGTTAGGAAGATGCACAAGGGGGTGCATGCGTCTGGAGTTCGTTTGCAATGGCTGGAGGCCCTGGTGCACTGTTCTCTCTCCCTCCTTCTTTCTGTCAAATAAATAAATAAATAAAAACAAAACACTGGAAAAAAAAAAACAGTCTTAGGGCACGTTTCTTCTCAGTACCAATCATGTTAATAACTGCCTCATCAAATCACACGAAGATTGACCACACTGTATATCTGAACACCCAAATCACGGCTCTGAGTACTTAGCAAATGGGGACCACTTTTGTGATCGTTGCTAATTCTCCACCTTCAGTAACCAGCACACCCCTACATCAGATCAGGGAGGGTTCGGCTCTTTCTCATGACTGAAAGCGGTGGTCTGTGTGGTGGGAGGTGAGGTGCAGGTATTGCCTTGGTGAGCAATCTATGACCTTCAAGAGCCTGTGGCTTTTTGTGTGGCCACTGGGTGGTACTGAATTTTCCCAGAAGTCCATGGTATCTGCTTGTCATCTCACAAGTGTGCTCATGAGCTCCACGAACAAACTGCCAACACACAAAGTCTCCAGGTGGCTCTCTCGAGGATTTTTGGACTTTGTAATCTTTTGTGTGTGTGTGTGTGTGTTTGTTTTGAGGTAGTGCCTCACTCTAGCCCAGGCTGACCTAGAATTCACTATGTAGTCTCAGGGAGGCTCCGAACTCACGGTGATCCTCCTACCTCTGCCTCCCAAGTGCTGGGATTAAAGGCGTGCGCCACCATGCCCGGCCTGACTTTGTAATCTTTGATTTGAATGTTCCCAAGAGATCCAAGAGCAGATTCTGTGTTACATCTTTAAACATAGCCGTGCAAAAGTGAGCAAAGAATGGGCCCAGTTTAGCACCTCTTGGAGCTACAGATGGGGCTCATGGCAGAAAGGATATCACACTCACTGACGAGTCGACGCGCAGGCCTTGGGGAGCTCCCGCATGATCAGCTAGGATGAGAATCAATATTCCAGCCACAGGATCTGTGAAGTCAATGCCACATTTGGTCCTGCCACAATCCACTGTCTTATATTTGAGTAGGTTTTTTTAAAAAAAATTTTTAAATCATTTTTTAATTTATTTTTGGAGAGAGAGACAGAGAGAGATAGACAGAGAGGGAGAGGGAGACAGAAATGGGCGCGCCAGCAGTCTCTCAGCTGCTGAGAATGAAATCCAGGTGCATGCGCCCCCTTGTGGGCAAGTGTGGCATTGCGCCCTTGCGTCACTTTGCATCTGGCTAAACGTGGGACCTGGAGATTGGAACCGCTGGACATTAGAACCAGCGTTCTTAGGCTTAGCAGGCAGGCACCTTAGCCGCTAAGCCATCTCTCCAGCCCTTTGAGTAGGTTTTATTAGCTTCACAAACAGGGGAAGGAGCTACAAACCCTGAGGTCTTGAGCCCCAAGCACCCAGGAAAGTCAGCCACAGTGAAACAAGGCTTTAGTGCAACGCAGCCTCACTGATTGGCTCCCTGCAAAAGGAAGAGGATCCGGGGAATCACAGGACGGAAGAAAGATGTTGACTCTTAAGACCTTGAGGCAGAACAAAAATGTTAGGCTTGGCTGTTGGAAACATCACTGTAAAAATATCAGAGGCCCTGTTGTAAAGATGGCAGACACTACAAAACACGAGTGTCGATCTTGTTTTAGGATTTTGGGTTTAAAAAATATATATATTTATTTATTTATTTATTAGAGAGAGAGAGGTAGATAGGAAAAGACACATGCACCACTTTGTGCATCTGGGGAATTGAACCTGGGTCCTTAGGCTTCACAGACAAGCATCTTAACCATTAAGCCACCTCTCTAGCCCTGGTTTTCTTATTTTGACAACACAATACACAGGAGTCACATTGCTTATATGATTCAGGGGTTAACTGTAGATTCACTTTGGGAGAAAAAAAAAATGTGTTTTGGTTGTCCCAAAGCTCCTTTCTTCACTTGTGCCTGTGTTCTGATATGAACTTCGTACCATCCAAGGCAATAAAATAGCAAAGGAGTTGGGATGGATCCAGCTGTTTTTCCACAGCATCTTTCTGTGTAAGTATGTCAGATTTTTTTTTTTTTAATGAGACTCCATAAACCACATCATCACAGAGTGCTGCGGCTGTCTCGCGGGGGCTGGGCCACATGCTTGCTTTTTTGGATGTTGCTTGGATGCGGCCCAGGGGACCAGTTAGAATGACTAAAACCAACCCCGGGCACAGGGTCACCTTGTGGCTGAGGTGAATTAGGGATCTTGTTGTGGAGATGCTGGAGAAGAAGTTGGACTTAAAAGGACCCAAGAAGGGACTCCTCACCGTTAGGTTCTTAGACGTTAAGTTCTTAGACTACGTGGAATCCGACCTTCCTGATCCTCAGACCTCAGGAGCAACTCGTGGGTCACACACATTCACACACCCATCTTGGCAGCCTGAACCTCCCCCGCCCACCCACCCACCAGAGTCCTTGGAAATTCCTAGAAGTGTAAAGACAAAATCAGCTCCGGGATGTTGGCAGGATTCAGTGTGTTACTAAAAATGGGGCTTTGTGGATGGATACTTAAGGGTTTTAAGTGGAGAAGAAAAAAGAAAAGAAAAGAAAATTTATGTAATTATCAATGACTTCAGTTGTTCGGAAATGGTTCAGCACCAAAGATTGAAATTAGGGTCACAGGAACAGTGCTTCCCAGTGAGAGACAAGGCTCTCTCTCTCTCTCTCTCTCTCTCTCTCTCTCTCTCTCTCTCTCTTTCTCTCTCTCTCTCTAGCTCCGCTCCTCCTTCCCATCCCAGCCAAAGGCCTCACTTGGGGGGGAGTTAGGAGACTGCTCATGGGGGGTGTGGAGTCACAAACTTTGTAACTGTTCTGTTAGTGTCACAACCCACCTTCGCCGAGATTCCAAGCTCCCTGTCTCCCAGCGAACTGGGTCCTTTCCCAAACACTAAATAATGGGACGAGGATAGAAGACAGTCTCTCTTCCAAAATGCAGAGGCGGAACGTTGGATGACTTGTGTTCCCTGAGCCTGGTCTGACTCCAGGCCGCTGGCTGATACCATGGGCTGAGGGCTGGATTGCGCTGGGGTTGGAGAGCGGCTGTCTGTGTGACAGCTCCCCTTATCCACGGCCATGTCTCTTTCAGCCAAAACTGTATTTCCTGGTACCTCTCTCGGGGTTACAAACGAGGAGCAGAACGGTTGGATCATTTGATTCGCTTTTTTTCCCAGAACCGGGGAGCCTCCCGGCTCTGTTTACTTCCCAGGGAGTGCAGGACTGGGCCCAGGAATGGGGCGCCTTTGGGGGATGCTCCTGGAACAGAAACGGCCCCCAGTTAGCCGGGTTTTGTTACATGTGTCCGGTTTCCCACATCAGGTAGACACCTGCCCACCCTCTCCACCGTGTCACCTTCCTGTGGACCACTGCTCCCGAGAAGGCCTGCTCCAGCCCTTCCCCTCACCCCCAGAAAGGAAATTCAGTTCTTTGTAGACCACCTGTCTGAGGTTTTTGTTTTTGTTTTCAGTTGTGGTTTAAAAATTCACAACACAAGATTGGCCATCTTGGAGTGCATAGGAGTTCCACGGACCGTGTTTTCACAATGTTGCACAATGGTTTCTAGTCAATTTTTATCTTGCAAAACTGAAACTGTGTATATATATATATATATATATATGTGTGTGTATATATATGTGTGTATATATATATATCCTGTGTATATATATCCTGAACAAAACCTGTCCATTGTTTCACCCTTAGTCCCTGGCAACCATCATTCTACTTTTTTTTTTTTTAATAAATTTTTTTAAATATTTTATTTATTTATTTGAGAGAGATACAGAAATAGGCAGGTAGAGAGAGAGAGAGAGAGAGAGAGAATGGGTGCGCCAGGGCCTCCAGCCACTGCAAACGAACTCCAGATGCATGCACCCCCTTGTGCATCTGGCTTATGTGGGTCCTGGGGAATCGAGCCTCGAACCGGGGCCCTTAGACTTAATAGGCAAGCGTTTAACCGCTAAGCCATCTCTCCAGCCCCCATCATTCTACTTTGTTTTAACATTGTGTTTAATTTTTATTTATCATTTGAGAGAGAAAGGCAGGGAAAGAGAGAGAGAGAGAGAGAGGGAGAGAGAGAGAATGGGTACACCAGGGCTTCTAGTCAACACGCACCACCTTGTGCATTTGGCCTATGTGGGTCCTGGGGAATCGAACCTAGGTCCTTTGACTTTGTGGTCAAGTGTCTTAACCACTAAGCCAATCTCTCCAGTCCCATCATTCTACTTTCTATGAGCTTGGCTATTTCAGATCCCTCATATAAGGCCAGGACTATGTCTGCTGGTAGAGCATTTGTTTACCGTGTGTGAGGTCCTAGGTTTGATCCCAAATAGTAGGAAAGAGGGAGTTTCGATACCTCAGAAGTATCATTTTGAGAGGAGCTTGTTGCTCATAGTGATATTCTCATAGTTAATCTGTGTAGCAACATGTGGCAAGATGTCCATTTTAAAGTTGAATCATACTCCATTGTGCATGTGTGTGTGTGTGCGTGTACGTGTACGTGTGTGTGTGCGCGTGTGTGCATGTATATATATCCTTTCATTCACTCATTTCTCTTGAGATTTGAGTTGTTTCCACCTCTTGGCTATTGTGAAACATGCTGCAGTGAACGTAGATGTGAGAACCTGTCCTGCGATTCTGTATTGGAGTTTTTTTTTTGTTGTTGTTGTTGTTTTTTTAATTTAAGAGAGAGATAGAGGAAGACAGAGGGAGAGTATGGGCATGCCTGGACCTTCTGCTACTGCAAATGAACTCCAGATACATGCATCACTTTGTGCAGCTGGTTTTATAGGGCTACTGGGGAATGGAGCTCAGCCTGTCAGGCTTTGTAAGCAAGCACCTTTAACTCCTGAGCCATCTCTCCAGCCCATCTGCATTTGATTTTTTTTTTTTTTTTGAGCATAAAAACACGAACTAGAATTGCTGATCACAAGCCGGGTGTTGTGGCGCCCACTATTAATCCCAGCACTCGGGAGGCAGAGGTAGGAGGATCACCGTGATTTCCAGGCCACCCTGAGCCTGAATAATGAATTCTAGGTCAGCCTGGGCCAGAGACTCTACCTTGAAAAACAAAACAAAAAAAAAAAAAGATAAAATAAAAAAGAAAAAAAAAAGAAAAGAAAAGAAAAGAGAATTGCTGATAATTCTAGTTTCTCCTCCTCTTCTTCTTCGTTTTTGAGCAACCTCCATAACATGTCCCATAGCAGCTGCACTTTTGCATTGTCTGTGGGCGTGGACTTCAGGCCTCTGCCTGTGGCTTCATTTTGGTATTTCTATGCCCTTTCCACATGAGCCAAATTTATTGCCATACATTAGAGACCATAACCTTCCTCCAAGGTCAAGCCCACTGAGCGAATGTATTGCCGTGCTAGGTACAAAGGGGAAGGAAGGCATGGCTTTCACCTTCCCAGCCTCCAAGGCTGCACAAGTCCTTGCCTTCAGTAAGCAGATGGCTTAGTGGTTAAGGCGCTTGCCCGCATAGCCAAAGGACCCAGGTTCAACTCCCTTGGACCCATGTAAAGCCAGATGCCCAAGGTGGCGCATGTGTCTGGAGTTCGTTTGCAATGGCGAGAGGTCCTGGCTTGCTCAGTCTCTCCTAATAAATGAAATAAATAAAATTAAATAACTTTTAAAAAATAGGCAAACTTAAGTACTCAACTCATTCACCTCCATCCCTGAAGGCTTTCAGGAGCCCTGAGGGCTTTCTGGAGCCTGGGCACTTCCTGCCATGAGGGAGGCAGCACTTCCTCCAGTAAGTGTGGCTCCTGTAGGTCAGACCGCAGACCCATCCTCACCTTGCCTATGTAAAACACGTCAGGGGGGCTGGAGGGATGGCTTAGTGGTTAAGGCCTTTGCCTGCAAAGTCAACAGACCTCCGTTCAATTCCCTAGGAACCACATAAGCCAGATGCACAAGGGGGCGCATGCATCTGGAGTTCCTTTGCAGCGGCTGGAGGCCCTGCTGTGCCCATTCTCCCTCTCTCTGTCTCTCTCTCTCTCTGCCAGTCTCTCTCTATGCTCTCTCTCTCTCGCACAAATAAATAAATAAATAAATAAATAAATAAAATTAAAATATTTAAAAAAACCACATCAGACCTCTGTAGGTCTGTTGTCTCTGAGGCAGATGGCTCATTAAGTGTACCTCAGGTTCAGTTCTCCAGTACTCACATAAAGCCAGATTCACAAAGTCTGGAGTTCATTTGCAGTGGCTGGAGGCCCTGGCACACCCATTTTTCTTTCTCTCTCTATCCCTTCTCTCTCTGCTTGCAAATAAATACATAATAAACAAATATATAAATAAATAAATTTTTTTAAAAAAACATACATTTACCTAATAGGAGTAACAAATTGCCAAAAACCCTTTACTATAATTCAGTTTGTTAGGTATCCTCCTCTGGGGAAGACGTGTTAGGAGAATGGTGAGGGTTCTAAGGGAGAAATGAGCAGAAATAAGAGCTGGGGTGGGGGGAGAAATCAACAAATTCTATTTATTTCTGTTTTCCTGGAAATAGTTCTGTCTAAAGTTCAGCTAGAAATTCACGAATTTTTGTGTCTCATGAATTGTCTACCTAAAGGGAAAAAAAAGGAATGATCAAGTTAACTACATGATTCTTGACACCCCCCCCCATTTTGCACGCTGGCACCGTGTTACGGAATACTGTGTGGGGAGGGTACACCCCTGAATGTTTACCTGTCTTCTGCCCTCATTAAGACCATGTGGATTCCCGTGACTTCAATGTGGGATCATCCCTTCCCTTTTAGGGTATTTTCCTTGAATGTGAAAGGGGAAAAAAATATCAATAATTGGATTTGAAAGCAAGGAACAAGGAGGGACTTATGTGGCCCATAAACTGTTCAGGACGTACCTGAGCTCTAAAATCATCAACAAGATATTTCCTAATATTAGTTCAGACATTTTTGGATGAAAGAAATGGAAATCATGTTGAGCTAGCTTAAGCAAAATGTGTGTGTGTGGGGGGGGCTGGTATAGTGACAAGAGACGTGTCACAGAGCTGAAGAGCAACAACGTGACTCAGACTTGGGAGCCAGGCCTGGGAGACTTGACAGCAACCCAGAGGCCAATTCTGCCTGTATTTCCTCTGCTTTCGGGATGTTTGCTTCTCCATTACTCTCCTGCTGATGCCCAAGGTCACATCGCTGAATGTGACTTCACTAAGGCTCCCGAAGGATTGTCCCAACCACCTTCTTAGTCAGTCTGAATTCTTAGTGAGAACCACCTGATTGGCCCGACTCGGGTCAGCATCAACAGTGGCCTAGTAAATCATGGACAAAGGGCCAGTGTCCCACCCAGCGTGTCCTGGAGTATCGGAGATACTTTTCAAGAAGAGACAGGACTGTGCTTCATATCCTGAGCAGTTGGCATCTGTTCCAGAAAAAGAAAAGAAAAATCCAGCCAGCCACTAACCAGATGCAAACTGAATGTCTCGAGGGCTCAGCCGCAGCTCAGGACACAGATAGAACACCAGGCTATGTGAATCACGAGTGCTCCACCCCAGCTGTGTGGAACGCTGCTGACACCGTGCATCAAGCACCCCACCCACCCAGTGGGATAGTCTCTGGCAATTCTCTTGGAATCACAATACACGCTCCAGACTCGTGAGAGTGACCATAAACATATAACTTATGCTTATTGTCCTAATATGATGTTCGTAACGCCTCCTTTTATTTGTGGAAATACCTGGTTTGCGTGATAAATCCAACCTTCTACTGTCCTTGAAGCTGAGCTTTTACAGAGGTTGAAGGAAGAAACTTTTTGCAAGTCTTGGTAGCCATTTGTTCCCTCAATATTTTATAGAGTGGCAGAGACATCCAATTTTTAAAGATTTATTTTATTTTATTATTCATTTATTCATTAGAGAGAGAAGGGGAAAGAGAGTATGGGTGCACCAGGGCCTCCAGCCACTGCAAACGAACTCCAGGCTCATGTGCCACCTTGTGCATCTGGCTTAAGTGGGATCTGGAGGATTGAACCTGGGTCCTTAGGCTTCACAGGTGAGCGCCTTAACCTCTAAGCCATGTCTCCAGCCCCAGAAATCCAATTTTTAATTTATGATGCCAAATTAACGAAAGGGAACGGTTGATTTGTTGCTGTCACCAAATAAGGGGAAAGGCAGCAGATGGAGAGAACCTGCTTCCGTGGACATGGCGTTCAGCATCTCAAACTCCAGGACTCATCCCATCTGTTTTCCTCCTCTGCTTCGTCCTCCGTGTTTACCTTGATCTCCCCAGACGTGTCTTCATGAGGCCGGAAACTTGGACCTTTATCACCAGTCTGTGTTTTCAATGCTTTACAACTGAGGAACTCACACCTCTTGTTGGGAAGCGTCTAGCAGGCTGGTGGACTATGCTGCGGCATACATTCACTCCTGGACCGATGGCTGTGGTGAGGCCACCCACCAGCATCCCACACAAAGGACAGAGGGGGGGCATGCCATAGGAAGACAAGACCGCAAACACCCACCTCATCGACAGTTCTCGATGTTTCCTCCAGAGTGAGACCTGATACAGTGTGGGCAGACCACACTGGACATGTTCTTTTCTGATTGAGCTGAGCCCCCCTCGCCCCCATCCTCGTCTCTGCACTTCATGTTCCTCGTACATGTGGGTTTGCTCGGCTGCTGTTTCCCAGAATCCCAGGGATGGACATAGTTTAGGCACAAGGCTATTATTACATACGTTGGCAAAATCAGGCAGGATTAGTGAAACACGTATACTGTTTTAACAGCCCAGTCCTGAGTAAGTTCTTTCCATTTTGCCAATCTCATAAATCTGCAATTTGTGACTGAAGACACATCAGTGGTATACATGGGGGGGGAAGGTCCCTCAACCTCCTTCCCCCCATGCACTCATGTATGTAAGTCTCAGATGCATCAAGGTGTTATGGCTGGGGATAAAACTCAGTCAGTAGACTTCCTGCCTAGGATGCATGAGGCCCTTGGTTTGAGTCTCAGCATTGCATGAAACCAGGTGTGATGGTACTCAGTTGTAATCCTAGCACTTGGGAGGTGGAGGCAGTAGGATCAGAAGTTCAGGGTCATGGCCAGCTACACAGCAAGGCCAGCCTGGGCTATGTGAGAAATAACATAAAATGAAGCTGTGGGTGGTACATTCACTGGCATCAGGCCCAAAAGCTGATTTCTGTTTGGATATGAACTTGCATATTATTTCCCCAGCTCATGCTAAGTTCCACTTTTCTTTGGAATTGTGGATTAATCTAGAAACTTTTTAAAAAGTATTTTATTTATTTATTTGAGAGAAAAAGGCAGGCGTGGAGGGAGAATGAGCACACCAGGGCCTCCAGCCACTGCAAACGAATTCCAGATGCATGTGCCACCTTATGCAGCTGGTTTACATGGGTCCTGGGGAATCGAAACCTGGGTCCTTAGGCTTCATAGGCAAGTGCCTTAACTGCTAAACCATCTCTCCAGCCTGAGACTTGTTTGTTTGGTTGTGGCAGTCTTTGAAGGATTTTCAGTGACGTTAGGTGATTTCACACCTGACTAAGAATGGGTTGTAGGCCCTTATGAGGCCCATTTTTGCAACAGTTTTTTAACCATGGTGCTGTATTGGTTGATCTTTAGGGTCCTGTCAAATGTCTGTATCTAAGTTCTTGTGAACTTAAGTAAGTTTATGTGTGACATCCACCTCAGTTAACCTTCCTTTCTTCTCCTTCCTAAACACATTTTGGGAATATCATAATAAAGATACTAATGAGAACTTGGAAAACGTACTTTAACATAAAAGAAGTATGTGTTTGGAGCAGCCAAGCCATGGGGTGCTGAGTGTTTAGAAATCTTTAGTGGGGTTAGCACTGTAGGGCCAGCATTTCTGGAAAACAATGGCCTGGCTGTGCTGGTGGGCAGGTAGGGGCACCCCTCCTTGGGGAGCAGTGAGCGCAGCGCACACCCTTGAGAGGGCTCTTGTGCCTTGCACCTTTCTGAGCCCTGGTCTTGATTCCCACTGCCAAGTTCAACATGAGTCAGTGGACTGATTGGGTTCACCAGATGGCAGATCTGAGAGTCATTCTCTGCTGAGGACACACACCAGGCCCTGCCTTGTCCAAGGCTAAGTGGTGACTTGTGCCAAAAACTGATTTTTGCCACAGCTTTTAAACACATGATGCAAGTTTTATACTGTGAAAATTACCCGTTTCAGACTTAATTTTTGCTCAAAGGGATAAAAGGAAAGAAAACAAACACATAATCCCTAACACAGAACTTGTTTATGACAACAGACCAGGCAGGTCTCACTCCCCTTACAGTCCCCCTGGCTGCCTGGAACTGCATAAATTAGCACAAGGACCTCCAGATCTCAGTAATGAAAGGAACAATTCCTTCTGTGACTAATTACACAGAATAGCTACTCAGCCTCCATTTTCATTTTCAGTGCTGGGGATCAAACCCAGGGCCTTGAGCACGTTAGGCAAGCACTCTACCACTGAGCTATATCCCCAGTCCTTGGTATTCTGAGCCCACCTTGAACTCACCATTGCCCTGCATCTACCTCTTGCAGTGCTAGGGTGACAGGCATGAGCTGCCATGTCAGTTCCACCTCCAGCTTTCTGTATCACGTATGGCCTTAGCTCTCTACCTTCTTTTCATTTTTATTTTTAGGAATTCAGTTCATTTATTTATTTATTTATTTATTTATTTATTTATTTATTTAAGAGAGCGTGTCAGAGAGAGAGAGAGAGAGAGAGACGGAGAGAATGGGTGGGTTGGGGCCTCCAGTCACTGCAAACGAACTCCAGACGCATGCGCCACCTTTTGCAGCTGGCTTATGTGCGTCCTGGGGAATTGAACCTGGGTCCTTTGGCTTTGGGGGCAAATGCCTAAACCGTTAAGCCACCCCCAGCCCTCAGTTCTTTTTAAAAATATTTTAGTTATTTATTTATCTGAGAGATAAAGAGGGCCAGATAGAGAGAGAATGGGCACGTGAGGGCCTCCAGCCACTACAAGAAAACTCCAGACACATGCACCACCTTGTGCATCTAGCTTATGTGGATACTGGGGGAGAATCAAACTTGGGTCCTCAGGCTTCACAGGCAAGCGCTTTAACCATTAAGCCATCTCTCCAGCCTTAGGAAATCAATTCTTGTGTAACTTATATCAACTGACTTTAAGGATACTTCTAGGAAATCATTTAAAGCCAAAAAATAAAAAAATTCTCTATGCTTTTGTTAATTTTCCAAAGAGAAGCCCAAGCCCGAGACAGAAACCCAACAATAATTCTATCTGTGGTGCCTGGGAGACATCCCCAGCTTAGAAGAGTAAATGTGAAAAGAGAAAACAATCAGGAGCTATTAGCTGGGTCTTGGCTAAATGTCAGTAATATGTCCACTGTGAGCCCAGAGCCCTCCCCGGCTGTGGGCACCAGGCCCCCCCTCCGTGCCCTCCCTGAAGCCACATTTCCAGGCAGGACAGCAAAAAGAGCCTCTCATTTGTATTGTTCCTCTGGAATTAGGCTTGCCAGGATTTTCCAGTGATTACTTAAGAGCAGGTCCTTCTTCTGGTCATCATTGTGTTTTCCTACCCCGCCCACACTTTTCCATTTTACTGGAAAACTGTTTGGCGCCAAGCTGGTCTTCCTTCACTTACAGCAGCTCCAGGCTCTCATTGGTCCACGTGTAATGCCGCTGGCCGAGTGTGAGTGAATGCAAGGAAAACAGACTTCCCTTTGAAACACTCCACACTGCAGCTGAAACTGAAAATCAACAAAGCGCGCCCCCACCCCAACACACACAAACCCAACATGAGTGGCACGATCACCAACAGACTAAATGATGGATGGTACTTGCTGGGGGACTCACCCAATAGATAGAAGGCGCAGAGGCCAGAGCCTGGTTGACCAGTTGTTCCATTGCTGAGTGTCTGAGGATTCATGACGAATGGTAAGCCTGATGCCTGCCATCTGAAGTCTCAGAGCAAGCTGGATGCACCCAGGGCGGCTTACTCTGCCAGTTCCCATTTCGGCCCTCGGATATTTTCCCATCTCATCTTTGTATGTTGGAAAGACGACTTCTGTTCCTCTTGTCCTGCTTCTCCAGTTATGGTGAGCTGGGACGGGAGAGGTGGACAAGGGTGTCTGACCCCTTCCCTCCCCTCAAGATGACCTTTCTCGTTCTCCAAGGCTTCTCAAGGTGGAATTTCTTCCCTGGCAGAGGCAAAGCCTACAGTGTGACTGGGAAATGTACCTGGAGGATTTGTGAAAAGTCTGAGCAACCAGCGGGGTCCGCTGTGTCCTTGCTTGGCTTTACGAGCAGCAGAACTACGTCCTTGTCTGCAGCTCTGGCCTCCGTGGTCTCGGCTCAGTTGCTTTTTTGTGGCCTGGGGGAGGAGAGGGGTGAGCTGCCCACCGCTTCAGAATCCGGCACTTCCCTCGGGCCCACAGAGGTGGGAAGAAACTCCCGCTTGCAATTTTCCTGAGAAGACCACAGGACAGAAAAGAGAACGCACTAACAGGAGATAGAAACTGATTGACAGTGTGAACATGAAGGAAAAGAGAAGTAGAAAAGCTGACTCGTAACATTTTGTTCCTAGGGACCCTCTCGAGTGGGTGAAGCAGGCAGACCTTGATACAGTCCTGCAGCATCTTGTGGTGGAGTTTATTTATTTGAGAGTCAGAAAGAGGCAAAGTGAGAAAGAGAGAGAGAATGGGCACACCAGGGTTTCCAGCCCCTGCAAACAAACTTCAGATGCATGCGCCCCCCTTGTGCAGCCAGCTTACTTGGGTCCTGGGGAATCAAACCGAGGTCCTTTGCAAGCATTTGCAAGCAAATGCCTTCACCACTAAACCATTTCTCCAGCCCCTGATTTCATTTCTTAAACAATGGAACCTTCCAGAAACAGCTGCATGGCAAGGACTGTGAAGGAAAATCACCTCACAGAGTGCCTCTGTGTCATTTGAGTGTTCCTTTACCCAGGCATTTAAAGGGAACAAGGGAGCTGGAGAGATGGCTTAGCAGTTAAGGCGCATGCCTGCGAAGCCTAAGGACCCCGGTTAGATTCTCCACATCCCACGTAAACCAGATGCACATGATGGTTCATGTGTCTGGAGTTCGTCTGCAGTAGCTGGAGGCCCTGGTGCGCCCATTCTAACTCTTCCTCTCTCTCTCCCTCGCTCTGTCTCTAATAAATAAACAAATATTTAAAAAATAAACATAAACCTGGCCGGGTGTGGTGGCGCACACCTTTAATCCCAGCACTTGGGAGGCAGAGGTAGGAGGATCGACAAGAGTTCGAGGCCACCCTGAGACTACATAGTGAATTCCAGGTCAGCCTGGACCAGAGTGAGACCCTACCTTGCAAAACCAAAACAAATAAAAATAAAAATAAAAATAAAATAAAAAATAAATAAACATAAACCTTTAAAAAATAGCTTATTTGAGAGAGACAGGGTTCAGCAGGGCCTCAGCCACTGTAAATGAACTCCAGATACATGTGCCACTTTGTGTATCTGGCTTTACATGGGTCCTGGGGAATTGAACATGGATTCTTTAGGCTTTATAGTCAAGCAACTTAACCATGACGCCATCTCTCCAGCTCCTGAGATAAGAAATGTTGATGGAAGGAGGAGGCAGGAAACATCCTAGTTTCCATCCTTTAGAGTAACCCGGGGAATCCCCACACAATCCCAATGCTTGGGTCTCTTCCGTGTCTTTCAAACCTGACACTGTGGGGATGGGCCCCTGGGGATGAAAACTGTCCGAATGGCCTGTGTTATCCTGGCTTCTAGATGGGAGCACACTCGATGGATATTGGTCACTCTGTGCCTTGCCTTTGGAGGCAGCCACAGGTCAAAGCAAGGGTGATGAATCTTAGAGCTTTGTATTGAAAAGTGTGGTCCCCTGGACCAGCTGCATCACCACCACCTGGAGCCTTATTCAGAAATGCAAAATTTGGCCCCCTTTGTCCCCCTACACCAGACCTATGGAGTCAGAACCATGGGGCAGAGAAATGTTTCTAAATCTTTGAGCACCTGGGAGCTTGTTAAAATGCAGGTTCTGTTTCTGTAAGCCTGGGGTGCCGTCCAAACCTCTGCCTTTCTAACAAGCTCCCAAATGATTGCAGCCCTTCCAGTCCACGGACCGTACTTCGAGCTAGGGCGGAAGACTCAGAACAGCAACAAAGGGCAGTGGCTAGGAAGCAATGGTGCCGCTTGAAACGGCTGTGCAGGCATGGATAGTGCTAGGACAAGGTGACGTGGAATTATCTTCAGGGTGACAGAGGACAGCGAAGGTTTTACAGGTGTGGCTGCCTTTCCCAGCGCAGCCGACAGTAATTACCGCCATCAGGAGATGCTGTTGCTGGGAGCTTCCAGGAACTGCTGATGGGAGCTGGCACCAAACGAGACGAAAACTACAAGGGGGAGAATCAAGTGAGCAAGATGGACTTGGCAAGTTGGAGCCCTCTTTGCATCCCAGCCCAAGTCACACTTGAAAATGAAGAAAACTGGCCTGTTAGCCTTGGAGAGGAGAACCAGTTTCTCCATGGATTTCATACTGAAATTTCAAAATAATAAGTCACAAATCCCATCGAGTTCTCTCGTGGGGATTATGTATTCTTTTACCCACAAATGTCTGTGGAGTACCTGCCTTGTACCAGGCTCGAATGTCTAGAAATAGGGCTCCAGCCACCCATAGAAACCTAGAATTGCAACCTGATCCTCACTGGGGAGGACACTGTGGCCTGAGAGAAGACAGTTACGCTGGCGTGGTGCTCATAAACATCTTAGCTATTAGATGAATCCCACGCCTAGCATCAATTGATGTCAATTTCAAAAATAAGACCATATATGATTCATTTGGAATCAGGCACTGGAAAAGCCAATGCTCTTACTGGAAGGAATTTGACACCACCGAGTTACTCTAGCTAGGACAGAGGCAACGTGCTCAGTGTTGTGGAATGAAATGGCGTGGACCGAGGAGATTGTATGACTGTCGGGCTGCAGTGCCATAAGCAATTGGAGAGTTTGGTTCTAGGCAGGGGCTGTACCGGGGGAGCTTGAACCTTGGGCTTCAGTTCAGTACAGAAAGGCTTTGCCTGTGGCCTTCAGATCCTTTCTAATCCCACCTTTCAAGTAGTGTGAGCAGAAGTGGAGTGTTGCTGGCCTCCAGAACTCCCAAACTCCCTTATTAACAATGTTCGCTGTGACTTGTGTCAGGCCAAAGCCTTCCTATTTGAAGAGCTAGGCCCACTTGTGAAGGCAGGAAGCCATCCCAGTCGATATGTTCTTGTAAGGGCTCAGGGGCAGAAGAATGTGGCGGGGGGTGGGGGGTGACAATCACAAATGGACAGAGCTAGGAGCAGGAAGTGAGTGCCTTGTTAGCAGTAGCGATCAGGAATCCTCTGGGAAAGCTGTTATCAGTTTCCCATTGCAAAGATGTGTTAAGAGTCCACAGCTCACCGAAGTTAAATGACCTGTATAAAGTTACAGGGTGTAGATAGAAATGGAGGCTTCCTGGCTTTGCATACCAAAGCTCTATCCAAAACCTTCCAGAATTGAAGTTAATGGGGAGGGAAATGAGACGTTATTAAGAAAGAGACAGAAAGGTGGGAGATGTCATTACAGTTGGGGGTGTATATGCAAAAGGAAACACGTGGTCACCTCACTCAGAGGGGCCTCTGTGTGTGGGCCCTCACAACACACCGTGGGAAGCTACAAAGGAAATGGAAGGCGGGGTCCCTCCGGTCAAAGAAGGATTGTGCAAGTGTAACAGTGGACATAGGACAGTTAGAATGGCTACCCACGATAACCCAGTCGCTTAAGTACGAAATCTATACCTAAGTGATGACAGCTGTGTGAGGAGCCAGGCGGAATGCAAGAGAGAAGGAAGGTAATTGGAAAAGTGTGTGGGTGGAAAGAGAGTAATAGAAAGCAGAAGTATTTGCATCTACCTGAGAAAGGCTCTCGCCTCTGAGGCCCACTTAAGCTCCTGGCCGGGGCCAAGTTTCTGGGGCTCGAGAAAGTAAGAGCGTTGCTTCTCAGATACAGTCTGCTTGGGAAGGGAGAAGGTAAAAATAAGGAAAGCTCCTGTGTGGTTTTCAAGAAGAAAGGAAACAGAAAGACCAGCAATGGTGATGGGTGAAACCACATGTCTACTGGACCTTAATTATGAGGAGCTGGAGGACGGCTCACTTCCTGTGCTCCGTTTGAGGTGATTCAGATGGAACTGTTTGTGTGTGTGTGTGGCTGTGCGTGTGCGGGGAGGCCCGAGGTTCAGGTGGACTGTCCACTTCATCTCTCTCCACTTTATTCCTGGAGGCGGGGTTTCTCCCCTGAACCCAGAGCGCTCAGATTCAGTTAGTCAGCTTGCCCCGGGCATCAGTTCCCTCCCGGACTGAACACTGGGACTGCAGGCAGACCACCACGCCCACCTGGCATCTATGTGGATACCGTGGATCCAAACTCCAGTCCTCATACTTGAGCAGCAAGCACTTTATCCATTGAGCTTTCTCCCTAGCCCCGCCGATAAAATTCTGATTCCTGGGCTGGAGAGATGGCTTAGCCGTTAAGGCGATTGTCTACAAAGCCAAAGGACCGAGGTTCGAAGGACCCACATAAGGCAGATGCACAAGGGGATGCATGCATTTGGAGTTCATTTGCAGTGGCTGGAGGCCCTGGTGTGCCCATTCTCTCTCTCTCTCTCTCTCTCTCTCTCTGCCTCTTTCTCTCAAATAAATAAATAAAATTCTGGTTCCTGATTAATGTGCTTAGCTAGTAACAACCAATGCAGCTTTTTATAGCTTCCAATTGACAGTTATTTGCGAAGGCTGAAGTAAAGATACTCTGTGCAGAGTAACATACTCCTTTTTCATAGACAAAATCCCACTGCAGAGAGGATTTTTTTTTAATCAGAGTAAAGATATTTTACAAGTCATATTATTGTATCAAAACACAGATTTGGGGTTGGAGAGAAGGCTCAGCAGTTAAGGAAGGCTCCTGTCTGCAAAGCCTAACAATCTGGGCTCGATGCCCCAGGGCCCCCATAAAGCCAGATGCACAGTGGTGAATGCCTCCGGAGTTCTTTTACAGTGGCTAGAGGCCCTGACATGTTCATTCTCTCTCTCTCTCTCCTTGCAAATATTTTTTATTAGTTATGTATATAGTGTATATACAGCCATGATGGTACCATCATTAGCCTTCTCCCTGTTCGACCCCCTCGGGGATTGGGGTCTTGCATTGTGGGGGTAGCCATCAGTTATGGGGGAGAGGCAATGACTCAGTGCATAATGACTCAACTTATGGCTCTAACAATCTTTCTGCCCCCTCTTCTGCGAATTTTCCTGAGCCATGTTGGGTTCATTTTAGGTCTATTTTGGGGATGAGGTCTCAGGCACCTCTGTGTCTCTGGATCTCTGATTTGGTAGGGGTTGAGTGTTCTTTGTGTCTATCTCCTTCGCCTTTGTGCTGGTACCAGGTTTACCGAGAAAGCAGCACTCTTGCTCATTTCCCCGATAACTCTATGGCTTCAGCTGGTGCCCCGGTGAGGTGCGATGGGCTGATTCTCTCCTCAGGATCTGCATCCATCTGAAAGAGCGAAGCAGATTCTCCAACAGAGAGTGAGGTCAGGGCAAGATACATGGATAACCATTGTTATTTTAGAGAGAATGTAATAGGTGTAGGCCCTCCTGTATCCCACTATTGGTGGGAGCTTGATATTGGAGAATGGGCTCATTTTTTGGATATGGTTCTGACTTGTTTCCCAGTTCCACCTATGAATTCCATTCCTCTGAGCAGAACCATTAGCCAAATCAAGAGCAGTTGGTTACCCACCATGGCTGTGTGCCACTAGTGCGCTTGTGTGAGCATCACATCAGGTTGTTTGCTGCGGAGTAGCTTAGACCACAAGTTGCTTAGACAGATGTTGGACATTTTCCTGCAGTCGCTTATGTAGCGCCTTCTGGCACTAGACAAGCTAACTGTCTCTTCCAGATTCCAGCCAGGTAACTCCATGTTCCATCCCAACAGCATATGGTGTCTTCGGCAGTAGGGTCTTAAAAAACCCCCACAGATTTGGGCTGGGGAGATGGCTTAGTGGGGCCAGGGCTTTCCTTGTAAGCATGAGAACTTGAGTTCACATCTCTAGTAACCACTGAAAAATGCTGGGTGGCTGGGCTGGGCTGGAGAGATGGCTGTTGCTCATGCCACTGAGAAAAGGAGAGAACTGGCTATGATTCACCTGTGCCCTGCAGGGAACATACTTGTAATGGGGGCTGGAGAAATGGCTTAGCGGTTAAGGTGTTTGCCTACGAAGCCAAAGGATCGTGGTTCGATTCTCTAGGACCCACGTAAGCCAGATGCACAAGGGGTACATGCATCTGGAGTTTGTTTGCAGTGGCTGGATGTCCTAGCATGCCTATTCTCTCTCCCCCCCTTCTCTCTCTCTCTCTGCTTGCAAATAAATAAATAAATAAATAAAGGTCAGAGTTTCTTTAAAAAAAATCTGTATCAGATGCAGAAGCAGCAGAAAGAACAGTAGACTTTAAATTAGTGGTACATAGGCGCGGCCTAGAAGTACTTCCAGAATAGAAATTAGAGAGAAAAACATTTTTAAAAGATAAAAGATGGGTTGGAGAGATGGCTCAGGAGTTAAGACACTTTCCTGCAAAGCCTAACAACCCAGGTTCGCCTCCCCAGTATTCATGTAAAGCCAGATACACAAAGTAGTACATATTTTTGGAGTTTGTTTGCAGTGGCAAGAGGTCCTGGTGTGCCTATTCTCACTCTTTCTTTATAAATAAATAAATAAATAAATAAATAAATAAATAAATAAATAAAAAATAAATAAAATGTGTTAAAAAATATCCTAACAAAACACCATTTAGCCAGGCGTGGTGGTGCACGTGTTTAATCCCAGCACTCAGGAGGCAGAGGTAGGAGAAATGCCATGAGTTCAAGGCCACCCTGAGACTACATAGTGAATTCCAGGTCAGCCTGGGCTAGAGCGAGACCCTACCTCAGAAAACCAGAAAAAGGAAAAAAAAGAAAAGAAAAAAGAAACAGCATTTATTTTAAATGTTTGTTTGTCTTGGATGATGAGCTAAAGACGTCATTTTTCCCCCCAGGTAAGGTCTCACTCTAGCCCAGGCTGACCTGGAATTCATTATGTAGCCTCAGGCTGGTCTCAAACTCACAGCGATCCTCCTACCTCTGCCTCCAGAGTGCTGGGATTAAAGGTGTGCGCCACCATGCCTAGCTAAGCATGTCTTTTTAAAGCATGTTTTTATTTGTTTTTTTTTTGCAAGCGGGGGGGGGGGGTGTTGCGAAAAATGAGTACACCAGGCCTCTAGCCACTGCAAACAAACTCCAGATGCATGCGCCACTTTGTGCATCTGGCTCTACATGGGTACTGGGGAACCAAACCCTGGTCGTTAGGCTTTGCAGGCAAGTGCCTTAACCACTGAACCATCTCTCTAGCCCCTAAACTTGTCTTTTGTTACTTTGTGTGAAGTTACTTTGTAACTAGGAATTTTTAAAATATATTTTATTTATTTATTTAAGAGAGAGAAAGAGACAGAGAGAGAATGGGCCCACTAGGGCCTCCAGCCACTGCAAACAAACTCCAGACACATATGCCACTATGTGCATCTGGTGGTCTACGTGGGTCCTGGAGAATCAAACCAGGATCCTTTGGCTTTGCAGGCAAACACCTTACCCGCTAAGCCATCTCTCCAGCCCAGGAATACTTTTTTCCTGAATGGTCTGAGAAGCAGATGCCAGCATTGGGAGGTGGCTTGCAAGAGATGAGCTGGAGAAACATCCATGAGACTTAGATTGGGAGAACGAAGGCAGCGTGTGCAGTTAGCATGGTGGATTCTCCTGTCTGTGAAGGGTGAGTGTAAAGGAAGGAGGGCTGGGGAGACAGACTACAGTGCAGTTCCAAGAAGATCTTGGCCAGGTGGATGGGACCACCCTCCACCCCCCAAACAGAGCTGCCTACTCCAGGAGTTCCACATTGAGCAGTCGAAGTGCCTGCCCCGTCACCTCCGTGTGCTTCAGCACAGCGAACACACAGCCTTCGCGTGTTGGCGAGCCCCAAGCTGTGGCAGCTGGAGACTTGTCAGTCAGCTGTGCCGTCTCTGGAAGGGTGATCTGGGTGGCACATCGCCACAGCTGCCACGGTGAGTCAACACTGTAACACCGGTCTAAAGCTATCAGATGGAAAATTCCAGAGATGAACAGATGTTTTAAGCTGTGTGTGGTTTGGAGTAGTGGGATGAGATCTGGGGTTGTCATGGCCCCACCTGGAGGAGGCAAATCTTGTCCCATGATCCAGCACTCCATGCCCAATGGCCACTTGAGGTCATGGTGGTTATGAGATGGACCACCACAGTACCACACTGTTTGTGCTCAAGTAGCCCTTCTCGGGGGGCGGGGGAAGGGAGAGAGAAAAGGCAGAAGGCACATTCATATAGCTTATCATATAACTTATATTACAGGATATTATTAAAATTGTTTTATTTTTACTGCTGTTCTTCGTCTTTTTGTTTTGTTTTGGTTTGGTTTTTGGTTTTTCGAGGTAGGGTCTCACTCTAGTCCAGGCTGACCTGGAATTCACTCTGTCTTCTCAGGGTGGCCTTGAACTCAGGGCAATCCTCCTACCTCTGCCTCCCGAGTGCTGGGATTAAAGGCGTGTGCCACCACGCCCGGCTCGTCTTACTATTTCTAAGCCAAACTTTATCATATATGGATATATAAGTGAAAAGGTAGTAGCATATATAAAGAGTTCAGAACAATCCACAGTCTGGAAAAGTTATTTGAGGGCATACTCCAGCTGAGTAAATGTTGAATCAAACTTAAGATCCTGGGCTAGAGAGATGGCTCAGCGCTTAAGGAGCTTGCCCACAAAGCCCAATGACCAGGGTTCAACTCCCCAGTACCCATGTAAAGCCAGATGCACAAAGCGGCACATGTGTCTGGAGTTCATTTGCAGTGGAATCAAAAAAGATCCCAAGAAAAAGAAGTAAATCACACCATAAAAGACTGACATAGACAGGGAGAATTGACAATGGCAAAGGCCAGGCATGATGGTGAATGCCTTTAATCCCAGCACTGGGGAGACAGAGATAGGAGGGTCACTGTGAGTTCAAGGCCACTCTGAGATTACATAGTGAATTCCAGGTCAGCCTGAGCTAGAGTGAGACCCTACCTGGAGAAAGAAAAAAAAAAAAAAACAAAGAGTTACATCTACATAACTTTTATACATGCATACCTGTCAGCAACTGTCCTTAATAATTCATTAATCTTTGGTAAAATATAGATATTGGGCTGGAGAGATGGATTAGTGGCTAAGGCACTTATATATGTAAATCCAAAGGACCTTGGTTCCGTTCCCCAGGACCCATGTAAGCCAGATGCACAAGGTGGCAGATGCATTCAAGTTCGTTTGTAGGGTGGGAAGCCCTGGCGTGTCCATTCTCTCTCTCTCTCTCAAATAAATAATAAAAATGTGTTAAAATGTAGATATTATGATAAGGATAGAAGGAAAATGACAAGGATGACACTCAAAAGGAACAAAAAATCCAAGAAGCAGAAGCAAATTAAAATGTAAATTTCCAAGTGCTTTGATTAAGGGAATTCACTGGGAAATGATAGAAAATATTGTATCTATAATATGGGCTATGAACAACAAGAACAAAAGAATAGGAAAAGCCCTTGAAAATTAAAAACAGAAAACATAGCTTAAATTTAAAAAGAAAGAAAGAAAGCAACTCAGTAGTAGGTGTGACTAGAATTAATGAAAGATCCCAGAAAGTAAACTCAAGAGAGGAGCTGGAAAACAGGAAGGAAAAAAATAAAGATAATTCATTGAAGAAATTCCATGCATAACTAATTGTAGTTTCAGAAACAGAAAATAGGGGAGTGAAATATATTAAGAGACAGGACAAAGAAAATGTTTGCAGGACAGATACCAGTCACCAGATTAAATGAAAAAAAAAAAAAAAAAAAAAAAAAAACATTCAGGTTTTCATGGTGAGATTTCAGAATAGCAGGACACAGGCCATCACAGCACCGTGGGCAAAATCAGTGTACTTGCAGTAACAAAGCCGAAGGAACACCGGCATCATCATGTGATAGCAATAGCTGGGCAAAAATGAAGCCCTTCCTTATAAACTGGAGGAGAGGCAGAGGTAGGAGGATCACCGTGAGTTCGAGGCCACCCTGAGACTACATAGTGAATTCCAGGTAAGCCTGGGATAGAGTGAGACCCTACCTTGAAAAACCAAAAAGAAAAAAAAAAATAATAATATAAAATAAAATAAACTAGAGGTGGCATAATTTTGACCCTATAATTCTCCAGCCTAATTTTTGGTTCACTCAACTTCCTTGACTTGTCTCATTCCTCAGTGTTACAGTATCTGATTTTTTTTTTTTTTTAGGATCTAAGAACTGTTAAGGGTTATTGCTAGCATTCATATCTAGTCATATATATATATATATATATATATATATATATATATATATATATATATATATATATATAAAATGGCTTAGCGGTGAAGGTATTTGCCTGTGAAGCCAAAGGACACAGGTTTGATTCCCCAGGACCCATGTAAGCCAGATGCACAAGGTGGTGTATGCCTCTGGAGTTTGTTTGCAGTGGCTGAAGACTCTGGTGTGCCCATTCTCTCTCTCCCGCTCTTTCTCTCTCTCTCTCTCTCTGTTGAATAAATAAAATAAAATAAAGATTTAAAAAATCAATCAATAAACTCACAGGTATGATGTAAGCAGACTAATGATACATTCACTGATGCTAAGACTCAGAAACTTAACTGTCCTCTTTTTCAGGAAGCTTCTGTAAGAGAAGGGGCTCTACGAAGATGAAGTCAATCAAGCACAGCCAAGGTTTGTCCCTCAA
Source organism: Orientallactaga sibirica (assembly GCA_036365145.1). Taxonomy (NCBI): domain Eukaryota; kingdom Metazoa; phylum Chordata; class Mammalia; order Rodentia; family Dipodidae; genus Orientallactaga; species Orientallactaga sibirica. Next base: position 4,551,567 of record JAEOAD010000054.1, on the reverse strand, counting down.
AGGCGTGTGACTAGGAATGATTGAAGCCAAACTTCGAAGATGCATCTCGCACTTCCTAGTCCAATGCTGTTTCCAATATGTTGGAACAATAGACATGGGACCCACGCCAGCATGCACATGCACAGATACCGCCTTACATCACAGAAGCCCAGTGCTCTCTCAGCCAGAGCCTGGCCAGGGTGACAGCCATGTAGAAGCAGGGATGTGGATAGGAAGGAACCTGAGAAAGCTGTGTGCACTACTCACGGCCTTGGACTTGGGCACGGGAGGTGGAAAGCCATTTTCTCAAAGACGTTCACCTTGGAGCTAAGAAACCCTGGCCAGTGACCCGAGATGTGGGAAAAGAAACCAGGTTTTGTTCCTGGTGTCTCAGAGCCAAGGGCAGTAGAGGAAGTCACCAAGAGATCTCTACACAGTCACCATTTACATCTCTGAGATCACCACACAGTTCGTGTCTTTAGAGCAGAGCTAAGAGTCGACCTAAAGGCTGAAAGTTAATGCTTAGACTGTCACCAAGTGCAATGTTCTCCACCCAGAGACACTCAAGAATAATCTTGGACTTTAAATATATATATATATGGGCTGGAGAGATGATTTAGCAGTTAAGGTGCTTGCCTGTGAAGCCTCGGGACCCAGGTCCGATTTCCCAGTAAGCCAGATGCACAAGGTGGCACATGCATCTGGAGTTCATTTGCAGTGGCTGGAGGCCCTAGAGCACCCATTCTCTCTCTCTCTGTCTGCCTCTCTTTGTCTCTCAAATAAATAATATATATACATGTATGTATGTATATATTGCTAGCTTCAAACCAATCGAATCAGAATTCCTAGGTGTTGATGGCTCTGATTTCATGACGGGATTTGGAAGCAAGTAGGAAGCCTTGCTACCAAAGTGTGGTGTGTGGTCCATGGGCCCGCATCACCTGGAAGCTTGCCAAGTACAATAGATTAGCATCTACATCCTGGCCTTTCCCCAGAGCATCTTGAAAGTCTGAGCGTGACCGAGAAGAGAGGAGGGAGTGTTCGCAGACGTTATCAGCTGTGGCTCATTAACTATCTCCACACTGGAGAGTGGGAGGGGGTCTTGGTGGTTCAATGCTCAGACTTCACACAGAACAGCGGACATCAGGCAGGCCTGCCCCCTTCCAGATGAGGAGCAAGCAGGGAATTGTGAGGAGTGACGTACAGCATCTCTAGGTGTGTCTGTGGGGGTGTTTCTGGAAGAGTCTTACTGTTAGGATGAGGAAGGCTCACTGAAGAAGACCTTCCCTCCCCTCCCAACCAAGGCAGGAAATAACTACTAGGATGCAAACAGACGGCTGGGCCCCTGCACAATCTTCCTCTCTGCTGCCTCCTGGAGATGTCAGAACTCCATGTTCTTGAGCCTTTTTCGGTCAGCACTCTGAAGGAGGATCTCGTGACGTCTGTCTTAGACTGACAATCACATTGTCATTGAGTCATTGGATCAACCCGAGTCACGCCCAGCCTGATCACACACATCAGCCGCCATGGTCAAGTGCGCCGATTCTCATAACAATTAACCCACCTGTCTTCCTATACGGCTGCAGTCAGGTTCGCATCGCTGGTTGAAATCACCCAACCAAGAGCACACTGTGGTGAAAATAGAGGTTTATTTTGACTTATAGGCTTGAGGGGGGAAGCTCCATGATGGCAGGGGAAATGATGGCATGAGCAGAGGGTGGACATCACCTCCTGGCCAACATCACATGGACAATAGCAACAGGAGAGTGTGCCAAACACTGGCAAAGGACACTGACTATAACACCCATAATCCCACCCCCAGCAATACAGTGCCTCCAGGAGGTGTTAACTCCCAAATCTCCATCAGCTGGGAACCTAGCATTCAGAACACATAAGTTTATGGGGGACACCTGGATTCAACCCCCACATATATCTACCTATCTGTCCACCCACCTATCCTACCAATTCTATTTCTCTGGAAAGCCTTTACTAATATAACAGGAAAAAACTATGGGCTGGAGGGATGGCTTAGCGGTTATGGTGCTTGTCCACAAAGCCAAAGGACCCAGGTTTGATTCCCCAGGACCCACGTAAGCCAGATACACAAGGTGGCACATGCATCTGAAGTTCATTTGCAGCGGCTAGATGCCCTGGAATGCCCATTATCTCTCTCTCTCTGCTTCTTGCTCTCTCAAATAAATAACATAAATAAGTAAATAAAAATAAAAAATAAAAACCCAGGGCCTTATAGGGCAGGTGACACCAGTGGAAGGCCACGAATCTGAACCGACTTTTTGTATCATAAGGAGGTTGAGTGGGGTGCTGTCTTTAGGTCCCAGATAGAGTAAGTCCAGCACAGGCCGTGTGGTAATTCCCTCGCTTGTTTTAGGTAACAGGGCCTTGCTGGGTCTTACAGAGCTTAGAGCCACTGCTGGCGGTGATGTCTCCTGGGCTTCAGGAAGGCTTTTCTGGGAAGGCGCTATCTCCCACTCACTGCTCAGATGTGTCAAGCATTGTTAAGCACCGTGTAATCTGTGTGAAGGCTAAACCCTTTCAGTGACCGCGTCCTTCAACACCAAGCTTGCTGGGGGAGTCTGGTGACAGTGATGGTAACCAAGAGCTTGTTTTCCCAAGTGAAGTCAAAACAGTCTCCGAGCAACCCCACACATTGGCCAGACGAAAGTAAACAGCAAGGAGAGGGGCGAGGGAGGGAGAAGGGGAAAGTGAGGTGACATAGGGCTCCGGGGAAATGGGGAGTCAGAGCAAAGCACTGCACACAGTAGAAAGAAAGCGAAGAGGCTGGAGAGATGGTGCAGCAGTTAAGGCGCTTGCCTACAAAGCCAAAGGACCTCAGTTCGATTCCCCAGACCCACAAAAGCCAGATGCACAAGGTGGCTCGTGTGTTTGGACTTCGTTTGCAGTGGCTGGAGGCCCTGGTTGCACCTCATTCTCTCTCTCTCTCTCTCTCTCTCTGCCTCTTTCTCTCTCGCTCTCTCAAGTAAATAAATTAATTAAATAAACATTTTTAAAAAGTGAAGCGGCAGCATGCAGGGATGTGGGGCAGCTGGTAGACATTGGCTTGCATTCCTGCTGCAACAGATCTCAATCCAGCACCTACTATGTGGCACGCGTAGTTCTTCATCATCTTCATCACCAGTTCTTCATAACGATTGTGAACAAAACTGGCTAAATTCCAGTCCTACCAGAGCTTGCACAATTCCTCATGTCACATAGCCTGCATTGGCTTCCATCCCCGTGTCGCAGCTAACATTCCATGTTTAAGTCATATTGCCACATACATTTGTTTTGAGGTAGGGCTTCACTCCACCCCAGGCTGACCTGGGATTCACTACGTCGTTTCAGGGTAGCCTTGAACTCACAATGATCCTCCTACCTCTGCCTCCTGAGTGCTGGGATGAAAGGCATCAGCTACCATTCCTGGCCATTTTTTGCATTTTTTTGTTTTTGCTTTTGTTTTTTTTTTTTTGTACATTAACCATGCTGGACTTAGTGGGACCTTGACAGACTTTGATCTGCAGAGGCTTGGAACATCGAGAGGACTGTAACATTATTATTGTCACCCTAAGCTCCACATGTCTCCTATGATTGACACGAGTTTATATTTAGGAGACAGAAAGCTTGGAATATTTTTGTGATGTGTGTGTAGTGTGTGAGGTGTGCGGCATAGGCATGTCTGTGTGTGGGTGTGCACAGTCGATGTGCGTGCGTCGGGAAGCCAAAAGAGACGTCTGGTGTCTTCCTCTATCACGATTCCTCCTTATTTTCCTGACATAGGGTCTCTCACTGAACTGGAAGCTGACTGCTTTTTGGTGATCCCCTTGTTTCTGCCTCCCTGCACTAACATGGTTTGAGCATGTACAGATCTGCCCAGCTTTCACGTGTGTGTGTGTGTGTGTGTGTGTGTGTGTGTGTGCACACGCACACTAGAGGTTGAAATCAGATCCTTATGTCTGTGTAGCAGGCACTCACTTTCTGAGCCATCTCCCAGCCCTCAAATTAGAATATTTTACAGAATTTATTATCGTATCTGCTACATCTTATTTTTAAAAAATATTTTTATTTATTTATTTGAGACAGAGAGAAACAGGCAGAGAGAGAGAGAGAGAGAATGGGTACACCAGGGCCTCCAGCCACTGCAAAGGAACTGCAGATGTATGGGCTCCCTTGTACATCTGGCTGATGTGGGTCTGGGGAATCAAACTGGGATCCTTTGGCTTTTCAGGCAAAAGCCTTAACCATTAAGCCATCTCTCCAGCCCCAGTCTCCTACACCTTAAACAGAATTCTCAGAAGCTGTGTTCCAAATTTTCAGCCTCTGTGATTTCTAAATTTTTAAAAACTTATTCATGAGTAGAGGGCGGGGGATAAAAATGGGTACAGGCAAGCCAGAGCCTCCTGCTGCTGCAAACTAACTTCAGTGTCATGGGCCACTTTGTGCATCCGGCCTACATGGGTACTAGGGAATCAAACCCCGGCCATCAGGCTTTGCAAGCAAATGCCTTTAACCACTGAGCTATCTCTCCATCCCCAATCTCTGCGAGTTCTAAACTGAACTAGGAAATCTTGCAGCAGAAGCAATCTGCTTCAGTTCTGAGCTTCCCCTTGGTTGGAGGTCTCACAGGCACCCTAGCCGAGAAATCAAGGGGTTGACATCATCCTGACTCTGGACGCGCAGCACTTCAGCCCGTCAGAAAGAACAACAGCATTTCCTTCAAGACTGGGTACAATGATGGACTCGTGGGAAATAATATTTGTTCTGTTCACTTTCTTTATCAGGAAATACTATGGAGTCAGGTACTGTAGTTCATATAGTTAATCCCAGCACCCAGCAGGCAGAGGTAGGAAGATCACCATGAGTTCGAGGCCATCCTGAGACTACATAGAGAATTCCAAGTCAGCCTGGTCTAGAGTGAGACCCTATCTTTAAAAACAAAACAAAAAGAGAGAGAGAGAGAAATGGTAGTTTGTGACTGACAAGCTTTGCATTGCTGAGTTCCCATTATTTCCATCTGTAGAGATAAATGTCTCTGAACAATGCTATTAATTATCTTTGTGTGGATAATTATCTGTATCCATATAGGCAACAGTAAATTACTTAAGTAATTCACCCACTGGGCATTAATAATACATGTGGTTATTTTTTTTTCCCCAGGAATTCACTTTATTTTTTTCCCCCTTAGGTATTTCTAGTTTATTCAAATTACTTTTAACTCCAGTGACAATAACAAAATTCTACTCGGTCTGTTTAATCTAATTTACCCACAAGGCCCAACACGTCTAGTAAGGGCTCGAGGTGCCAGCACATTGCTCTTTGAGGTGGTGAGGTTGTCTGGAGCTCACTCTTCTGGTGGTGTTAGCATAGTTTTACAAAGGAAGTCACCAGAGCTGCTCTCACTGGCCCTCCCCTGATCCTGAGCCCTCTCCTCTCAACATGGCTCATTAGAAATGCCCGCTCCCCTCCAGCCCCTTACCCAGCTGGTTTCTTTGCCCTTTTTATTATTGTTATTTTTAATTTTTTTTTTTTGAGAAAGAAAGAGAGACAGAGAAGAAGAAGAGGCAGAGAATAGGCGCACCAGGGCCTCTCAGCTGCTGTGAGCGAACTCCAGACGCATGTGCCCCCTTGTGGGCATGTGCAGCATTGCATGCTTGTGTCACTTTTGTGTCTGGCTAAATGTGGGACCTGGAGATTTGAACCTGGAGGTTCTTAGGCTCCTCAGACAGGTGCCTTAACCACTAAACCATCTCTCCTTTGCTCTTTCTTTCTTTTTTTTTTTTATTATTTTATTTATTTTTTGGAGAGAGACACAGAGAGAGATAGACAGAGGGAGAGTGAGACAGAGATGGGCCAGCAGTCTCAGCTGCTGTGAACGACATCCAGATGTGTGCGCCCCCTTGTGGCCAAGTGCGGCATTGCGCCCTTGCGTCACTTTGCATCTGGCTAAACGTGGGACCTGGAGATTGGAACCAGTGTTCTTAGGCTTAGGAGGCAGGCGCCTTAACTGCTAAGCCATCTCTCCAGCCCCTTTGCTCTTTCTTATACAAATGCTAGTCCTAGTGAGTGCTATGAACAGAGACTTAGACCTAACTAATAATTTTTGTTTGTTTCTTTGGTTTTTTTTGTTTGTTTGTTTTTTTGGAGGTAGGGTCTCCCTCTAGCCCAGGCTGACTATGTAGTCTCAGGCTAGTCTCGAACTCACAGCCACCCTCCAGCCACTGCCTCTCAAGTGCTGGGATTAAAGGTGTGTGCCACCACACCTGGCCTCCAGCTACTAGTCGTAGGGCATTGTAGACATGCTGTGCAGCCAGAGCCTCGGATCCGGGCTTTCGGGCACTGCTCAGCCAGGGGCACAGTTAGGGGACAAAGGTCCAGCTTTTTTCTCTGCTGGTGGCAGGTGAGTCACGGTCTTTGACTGGGCAGACAGAAGCCAGAGACATTTAGACAGTCTTGGGCTCCTGGACCTAGCTTTTACCACAGTGTACTCATGTGACGTCACGAGGCTCACTGTGGATTCCAAGGGCGACATCTCGCCCTGGCACATGGAGGGACATTTGTCAAAGATTCTGCTTGGAAAGGGTTCCTCTGTGTCTCTTGTCAAACCCACAGTTCCTTAGAGTTGTTATCCTAGGCCTTAAGAGTGTCTTCTGGTGTCACTTTGAAACTTGAGAGGTCATCTCTTCCTTCCTGAACCACCTTTGTTTCTAAGAGGAACTAAAAAACTTAAGCAAGGAACTGGAGAGATGGCTTAGTGGTTAAGCATTTGCTTGTGAAGCCTAAGGACCCCGGTTCGAGGCTCGATTCCCCAGTATCCACATAAGCCAGATGCACAAGATGGCGCATGCATCTGGGGTTCGTTTGCACTGGCTGGAGGCCGTGGTGCACCTATTTTCTCTCTCTCTCTCTCTGCCTCTTTCTCTCTCTGTCCATCGCTCTCAAATAAATAAAAATAAACAGAAATATTTAGGCAAAAATACAATTTTTAATGATTTTATTATTTATTCATTTATTTCTCTGTGTGTGTGCGCACATGCTGGTGTGTGTGCATGCTTACATGCGTGTAGGTCAAAGGACAACTGTGGAGTCTGTCCTTGCCATCCCCCTCACTGGAGGTGGGTTCCTCTGGCTCTGGCTCTGCTGCTGTTCTTTCTGCTGCACTAGCTGGGAAGTTCTAGCTCCACTCCCTTCTCACTGTCAGTGTGATGGGATGACAGAAGCCCACGAGAGCCTCTGGGTTTTTTTGGGGGGGAGGGGGCAGTTTTGAGGTAGGGTCTCACTCTAGCCCAGGCTGACCTGGAATTGACTCTGTAGTCTCAGGGTGGCCTCGAACTCATGGTGATCCTCCTACCTCTGCCTCCCCTCCCGAGTGCTGGGATTAAAGGCGTGTGCCACTGCGCCCAGCTAGCCTCTGGGTTTTTTACAAAAAAAATTTTTTTTAATGAATTAATTTATTTGCAAGCAGAGAGAGAGAGAGAGAGAGAGAGAGAGAGAGAGAGAGGGAAATGGGCAAGCCACAGCTTCTAGCCACTGCAAAACTGCAAACTCCAGATGCACGCACCACTTTGCAACAAGTGCCTTAACCTCTGAGCCATCTCTCCAGCTCCAGCTTCTGGCCTTTTAAGCTTGATCTGAGAATCAAACTTGGGTACCCAGCCTTGAGCAATGAGTGCTTTACCCAATGAGCTATCTCTCCATCACAACAGTGTAATTTTAAAATTGTTTATTGACAACTTCTGTAAGTGTAGACAATAACCATTCCTTTTCACTACTTCCATTCTCCCCTCCCAAGTCCACCCCCCATTGACTCCCTTCTTCTTTTTAATCAGTCTCTCTTCTATTTTGATCACATCATTTTTTTCTCCTATTATGAAAGTCTTGTGTAGATAGCGTCAGACACTGTGTGGTCATGAATATCGAGGCCATTTTGTGTCTGGGAGATTGCATTGTAAGCAGTGGTATCCTTCCTTTGGCTCTTACATTCTTTCCACCACCTCTTCTATGATGGACCCTGAGCCTTGGAGGGTGTGATAGAGATATTTCAGTGCTGGACACTCCACTGTCACTTCTTCTAAGCACTATGGAGAGTTTTGAGTCACCCCAGTGGTCACCACTATCTGAAAAGAGAAGCTTCTCTAACCAAAAATGAGAGTAGTATTAATATATGGACACAAACATAAGTGTTTAGGGGGCAGTTTGGTGGGCATAATATGACCATTTAACTAGACAACAGTAGTCAGTGTGATTTTAGAAATTATTTCACAAAAACTGCCTCAGGAACCAGGCGGTTGAATCCTCCACTGATGCTTTTTTTCCCTACAGGAAGCGTTAGGAAGTTAGTAGTGGGGTGGGTGCTTTTGGTCAGGTATTTCCCCAGATTTTCCTTGTTAATAAAATTATTTAAAATATTTACTTATTTGAGAAAAAGATAGAAGTGTGTGGGGTGGAGGGAGTATGGGCATACCAGGACCTCTTGTCATTGCAAACGAATTCCAGACACCTATGCCACTCTGTGCACCTGGCTTTATGTGGATACTGGAGAATTGAACATGGGCCATCAGGCTTTTAACTGCTGAATCATTTCTTCAGGCCTTGTTAGTAGAACTCTGATCCATTCGCAGGAAGCCTATGTTTTAGGAAAGCTGTGCCCGCTCTTAGGACCAGAAGGCGATTCATCCTGTTCGTGGCAGCCACATCACCCTTGCTTACAGAGTGATATGGGCACAGTAATGAGCAACAGATGGAAGGAAAGGTTTTGAAAAGGCAGGAAGAGGCCTGGAAGGTTTTCTTTTGTTTACATAGAAATGACACTCTCAGGCTGGAGAGATGGCTTAGAGGTTAAGGCACATGCCTGTGAAGCCTAAGGACCCTGGTTCGATTCTCCAGGTCCCATGTAAGCCAGATGTACAAGGGGGTGTATGCATCTGGAGTTTGTTTACAGTGGCTGGAGGCCCTGGCATGCCCATTCTCACTCACTCTCATTCTCTCTCTCTCCCTCTCTGACTCTAATAAATAAATAAAGCCAGGTGTGGTGACATGCACCTTTAATTCCAGCACTTGGGAGGCAGAGGTAGGAGGATTACAGTGAGTTCAAGGCCACCCTGAGACTACATAGTGAATTCCACATCAGCCTGGACTAGAATGAGACCCTACCTCCAAAAATGAAAAAAAAAAAAGAAAGAAAGAAAGAAAGAAAGAAAAAAGAAAAGAAAGAAAAAGAAAAGGTCACTTTTATTATAGCCTTCATATTTGTGTGGGTGAAGATTTTACGGTTAGCAATATGGGTGCCATATTTTGTCTACAAGGAGTCAAGTGAATGACAAAACCAGTGTCGGGCTACAGAGATGACTTAGCTGTTGAGGCATTTGCCCGCAATGTCTAAGGACCCAGGTTTGATTCTCCAATACCCACATAAGCCAGATGCACGTGGTGGCACATGCGTCTGGAATGCATTTGGCTTTATGTGAGTGTTGGGGAATCAAACCTGGGCCATCAGGCTTTACAAGCAAGCACCTTTAACCACTGAGCCATCTCTCCAGCCTGAGATTCATGTGTTCAACACCTCTCTCTTGAGAGCCTTTGAAATTCCTGGTAGTGGTATAGATGCCTGAGATGTATCTGTGGACAAATGAATGGTGCCCGTTCTCTTACGCTTACATTCCAACTCAGGAGGGCAGATAAAAACCAGTGACTGTAATCTAGAAGGTATTTCGTATGATCTGGTGATAAAGGAAAAAAATACACGAGGAGGAGGTGAAGAATTCAAGGTCTTTCACTCTTTTTTACCACTGTGTCGTGCAGTTTCACTGGAGTTCTTTGACCATGGGAAATCAATAGAGAAGTTGTTTTCATTTGTGATAAATAATAAGCAGCAGGCACTGGGTCCCTCCAGGGGGTGAGGGAGACCCACACGTGTGACACGTCTTGAGCATCAGAATCACCCTCGAAAACACTTTAAAATGGCAAACGGGCCCCAGTGGAGGCCACGACATCCCCAGCTCTTAAATGTCTTCTATGTTCTAAGCTCTGCTTTGGGAAAAGAAAAAGACATCCCTAAATGAAACAACCAACAACCCCACACACACACAGAATGGCTTGAAGAGTGAGCAATAGCGTGCATCTGATTTACACCCATAGGCTCCCCAAGGCAGGGAGGTCTGCCCCTCAGCCGGACCAGAGCCTCACTCAGCAGGGTTTTCCCATTTGCAAATGAAACCCACTTCTAGTCTCTTCCCAGCAGTCCCTGCCCAACACTGCAGGGGCTTCCCGAAATACTGTTTGGGTTTTCTCGTGCTCTTTTCTCAGCTCCCAACCAGGAGAAATATTCAGTAAGTAAAATTACCCATGACATATAATTTTATCCACATTTCTCACAAAGGTTGTCTCCTCCAGACTTCAACAACTCATTGAAGCCATCAGGAAGGGATTACTGCTGTTATGAAATGTGTATAATTGATTATACGAGATTCTCATTAGGCTTGGCATCTGGCAGGCTCCCCATGTGTCTGAGGGCTGGTGTGTGCGCGCATACTCACGCAGAAACGTGGGAGGAGATAAATGAATGGGCCAGTGCCTCCTGCAGGATGGGGCATCATCGCAAATGCAGGAATGGACGGATTGTCACCGTTCTTTACCCTTGCTGCTCAGTCTAAATAGCAAACTTAACCCTGATCAGGAGGATTGATGTCTAAACATGCGGCAGACGAACACTGCTGCTTTAGGACTGGGGTGTTCGTTGAGCCTCCATCAATGCAGGGCACATGATTCAGACCTGGCTAAAGATCGCAACTGGACGCTGCTGACCACAGCGATGGGCTCGAAGAAGGACAGGGGTCACTCAGACCCAGGAGGGTCTCCCTTGGAACTTTTCTTGACACGACGGCACTAAGCTGGTAGGATGTGCACTTACAGCTCTCTGGAGATTAAAGGGCCCATTGAGAACTTCTGGAAGCTGAACACCCCCTGTACCCTCCCCCCCAAAAAGTACGTATGTAACCATTTCCAAGTGTTGCCAGAGCCATTGAATCCCATGCACAGAACTCAGTATAAATGTAAATAATTACCACCGAGAAGTCAGGATGCCTTTAAATGCTAACTCTTCTCAGTGAGCATTCTCTTTGTAACTTTGTAATACTGAAGTGTGTAGGTGAAGGCCTGCCTGGGGACCCACCTCCTGCAGGACTCCTGGGTGTGCATCCAGGACCACTAAACAGCAACAGAGACTTTTTCTTCTTCTTCTTCTTCTTTTTTTTTTTTAGAAAACATATTTTATTTATTTAGTTGAGAGAGGCAGAGAGAGAGAGAGAGAGAGAGAGAGCAAGAGATAAAGAATGGGGGCATCTGGGCCTCTAGCTATTGCAAAAGAACTCCAGACGCCTGCACCACCTTGTGCATCTGGCTTACGTGGGTTCTGGGGAATCGAACCTGGGTTCTTTGGCTTTGCAGGCAAGCGCCTTAACCACTAAGCCATCTCTCCAGCCCCAGAGAGTCTTTCTTTCTGGACTTTTTGTTTGTTTGTTTGTTTGTTTGTTTGTTTGTTTGTTTGTTTCAAGGTAGGGTCCCACTCTAGCTCAGGCTGATCTGGAATTCACTCTGTAGTCTCAGGGTGGCCTCGAGCCCACAGTGATCCTCCTACCTCTGCCTCCTGAGTGCTGGGATTAAAGGCTTGTGCCACCACGCCTGGCTTCTTTCTGGACTTTATGAAGATACAAAAGGATTAAATGCGAATGGGTAAACACTGTGTGAAATAAGAACTGTGTATGGTTTACTATGTAAACTTAAACATGTCCAGCAGTGTGTATAATGGACTATAAGCAACATGCAGAGGGTTCTGGTTGAGTCTCCGATTCCTCCTTACTGGTTACTGGTGAAATAGTATCACGTGTGGCTGAGGAAATCGTTTCTTTTCTAGACAAGCTGGGCTATGGTGAGCACTGGGTTCCTTCCCACCCCAGGCACCCCCGGAGAAGCCGTCCGTGACAGTCAGGACAGGGGCTACGCAGCCCACCGCGGCGATGGTTGCTGTTTATGCCGAGTGGGACGCAGTGCTCGGGGTTGAATCCTAACCATCACGCACACGGGGCGTGTCCTCAGCGACCAGCCCCCAAACGTTGTTTTCAGAGGGGAATTACGTAAGGACAAGATACACACAGACACTTCCCATGTTTTATTTTTACTTAAAACATGTATTGGGGGCTGGAGACATGGCTTAACGGTTAAGGTACTTGCCTGCGAATCCTAAAGACCCAGGTTCAACTCCCCAGAACCCACGTAAGCCAGACACACAAGGTCACGCAGGCGCACAAGGTGGCACATGCGTCTGGAGTTCAACTGCAGTAGCTAGAGGCCCTGGCGTGTCAGTTCTTTCTCTCTCTCTCCTCCTGTCCTATAGAAGTATTGGGTTCATGTAAGCATATAAACGTTCTAATTTTAAACTATTTCTGGCATTCAAAATAGCACTTATGAGCTGGGATTAGTGGCGCTCTTGGGAGGCTAAGGCAGGAGGATAGGTTGGAAGTGAAGGCCTGTCAGGGAGTCATAACAAATCCTTGTCTCAAATACACACACACACACACACACACACATTTCATATAGACCTTCTCCTTTTCTTCTTCTCATTCTCCTTCTTCTTTTTGGGTTTTTTGAGGTAGGGTCTCACTGTAGCCCAGGCTGACCTGGAATTCACTATGTAGTCTCAGGGTGGCCTCGAACTCATGGCAATCCTCCTACTTCTACCTCCCTCCCTAGTGCTGGGATTAAAGACGTGAGCCACCACGCCCAGCCTGCTCATATAGACCTTCTGATCAGGGCTCCAAACCATGTTTTATTCATTGACTACACCCGTTATTGCCTCTAATTTCTCTTTCGCTGAAGTTGATCAATATTAAGGTATTTGGGCTGTAGAGATTGCTTAGTGGTTAAGGTGCTTGCCTGCAAAGCTGAAGGACCCAGGTTCAATTCCCAGGACCCACATAAGCTAGATGCCCAAGGGGGTGCACAGATCTGGAGTTTGTTTGCAGTGGCTGGAGGCCCTGGCGCACCCATTCCCTCTCTCTCTCTTTCTACCTGCCTATTTCTGTATCTCTCTCTCTCAAATAAATAAATATTTTTAAAAAGATTAAGGTATTTACTGCAGAATATGAGCACCTGATTTATTTTAGTTTTTCTCTGTCCAATGCTTCATATTAATCTTTCCCATACTCAACTTGACAGCAATGTTTTCTTCAACAAGTTACCCTTGTGAACTACACCTAAGTTTCCAACACATCTGCAGTAAAATATCTCAGGGCTGGAGAGATGGCTCAGCTGTTAAGGCGTTTGCCCGTGAAGGACTCAGGTTCGATTCTTCAGTACCCACGGAAAGCCAGATGCACAAAGTGGTTCATTTGTCTGGAGTTTGTTTGCAGTGGATAGAAGCCCTGGTATGTCCATTCTTTCTCTCAAATAAATAAATGAAATATTGGGCTGGAGAGATGACTTAGCAGTTAAAGTGCTTGCCTACAAAGCCAAAGGACCCAGGTTCGATTCTCCGGGACCCACATAAGCCAGATACACAAGGTGGCGCATGCGTCTGGAATTTGTTTGCAGTGGCTAAAGGCCCTGGAGTACCCATTCTCTATCTGCCTTCCTGTCTCTCTCTCTCTTTCTCTCTCAAATAAATAAAATAAATCAATAAAAAGTCTTTTAAAATAAATGAAATATTTAAAAATCTCTCAATTTGCTTTCATATTTCATTGCGTAATCAAACAAATTTCATGATTACAGTAAGGAGACCAGGACACTAACTTAACCTCTATATACTTTATGTAAGGCCAAGCGGGCTCTGATGCAGCTCAGTTCATACAGTTCTTCTGTGAAGTCCCTACATGATTCTTGTCGCCCCACCAAACAGCATAGCGGCACATGCCTGTGAACCCAGCACTTGGGAAGTGGAGGCCTGAGGATGAAAAGTTCATGATCGGGCCTGGAGAGATGGCTTAGCAGTTAGGCACTTGCCTGTGAAGCCCCCAGACCCCAGCTCGACTCCCCAGGACCCACGTAAGCCAGATGCACAAGGGGGTGCACGCGTCTGGAGTTTGTTTGCACTGGCTGGAGGCTCTGGCACACCCATTCTCTTTCCTCTCCTCTCTCTCTCTCCCTCGTTCTGTCAAGTAAATAAATAAATAAAAATAAAAACAAAAACAGTAAGGGGTGGCTAGAGAAATAATTCCAGTCAGTAAAGTGCTTGCCTTGCAAGCATGAAAACTTGATTTTGATTCTCAAAACTAATGTTAAAAAAAAAAAGTAAAAAAAAAAAAAAGGTCAGGCATAGTGGCATGTAATTGTAATCCCAACGCTGAGGAGGTGGACACGGCGCGTCCCTGGGGCTCCTTGGACAGCCAGTCTACTTTAATTGGTACTTCTGGGCCAATAATCACCCTGTCTCAAAATGAGGTGGAGAGTGGCCGAAGAGTGACAGCCAAGGTTGTCCTTTGGCCTACATATATATGTACACACAAGTGCATGTGAGCCTATACATAAATCACACACACACACACACACACACACACACACACACACACACACACACACACACAGAGAGAGAGAGAGAGAGAACTGTTAGTAAGTCAGTATCTCAACTGTTAGACCCGGAAATGGGATATGGCAGGACAACTCTTCTAGGTGCTGGGTTAAGGGAAGGGATAGAATGCTGACATGGGGTTGGAGAGATGGCTTAGTGGTTAAGTTGCTTGCCTGCAAAGCCAAAGGATCCCAGTTTGATTCGCCAGGACCCAGATGCACAAGGGGGTGCATGCATCTGAAGTTTGATTGCAGTGGCTGGAGGCCCTGGCATACCCATTCTCTCTCTCTCTCTCTCTCCTTCTCTCTCTTTCTCTCTCTCTTTCAAATCAATAAATAAATAAAATATATTTTAAAAAAGAATACTGACGTGGACTTTAAAATATATCTAATACATCACATATAAGACTGATTTTTATGTATCTGTACAGTAGTTCCAAGGAGCTATGACATGGGTAGTTTAATGGATGTTGAAATTAAAATTCACAAGCCATTTGGAATATAAATGAGCTCTCCTTTTAAAAATCCTTTTATTATTTATCTATTGGCAAGTGGGGGCAGGGAGAGGGAGAGAATTGGCATGCTAGGGCCTCTAGGCATTGCAAATGGACCCCAGATACATGCACCACTTTTTGTATCTGGTTGGTTTGTATCTGGTTGGGAAACTGAACTCGGGTTGTCGGCCTTTGCACGCAAGTGCTTTAACTGCTGAGCCATCACTCCGGCCCCAAGCTCTCCTTTTAAAGGTAGTCATTGCAGAGTCTTTGGCTTTTCTCACTAGATTCCTCCTAGCATAACTATTGGAATTATGAAGTTGTTTATCTTCAGTGCATTCCTTCACAACTCTCTCATTTCCTGGTCTGGCCTCTGCTCCGATGAATGTGCCAACGATCACCTTTAAAAACCAGGATATTTGGCCTGGCATGGTGGCACATGCCTTTAATCCCAGCACTCGGGATGCAGAGGGTAGGAGGATCACCATGAGTTCGAGGCTACTCTGAGACTACACAGTGAATTCCAGGTCAGCCTGGGTTAGAGTAAGACCTTACCTTGAAAACCAAAAAAAAAAAAAAAAAAAAAAAAAAAAAAAAAAGATATTTGGCTGGAGAGATGGTTCAGCGGTTAAAAGTTAAAGGAGCTTGCCTGCAAAGCCCGATAGCCTGGGTTCAATTCCCCAGCACCCATGTAAAGCCAGATGAACAAAGTAATGCATGCATCTGGAATTCATTTCCAGTGGCAGGAGGCCTTGGCATGCCCATTCTCTCTGTCTCTGTCTTTCTTTCTCTCCCTTTGCAAAAAACAAAAAGAAAAAAAAATGTTTTTGAGACAACCACAACAGACTGCTTTTTTTTTTTTTTTTTTTTTTTTCAAGGTAGGGTCTTGCTTTACTGAGTGGAATTCACTCAGTAGTCTCAGGGTGGCCTTGAACTCACAGCAATCCTCCTTCCTCTGCCCCCCCTCCCCCGGTGAAAATATTTTTTAAAAAATAGTATAGAACGCCAGGTGTGGTGGCACACACCTTTAATCCCAGCACTCAGGAGGTAGAGGTAGGAGGATCGCTGTGAGTTCGAGGCCACCCTCATACTACTGACTGAATTCCAGGTCAGCTTGGGCTAGAGCAAGACCCTGCCTTTAATAAAAGGGTGGGGGGGCGCGTTGGATAGAGCCAGGTGTAGTGGTGCACGCCTTTAATCCTAGCACTTGGGAGGCATAGATAGGAGGATCACTGTGAGTTTGAGGCTAGCCTGGTACTACAGAGTGAGTTCCAGGTCAGCCTGGGATAGAGTGAGACCCTAACTCAAAAAACAATAAAATAAAATAAAAAAAAGGATAATATGGCCTTACAGCTCTCTTGCTTGTCCACAGTCCCTGGGCTCCAAGGGATGGCCCCCATAAATGGCTGCATGTTAGGATCGATGCTACTCTGTAATCCTCCAGAAATCTACCGCGGTTTCCCACTCAGAGCTGGCCTCTACTTCTTTTTTTTTTTTTTTTTTTTTTTGTTTTGCAAGGTAGGGTCTCACTCTAGTCCAGGCTGACCTGGAATTAACTATGTAGTCTCAGGGTGGCCTCGAACTCTTGGCGATCCTCCTACCTCTGCCTCCCGAGTGCTGGGATTAAAGGCGTGCGCTACCACGCCCGGCCTCTACTTCTTCTTGTACGCCCACGTCCTCTTCGATGCAGTCCCACGCGTTCTCCACACCACCGCACACCAGTTACCCGGGTCTTTCTGGAGCCCATGTCGGATCATGGAGCTCTCCTCTCAAGTAGCTTCTTTAACAGCTTCCCTAGGCTTTGGACAGTGCCTGCGAGTCTGTCACGAAGAAGGAAGACCTTGCCCACTCTTCCTGCCATCTTTGGGCACATCTCTCTTTTGTCACACCTGTGTCACTTCAGTCCCCTTTGCGCCCCACACAACCTTCTCTGCCTTCTTAGTCACTTCTGGAACATCACCATTGTCACTCAGAAGTCATTGGGAGCCATTCTCTGAGCCCAGCTGAAACTTCCACAGCATCCTCTGCTACCCCTCTCAAATAAATAAAATAAATCAATAAAAAGTCTTTTAAAATAAATGAAATATTTAAAAATCTCTCAATTTGCTTTCATATTTCATTGCGTAATCAAACAAATTTCATGATTACAGTAAGGAGACCAGGACACTAACTTAACCTCTATATACTTTATGTAAGGCCAAGCGGGCTCTGATGCAGCTCAGTTCATACAGTTCTTCTGTGAAGTCCCTACATGATTCTTGTCGCCCCACCAAACAGCATAGCGGCACATGCCTGTGAACCCAGCACTTGGGAAGTGGAGGCCTGAGGATGAAAAGTTCATGATCGGGCCTGGAGAGATGGCTTAGCAGTTAGGCACTTGCCTGTGAAGCCTAAGGACCCCAGTTCAAGGCTCGACTCCCCAGGACCCACGTAAGCCAGATGCACAAGGGGGTGCACGCGTCTGGAGTTTGTTTGCACTGGCTGGAGGCTCTGGCACACCCATTCTCTTTCCTCTCCTCTCTCTCTCTCCCTCGTTCTGTCAAGTAAATAAATAAATAAAAATAAAAACAAAAACAGTAAGGGGTGGCTAGAGAAATAATTCCAGTCAGTAAAGTGCTTGCCTTGCAAGCATGAAAACTTGATTTTGATTCTCAAAACTAATGTTAAAAAAAAAGTAAAAAAAAAAAAAAAAAAAGGTCAGGCATAGTGGCATGTAATTGTAATCCCAACGCTGAGGAGGTGGACACGGCACGTCCCTGGGGCTCCTTGGACAGCCAGTCTACTTTAATTGGTACTTCTGGGCCAATAAACACCCTGTCTCAAAATGAGGTGGAGAGTGGCCGAAGAATGACAGCTAAGGTTGTCCTTTGGCCTACATATATATGTACACACAAGTGCATGTGAGCCTATACATAAATCCCCAACACACACACACACACACACACACACACACACACACACACACACACACAGAACTGTTAGTAAGTCAGTATCTCAACTGTTAGACCCGGAAATGGGATATGGCAGGACAACTCTTCTAGGTGCTGGGTTAAGGGAAGGGATAGAATGCTGACATGGGGTTGGAGAGATGGCTTAGTGGTTAAGGTGCTTGCCTGCAAAGCCAAAGGATCCCAGTTTGATTTGCTAGGACCCAGATGCACAAGGGGGTGCATGCATCTGAAGTTTGATTGCAGTGGCTGGAGGCCCTGGCACACCCATTCTCTCTCTCTCTCTCTCTCTCCTTCTCTCTCTTTCTCTCTCTCTTTCAAATCAATAAATAAATAAAATATATTTTAAAAAAGAATACTGACGTGGACTTTAAAATATATCTAATACATCATATATAAAACTGATTTTTATGTATCTGTACAGTAGTTCCAAGGAGCTATGACATGGGTAGTTTAATGGATGTTGAAATTAAAATTCACAAGCCATTTGGAATATAAATGAGCTCTCCTTTTAAAAATCCTTTTATTATTTATCTATTGGCAAGTGGGGGCAGGGAGAGGGAGAGAATTGGCATGCTAGGGCCTCTAGGCATTGCAAATGGACCCCAGATACATGCACCACTTTTTGTATCTGGTTGGTTTGTATCTGGTTGGGAAACTGAACTCGGGTTGTCGGCCTTTGCACGCAAGTGCTTTAACTGCTGAGCCATCACTCCGGCCCCAAGCTCTCCTTTTAAAGGTAGTCATTGCAGAGTCTTTGGCTTTTCTCACTAGATTCCTCCTAGCATAACTATTGGAATTATGAAGTTGTTTATCTTCAGTGCATTCCTTCACAACTCTCTCATTTCCTGGTCTGGCCTCTGCTCAGATGAATGTGCCAATGATCACCTTTAAAAAACAGGATATTTGGCCTGGCATGGTGGCACATGCCTTTAATCCCAGCACTCGGGAGGCAGAGGGTAGGAGGATCACCATGAGTTCGAGGCTACTCTGAGACTACACAGTGAATTCCAGGTCAGCCTGGGTTAGAGTAAGACCTTACCTTGAAAAACCAAAAAAAAAAAAAAAAAAAAGATATTTGGCTGGAGAGATGGTTCAGCGGTTAAAGGTTAAAGGAGCTTGCCTGCAAAGCCCGATGGCCTGGGTTCAATTCCCCAGCACCCATGTAAAGCCAGATGAACAAAGTAATGCATGCATTTGGAATTCATTTCCAGTGGCAGGAGGCCTTGGCATGCCCATTCTCTCTGTCTCTGTCTTTCTTTCTCTCCCTTTGCAAAAACAAAAAGAAAAAAATGTTTTGAGACAACCACAACAGACTGCTTTTTTTTTTTTTTTTTTTTTTTTGGTTTTTCAAGGTAGGGTCTTGCTTTACTGAGTGGAATTCACTCAGTAGTCTCAGGGTGGCCTTGAACTCACAGCAATCCTCCTTCCTCTGCCCCCCCTCCCCCGGTGAAAATATTTTTTAAAAAATAGTATAGAACGCCAGGTGTGGTGGCACACACCTTTAATCCCAGCACTCAGGAGGTAGAGGTAGGAGGATCGCTGTGAGTTCGAGGCCACCCTCATACTACTGACTGAATTCCAGGTCAGCTTGGGCTAGAGCAAGACCCTGCCTTTAATAAAAGGGCGGGGGGGGGGGCGTTGGATAGAGCCAGGTGTAGTGGTGCACGCCTTTAATCCTAGCACTTGGGAGGCATAGATAGGAGGATCACTGTGAGTTTGAGGCTAGCCTGGTACTACAGAGTGAGTTCCAGGTCAGCCTGGGATAGAGTGAGACCCTAACTCAAAAAACAATAAAATAAAATAAAAAAAAGGATAATATGGCCTTACAGCTCTCTTGCTTGTCCCACAGTCCCTGGGCTCCAAGGGATGGCCCCCATAAATGGCTGCATGTTAGGATCGATGCTACTCTGTAATCCTCCAGAAATCTACCGTGGTTTCCCACTCAGAGCTGGCCTCTACTTCTTCTTTTTTTTTTTTTTTTTTTTTTTTTTTTTTTTGCAAGGTAGGGTCTCACTCTAGTCCAGGCTGACCTGGAATTAACTATGTAGTCTCAGGGTGGCCTCGAACTCTTGGCAATCCTCCTACCTCTGCCTCCCGAGTGCTGGGATTAAAGGCGTGCACCACCACGCCCGGCCTCTACTTCTTCTTGTACGCCCACGTCCTCTTCGACGCAGTCCCACGCGTTCTCCACAGCACCGCACACCAGTTACCCGGGTCTTTCTGGAGCCCATGTCGGATCATGGAGCTCTCCTCTCAAGTAGCTTCTTTAACAGCTTCCCTAGGCTTTGGACAGTGCCTGCGAGTCTGTCACGAAGAAGGAAGACCTTGCCCACTCTTCCTGCCATCTTTGGGCACATCTCTCTTTTGTCACACCTGTGTCACTTCAGTCCCCTTTGCGCCCCACACAACCTTCTCTGCCTTCTTATTTTAGTCACTTCTGGAACATCACCATTGTCACTCAGAAGTCATTGGGAGCCATTCTCTGAGCCCAGCTGAAACTTCCACAGCATCCTCTGCTACCCCTCTGCAAATGTTCTTCAGACCCAACATCTGGGGAGCAGAACCACGCTTCTGGTGACATTCTTGGGTGTGAAAATCCACTTGTTGGACCAATGAATGTGTATCACACTCTTCTCAGACTAATTTGTCCTTTAAAACTTTTTATATCTCATTTATTTATTTGAGAGAGAGAGAGAGAGACAGAGAGGCAAATAGAGAGAGAATGGGAGCTCCAGGGCCTCTAGCCATTATAAATGAACTCCAGACACATGGGCCACCTTGTGCATTGGGCTTATGTGGGTACTGGGGAATAGAACCTGGGTCCTTAGGCTTCATAGGCAAGCACTTTAACCACTAAGCCATCTCTCCAGTCTTTTAATGGGGTCTCTGGGTAACATGGAGTCCTAACCCCAAAGTTCCCAAGCAGGCCAGTGGGTAAAGGTGTTTGTGGCAAGATAGCTGTTTCATGCGCCCTCTAGTTTATGTCACACTGAGGGGCTGAAAGACTTGAGGGTTAGCAAGAACACAGCTTTAATTAATTTGTCCCCAGTTCCTTCTCTTATCATATTTATATCTCAGTCATCAAACTGCCCAAAATATCCTGGGTTCTCTCTCTCTCTCTCTCTCTCTCTCTTTCATGTTTTTTCTAGGTAGAGTCTCCCTTTATGCCAGACTAATCCTGGAACTCACTCTGTAGCTCCACGCTGGCCTCAAACTCACAGCCATCCTCCTACCTCTGATTCCCAAGTGCTGGGATTGAAGGTGCGCACCACCACAACAGGCCTTGGATTCATTCTCTTGAGAGAGTTCTTGGGGGGGGGGATGTGGAGGGGGGAAATTCCAAAGTTTAATTTACTTTCAAATTGACCTCCTGCAGAGCCCACCGGAGGAAGAGTGACAGTGGCAAAAACATAGCTGTGGAGAAACTTGTTGAGGCACAATGGGGATTCCAGCCATAGTTTGCATCTTCATGAGCTTGGGGGGCCACCTTCCACGCAGCAGCTGCCCCAGGGAGAATCAGGCCTGCACAGGCTCTGGGCAACCTGGATGTGGAATATGGATATTGGGTTTCTTGTCCATAACTCCTATCTCTTATTTATTCCTTTTTCAAACTGGAAGAGGCGAAGACATTATTTCAGCCATGTCATTTAAGAAGGTCGAAAAGGGCTAGAGAGATGGCTTAGCGGTTAAGTGCTTGCCTGTGAAGCCTAAGGACCCCGGTTTGAGGCTCTATTCCCCAAGACCCACATAAGCCAGATGCACAAGTGGTGCATGCTTCTGGAGTTCGTTTGCAGTGGCTGGAGGCCCTGGTGTGCCCATTCTCTCTCTATCTATCTACCTCTTTCTCTCTCTGTCTCTCTGCCTCTTTCTCTGTCTGTTGCTCTCAAATAAATAAAAATAAAATAAACAACAACAATAAAAAATTTTAAAAAGAAGGCTGAACAGCTAAGGATGGTGACACACAACTACAACCCCATCTCTGAGAAAGCTAAGGTAAGAGGATTGTGGATTGGAGGTCAGCCTGGGCTACATAATGAGCCTTTGCTGAAGGAAAAGGGAAAAACTGGAGCAGTGGCATAGTGGGTACAGAAGTGGCATAGTGGGTGAAGAAGTGGCATAGTGGGTACAGAAGTGGCATAGTGGGTACAGAAGTGGCATAGTGGGTACAGAAGTGGCATAGTGGGTAAAGCCCTCGTCATACAAGTCAGACCCCAGTGTGGATTCCCAGCACCTACATACATGCCACGTGCATGTGGCCATCTGCCTGTCTTCCCAGTGCCCAGGAAGCAGAGTCAAGGCACCTCCAGCTCAAGCGGATTGGCTAGACAAGCAGAATCTTCTGTAGCCCAGGCTGGCCTCAAACTCCTACCTACCTCAGCCTCCTGAGTGCTGGGATTAAAGGCGTGTGCCACCACTTCCAGCTTTGTTTTTTCTTCTTCTCTTCCTCCTTCCTCCTCCTCCTCCTACTTCTTTTTGTTGTTGTTGTTGTTTTTTGAGGTAGGGTCTCTCTCTAGCCCAGGCTGACCTGGAATTCACTATGTAGTCTCAGGGTGGCCTCGAACTCACAGTGATCCTCCTACCTCTGCCTCCCAAGTGCTGGGATTAAAGGCATGCACCACCACGCCTAGCTTTATTTTACTTCTTGATATTCAGAAAACATGCACACAGTGTCTGTCTATGCTCTCCGGCCAGCTGCTTCCCCCGACCCCACACACGTGATAATAGGACAACACATGGAAAGCCAACCAGCTCGTGTCCACCGCGCAAACTGGCTTCAGTCTCTTCTCTAACATTCCAGGCTATTCTGTTTTGTGCTTTGACATTCCATCAGGCTGTCTTTCAAAGAGAAACTCCCAGTAAGGTATAATCTTCTTTTGGGATGAGTGTTGAAGTTGCCTTGGTACATTCATTTCCCACTTTATTTCCCATTGTAGGGGCCCATCAGTAACTTCCTGTGTTTTATTTTATTTTATTTATTTATTTATTTATTTATTTATTTATTTATTTATTTATTTATTTATTTTAGTTTTTGAGGTAGAGTCTCACTCTGGCCCAGGCTGACCTGGAATAAACTGTGCATTCTCAGGGTGGCCTTGAACTCAAGGTGATCCTCCTACCTCTGTCTCCCAAGTGCTAGGATTAAAGGTGTGCGCCACCATACCCAGCTTTATTTTATTTTTTAAGCAGACATCCTTGTCAGAGGGGAGAGGCTGGTGTTTTAAAAATTGCCAGATATCTGGTGATATTTCAAAGGTGTAACAGGGACCCCGTGACACACTGCTGTATGTTGGGTTCCGTCTATGTCTCCCATCTTCCTCAGGCAGACAGAAGAAATGGCCTGGCTGATGATGCATTTTGTGTTATGTTTAATGGAACATGTACTGCTGTCAACAGACCTTCCACCTTAGCCAAACGCACATCGCCAAGGCGCTCTGTTTTGACCTGTGTGAGCTTGTATTGTGGCAGGTTTCAGACACAAAGGATGTAGCTTTCTTCTGTGTTTGAAAACACTTCATTTGTCCTCAGTAGCCAGGGTAAAGGAGATTAATATAGAGTCTGCTGGCTTCAGTCAACCTCAGAGATTTCTCACCTGACAATGTACTCAACTGTGCTTGTACATTCAAGAACCAGAAAGTGATGAAAAGGTTAGGGTGAATGATGTGGAACACAATCAATGTAAGCCATTGCTTAGGTTCCTGACAAACCGTGATACTCAGAGCTTAGTGTGCAAGAAGCGTCAGAGACCCCCTGCACGAGACCGAACCAGACCGGACTCACACCTGCTTCACACACTGCCCACAGAGTTCTGTAACTTTAAAATATAAAGAGCTGACCTATCTGAACTTGCTCTACTGCCATGTGATTGCTTCCTTTAGCTTTGATGCGTGGCACGTGAGCTGAAAGCCTTCCCTTTAAGGGGTTCGTCTGACTAAGCAAGCACCATTGATTATGGATCTCTTTGCTGGGTGGTTATTTTGGAGCTAAAGCAACCATTCAAGCCTATTTGTCTGGGACACGTGTGCACGTAAGTGGTTTGCTGGTGGATTTCACTCTCTGGCGCTCTCTCTCTCTCTCTCTCTCTCTCTCTCTCGCTCTCTCTCTCTTCCACACCTGTGCTTGTCCTCTGCGTCTCATTGTCAGACGGAGCTGGTGCCCTTGGCTTATGAAGAGGAAGCGAGGCATGTAGTTGGTTCTAAGCCCTCAAAAGTGGACGAGTCAAAGGAGAAAATGGGGAAAGAGAGGGATGGCTCCATGGAT
This sequence comes from Orientallactaga sibirica, assembly GCA_036365145.1. Lineage (NCBI taxonomy): Eukaryota > Metazoa > Chordata > Mammalia > Rodentia > Dipodidae > Orientallactaga > Orientallactaga sibirica. Next base: position 4,527,314 of record JAEOAD010000054.1, on the reverse strand, counting down.
AAAGTGCTTGGCGTGCTAGCATTGGACTGTTTGGCTCCCCAGCACCCGTGTAAAAAGCCTGTGATGCCTGCTTGTAACCCCAGTGCTGAGAAGGTAGGGACACAAGGACACGTAGGTCTTGCTGGCTAGCTAGTCTACCAAATTGTTGAGCTCTAAGTTCAAAGAGAGATTCTGTCTCAAAAACAAAAAAAGGGCTGGGGAGATGGCTTAGCAGTTAAGGCACTTGCCTGCAAAGCCTAAGGACCCTGCTTCGATTCCCCAGGACCCATGTAAGCCAGATGCACAAGGGAGCATATGCATCTGGAGTTTGTTTGCAGCAGCTAGAGGCCCTGGCACTCCCATTCTCTTTCTGTCTATCTGCCACTTTCTCTCAAATGATAAATAAAAATGTTTAAAATTTTTTTGACTAAATTAATTAATTAAAAAAAAAAAGAGCCGAGTGTGGTGGCTCATGCCTTTAATCCCAGCACTCCGGAGGCAAAAGTAGGAGGATCGCCGTGAGTTCGAAACCACCTGAGACCACACAGTGAATTCCAGGTCAGCCTGGGCCAGAGTGAGACCCTCCCTCGAAAAACCAAAATAAATAAATAAATAAATAATAAATAAATAAATAAATAAATAAGGTGAAGAGGGACTGGAGAGATGGCTTAGCAGTTAAAGTTGCTTGCTTGCAAAGTCTGATGGCCCCGGGGTTCAATTCCCCAGCCCCCACATTAAGCCAGATGCACAAAGTGGCACATGCATCTGGAGTTCATTTGCAGCAGTGACCAGAGGCCTTGGTACACCCCATACTCACTCAGTTTCTACTTCTGTCTCTCTCTGAAATAAATAATAATTTTAATATTAATATTTAAATTTTAATATTTAATATTTTAATATTTTTAACAACTTAAAAATATTTTTAAAACACTTTTATTTACTTATTTGCAAGCAGAGAGAGAGAGAAGAGAGACAGACAGGGAGAATGGGCACTCCAGGGCCTCTAGCCATTGCAAAAGTGCACTCTTTGTGCATCTAGCTTTTATGTGAGTGCTGGGGAATCGAACCCATGTCTTCAGGCTTTGCTGGCAAGTGCCTTCAGCCCAATAAATAAAAATATTTTTTAAAAATAAGGTGAGGAGTGACTGAGGACTACACCTGAAGTCGACTCATGCATATGCACACATGTGTACGAATATCCCCACACATGTGCCCACACACATGAACATGCAAACACATGCATGCATACCACATACACAATAACATAGAAAAAGAGAGAGCGCGAGGTGGCACGGCTCTGTTTGGAGCCAAACAGTAGTTGCTTAGCCAGGAAGTGGCGGCTGCATGTTGGTTTTGTGGAACACCCAGCCAGGGTGGCTGCATCTGTCGGGGTCACTCAGTATTTTGCAGCCAGAAAAGGCCTGGTGAAAGGCTTAAAGGAGAAATTCAATGCACTTTCCTTTTATCTGCCTCTCCAATTGATGTCTATACAGAGCCAAGCCCGGCTCCCCAAACACGCCAGTCTGTTTCAGATACACAAGATTAAGTAGCTAGTGACATTCAAGACCAATTGGCCCACCCAGGAGGACTAAGGCCGGCAGAAAAACTGTCAGATTTTTTTTTTTTTTTTTTTTTTGCCTTTCTCCATTAATCTTCAAGCTTTTCAGTGGTGCCAGGTCCCATCTCCATCAGACAAGCCGAGAAGTATCCAGACACTCCCCACACCTCTAGCCGGACGGGTGCCCTGGTCGTAACCCCTTCATAGCTGAGCTGTGCTCTTGGGCTCTAAGGGTGTCTTTGCAGGACCAGAAACAGACCCTTGCTGGACCCAAACCTTACCACCCTGGGGAAACTGGGGGCCCGTGCAACCTCTTTTCCTCCCAAGTGCATGGCTGGTCCCGTCCACAGACCAGCAATTCTCCAGGGGAAGACGAGGAAAATGGCTTTCTCTCAGCAGTGAACAAGCTTCACGGCCTGATGCAGAAAGTACGTTAGGTGGAATAGGAAAGACACAGTCAAGTAAAAAGCAGGTGCCAGTGACCGGAAGCGCAGTCAGGGTTTATAAGGTTCCTTCCCCCCCCCCGGGCTTCATCTAAATCCCTTTGGAAGCAGGTGACCTGGACAAAAGGTGACCAGTGAGGGGCAGACAGAGCTGTTGAAGAGTCTGCTGAATGAGCTCTTGACAGAGGGTCTGGCTGGGGTCGCCTGGGAGAAGCAGACAGACCTGAGGGGCCCAGTCAGGGGTTGAAGACACTCTTGGCTGTGCTCAGGGGCTGAAGAGATGGCTTAGGGGTGAAGGCGCTTGCCTGCAAAGCCAGAGGATCCTGGTTCGGCTTTCTAGGACCCATGTAAGCCAGATGCACAAGGAGACTGAATGCATCTGGAGTTCGTTTGCAGTGGCTGGAGGCCCTGGCTTGCCCATTCTCTCTCTCTCTCTCTCTCTCTGCCTCTTTCTCTCTCTCAAATAAATAAATATATATTAAAAAAAAAAAAAAAAAGATGGTGCTCGGAGACTGGCTGGCCAAGAGAGCCAGGCTCTATTCCGTCTTTGTTTCCAAAGACGTTTTTTCCCCCTAGGGTTTATCATGCTGGTAGCTGGACAGTAGGTGTCTGAGATGGCTGTGGGCCCGGTCCCTTCATCTGTGGGTGATTTATGCCAGCAGGTGTAGGTGAATCCGACTCAAAAACCAAACACGAGCCCTGCTAAGATCCCTCACAGTTAATATAGTTTTCACACGCATGCGGTTTTAGTCATTGGTGAGCAGAGTCGACCGCACTGGCCGGGCTATTTTGTTATTTCTTTTTTTTTTTTTTGTTGCTGTTTTTAAACATTTTATCTTTATTTATTTATTTATTTATTTATTTATTTATTTATTTATTTATTTGAGAGAGAGAGATACAGAAATAGGCAGGTAGAGAGAGAGAGAATGGGTGCGCCAGGGCCTCCAGCCACTGCAAACGAACTCCAGATGCATGCACCCCCTTGTGCATCCGGCTTACGTGGGTCCTGGAGAATCGAGCCTCGAACCGGGGTCCTTAGGCTCCATAGGCAAGCGTTTAACTGCTAGGCCATCTCTCCAGCCCCTATTTTGTTATTTCTTAAGTGTGCTCTTCCCACAGCTCCTGCACACCCATGTGGCTGCACATAGGAGGGCTCAGCTTTTTCCCAACACAGGCCTTGGGGGTGACTTTTTTTAGCAGATGGCTCCCCAGGCTCATTTGCATAACTTTTGCTACATCACACCAGTCCAGGTGAGCCAAGCTATAATCACGTGGTGTTCACAGCATCTTTTCATGAGACCAGAATAGGAATGAGCTTGAGCTACTCAAAGGTGGGCTTTTGCATCTTTTACCTATTGTGCCTTCCTTTGGGCTGGAGAGATGGCTGAGCTGTTAAGGCATTTGCCTGCAAAGCCGAAGGACCCTGGTTCGATTCCCCAGGACCCACGTAAGCCAGATGCACAAGGGGGCTCACGCATCTGGAGTTTGTTTGCAGGGCTGGAGGCCCTGGTGTGCCCATTCTCTCTCTCTTTCTCTCTTTGTCTGCCTCTTTCTCTCTCACTCTCTCAAATAAATAAATGAGTAAATAAGCTTAAGCAAAAAAAAAAAAAAAAAAAAAAAACCCAGATGACAGACATCTTTACATAGAGGAATAATCATCTCCAGTGGGGGTAATTACCTCTAGGCATAACAATATATGTTGAACACTACCTTTGTCAGTGTCGTGCAAGAACCTGTGTCATAAATGACCACTTGTGAATACTTTAATGAAGATGCACAGTCCAGGATGTTTCGTGGACTGGATGCTTAGTGGTCCTCGCCTTCCTTATGTGCGTGTCCTGACTAACGCATTCAGACACAAAACACTGAGGTATTTGTGTGGAATGTAACTATCTCACATCAGCATGATCCAACCTCTAATATTACATTTAAGAAACGATAAGGAGTCCCATAAAGGGAACCTAAGCCCCGGAGGGCAGGTGTTTTGTCTGGAAATTTAACAAGCAGGCTTTGTGTGAGCAGTCTCTCTAGGAAGGGCCAGCACTCAAGATGGTAATCACCCCATGAGCCGGGAGCCAGCCTGTGGGGCTGGGCCAGCGCACCTTGCTGCTTGACACACACCCCTTAGCACCTGCCAAATGCTCAGGACACAGGACGTCTTAGGTGGGGAAGGAATTGAATGAGAGTCTGCTGAGCTAGCTGGCTGCTGGCCACAGGTGGTCAGTGGTGGCACAGGTCCGTTGCAACAGCGTCCATTGCTTTGCTTCCATTAAAAGTGACAGCACATCTCAGCACTCCTGAGGAAATTCAGAGCTGGGGATGAACCACCCGCTAGAAACCCACCCAGCACAGCCCCTCATATTCTACTCTCTCTCTCTCTCTCTCTCTCTTTTTTTTTTTTGGTTTTGCGAGGTAGGGTCTCACTCTAGTCCAGGCTGACCTGGAATTAACTATGTAGTCTCAGGGTGGCCTCGAACTCTCAGCGATCCTCCTACCTCTGCCTCCCAAGTGCTGGGATTAAAGGCGTGTGCCACCACGCCCGGCTCTTTTTTTAATATTTATTTTTATTTATTCAAGACAGAGAGAGAGAGAGGCACAGAGAGAGGATGGGTACGCTAAGGCCTCTGGCCACCACATATGAACTCCAGACACACCACCTTGTGCATCTGGCTAATGTGGTGCCTAAAGAATCAAACCTGGATCTTTAGGCTTTGCAGGCAAGAGCCTTAACCACTAAGCCATCTCTCCAGCCCTCTACTGTCTCTTAATTGTAGAGAGGAAAGAGAAAAGGCAGGCAGCTTTCTCATCCTAGCCCCCTGCCCTCTGGAGACATTGCTTAGTGAATACAATAGAAGTGGTTGGTACAATCTTAGTCGCATCAAGCTCTAAGGATGGAAACTGCAAGATTAAGATGCTTTGTTTTGAAATTTTATTGATATAGACTAAACAGCTTTTGTTTCTTACTCCTTTCTGTTGCTTATGAATACCCTGGACACTTCAAGATTCTCCTGTCGCCATCTCCCATGGCTGTAGATGCGCTGGATCACGGGCTTGCCTGACTTTATGTTGGTTCCAGGAATCGGAATGCTAGTCCAAGCTGGCCTCAAACCCAGGATCTTTCTGCCTCTGCCTCTGCCTCTGCCTCTTTAAGTGCTGGGGTTACAGGTGTGTGCCACCATACCCGTTCATAACCCTACCCTTCTTCATTACACTCACCACCATCTTTGTATTTCACCTCAGGCCACGTTCGCAATCACTCGGTCTCTTTTCTCGGCCGACTCACTACTTTACACGTCATTCAGGGGATGTGTTGCCACCACTCAGCCGCCCTTTCCCACTTGGTGCGATCACACCACAGCACAGCCCTTGGGTTGAGGAACAGCAGCGCTTAGCCTGCTGTGCACGAGCCTTCCAGCTGTGTATTACATATGTCCATCAGGAGTCGACAGGCTTTGCACTCAGCATTTCTGGTCGGCATATCCAACAGCAGTTTCCAGTACAATATGCTAGGGGTGTTTGGAAATGATCACTTCCCTGGGATGATTGGCTTTTGCCATGTGCAAGCCAGGAGTTGCAACGGATAAGGAACAGGAACTGGCTGGGCAGAGCGTCCAGAAAGAAGATCTGAGGAGGCGGGGGTGGGGGGCGTGCAGGGCCGGGCACGTTCTAGGGGTGTACCAATACACCGCGTGTGCTAAGTGTGGCCTCTTAGCCCTGGTGTCTGCAGCGATGGAAGTTCACTCAATAAGCCAGGTACCTCCAACTTACATTGTCTGGCAAAAGGGCTTCTGTCCAGTTGTGGGGAAAGGAGGTGGGGGTGGGGGTGCAATCTCGAGGGGTAGTTGTTTAATGCAATGGACGTAATTTTCAGCATTTCAAACAACTTGTTGGAAAAATGAAACATTTGTTCATAACTAGGCATGAACGTCTTAGAAGCACTTAAAATATATTTATGTGGTTGGCAAAACTTTTTTTTTTCAAAATAATTGACTTGGTTGGAGAAGCGGATAAAAGGGATTTTGAGCAGATTGACAGCCCAATGTTTACGCAAAGTGACTTTATGAGACAACTCCTAGATCGCCAGAAAACTAATTTTTTTTGGTATTTTATTCATTATTCATCTGAAAGAGAAAGAGGACTGCCGGGAGAATGAGCATGGGTGCACCAGGGCTTCCTGCCACTGCAAACAAACTCCACACCCATGGACCACTGAGTGCATCTGGCTTATGTGGGTACTGGGGAATCAAACCTGTGTCGTTAGGCTTTGCAGGCAAGCACCCTAACCTCTGAGCCATCTCTCCAGGCTGAAAACTTCATTTTGGAATCCTATATCTCTGCCTTGAGAGTTACCTGTAAAGAATAAGGCTTTAAAGGACTTCAGACAAGCTTTGGAGGTACAGGAGCAGTGATACAAAACAGCCAGCACAGTCTCTCTCTCTCTCTTTATCTACGTGTGTGTGTGTGTGTGTGTGTGTGTGTGTGTGTGTGTGTGTGTTAACTGTACCACTTCATACAAGCACAGGAGCAAGAAAATGCCTTTCAGGCTGGAGAGATGGCTTAGTGGTTAAGACACGTGCCTGCAAAGCCTAAGGATACCAGTTCAGTTCTCCAGGTCCCACGTAAGTCAGATGCACAAGGTGGTGCATGCATTTGGAGTTCATTTGCAGCGGCTGGAGGCTCTGGTGCACCCATTCTCTCTCTCTAAGTTCCTCTCTCTGTCTCAAAATAAATAAATAATAAAATTGAAGGGCTGAAGAGAGGCTTAGCTGTTAATGCACTTGCCTACGAAGCCTAAGGACCCAGGTTTGATTCCCCAGGTCCCACATAAGCCAGTTGCACAAGGTGGCACATGCATCTATAGTTCATTTGCAGTGGCTAGAGGCCCTGGCACACCCATTCTCTCTCTCTATCAACTAAATAAATAAAAATATTACAAAAATAAAAATTTAAAAAGAAAGAAAGAAAAGCAAGGAGCCCAACAGCCTGACTGCTTCTCTGCCTGACTGTTTAGAGACATGGGCTCTGCGGTCTGCTGCCTCTCAGGGCATCTTTGAGGCGTGTCTTCTTCTCTCTTCCTGCCCCATGCAGCAGCTCTTTCTATGTCTGCCCTGTACCCAGCAGACACAGGCTCTGTACAGCTTACATCACCTCTTCCTGGTTGGCCGGCTTCTGAAGTCTACCACTTGGGTAGAAGAGAACAGTGCCAGCAAGGGCTGAGATCATCCGAGGGGGCTGGAGCATCTTCCTTCCCTGTGACACCCTCTTGTCCTGAATTTCTATAATTGCTTTGACACTCAGGGACCCTGTGTGACAGTTTTCCCTAAAGCTACCTGTTTTCTTTTTCCTTTCATTTTTTTTTTTTTTTTTTTTTTTTTTTGGTTTTTCGAGGTAGGGTTTCACTCTAGCCTCGAACTCTCGGTGATTCTCCTACCTCTGCCTCCCAAGTGCTGCAATTAAAGGCGTGCACCACCACGCCTGGCAAGCTACCTGTTTTCTTAAAGCACCTGTTTTTTGCACACACAGAAGTACTTGCACAAGCCCTCATTAGCCCGTAGCTCTCAAAGATCAACTAGGACCAGCCCCTGGACCTGGCAAGTGCAGTAATTACCAAACTTGGAGAAGCACAGAGTCTGAAGTGACAATTCCCAGGTTCCACATGTCCCGTCGAGAAGAAAATGATCACGTAGACCTCGCTAACCTGTCAGGATGAACTGAGAGGGACAACACTTGTATGTGCTCAAGAGGGCCACAAAGAAAAGTTCCAGAGATCGAGACGCTGAGTCCTAGGCCCGGGGCTGGGGAAGCACACGCTGTGGCTGAAGCCGAGGGAAGCGAGTTGTAGAGATCGAGACGCTGAGTCCTAGGCCCGGGGCTGGGGAAGCACACGCTGTGGCTGAAGCCGAGGGAAGCGAGGCACGGTGTGGAAATCCCTCCCACTGGCCATCCCGGTGGAGACAGGCAGAATTCCAGGAAAAAGCACGTTCCTTCTTCTCCGCACTTGGGATCTGAAGCTGATATCTGAGATCTAGCACATCAGAGCCGAAGTCACACAACCTCCCACCTAGGGTACTCATTCTTCAGCCCAGAGCTAGCTACACGCACACGCACACGTGCACACACACACACACAGTGTCAGGAAACACGTGGCATAGACTGATGGCTTATCTAGCAAATAGGTGCTAGAATGTATCCATCTGCCCATCCATCCATCCATCCATCCATCCATCCATCCATCCATCCATCCCTACGTACGTACGTACATACGTCTACCCACTTCACGATATTTATTAAAGTCTTTATGTGCCAGCCCCTTTTCTCACTGCGCTCACAGTTCTCTTTCTTGTTGCTTAACGATCGCTTTGAGACAGGTCCATTTACTACCCCACCCCCATTCCCCCCCCCCCGATTAGGAAATTAAAGCAACTTGTCCCAAACTTGTAGGGAGGCTGTCAAGCACCTTTGTGGGACATGTCAGCCTGGGAGGAGGGGAACGGACGGAGAAACAAGGCCTGCCCACAGACTTCCCCAGCAGTCAGTGAGGGTCATGTCTGGTTTTTGTGTTCCTAAAATGTCACATAAAGTTCATAGGCACTTCCAAAAATGCAGTCCAGCAATTAAAACCAGTTGGGGTGTGTGGCGTTTAACTGCATGAGTAGTGTTTGTCAAACAGTAGCCGTATACCAGCTCGTAAGGATTTGCCACTTAGCCTGGGGTCTTTGTGACCCCTCTCCCCCCATCTATCAATGGGGGTGGGGGTGGGAAACATACAAATGGTAATCTTTTGATGGTAAAAATAAATTGGTGACACAGAGTGACAGATAAATCTGAGCACTTTCTTACCCAAGGAGACCCTCCAGAGATAGCGAGCCTTCACTGAAAACAACTCTCTAAATATCCTGGTGGAAGTGTTTTTCTAAAGTAGATGCCCTGAAGGGTTTTCACTGTCCCAGTCTGCACACTTCCTGGTTCTGGAAGACGCTGACCTCTGGGCTGCTGCATGTGAACCTTATCTTACACTCTTGCTTCTGCAGCGGCTTTTATTGTGGTTGCGCCATATTGTCTGTCCAGGGATGGGAAGTGATGTTTTGATTGGGAATAATAGAAGTTATGGCCTCGGGTTTCTCCTCACACTTCCTCCTATGGGAGAGCAAGGGGAGCTCCGAGTGCTGTTCACAGCCTTGGAAGCCTGAGATTTCCTGGCAAAGGGAAGCACCAGCAACTAAAGACATTCATTCTCTGGGGCTGGACAGATGGCTCACTGGTTAAGGCCCTTGCCTGCAAAGCTAACAATCCAGTTCAATTCCCCAGGACCCACGTAAAGCCAGATGCACAAAGTGGCACATGTAGCTGGAGTTTGTTTGCAGCACCCGGAGGCCCTGGTACACCCATTTTCTCTGTCTCTCTTCCCTCTGATTCTGTCTGCTTGCAAATAGATAAAAAATAAATAAATAAATAAAATGAGACTTTCTCTGAGTCTCTGTTAATGCTTAGTAATGCCAATCAGTGGGTTTAGAATGGGAAATGAAATTTCTTGTCATCTTCAAGTTTCTCTCTTAATAAGAGCACAACTTTCTTTCTTTCTTTCTTTCTTTCTTTCTTTCTTTCTTTCTTTCTTTCTTTCTTTCTTCTTTCCTTATTAGAGACAGAGAAAGGGAGAGAGAGAGAGAAGAAAAAGAGGGAGAGAGAAAGAATGGGCGCACCAGGTCCTCTAGCCACTGCAAACGATCTCCAGACGCATATGCCACCATGTGCATCTGGCTTACATGGGTACTGGAGAAGCGAGCCTTGAACCGGGGTCCCTTAGGCTTCACAGGCAAGCGCTGAAGTGCTAAGCCATCTCTCCAGCCCAACAGCACACCTTTCATCTGAGATATTGCTCTCTTTTGCTTCTTTCAAAGGTAATATTATGGTCTGTTCTTTAAAGTGAAGCTGCTTGCTGTGGCTCATAAAAGAAGCACACATTCAAACTGCGTCATGGTTTCTTTCATGGCACAGAAAATCATGGCATCAATTGTCTAGATGCAGAAAGAGATCGCAAAGATGGCACATGAGTTTCTGAACGCCTTTCACCAAGTCTTTCCTGAAGTCAACAGCTTACGTGATCACAGAATATCTTCTAAACTGAGATGTTCACGCTGGCACATTACACTTAAATAAACTTCAGACTTCATTCAGATTTTTACAGTTCACCCATTAATGACATCTTTTAGTTCCAGAATCCCGTTCAACATAGCACATTGCATTAGCTCGTATGGCATGGGTGTTTGTTTATTTGTTTATTTATTTATTTTGAAGCAGGATCTCACTCTAGCCGCCCAGGCTGTCCTGGCATTTACTTATATAACCTGGCCTTGAACTCACAGTGATCCTCCTACCTCAGCCCCTAGAGTGCTGGAATTAAAGGTGTGAGCCACCATGCCTGACAGTGATTTTTTTTTTTTAATTTTATTGTTATTTATTTATTTGAGAGAGGGAAAGAGGCAGAGAGAGAGAGAGAGAATGGGCACGCCAAAGTTTCCAGCCACTGGAAATGAACTTCAGATGCATGCACCACCTTGTACATCTGGCTTACGTGGGTCCAGGGGAGTCAAACCGAGGTTCTTTGACTTTGCAGGCAAGCGCTTTAAACACTAAGCCATCTCTCCAGCCCCTGACAACGATTTTAAAACCTATTTTATCTATTTATTCCCTTTCTCTGATAATGGTGACTTACATTTCTTTTTCTTGATGGACATCACCAGAGTTATATACATGTTTAAAAAAACACAAAAAGACAGCCAGGTGTAGTGGGGCACATCTTTCATCCCACTGTGAGTTCCAGGTCAGCCTGGGCTAGCGTGAGACTCTACCTTGAAATCAACAACAGAAAACATAGTCCCTCTCCTACTTTTGTCACACACACACACACACACACACACACACACACACACACACACGTTTTAAACATCAGACGTACTCCTCTTCGGCTCTTCCACTTTATTTCCTTGAGACACCAGCAATTCTTCCTTCCCCTCCTGTCCCGCCCCTGAGCACTGCAGTCACAGGCATACCCAGCCTTTTATGTGGGTGTCGGGGCTCAAACTCAGGCCCTTGCGCTTGCCCAGCAAGTGCTCTTAGCCATCAAGCCTCCTTCTGAGCCCCAATAATAATTGTTTAAGCTGTTATCAGCTCTAGTTTCATTACATTAAAGAAAGCCCAGCACTTGTATTGTATAAACAACACATGCATCTAGATTTGTCTTTGCGTTTGTGTGTGTTTGTGTGTGTGTGTGTGTGTGTGTGTGTGTGTGTGCACGAGCATGCGAAAGTGTCCAGCATGTGTGTGGTCACGTGGAGACCAGAGGTCAGTGTTGGTAGCTCCTGTTACTTTCCATCTTATACATTGAGACAAAGGTCTCTGGCTGAACACAGGGCTCACTCATTCGGCTTGTCTAACTAGCTGGCTTGCCCCACGAATTTGCCCGTTTTTCTGCCTCCCAAGAGCTGGGCTGATAGGCACGCATTGCTACTTCTGGTCGTTACATGGGTCCTGAGGATCTGAACTCGGACCTTCATGTTTGCATGCTGACAATTTCACCAACTGAGCCATCTTCCTCGCCCCCATTTTATCTGTTTACATTTTTTTTTATTTCTTTGAAAGAGAGAGAAACAGAGGCAGAGAGAGAGAGAATGAGCATGCCAGGGCTTTCAGTCGCTGCAAACAAACTCCAGATGTGTGCGCCCCCTTGTGTGCATGTGTGACATTGTGCACTTGCGTCACTGTGCGTCTGGCTTACGTGAGATCTTGAGATTAGAACTTGTGTTCTTAGGCTTTGCAGGCAAGTGCCTTAACTGCTAAGCCATCTCTCCAGCCCCCTTTTACATTTTTGATGTTATACTTTACATTTGTGTATATTGTATGTCCCTCAAAAAATTGTTGTAAATACAGTTCTTTTCAAATACTTTGTAGTCTTCGTGATAAATATATAAATCATTTGCACGCTTTCACATTGTTAGAGTATTCTGGTTTTGACTGGCTTGTACACTTACTAGTGAGTTTTATACTATCATGTGTCCTTGTGTTAGTAATTACTGACATTTTCCCTCAGCTTGAAGAAATACCTTTGGTATTTCTTGTAAGAAAATCTGGTGGTCATAAACCCCCTTCCCTTTCATATGTCTGGGAAAATCTTAATCTCTCCTTTTCTGAAGGGTAGTTTTTTTGGTTGTTGTTTGTTTGGCTTTGTTTTCCTAGCTAAAATGTTCTTGGTTGAGAGTTTTTTTTTTTTTGTGGGGGGCGGTTCGAGTAGGGTCTCACTCTGGTCCAGGGTGACCTGGAATTCACTATGTAGTCTCTGGGTGGCCTCGAACTCTCAGTGATCCTCCTACCTCTGCCTCCCCAGTGCTGGGATTAAAGGCATGCACCACCACGCCCGGCTTGGTTGAGAGGTTTTTTACTTCAGAACTCTGGATCTATCATCTCATGCTTTCCTAGGCTATAATATTTCTATTGAAAAAATGTGCTATTTTAGTATTATATCTCCTTTGTACTGGATACGTTTCTTTACCCTAGCTGCTTTTTTTTTTTTTTTTTCCCGAGGTAGGGTCTCACTCTGGCCCAGGCTGATCTGGAATTCACTATGTAGTCTCAGGGTGGCCTCGAACTTACTGTGATCCTCCTTCCTCTGCCTCCCCAGTGCTGGGATTAAAGGCGTGAGCCACCACGCCCGGCTTTTTCAGGGTCCTCTTTTTATATTTCATTTTTGGGCAGATTACATCTGCTTTTTCCTCATGGGAAAACTGAGAAATTCAAGATTAACTTTAAGATTCTTGCCTATCGATGACCACTGGGATGACTCAGAAGGCACCATGGTGCTGAGAAGAAGTGACAGAGGAGTGTCCAGCACTGAGACATCTCTACCACACCCTCCAAGGCTCAGGGTCCATTGTGGAAGAAGTGGCAGAAAGAATGTAAGAGCCAAAGGAAGGATACGACTCCTTACAACGTGCTCCTCCAAACACAAATGACCTGGATATCCATGACCTCACAGTGCCTGACACTACCTACACAAGACCATCATAACAGAAGAAAAAGATGATGACATAAAAATAAAAGAGAGACTAATGGAGAGAGGGAGGGGATATGATGGAGAGCGGAGTTGTGAAGGGGAAAGTGGGGGAAGGGAGGGAAATATCATGGCTTATTGTCTGTAAGGATAGAAGTTGTCAATAAAAATTTTAAAAAAAAAAAAAAAAAAAAAAGATTCTTGCCTATGACTCAGGAGATGGCACAGTCAGTAAAGTGTTTGCTGCTCAAGCATGAGGACCCGAGTTCAGATCCCCAGTACCCATGTAAAATGCCAGCCATGGTGGTCCACACCTATAAGCCCAGCACTGGGGAGGCACATCCCCGGGGCTTGCTAACTAGCTTGTCCAGCAGAATCAGTGAGCTCTGGTGGTAGGGAGAAGTCCTGTCCCAAAGAGTAAGGTAGAAAGCAAATAAGGAAGAGGTCCAACCCTGACCTGTGGCCTCCACCACACACACACACACACACACACACACACACACACACACACACACGTATGCACACAGCACACACACAATGCGATAAATAAATAAGTAAATAAATAAAAATGTATTATTACTCTGATAATAGCTCACTGCCTGAGGTTATGTACTTTAAAAATAAAAATAATAATAATAATAATAATAATAATAATAATAGGGCTGGAGAGATGGCTTAGCGGTTAAGGTGCTTGCCTGCAAAGCTAAAGGACCTTGGTTTGATTCCCCAGGACCCACGTAAGCTAGATGCACAAGGTGGCGCATGCATCTGGAGTTCATTTGCAATGGCTGGAAGCCCTGACACGCCCATTCTCTCTCTCTCTCTAAGCCTCTTTCCCACTCTCAAATAAATAAATAAAAATAAAAAATAACTGGGGCTGGAGAAATAGCTAAGCAGCTAAGACCCTTGACTGCAAAGCCTAATGACTGGAGTTTGATTCCCCAGCACCCCCGTAAAACCAGATACACAAGGCGGCACATGCATCTGGAGTTCAATGCAGTGGCCGGAGGCCCTGGTGCACCCATTCTGTCTCTCTTCTCTCTATCTCTCTTTGCTTGCAAATAAATCAATAAGTATTTTTTAAAGGTTTAAAAAAATAACTCATGAGCTATGGATGCTGGATGCTGGAGATGCACCTCAGCTGATGAGTGCTTGCCTAAAGCAGCACATGCCTGCAACCCCGAAACTTGGAAGGTGGAGGCAAGAGGACGAGAAATTCAAGGTCATCCTTGAATAAATGGAATGTGAGGCCAGCCTTCGCTACTTGAAACCCTGTCTTAAGAAAGAAAGAAAACAATACCCAAACAACCTCCTATGCCCTTACTGTGATTAATCTTTTTTTGTGCCCTGGTATTAGAAATCTCTAAAAGTACTTGGGCATGGTGGCACACGCCTTTAATCCCAGCACTCGGGAGGCAGAGGTAGGAGGATCGCTGTGAGTTCCAGACCACCCTGAGACTACATAGTGAATTCCAGGTCAGCCTGGACTAGAGTGAGACCCTACCTCCAAAAAAAAAAAAAAAAAAAAAAAAAAAAAGGGGGGGGGGCTGGAGAGATGGCTTAGCTGTTAAATGCTTGCCTGTGAAATCCAAGGACCCCAGTTTGAAGCTCGATTCTCCAGGTCCCACGTAAGCCAGATGCACAAGGGGGCGCATGCATCTGGGGTTTGTTTGCAATGGCTAGAGACCCTGGTGCGCCCAAATCTCTCTCTCTCTCTCTCTACCTGCCTATTTCTGTATCTCTCTCTCTCAAATAAATAAATAAAATAAAAATTTAAAAAAAAAGAAATCTCTAAAGTGCTGGATTAATGACAGAGATAGCCACTTGGGGATCCCTTCCCCCAACTTGAGGACAGGCTAGCCTATTGTGAGTAACTTCCTACAGCCAGTGGGGAGGACAATGTGGACTTCAACGTCAGCCCTGTTTCGTTTCATCCACATCAGCTCCTGCAGTGCTGAGCGAGTCCGGGTTAGTCTACGGCAGGGACGGAGGGGACAGTGAAGAAACATCAAAGAGCAGTGTCCTTCTCCAGGCCCTCATTCCCAGCAAGTGCTCAGCCACAACAGAGAACAGAGCTTACACATTCTGAGGCTCAATAGGTTTATGGGAAAAATAATTTGGAAATTTGTTTCTTATGTATTAACCACTCTGCCAACTGGCACTAAGGACTGTTTTCCTTCAATTATGTTCTAAGCTTTGTCACTCGTGTGGGTTGGTTTGAGGGGAAACTAATGAAGCATGTATAGCTATCCACTTTGTGAGATCCAGTCTTAAATTTAAAATGTGCATAGACAATACAAAAAGGGAAAAATTTCTGTATGCATCTGTTTGTAGTGAATCCTATTAAATACTACCAAAATCTTACTACCGCACAGAGACAGCGAACATTGCTTTCGAAATTGTGGGCAAGGCCTACTGCTGCCATTAAGGAACACGGGTTATTTTCCCTGGATACCAGAAAATCCTTTCTTCTATGCTTTAGCCTATTGCCAAGACATTAAAATTAAGATTTAGTTTGTGGGGAAGGTTGGCATGATAGAGGGTAAGAGAATTGATTAATGCTAAATAAATGTATGAAAATGTCGTTCCCCTTTGCAGAATTAACATATGCTAATTATTATGAAAATAATAATTATTAAAATTATTATGAAAATAAACTGAATTATATTTACTGCTCGAATTAAAAAAAAATTTAGTTTCACCAGAGCATAACAGAAACACCATGAAACACAGACTAAATTCTATGTAGGTTTTAAAACACAAGTAACTCTGGTTATTATGGCTCTGTTGTAGACCAAATCATTTTCTCTTTCCCCAAAACTCATATGCTGAAACCCTGATTCCCAACGTGGTATGACTACATTTAGAGATAAGGCCATTAAGAAGGCAATGAAGGGGGCTGGCGGTGCAATGTTAAGGCACTTGCCTGCAACACCTGATGATCTGGGTTCAACTCCCTAGTAAAGCCAGATGCACAAAGTGGCTCCTGCATCTGGAGTTCATTTGCAATAGCAAGTCATAAGAGGTGGGGTCCTAATCTAATGGGACTTGAGTCCTTATAATAAGAGAGACCTTTAGAGTACATGTGCCCAGAGGAAAGACCATTGAGAATCAAACAAACACAAAGACACGGAGGGGGAAAGGGGGAAGTGGGATGCATCAAGGCATACGGCTGCACCAAAAACCAACCCTGCTGTTATCTTACTCATGGGTTTCCAGCATCCAGAACTGGGAGAAAATTAATTTCTATTGTACCAGCTAATCTGTGCAATTTTGTTATGATGATAGTCCTGGCTAACATGGGCTCGCTTTCCTTTTACCACAATGCAATCTGATTATCTAATGTGTGACATTTTACTTATATAAGTAAGAGAGAGAGAGAGAGAGAGAGAGAGAGAAGGGGAGAGAGAGGAAAGGACACAGATAGAGACCCCAGTACCAGTATAGGGGAGAGTGGAGACAAACGGAGGAGCGATCCAGAGAGGAACTGGATGAGCAGTGGTGGGAGCTTAAAGGTGGCGGTCATAAAGCACACCAGTAGAAAGTTTGCCCACCGCCCTTTCCAGTACCTACCTCCTGAACACACCTACAGTAATAACACCCCAGCTGGCCCACAAACCACACCTTCAAGCTGTGGGTCAAACACAGGAAGCAAGATCCCACAGAAGTTCTGCTTTCATCAGAAGATGCAACCAATCAGCCAGAGAAGGAAAAGCAAGACAGCGGGAATGCACAGAGACAAGACTGCATCTCCTCCCCCACGAGACGCCTCGCAGAGACGAATCTGAACCTGTGACCACATGAGACACCTCACAGAGATGAATCTGAACCCGTGACCACATGAGACACCTCGCAGAGACGAATCTGAACCTGTGACCACATGATGCCTCGCAGAGACGAATCTGAACCCGTGACCACATGAGACGCTTTGCAGACACGGAATCTGAACCCGTGACCACATGAGACACCTCACAGAGACGAATCTGAACCTGTGACCACATGAGACACCTCGCACAGAGACGAATCTGAACCCGTGACATGAGACACCTCGCAGAGATGAATCTGAACCCGTGACCACATGAGACACCTCACAGAGATGAATCTGAACCTGTGACCACATGAGACATCTCACAGAGATGAATCTGAACCTGTGACCACATGAGACACCTCACAGAGACGAATCTGAACCTGTGACCACATGAGACACCTCACAGAGACGAATCTGAACCTGTGACCACATGAGACACCTCACAGAGATGAATCTGAACCTGTGACCACATGAGACATCTCACAGAGATGAATCTGAACCTGTGACCACATGAGACACCTCACAGAGACGAATCTGAACCCGTGACATGAGACACCTCGCAGAGATGAATCTGAACCCGTGACATGAGACACCTCACAGAGATGAATCTGAACCCGTGACCACATGAGACACCTCACAGAGACGAATCTGAACCTGTGACCACATGAGACACCTCACAGAGACGAATCTGAACCTGTGACCACATGAGACACCTCACAGAGACGAATCTGAACCTGTGACCACATGAGACACCTCACAGAGACGAATCTGAACCCATCTGAACCCGTGACCAACATGAGACACCTCACAGAGACGAATCTGAACCTGTGACCACATGAGACACTTCACAGAGATGAATCTGAACCTGTGACCACATGAGACACCTCACAGAGACGAATCTGAACCTGTGACCACATGAGACACCTCACAGAGATGAATCTGAACCTGTGACCACATGAGACACCTCGCAGAGATGAATCTGAACCTGTGACCACATGAGACACCTCACAGAGATGAATCTGAACCTGTGACCACATGAGACACCTCACAGAGATGAATCTGAACCTGTGACCACATGAGACACCTCGCAGAGATGAATCTGAACCTGTGACCACATGAGTGCCCACACAGGACAGACTGCACCTGTGCCCCAGTGAGTGACCACATTAAGGCTCTGCATCCGTGCCCACATGAGGGACACATGGAGACACTGTCCACCTCCACGCATATAAAGGATTACATACAGACACACTCTGCGCCCTCTGCTTTAGTCTCTTTCCTTTACTTTTATACCTCCCTGATCTAATTGTGATTTTGTGGACCAGCTTTGTTCTGTTCGGTTCTCTCTCACCCTTTTTCTTTTATCTACCTATTTGTTTATTTATTTATGTATTTATTTTTAAATGAGCTTTTCCAAAGAGTAGAGCCCAGACCAGGGCTGTGCCTCTCCTTGCCTCAGCTTCCTAAGGGCTGGAATTGTTCCTCTGTTGCTCTAATGTTAATCACTAGTATTGGCATGTTTTTTTCTCTTGTTCCTTTATTATCCGAAGGTTATTGGACTCAAAGGAAAAACTGTTTTTAAATTGGCTGTCACTCCATTTTCATGTCCATAAGCTGTGCTTGCTTTTGTAATTAGTATTCTACTCTTTTTTTTAAAGGAATTGTTTTGCTTTTAACTTATTTTATTTATTAGAAAGAGAGAGAGAAAGAGGCAGCTAGAGAGTGAATGGGCATACCAGGGCCTCTAGGCACTGCAAACAAACTCCAGACACATGTGCCACCTCTGCATCTGATTCATGTGGGTCCTGGGGAATTGAACTTAGGCCCTTAGGCTTCACAGGCAAGCGTTTAACCACTAAGCCATCTCTCCAGCCCCCCTAGTATTCCATTCTTGGAGTGGCGCTAGAGACTTAAGTCCAGTACCTTGAGCATATGGGATGAGAATTTAGCTACTCAGCGCTACCTGTAGTCCAGTGGGGGTGAAATGATACCACAACCCTTGATCAACCCAGTCCCATTTGAACATGGCAAGTACACCAATTGAAAGAATACGTGTGATTTAAATAATGGAACCAGCCACCTGATTTTAGATGCACAGGTCCTAATGAAGATACAGAAGAAATGAAAAAAATCATGGCAACACACCTTCTCCCAAAATTACCAATTCCACTGGAGTAGATTCCTAAAAGTGAATAAGATGAAATCTCAGGCTTATAAATTAAGTGAATGAGTCTGAAGTCATTCAATCAAATCAAAGAGGACACAATTAAAAAGCTCCTCAGTGAATTCAAATACACTATAAATAAATCAGTAGCTGAAAAATGCAGGCTATGAAAGAGGAATTCAGTCAGGAAATAGAAATACTGAAAAAACATTAAACTGAAATTTTGAGAATGAAAAGCTCAAAACATCAAACAGTCAAAAGGCTCACTAACAGAAAGTATAAAGTGGAGTAACCACGATCAGCACTTGAAGGAAAGCCAAGTAAACTAGAGCAATCAGACAACAGGAAATATAAAGCGATAAAGCACAAATAGAGCATGTTAGATATTTAGGATATCACTAGAAGACCAAATCTGTGAAAAACAGGCATAGGTGACATTGTAAAAAGTATTCAGTAAAATCATCACATAAAATTTCCCAAATCTAGCAGAAAAGATAACCCTTCATATCCAAAAGGCATGTAGAACCCCAGACAGTTACAAGACTAGCTACACATAACACAGAAATCATGTTGAGAGTTGGAAGAGAGTAACACCAAGTCACATATAAAGGCAAACCTGTTATAATGACAGCAGATGTCTCAATAAAAAGTCTAAAATCCAAGAGGACATAGAATGGATTTATTTTAAACTCTGAAAGATAACAACTGCTGACCCAGATTACTATATTCAACAAAGCCATCCTTGATGGTTAAAGAAAAATGTTCTGTGATAAACACAAACTAAATGACTTTATGACCACTTAGTCAACTCTACAGGATATGTAGTTACACACTGAAGAGAAAGAGGTCACATTATTATTGTTTTTGTTTTCGAGGTAGGGTCTCACTCTAGTACAGGCTGACCTGGAATTCACTATGTAGTCTCAGGGTGGCCTCAAACTCACAGTGATCCTCCTACCTCTGCCTCCCAAGTGCTGGGATTAAAGGCGTGCACCACCATGCCCAGCCCAAGAGGTAACATTCTTATGAAAAATACACTAGAACAGTAAGTAAGCAAATGAGGATTAGGCAAGTACCCAAACTTTCAAAAACAACAACAACAACAAAAAATAACACAAGAATTGATATGTAACTTTGAGTAATCGCAATGAATGTTCACAATCTAAGTTCTCCAATCAAAGGTCAAGGAGAGTGCTTGTCTGCAAAGCCTAACAACCTGAGTTCAATTCCCCAGTACCCATGTAAGCCAGATGCATAAAGTGGCACATGCATCTGGAGTTTGTTTGCAATGGTTGGAGGTCCTACCATGCCCATTCCCTCTGTCTGTCTCTCTGCTTGCAAATAAATAAATAGACACAGGCAAGCAGATTAGATTAAAAAGCAGGGCCCATCTATTTGGTGCCTACAAGAAACACATATCACTGGCAAAGACCAACCCAGCCTTAGGGTGAAAGGATGAAAAAAGACATTCTTCATATCAATTAAGAAAATAATCAGGGGGCTGGAGGAATGGCTTAGTGGTTAAAGCATCTGCCTGCAAAGCCAAAGGACCCCGGTTCAATTCCCCAGGACCCACGTTAGCCAGATGCACAAGGGGGCACATGGGTCTGGAGTTTGTTTGCAGCGGCTGGAGGCCCTGGCGTGCCCATTCTCTCTCTCCCTCTTTCCCTGTCAAATAAATTAATAAAAGTAAAATATTAAAAAAAAAGAAAGAAAATAATCAGTTCCCTAGGGAGTAACATATTGTTGGGTCTGGAGAGATTGCTGGGTGGTTAAGGGCCCTGCTTGCAAGGCCTGATGGCCCAGGTTTGATTCTCCAGTGTACATTTAAAGCCAAATGCACAGAGTGGCACATGTATCTGAAGTTCAGTTGCAGTGGCAGGAGGTTCTGGTGAACCCATTTCTCTCTCTCTCTCTCTCTCTCTTTCCATTTTGCTTTCAAGTAAATACAATTTTTTTTTTTTTTTTTTGTCTTACGAGGTAGGGTCTCACTCTGGCTCAGGCTGACCTGGAAGTCACTATGTCTTCTCAGGGTGGCCTTGAGCTCTGGGCGATCCTCCTACCTCTGCCTCCCAAGTGCTGGGATTAAAGGCGTGCGCCACCACGCCCGGAAATACAATTATTTTTAAGCTGAGCATGGTGGTACACACCTTTAATCCCAGCACTTGGGAGGCTGAGGTAGGAAGATTGCTGTGAGTTCAAGGCTACCCTGAAAATACATAGTGAATTCCAGGTTGTCCTGGATCCTACTTCAAAAAAAAAAAATTTTTTTTTAAAAAAGGAAAATAATACACCAAGAGGATATTACAACTCTAAACATATGCACTGAACATAGCTGTGCCTAATTTCATAAAAACAAACATGACTAGATCTAAAGCTACAGATTGACCTCAACACAATAACAGTGCATGACTTCAACAGACAAGCCATCCAGATAAAAACTCAATAAACATCAGAGTTAAGGAGCATTATCAATCAAACAGACATGGGAGACAGCTCAGTGGTTAACGGTGCTCCTTGAAAAGCCTGCCAGCCCAGGTTGGCTTCCCCAACAGGGAAACTAGATGAACAAGTGCTGGGCGCATGAGTCTGGAGCTTATTTGCAGTGGCAAGAGGCCACAACACACCCATTCATTCTCTCTCGCTCTCTCATAACTAAATAAAAGTATATTTAAAAAATTGGGGGCTGGAGAGATGACTTAGTGGTTAAGGCACTTGCCTGCAAAGCCCAAGGGCCCAGGTTCAATTCTCCAGGTCCCACGTAAACCAGATGCACATGGTGGCACATGCATCTGGAGTTCTCTTGCAGTGGCTAGAGGCCCTGACATGCCCATTCTCTCTCCCTTTCTCTCTCTCTCTCTCTCTCTGTGTATCTCTAATAAATAATTTTTTTAAAAAAATGAAAAAAAAAACAATTGAGACTGGAGGGATGGCTTAGTGGTTAAGGTACTTGACTGCAAAGCCAAAGGACCCAGGTTTGATTCCCCAGGACTCACATAGACCAGATATACAAGGTGGTGCATGTGTCTGGAGTTTGTTTGCAGTGGCTGGAGGCCCTGGTGTGCCCATTCTTTCTGTCTGCCTCTCTCTCTCTCTCTCAAATAAATAAATAACTTAAAAAAAAAATCAAATGGATGTAATGGAAACCTATAAATATTCTATCCAAACACGGCAGAATATATTCTTGTCAATAGTCCATTGAACTTTCTCTAAAACAGACATTTTAAGACACAAAGCAAGTCTTGACAAATATAGCAAGATTTGAAATAATTTCATGTATTTCATTTGATTACAACAGAATAAAACTAGACATCAATACCTGGAGAAACTATAGATAATCTACAAACCCATGAAAATTGAAGAAATTCCTACTCAATGATAAATCATTGAAGAAATCAGGAGGGAAATACAAAAAAAAAAAAAATTAAAACCAAATGAAAATGCAGCACATGCAGGACACGGTGGAGTGCCGCAGCGGTCCCTCAGCCTGGGAGGGTGTGAGGGAGACGTCTTACCTAGAGCTGAACACTCTGCTGTCTCCTGTTTTTTTGAGTTTCCCCAGTATACCTCATTTTCATTATCCAGTCCTCAGCGGATGAGCATCTAAGTTAGCTTCATGTCCTAGCTGGTGTGCATAGACAGCAATAAGCATAGGTGTGCAAATGTCTCTATCATAGGACCTTGGGTCCTTTTTGGTATAAGCCCAGGAGTGGTAGAACTGAGCCATTTGATAGTGCAATTTTTAGCTTGTTGAAAATCTCCACATCGATTCACATAATGGCTATAGCAGGTTACATTCCCACTGACAAAGATAAGAGATCCCCTCTTCCCACAGCCTCACCAGCATTTGTTGTCTTCCGTTTTCTTCTTCTTCTTCTTTTCTTTTTTTTTTTTTTTTTTTTGGTTTTGTCTCACTCTAGCCCAGGCTGACCTGAAATTTACTATGTAATCTCAGAGTGGCCTCGAGCTCACTGCAATCCTCCTACCTCTGCCTCCTGAGTGCTGGGATTAAAGGCGTGCACCACCACTCCCGCCTCATTCATTTTCTTGATAATAGCCATTCTGACTAGGGTGAGATGAAATTTCAAAATGGATTTCCCTGATGGCTAAGGATGTTGGACATTTTAAGCCCATATATATATATATATATATATATATATATATATATATATATATATATATGGGAGGGAGAAAGAGAGAGAGACAGATAAAGAGAGAATAGGCATGCCACGGCCTCTAGCCACTGCAAATGATCTCCAGATGCCTGCATCACCATATGCATCTGGCTTACATGGGTTCCGGGGAATCGAACATGGTTCCTTAGGTTTCACATGCAAGTGCCTTAACTGCTAAGCCATCTCTCCAGCACATTTTTTTTTTTTTAAAGAAAGGTGGTCTGGAGGTTGCTGGGCTGTCCCTACATTGCCTACTTCAAATTCCCCTAGAGAGACTTCTCTCCATAAATCTTTGGGCATGCTAGAACTGCTTCTTCCTGGAACAGGGGCGCTGAAAATTAGGGAGATGGTCGCTCCTTCTGCTTTTCTGAGGGGAAGTCTTCCTGGGGAAGATTCACAGATGGTCTGTGAAATATTTGTCTGACAGCTGGCTGAGGGGACAAAGAGAGAGCCCCTTCAGTGAGGTTTCCAGGCAGCTGTTATGGTTGATCATTGGAGTCATCAGATCTCCGGGGGGGGGGGGGTTCTCTCTGAACTTGACCTGAAACCTTTCTGAAGCATTAGCTGAAGCTTGATGGCCTCTGATAGAATCCTTCTCCTCCAGGCTACAGGGAATCTGATGTGATGGCTTATTTTTCTCTTTTCTCTAGGTAGGGTCTCACTCTGGCCCAAGCTGACCTAGAAGTCACGATGTAGTCCCAGGCTGGCCTTGAACTCACAGCGATCCTCCTACCTCTGCCTCCTGAATGCTGGGATAAGAGGCGTGTGCCACCAAGCCTGGCTATGATGTCTTTTTTTTTTTTTCAATTTTGTTTATTTTTATTTATTTATTTGAGAGCAACAGAGAGAGAAAGAGGCAGAGAGAGAGAGAGAGAGAGAGAGAGATGGGTGCAGCAGGGACTCCAGCCACTGCAAACGAACTCCAGATGCTTGTGCCACCTTGTGCATGTGGCTCACGCGGGTCCTGCGTAATTGAGCCTTGAACTGGGGTCCTTAGGCTTCACAGGCAAGCGCTTAACCGCTAAGCCATCTCTCCAGCTCTCTTTTTTGAAATTATGGAGTAGTCACCTGGTTATAGCTATTATCCTGGGAGCCTTGCTCACCCTCCCCCTGTGAGCTCAGTGTGGGAGATCGTTGGAACCAGTTCTGAGGCTTTAGCTATGATGATTAAAAGTTCATGTCTAAAAGAGCATGGTAGCACATGCTTTTAGTCCCAGCACTTGGAAGGATCACTGTGAGTGAGGTGCCAGCCTGCAACTGCAGAGTCAGTTCCAAGTCAGCCTGTGCTAGAGTGAGACCCTGCCTCAGGAAAACGAAAAAAAAAAAAGTTCCTTTTCAGAATGTGTAATATCTGTCTTTAGCAGAGATGACTTACATAGTTTTTCTTTTTTTTAACTTAATTTTTATAGGATAATCAGCACTTATTTTATAAGGAGATATTTTCCAAAAGGGGTAGATCTGACCTTTTAGAAGAACTAAATGGGAATGTTTTTGGTTAAGAAAGTCAAAACTTTACTTTGGTTAATTTGGACAATTAGTGCTATTTTTAAATTTAACGACCAATCTAGATAATTGAAGATCATAGATGCAATAAAAATTTTGTACAATAGGGCAAATTTAAAAAATAAATTTAAATATATGTCGACTAAAATAAATTTTATAATTATTATGTAATTTAGCATAAATGCCCCAAAGTAGAAATAATTCTTTTTAATAGAATTTTTCCTACTGCTAAGGTGGTGGTTATCTGGCAAGTGAAAGCTATTCCCAATGGGAAAATATACAAACTTGGCATTTGGATAAAATCAAATTGCCAAGTTTTAAATGGTTTGTTTAGTAAATGGACAAAACACGAAATCCTTGCTCTTTGTGCCAGTTTTTTTTTTCTTTTCCTTGTAAATCTTACTAAAAGCAGATCAATATTTAGGAAAACCTTGTTGTAAACAGAGGATCAGGCATCAGCTTTACCTCGGGGTATCAGATTTTGACCTTCGGAGCGTTCCCAAGGTTTTAGAGCTTCGTCTTATCCTGCTTGTTCAAGATAAGAACCGTGAAAACCCTCAAAGAGACAATGACATAGTTTATTCAGGAGCCAAATATGAGTGACCATGATCCAGAAACACAGATTTAGTTTATCCCAAACTCTGTGTTCCCACATGGTACCAATTCTATGAGTGCCCCTCCCCCGCCCGTAGCAACAAAACAGAGAACGTTGTAAATCAAGATACTTTTAAATACATGGAGGGGGACAGTCAGGTAGGCAGGTTACAGTGGAGTGGGGAGAGCTCCGTTATACACCTTGAACACTGGTGACATTCTTAGCCTTGGGGTTGGTGAAGTGTTTAGATGCGATGATGAGGTTGGGGGAGGAGCTTGTGACTTCACTCAGAGAGAAATGTGACTTTGACCCCGCCAGGGTCAAGGTTTGAGCTCCCTTTCTGCTGGGCATCCCTGGCTCCTTTGTCGGTGGAGGGGTCTCAGTCGAGGTTGTAATGGCTTGTGCACAAGGAAGCTAACCATTTGCCTCGTCTCTTATAAAATAAGTCCAATTATAATGTGATGCAGGTTAGCGCCTTCATGGCTCAGCCAGCGCTCCAGCCCATGGGCTCTCTTCACAACAAACTTCTCTAGGCTGAGTAGTTGCATGCCAGAGTATATTGGGAGCATATTTTCCGGTGTGAAATCATTAACTCCTGAGCAAACGAAACAAGTGTTAATTACACTGGTGCCAGGACCTGCCTGAACGCAGCGACCTTCGGTCCCCCTTTCTCCCTGTCATGTTCCCGGTGTGATTCACACTGTAATGTGACAAAGGGCACACACGAGAACGAACACAGCACCTTCTTCTCTGTCTTCCATTCAGCGTGGATTCATACGCTAAATCGTGTCTCACAGATCTGTGACACGCTGTGCACGCGTGCTTAGCGTGTTCTTTCTGCTCTTTTCAAGTTGGAAAATTCTCTCTTGTCTGCCTTCAAGTTCACGAAGGTTCTCTTCTGCCAATTAAAATCCATTGTTGAGCTCTTCTAATGAGTTTTTCATTTCATTTCTGGTATGTTTTAAAAAAAATTTTTTTTCGAGGTAGGGTCACGCTCTAGTCCAGGCTGACCTGGCATTCACTTTGTAGTCTCAGGGTGGCCTTGAACTCGCCACAATCCTCCAACCTCTGCCTCCCCAGTGCTGGGATTAAAGGCGAGCGCCACCACACCTGGCCAGTTATGGTATTCTTTTTTTAATGCCGGTATTCCCATTTGATTCTTTTAATTAAGAAATGATCAATAGTCTCTATTTGATGAGTCATCATTCTGTTTTTCCTTTAGTGCATTAAGTATGGATTCATTTGTTCTTTGAACGAGTTTATAGCACAGGGCTTACCTCATTTAATACTGAGGATATGTTCTGAGAAATGTCTACTTAGGCACCTTGACCCTATGCAAACATCACGGAGTATGCTTCCATAAACCTCCGCCATACAACCTCCCAGACCTCCAGACACACAGGCTTTCTTTGGTGGACCACTCCTCTCGACATTATGTGACGAGTGACAATTCCTTGATGCATCTATAAACCACCCAGAGCCATTCAAAATTGTAATCAAGGGCTGGAGAGATGGCTTAGCAGTTAAGACACCTGCCTGCGAAGCCTAAGAATGCCTGTTCGATTCTCCAGGTCCCACGTTTAGCCAGACACAAAAGTGATGCAAGCGTGCAATGTTGCACATGTGCACAAGGGGGTGCATGCATCTGGAGTTCGTTCACAGAGGCTGAGAAGCCCTGGTGTGCTCATTCTCTCTCTCTCTGCCTCTCCCCACTCCCCTGTCTCTCTCAAATAAAAAAAAATACTTTAAAAAATTGTAATCAAGCTCAGTAATCTCTTTCAACATTACAAATATATATATATATATATATATATATATATATATATATATATATATATATATATATATACATGGCCTTGGAATTGTTTTCCATGATGTTGAGAATAAAATGTTTCTGTGTCTGGTCTTCAGGTCGCCAGGCAGCCCTGGTGTTAAAAGAAAACTTTGCCCCCTGTTCAGTCTAGGCCCGGCAGCTTCTCTCATTCTGCACGTATGACCCTTGTTTTCACTTCCTTGATGTTTTAAATAACCAGAGAAGGAACATGGTCTTATCAAAGCTTTTTTTGATTTGATTTCCTCTTTCCCATGATGGCCCTACGATTCCAGTCGGGCTGCTTCACTTCCCCTCACTCACAGCACGCCGGTGTGAATTTTACTGGATCGTGTCCTCCTGCAGCAGCTTCTTTGTAGTCAGTCTCAGGCTGGCCTCGAACTCACAGTGATCCTCCTGTTTCAGCTTCCCAAGGGCAGCAATTAGAGACGTGGGCCACCACGCCCAGCTTTAGATGGCATCTATCTATCTATCTATCTATCTATCTATCTATCTATCTATCTATCTATCATCTATCATCTATCTATCTATATATATATATAATTATTTTTTGAGAGAAAGAGGGAGGGAGAGGAAAAGAGAAAAAGAGAGAGAGAAGAAGAAATTGGTGTTCCAGCCACTGCAAATGAACTCCAGATGCATGTGCCACCTTGTGTACCTGGTTTACGTAGGTACTG
The DNA here is from genome assembly GCA_036365145.1 of Orientallactaga sibirica. NCBI lineage: Eukaryota > Metazoa > Chordata > Mammalia > Rodentia > Dipodidae > Orientallactaga > Orientallactaga sibirica. The sequence continues at coordinate 4,499,537 of JAEOAD010000054.1, read as the reverse complement.
GGGAATTGAACCGGGATCCTTGAGCTTTGCAGGCAAACACCTTAACAGCTAAGCCATCTCTCCAGCCCTAGATGGCTTTATCTATGGAACTTCTGTGACTAGAACTTCAATGCACTGAGCAGTGGGTGGGGTGAGCGTCCTTGTCTTACTCACACACCAGAGTATGGCATCCATGGTCTTCTCATATGCAGTCTTTATGACGTTCACATGCAGGTCTTCTATCCCTAGTTCATTGACTATATTTGTTTGTTTCTGTTTTTAAAATTTCTATTTATTTATTTATTTATTTATTTATTTATTTATTTATTTATTTATTTATTTGAGACAGGGAGAGTGAGAATGGGTGCACCAGGGCCTCCAGCCACTGCAAATGAACTCCAGACATGTGTGCCCCCTTGTGCATCTGGTTTACGTGGGACCTGGAGAATCGAACCAGGGTCCTTAGGCTTCGCAGGCATGTGCCTTAACTGCTAAGCCATCTCTCCAGGCCCTGCTTGTTTCTGTTTTGAGACCAGGTCTCATGATATAACCTAGGCTGGCTTTGAACTTGTTGTATAATCCAAGTTGGCCTGGAATGTTGAATCCTCCAGCTTGAAGGTGTTAGGATCAGAGGCATGAAGCACCACACCTGGCTTGAAAGCATCTGTATTCTTTAGAAAAATGTTGACATTTTTATGTGTGTGTGTGTGTGTGTGTGTGTGTGTATGTATGTAGATAGGACTTAGTCTGTTGTGCAGGCTGGCTTGAAACTTACCGTGTAGCCCAGGCTGGCCTCAAACTTGTGACAATTCCCAACCCTCCAGAGTGCTGGGATTATAAGCGTGCGCTACCACACCTAGATAGTTGCTGAATTTTCTCAAATGCCCTTTCTGTGTCTATGAAGGTGGCCATGTTTGGCAGTCTAACAATGTAATGGTTCACACGCATTGGTTTTCAAATGGCAAACTATTATCGCATGCCAGGAGTGCATCTCATGTGATTATGATCGTGTTAATGTGCTGTTGAAGTTAGCATTTTGTTGAGGACTTTTGCTTTTATAGTCATCAGGGAGATCCGTCTTAATTTGCTTAAAGGTGTCCTTCCTTGTCTGGCTTTGATGTTAGGGTAATGTGGGCTCCTATAATGAGCTAGAGTGTTTTTTTCCCCCTTCAATTTTTGGCAAGAGTTGAAGAAGCACTGGCAATCATTTGTCTTTAAAGGCATTGTAGAATTCACCAATGAAGCCACAAAGTCTTGGGCTCTTCCTTGTTGGGACACTGTTGGTTATGGATTCAATCTCCTTTACTCTTTTTAGTTTGTGCAGATTTATTTTTTGTAATGATTTCCATGGGTTGGATGTGTCCAGAAATTTTCCCTTTACACGTTGGCGTGTGTGACACGTTGGCGTGTACTTGCTAAAGGTTGTCCTCCATGAGACTTCATATTTCTTTGGTGATAATGGAATTTTTGTATTCTATCATTGGAGGTTTCTCCTTTCATTTATAATTTTTTCCTTTTTTATATTTTACTTTTATTTATATTTGAGAAAGAAAGAGACAGAGAGAGAGAAAAGAGGCAGATAGAGACAGAGAGAATGGGTGCACCAGGGCCTTCAGCTGCTGCAAATGAACTCCAGAAGTATGTGCCACCTTGTACATCTGACTTACGTGGGTCCTGGGGAATTGAACCTGGGTCCTTCAGCTTTGCAGGCAAGCACCTTAACTGCTCAGCCATCCTGCAGCCCTCATTTATAATTTTGAGTCATTTTTCCTTAGCCTAGCCAAAGGCTTCTTGATTTTGTTTCTCTTCCCAAAGACAAAGCTCGTGTTCATCTTCAGTTTGTTATGACATTTCTTATTTCCCCTCTCAGGCTAACTGCATCTGGTTTCACGTGGGACCTGGAGAATCGAACCAGGGTCCTTAGGCTTCCCAGGCATGTGCCTTAACTGCTAAGCCATCTCTCCAGGCCCTGCTTGTTTCTGTTTTGAGACCAGGTCTCATGATATAACCTAGGCTGGCTTTGAACTTGTTGTATAATCCAAGTTGGCCTGGAATGTTGAATCCTCCAGCTTGAAGGTGTTAGGATCAGAGGCATGAAGCACCACACCTGGCTTGAAAGCATCTGTATTCTTTAGAAAAATGTTGACATTTTTATGTGTGTGTGTGTGTGTGTGTGTGTATGTATGTAGATAGGACTTAGTCTGTTGTGCAGGCTGGCTTGAAACTTACCGTGTAGCCCAGGCTGGCCTCAAACTTGTGACAATTCCCAACCCTCCAGAGTGCTGGGATTATAAGCGTGCGCTACCACACCTAGATAGTTGCTGAATTTTCTCAAATGCCCTTTCTGTGTCTATGAAGGTGGCCATGTTTGGCAGTCTAACAATGTAATGGTTCACACGCATTGGTTTTCAAATGGCAAACTATTATCGCATGCCAGGAGTGCATCTCATGTGATTATGATCGTGTTAATGTGCTGTTGAAGTTAGCATTTTGTTGAGGACTTTTGCTTTTATAGTCATCAGGGAGATCCGTCTTAATTTGCTTAAAGGTGTCCTTCCTTGTCTGGCTTTGATGTTAGGGTAATGTGGGCTCCTATAATGAGCTAGAGTGTTTTTTTCCCCCTTCAATTTTTGGCAAGAGTTGAAGAAGCACTGGCAATCATTTGTCTTTAAAGGCATTGTAGAATTCACCAATGAAGCCACAAAGTCTTGGGCTCTTCCTTGTTGGGACACTGTTGGTTATGGATTCAATCTCCTTTACTCTTTTTAGTTTGTGCAGATTTATTTTTTGTAATGATTTCCATGGGTTGGATGTGTCCAGAAATTTTCCCTTTACACGTTGGCGTGTGTGACACGTTGGCGTGTACTTGCTAAAGGTTGTCCTCCATGAGACTTCATATTTCTTTGGTGATAATGGAATTTTTTGTATTCTATCATTGGAGGGTTTCTCCTTTCATTTATAATTTTTTTCTTTTTTATATTTTACTTTTATTTATATTTGAGAAAGAAAGAGACAGAGAGAGAGAAAAGAGGCAGATAGAGACAGAGAGAATGGGTGCACCAGGGCCTTCAGCTGCTGCAAATGAACTCCAGAAGTATGTGCCACCTTGTACATCTGACTTACGTGGGTCCTGGGGAATTGAACCTGGGTCCTTCAGCTTTGCAGGCAAGCACCTTAACTGCTCAGCCATCCTGCAGCCCTCATTTATAATTTTGAGTCATTTTTCCTTAGCCTAGCCAAAGGCTTCTTGATTTTGTTTCTCTTCCCAAAGACAAAGCTCGTGTTCATCTTCAGTTTGTTATGACATTTCTTATTTCCCCTCTCAGGCTAACTTGAGGTTGTTGGCTCTTTTTATTAAAGGTTTTTTCTTTTATTTATTTATTTGAGAGAAAGGGGAGGGGGAGAAAGAATGGGCACACCAGGGCCTCCAGCCACTGAAAACGAACTCCAGATGTATGCGCCACCTTACAAGGGAACTGGGGAATTGAACTTGGGTCCTTAGGCTTTGCAGGCAAGCACCTTAACTGCCAAGCCATCTCTCTAGCCCTACTGACTCTTTTTTACTTCCTTGAGGTGTAAGTGTAGTTTAATAGCTTTCTTTTTTCTTGACGTAGGCACTTCTCACAGTACAGTTCCTCTGAGAACTGTTTTTGTACAGACCATAAGCCCTGGCATATGCACTTCCATTCTTGTTTTTTCTTAAAAATATTTCATTTATTTATTTACAAGCAAAGAGCTACAGAGAGAGAGAGAGAGAGAGAGAGAGAGAGACAGAATGGGTGCGCCAGGGCCTCTAGGCACTGCAAACGAACTCCAGAGGCATGTGCCACCTTGTGCATCTGGCTTTACATGGGTCCTGGGGAATCGAACCTCTGTTGTCAGGCTTTGTAGGTAAGTGCCTTAACCGCTAAGGCATCTCTCCAGCCCTGCATCCATTCTTATTTGTCTCAGGATATACTTTGGTTTCCCTTTGAAAATTGTTCACATATTTGTTAGTGTTCCAACTTCCTGCAGTTGTTTCTCATTTCATACTGTTGATTAGGGGAGATATTTAATATGATTTAAATTTCCTTAAATTCGCAAGGACTCCTTTTGTGGCCTAACATGATATTCTGGAGAACGTTCTATGTGCTTGAGAACGATGTTTTATTTTGCTTCTGTTGAATGGAATGGTCTGTTTATTTTAATTCCATTTGGCCTATAGTGTTGTTCAAGTCTACTGTTTTCTGGATGGCTGATCTATCCATTACTGAAAATTATTTCCATTTTAAGTGGCTGTTTCCCCCATCATTTCCAGTTGTGTGTGTGTGTGTGTTTTTTCTGCATTGTATATTCAGGTGTTCTAATACTGGGTGTACTTATCATTGTTATAGAATCTTGATGAATTGACACCTAAGTCTTTAGACTGTAGCCACCTTTGTCTCTTGTGAGTTGTCACCTTGTTGTTGTTGTTTTTAGTGTTTTAATTTTTATTTCTGGTTTTCTGAGAACAGCCGTAAAAATGGCGATAGACCAATTAGCTACCACAGAAGATCAGCCAGTGTTTCAGGTGCTTCCATGGGGGCGAGCTGGTGTTCAAAAGATGGCTCTTCCGGTCTCTACTTTAGCCCCAAGAGCCAGAATTGGAAAATCAGCAGAGTAGGGAAGAAAAAAGGGAGGGAGAGGGGGAAGGGTATTTACCAATTCGTGTGATCTCACAGTGTGAAATGACAAGAGCTTGCTGAAGACTAGAGGAGAGACTTTCAGTAGAGGGAATAGCACCTTCACCAAAGAAGCCTGCCCAGGGGGAGGCGAAGAGGCAAGACAAGGCCCAACGCACTCCCCTTCTTTGGCAGGAGTCAAGGTCTGTCAAACAAGTTCTTGAACCAGGGGAGAGCCTGGGAGAGCAGGAGGGAGCTGACGCTCCGCAGTGTGGAGGCCCCAGGAAGTGCTTCTCGTCACCTCTCCCACCCTGCCAGCACCAGGGAGAGCCTCGGAAACTATAGCCAGGGCTTGTCCCTGGGCGCCTCAGCCTTGCAAAATGAGAAGAACTTGAATGGGGAGAAGCTGGGCTCTGCAAGCGTCCCTCCAGGCAGCATTGCACAGATGCCATGGGAACACCGGGAACTCTGGAAATGAGAGGAAGGCAAAGGCTCTCCTGGTCCCGTCCCTCACAGAGCATGGAGACCAGCCGACCCCAGTCAGCTGAGGCAAGCTTGTAGTAGACCAAGAAGGCAACCAGATTCACAGTTCTGTGGAGGCGAGCCAGAAACTTACCATCCCACCCGGTAACTGGACAGACTTCCTCTGAGGCAATGCAAAGCCCAGATCTGGCTTGACAGGATCGAACAGGAAATACCATATGCACCCTGCGTGTCAGGGCAGAAACCTCATAGGGAGGAGAAGAATTCAAAACCTATTCCACCAAGGCAGAAATAACGATTTGATAGATTTCATGTGCATTTAGTATAGTTTGCCCCCATGTTTTTGTTTGCATATTTGTGTTAATTTTTGTCATCTTTTTATCCTTTAGTTTATTTATTTATTTTTGGTTTTTCGAGGTAGGGTCTCTCTCTAGCCCAGGCTGACCTGGAATTCACTCTGTAGTCTCAGGATGGCCTTGAACTCACAGCAATCCTACCTCTGCCTCCCGAGTGCTGGGATTAAAGGCGTGCGCCACCACACCTGGCTTAGTTTATTTTTTTTTTTAATTTCCACTCACTTGTATGTATGTGTGCCTTAACTGCTAAGCCATCTCTCCAGCCCAGTCACTAGTTTTCTTCAAGAATTTACACAATCCCTCCTTCCTTTCTTTGCTGTTGAATCCTCGGATTCCTTCTTTCCCAACTCTGCTAACACGATGGGTGTCTACATGCAGATTGAATGTCTTCATCACTTGGACTGGCCCATCTACACGTGCTCCAGTGGCAAGATCTTTGGTGTATAGAAGCTTTGAAGTGTGTTTCAACATTTGGTAGAGTCTGGGTGCCCTTGGCCTCTCTGTACATGTGGTGTTCTGTGGGGTACAGGAACCTGGCATCTATCATGGAAACAGCGTCTGTAGCAATGGGGTTTTACAACTTGTAGTGGAGGTAGGTTGGAGTGTGGCCTTTCTGGGTCGATGGCTAGCTTCTGTTTCTCAGGGGACAGGAATTCTGGTTCCATGGCATGCACTGACGGAGAAAGGAAGGTGGGAAAGGGCTACAGAGAACATGCTTCTGAGACATGCCTGACCTCTGTCAGTTCCAATGACTCAGCATGCCAACACTTCATGGCATGATAGTGCTCTGCAGTCTACAAAGAGGGGTGTTAGGTCGGGACAGGCTCCCAAGATGGAGTCACCAAGGACAGCAGAAGGGCAACGGAGGCATAAGGAAGTGGATTATCCACATTCCTGAAGAAACCGACAATGCCCCCTTATCTCCTAAATCACCTGGTCACTGTTCTGGTCTCACACCCTAGCTATTTGAAATAGCTGACGTAATGATCTCCCCTAAGGAAAGTTCTCTGTTCAACTTGACAAAGTTCTTTTTCCTTCCTCACCTTCCTCCAACTTAAGGCCACTACCTGCAAACTCAGGTGGGCTGTGCTCCTCTCTTGTGAGCCAGCCCTGGCAGCTCGTGCTTCTCCCGAACAAAAGCTTTCATCTTTGCCTCAGAGTGGTGTGCGTGGTCGTGCTCACTCCCGAACCTTACAGGGGGGATAGCTTTTGCCCTAAAGCAGCTCCTCGTAGAAAAGCCCTTTACTGGCCTTTTCTATTTCTTATTTCCTCATTTCCAGAAACATGTTCTCCAAGGGGCTGATGACTTTCTTCTCTCCCCTCACATCCCTGCTTCTATTACCCTACACGTTAGCACAGATGTAACTACTACTGTACAGCCCGAGTCTTGGCTGGTTGGCTAAGCTCCACTGTGGGCAATGTATCTCAGCTGGAGTGCACTGGCATCTTGCATTCGATGTAAGTAGACGTGAGTTCGTTTTCCCGTGCATAAATTTATAAACAGAAAACCAAGTCCCAATGAAAAGCAAATGCTTCACCCAAGAAGGCATGCTGAGAATTCTCTTGTTTTACACAATAATGAAGAATCAAGGAGTATCTTATTCCTGAGTTTTTGCAGATGTCAACTTTGAGTAATATTTCTTCCAACATTTCTTCACTTCACTTTGCTTCACACGCTGTGTCCTAGCCATGGTGCCCATGACTGCAGAAATGAAAATCTTACTTTGCTCAGTCCCGTCTATAAATTCTAATGATATATTTATTCTCTGCCAAGTAACCAACTAATTCACGTCACTTAGGACTTTGACTTTATGTCCTATGTAAATTTCTTTCTAGAGACAAAATAATTGTGTAAAGAAATCTTAAATGAACTTTCGCTGTAGTCCACTACCGGTGGTATCAGACCAGTAGTATTTGTTTACTTATTTGATAGAAAAGACCCTACGGATGCTTAAGAGAACAGTGACTAAAAACAATAACAAAACTAGTGGAGTCAGTTAGTAAATGGGCAAAAAAGAAGTCGAAAATGACCATTTTGCAGTCTTCAGTATGACACAGGATTGAGACAAATATAATGACAGGTACTAACATAATTTGGTGAAATTTTGTTGGGAAATTTGATTCAAGTACTCTGAACGCACTCACCACCATAACAGAGTGATTTAAACATCAGCCATAATTGGTCAGTGACTTGTGTGTCTCCAGAGGCAATTCTTTGAAAAAAGTATGTTTTATAGACAGTGAGTAGTCCCACAAGAATCTAATCATGAGCAAACCACAGAAATCCAAACTGTGGAACATTCTACAAAATGATCTCACTCTAGCCCAGGCTGACCTGAAATTCACTATGTAGTCTCAGGGTGGCCTCGAACTCACAGTGATCCTCCTACCTCTGCCTCCCAAGTGGTGGGGTTAAAGGCGTGCGCCACCACGCCCGGCTTGGATTTAGTATTTTTAAAAAAAGACTGCCAATATGCTCCCCAAACAAAATTGTATAGATTTATTTGCTGGTGAATTTTGTTGAGCTAGGTCAACGTGTTAATATTATTTTTGTGACAGGCAATTGTGAGACAATATAAACTGTGAAGCACTGAAAAACATGTGAACAATCCAGAGAAATTATCTGCCATTAACGAACCTATTCTCTGTAGCCACAGTGAGCGTCAGGTTGAATGGGCTTGGAAACAGGGACATGGGTCCCCACACCAGCTTGTCACCGTGACCACTGTGATCCTGAGCATGCCATCTTTTCCTCTGAGGTCTCTAACTGTGCCTTTTCTCTGCAATATCAGAAAAGTGACAGTACCATCTTGACATACTTTTGGGGGTTGTGTTCCAAATGTTTGCCAGAGGACCCAACAAGAACATGGGCTTGTTTCTTAAGTCACTTACGTCAAGTTTGAACTAACAAAAGCGTGCATTTACTTATACCTTCAAAAGGTCATAGTGAACACTCAAAGTCCCCAACAACTGATTTTATTTTGTCTTGGGTCTTTTTCAATTTCTAAGAATAAATAATCACCACTTGAACCCCTTATAGTCACGAGGTATTGCTAGGCAGAAATTAGTATGAAACAAAGTTCATTCATTTTCAAAGATGGTTAAAAAATACAGAGTTCCAGGCAGGGTGTGGTGGCGCATGCCTTTAATCCCAGCACTCAGGAGGCAGAGGCAGGAGGATCGCTGTGAGTTTGAGGCCACCCTGAGACTACACAGCAAATTCCAGGTCAGCCTGGGCTAGAGCGAGATACTATCTTAAAACAAACAAAAAAACCCCCAAAACCAAAAAACAGAATTCCAATTAATGAGGAAAGATTTGGGTTTAGGTTTACGGGACTGCCGTGTCACCACATATTTCTCTACCTGTGAAACAGCACCTTCTAAGCAGGCTGGAAGCTAGGAACACAACTGACTCAGGAGTGACTCTAAAAAGACAGCAGAAAACAGCCAGGCTGCAGTTGGTTTCAGGCACTGCCTCTAACAGATTCTAAGCCCTGTGGTTTCCCCGAGGTGTGACCGCCTCAAATCTCCTTTGTACGCGGGAAACTGTGACATGTCCAACATGAGACATCAAAAAACACTGAACAGAAACTGCAGAAATGTATCGTGGTTTAACAGTGAAATTTATTAGGAGATTAAGAGATGTGTTACGTGTGGCGTATGAACACCACGCAGCTGACGTTAGTCAACGTCCTATTTTGTAGAGACTCTTGTTCTTTTGTTCCAAGAAAAGTTTGCCGCGTAAGACTTAGACTTGGGCTTCGGAACCTTCCTCTCTTCCACATCATAGCTCCATCCTAGAGGGAGAAAGAAAACCAAGACCAGATGATCATCCACAGAAGAGCACGGACAAGGGCCGGAACACAGAAAGCAGAGGTGAACTTTTCATAGTCACTTCTTAATTGTTTAATTAGAGAAACAGATAGACAGAGAGTGGGTGGTGTGCCAGGGTCTCCAGCTGGGGAATTGAACCTAGGTCCTTAGGCTTCACAGGCAAGCGCTTTAACCACTAAGAAATCTCCCCAGCTCAAGAGTCCAAACGCTGTCTGAGGATGACTTACCATATCTCAAATGTGGTGTGACCTGTAATTTCTCCTTCACCCCCATGTCTAGCACAGTTCCTCATGGCTATGCATTATCTAAAACTTAGGTTTCTCTATGTGGTTTTTAAACATGCACCTTCTTTAATCACTACAACGAATAATGTTGTGTTGTATTGTAATGTTGAAATACAACAATAAACTCATCTCACAGTACCAGAACCTGGAACCTTTTCAAGAATAGCTTGGATCGCATCTGAGATCAGAGGTAACACACCAAGTGGAATGAGACCCGGAGAGACAGACGGATGGGCAGACAGTCTGTTTCAGCTCCTTGCTGACTACTCGACATTTATCAAAGAGCTAACTTACCAGACTTGAGAGTACCTGATGACAATGGCAGCTCTTAGGCTTGACCAAAATTCAGTTGGCTCAGACTTTCTGGTGGGGACTTGAGAAATTCCACTTAAATTTAATGCCAGGAAAATGAGGCTCAAAAAACAAGAGAACCGGTCCCAACCGTCCATCTGAGGTCTAGGAAGGTGGTTATAAAACACACCTGCCGCACAAGTGTGCAGACCAGCTCTCAGATTCCCAGCGCCCAGGGAACTGCTGGGTAGGTGTGGTGGCCGGCTCAGCGGGCAGAGACGGGCTCAGCCGGGCAAGCCGCCTCGCTAGACAAGTGGTGAGGACTGGGCTCAGGGACGGATCCTGCACCAGTCAATGTAGAGGAAATACAATGGGACGTAGTCGGGGAAGACCCTCACTGTAACCTCTGACCTCGTGTGCGCTCACACTCATGAAAACACCCCCCCAAACCCACATGAGCAACAAAGAAAGCCCAGCAAACACTGTCTGTTCTAAGAGTTGACAGCTTCTCGCTTTTGGCATTTTGAAAACTGGATTTGTCAGTTGGTCTTGTTTGAGTCCTCTTCTTTAGTTCTAAGAAAAGTGATCAAATTAACATACTCCTCCTCAAACACATAACGAAGTTACCCTTTTGTTCCTTCCAAGCAACCTTTATAATCTTTAATTTTATACATAAAATCCATTTTTCCATCATTCTGTCTTGGGATTTTCTTCAAATAATTCATCTTGAACCATGTTTCATGGTGATCATGCATACAACGTATAAATAAAGTGCAATGTATCTAGTCAAAAGAAGTTCCTGACTTGCTCTAATGACAAGTTCTGAAGAATTCTAGTGTCCCTTCATGAGTTGAGTACTTCCTGCCATAATGCTTATGTCTCAACATCCCCGCACTGGACTTCAATTTTGCCACAAAAGCAACATTTCTGAAGCTCAAGCCAAAGAACACTACTGTGGCTGTCCTACAGGGGACAGCAGTGACATCTATCTACAGCACACTTTGAATTTTTAATGCAGGTGTGTGTGTGGCACGTGTGTGTGCACACTCCTGATGTGAGTGTGGAGGCCACACGCTGACGTCACACCCGGGGTCTTGTCCTCATTGCCTTCCTTCATCTTTATTTTCCTGAGGCAGGGTCTCTCATTTGAGCCCAAAGCTTAGCACCACCACTAGTCTAGCTAGCCAGCTTGCCAAGGGGATTTCCTGTCCCTGCCTCTTATGCTTGGGGAGACATGGGGGCCACCACACCCACCCAACATTTCTGTGGGTGTTGGGGATCCAAATTCAGCTCCCCATGCTTGCATAGAAAGCACGTTATGCAGCAGCCATCTTCTCAGATCCTCACTTCAACCTTTTAGACAATCTCAACTAGAGCAGAACGTTCCAGTCCCACTGCTAGAACTCTACCTATGTTCAAGGCTCAACAGCTGCAAGGGAATGGGAAGTAGCAAGGCAAATTAAACATCAGATCCAATAAAGAAAATGCCTATTTAATTCACTTGTTCAGCACAACTTTGTTCTTGAAGCTGACCAAGAAGCTGTACTTCTCTGATTGAACGTAAGTGGAGAAGACGTGTTGAAAACTATAGAAATTCACAATCAATACTAAAAGGATTGCAAAACATGTAACACTCTCTTCTCTCTCTGGATTTTCTACCATTCAGAAAACTTTTTTTTTACTATGTTAGTGCTGTTATAAGAAAACTGCTCTTTTTTGGGACATAAGGCTCTGCTTATATTTCTAAGCAAACCCATTCCAAAACATCTGGGCTGGAGAAATGGCCTAGTGGTTAAGGTGCTTGCCTGCAAAGCTTAATGACCCTGGTTCAAGTCCCCAGTACCATGTAAAGCCAGATGCACATATTGGCACATGCATCTGGAGTTTGTCTGCAGTGGCTGAAGGCCCTGGTGTGCCCATTCTCTTTCTCTTTCCTTCTTCAAATAAATACAATTTGAAAACACAACAAAACACTGTTATCTTACAGTGTTTGGAAGGGCAGTTACCGGTCTCGTTACCACAGCTAGCAGTGAACTTAAGCTAACACACAACGACCCTAAGAATAACAGCACTAGAAAGATGCTCGACATGTGCTCGGCAGCGGAGCCAGGCACAGGACGCACACTCTGGCTTCTTCTCATCCGACATGTCTTCCTAACAAGGAAGAGTGAAATATATTCTGCAGGAGAGCATAAAAATTTTTACTTGTAAATTTTTGAAATGTCTGAATTCCTACACCATCCGTTTTCCAACTCTAAGTTGTGTGCATGTATAAGACACACACCTTGTGCTTCAGGGTGGGCAGAGCAGCGAAGCCTGCACTCTCTGAGTGCCTCGTAAGGTGACAATGGTCCCATATGCTGTCTTATTTGGCCACTCGCCTCCAAACCCGCCCTTGCTCTTCCCAGCTGTGCAGCAAGATCAAGGCAGCTGTCCAGGGGTGGGGCAAGCTTCTGGGACCGCCTCACTTCCACCACAGAGGAGGCAGCATATGGTGTGGATTAGCTACACACCCAAGCAGCAGTGCATGTGTGATGAGAAGCTGACGCTCGTTCAGCAGCAAGAGCGCTCGGAGCACTCTCAACGTCCAGCTCTAGCACAGAGGACATCTGGAAAATGCTTAGTCAACTTTAATGGGAGCTTTAACAGCCAATGCCCAGTTTCTTTTGAAAAAAATATGCCCCATTCATTTTGTAGCTCACTACATTGTGGCTGGGGAATTCTATTTCCTGATACAACTTCAGCAATCTTTTCAAATCACAAAAACAGAGCTCCTGCTCAAAACCGGACCACAGTGAACTTAGGACAGAAAAGGCAAATTCCATTCATTTTTATCTCCAGAAACATTTCATTTCTGGTCCAGTAATACAAGCACACAGAGACACATTCGTCAGGTTTTTTTTTTTTTTTTTTTTTTTTTATTACCACTAGTACCCCAGATTCTAGTCCTGTGAAAAGTCTCCTTTAATGATAAAAGCCACAAATCCTAATGCTGGTTTGGAAGCAAACAGCTATATAATTTGTGCCCGGACAAGGATCACCATGCAACATGGCACAAAAGTACACAACAGGACATCACTGCTCGACATGTGGGATCAGAACAGCATAGCTTTCGGGGTGTTAAAAGGAGGGGGGGCATCAGTACTGGGAAGGGCTCCAGGTTCCTGGTTAGATTCTATTCTGATAATCATTTACCTGGCTGAAAGCAGAGCTTGCCATTGAAGGAACAGCTTTTCAGAAATTTCACTCCCAATCCCACTTTTTTGTTTGTTTTTGGTTTTTTGAGGTAGAGTTTCACTCTAGCCCAAGATAATGTGGAATTCACTATGTCGTCTCAGTGTGGTCTCGAACTCAAGGCGATCCCCCTACCTCTGCCTCCCGAGTGCTGGGATCAAAGGCGTGCACCACCATGCCCAGTTTCCAATCACACTTTGAAATGACTAAGTATCTAATATAGTGATCATGGAGATAAAGTTTAGAGTAACAGTACTTTGGATCTTTTTTGGGAAAATGTTATGGAAGGGCCACACTGACAATGACAAAGTAATTCTTGTTGATCTGGACAAGCAAGTAAGGCTGAATATGAGGCACCTGAGGTGCTGATTAGATTAAAATCTGACACGTGATGGAGCAGTGGTAGCCTCTGAGACAACAGACCCCTTCGCTGCGATGTTGTGGTCTCTTTACGTCTTGGCACACAGTGTTAAGTATTAGTATCATGTCCAAGGCGGTAATTGGAAGCACACTACTCAGAATAATCAAAATAACGATCAATTACTGTGACCTTGTGTTCTAAAAGCATAGTTGAAAATCAGTTATTAGAAATTTAGAACACATTTTCTGGAGAAAGAAATTAGGTGCAAATGCCAAATCATGAGCAGAGATTTTGAGGTAACTCATCTGGGGCATGGCTTCTGCACAGGAATTCCTGGAATTCCGTCAACTCATTATACATGAGGAGTCACTGGGAAAACATCATTTCCGCATCTATGAAACAACCCCTCCCCCATGGCACCTACATCTCCTTCCCTCCGCTTTCCTTCTTTCTGACACTAAGGACTGGGAAGAGTGAGCTAGGCAGGAAAACAAAACAAAAGCACTGTGTAAGCTGTAGGCACAGTACCCTCGCCTGTGTGTTCACTCAGTCAGCAAGGAGACCCCCAAGCAGCACTCATCCTTCTGCGGTCATTTATGATAGGTACCCCGAACCTCGCCTGTGTGTTCACTCAGTCAGCAAGGAGACCCCAAGCAGCACTCATCCTTCTGCGGTCATTTATGATAGGTACCCCGAACCTCGCCTGTGTGTTCACTCAGTCAGCAAGGAGACCCCAAGCAGCACTCATCCTTCTGCGGTCATTTATGATAGGTACCCCGAACCTCGCCTGTGTGTTCACTCAGTCAGCAAGGAGACCCCCAAGCAGCACTCATCCTTCTGTGGTCATTTATGACAGGTACCCCGAACCTCGCCTGTGTGTTTACTCAGTCAGCAAGGAGACCCCAAGCAGCACTCATCCTTCTGCGGTCATTTATGACAGGTACCCCGAACCTCGCCTGTGTGTTTACTCAGTCAGCAAGGAGACCCCAAGCAGCACTCATCCTTCTGCGGTCATTTATGACAGGCACAGAATGGGGAAAAACTGAATTGCCTAACACACAAGTTCCCAGCTGAGGTCAAGCAAGGTGAGGCCCCGCCTTCTGGCTTCAACCCTCACCGCATTAGCAAGTGTACTTTTCAAGGTCTATTTAGAGTCACATGTTTTGTGTTTCGGTTCTCATGCATGGTTTGTCTCGTGCTTACAAAGGCCTGTGCGTGGTGGTAGAAGACTGCACTGTGGGACTTAGATGAGCTTTGTTCCAGTGAAGTTAGCGTGCTGTTGGTCACAAGTTCAATGCGTCTTTAACAGAAGTACAGACAACCAACTTCGTGTTGGTCAGCTGACCAGAGTGTGGGTCAGAGGCCTGTGGGAGCCCACTGCTGTATCAGTAAGGTGAGTGACTGGAACTGGCAGGTAAGGTCTGTCCTACCTTGTGATTCAACTCACACTTCAAAGCTCCCAACCTCAATCCCAGAAATAGCAGTGTCTCCGTGTGCCGATTCATGTAGTCTTGGTTTCTGAATTAGTTATAACAAATCTATCTCACTCCTTTGGGGACTCAATCACTCAGTAAGGAGACCCCAAACAATACTCCACCTTTTGTGGTTTATAATTTTTCAATCCCTGTTCATTCTATAGCTATGTTAGAGTCAGATCTGCCTTTCCCTTGCCTTGATATTTTGAAGGTCTCCATGACACGGCCAATGGATGATTCATCAACCCCAGGGGACCAGAGTTCTCCACCAACGATCACACACCTACGCTTAGTCCTGTACAGGCATCTACGTGGCTCCAAAGGCAAATCCAAAGAAGCAAGAGGCTATGTGAACTCTGTTTTCTAATTTCAAATTAGCCATTAATTCTGCGAATTGATTTTACAAACGACTTGATACTATAATGAAGAGATAAATCATTTATCTATTCTCTGTTGGGTGAGAGAATACAGAGAATCTGGTTAATATTTTCTACCATGAGCTTCAGGCTAGAGATGGCTTAGCAGGTTAAGGCGCTTGCCTGGAAAGCCAAAGGACCTCGGTTCAATTCCTTAGGTCCCATGTAAGCCAGATGCACATGTGTCTGGAGTTTGTCTGCAGTGGCTAGAGGCCCTGACACACCCATTTTTTCTTTCTCTCTCTCTCTCAAATAAATAAATAAAAATAAAATATTAAAAGTTTTAATCAAGAGGCTGGGGAGATGGCTCAGCAGTTAAAAGTGTTTGCTTGCAAAGCCTGACAGCCCGAGTTCGACTGCCTAGTACCCACATAAAACCAGATGTACAAAGTGGCACATGCATTTAGAGTTTGCTTGTAGTGGCTGGAGAACCTGGTATAGCCAGCCATTCCCACTCTTTCTCTGTCTGCCTCTTTCTCTCTCTTAAATAAATATTTTTAAAGGTATCAAACAAATAATTTATAAAGAAATAAGTTATTATATAAATTGACTATCCCTAAAATTCTCAGAAAGCAAGAAAACTGAATTTCTAATACTTTCAATATGCTAGATTTTAAAAGTATTCATTAACAAAATTCATTTGCTTAAAACAACTATGACATTCTATCTTACCCCAGAAAGGATGGCAATCATTAAAAAATCAAGGTGAGTCGGGCGTGGTGGCGCATGCCTTTAATCCCAGCACTTGGGAGGCAGAGGTAGGAGGATCGCCATGAATGAGTTCGAGGCCACCCTGAGACTACATAGTTAATTGCAGGTCAGCCTGGACCAGAGTGAAACCCTACCTCGAAAAAACCAAAAAAAAAAAAAAAAAAAAAAAAAAGAAATCAAGGTGAAGGCTGGAGAGAGATGGCTTAGTGGTTAAGGCATTTGCCTGCAAAGCTAAAGGACCCAGGTTCAATTCCCCAGTACCCACGGAAGAGAGATGAACAAGGTGGCACATGCATCTGTAGTTCATTTGCAGTGGCTGGAGGCCCTGGCGTGCCCATTCTCTCTCTCTCCTTCTCTCTCTCTCAAATAAATAAATAAATAAATGAAAATAAAACATTTTTAAAAAATCGAGGTGATGTTGTGGGGAAAGAGAAGCCTTCATTCACTGCTGGTGGGAGTGAAACCTGCACAATATGGGGACTCCTGACCAAGACGAAGGAAAAGAGAGCTTCCTACTGACCCAGCGGCTCCTCCACTGAGCTCCTGCTCCAAGCCTCACTGCAGAGATACTTCCTCAGCCTTGTATAGCTGCTCAATTCATTCAGCTAACAGGGATGGAAGTTTTCGGGGAAAGAGAATTCCCGGGAGGGAGGGAGAAGACACACACATAAAGAAATCCAAAATGAATTTGTTCCATAGAAACTTTTCTGCTGGATAGCAGACTAAATGATACAACCCTCAACGGGTGTGTGCAGGAATTATCTGGCAAGAAGGGTCCTGAAGAGGGTGGGAGGAGGCCTAACCCTGGAACCTTTGGCTCTGGCTTCCAACTCCCATCACCAGGAATCAGTTAAAACACACACTGGGCGGTTGATCAGAAAGACCTGCAAGGTCCCCCAAACAAGACAAGATTCTGTCAACGCACTTGACTACCCACCTGAGGTAAAAGACACCAGACACCACATGCTGCTGTCACAGAACATCGAGAGACCCGCTGGAATCTGGAAGGACGCCAGCCCCAGATGGGTGCCCGTATAGTATTGGAAAGTGCTACGTAAGCTGCCGGGAGAAAATGGCCAACAACCTCGTGTGCTAACGGGGGACACCTGTCCAATAGTGGCACCTAGCCGAGGCAGGTAACCAACGGCTCTCTGATTTGCTAAGAGATCGGCTGAATGGAAAGAAACCCTTAGCTGGATGGAACTGGGAACTGAGTCAGAATCCTACGGAGACCAAGATCATAGATTCCAACGAGGTGCTCGCCTCGTCTTTACCAAGAGAGGCGACACCATGAGAAATCTCTCAGCAATGCCTATCCCACCAAAGCTATGCTGACCTCAGTCTCCTTTGGAGAATGTTTTCCTTTTCCAGGAGGCAGTGAGAACTGAGGAGACACACCACACATCAGCCAGGGCCCAGGAGAAAGCACACAGCACGTGGGGAGACAAGCAAGAGCACTGCTTCCACGGGAGCCTGCCAGCCAGCACCGGGTGAGGAAGGCAGACACTGAGGACACTCAACACTCACAACAGAAATCTAGAACCTGCTGAGAGCTCAACACTTTTTAAAACACACCCACCAAGGCTCAGGGAACTTTGTGGAAGAGGGTGCAGAAAGACTGGAAGAGCCACAGAGTGGAAGGGGATGTCCAGAGGCCCTGCCCCTTACAGTGACTGACCGCTGCTCTCACATCTCATAACCCACGACCCCATGTGCAAGACCAGCAATGTCACTGAGGAGGCCCCTGCGGAATGGGGCAGGAAGAGGGAGATGATGGTACCCACACACGACGTGTCTATACAGAGGTTTTACTTAATAAAACTGGTCTGTAAACTTCATTTGCCTGTGTGAATGCAGGTGTGCACTTGACACGGAGTACATGTGGGGTCGGAGGACAGCTCCCTGTCTTCCTTGCTTTCTACTTTATTAAGGCAGGTCCCCGTTGTTGCTTCCTGGAAATGCTTCTGCCTTTACTCCTTCTTCCACAGGTGCACCAGCATCACAGAGGCCCACCACAGCTTCTGGATTTTATGTGGGATCCAAACTTAGGCATAAGAGTCAGGCAGCAAGTGCTTTTGTCATCCACTGAACATCTCCCCAGCCCTACAAAGGTATTCCTTTCTTTTTTTTTTTTTTTTTTTGGTGGTGGTTGTTTTTTTGAGGTAGGGTCTCTCTCAAGCCCTGGAATTCACTAATCTCAGGCTGGCCTTGAACTCACAGTGATCCTCCTACCTCAGCCTCCCAAGCACCTTCAGAGAAAGAAGAAGGCCAAGCTCTTACAGCAGGAAGTCCAGCAATGCATGCCGATAAGGAAGGGAAAGCACCAAGCTCACAAGCTGGGACTGGCCTCAAATTGTCAAGAGAGATGACTTCAGAGTGTCCTTAATTCCATCAGATTTGAGGTGTCTCTGTTGGGCTTTGTGGTGGGTGGTGGGGACAAATCAGTGACCAAGGTAGACGACAGTTCCTGTGTGTTGTAGGCTGAAAATCCTTACCCACTGGTAGTCTACTGTTCTAATGCAATACGCACTAAACTTTCTCAAGTTACAGTTTCTATTGACTTTCCTCCCTATGGAGGCAAAAATCAAGTTGATTTCAGTAGCAGCAGTGGCAGTTCACACCTATGATTCACATGGCGACTGTGGTCACACTGTTTGTGACGACCTACAGATGAACCCGGGGCTGAACAGCTGAGTTTGATTTCCTATTAAGCTAATGTTCCAGACTCAGATGAATCACTTTCTAGGTGTGAGACATGAAATACAGTAGGCCGGAAGGATGATGCAAACATTAATAGAAATATTCTGACATTTATTTTAAATGAAAATATTAAAGGACCATGACTACTTTCAAAGAAATTTTGTACTTAGGAAATTTAGAACTTGTCTGAGAAAATACTAACAAGAAATTGTACTAAATCTTATTACAAAAAATATTCAAAGCCAGGCGTGGTGGCGCATGCCTTTAATCCCAGCACTCAGGAGGCAGAGGTAGGATGGCCGTGAGTTCAAGGCCACTCTGAGACTCCATAGTGAATTCCGGGTCAGCCTGGGCCAGAGTGAGACCTGCCTTTTCTAAGTCCTTAGCCATAGAGTAAGATGGACTTACAGGCTTTAAATGCTGTGTGCGGATCCTATCCCATCACTGCTCTTATCATAACTCATCTGATTCTCATAGCCATTGCCATTTCATACACGAGGACATCATACAAAGTCCTAACGACACACAACTGGCTCACACTCAGCTGACTGGCTCTAAATTCTGCACCTCTGTGGTGCTGCGGGTCAGACCCATGGTGTTCTACTGAGCACGTGCTCTGCTGCTACGTGATTGGTGGTCCTAGTTGACTCCCGGCTTTAGTCTTTGAATCATAAGCTCTATAATACTAAGTAAGGAAGAAAAGCAAACATTATAGATAATATCACAGGACTTTCATATATCAAATATTAGATAATATTAATTTTTTTACAGCTATATAAATATGTTACAGTAACAATACCCTTAAGACATGATTGCACTCAAATGGATAAGGAAATCAGGCTGAAATTCAAATTGACCAGAGAGAACTTAAGTATCTTTCTTGTGTGGGTTAAATTGGGGAATTTCCTGTATGTTATTATTTGGCTATTTCCACCAAATTAAAATATTCCCTGATGGGGGGAGGAGAGAGGCTTTTAAGAACTCAGGAAGCTAAGGAAAAAGCGGGATTCCTCTGAGAGACTGTTACAAGCAAGCAGCCATTCCTGAGGAGAGCAGACTCTTCGGGAGAGTCGCCTGCAAGCTGGGCAGGAAGCTTCCAGAAGTAGCTTCTGGGAGTCACCTGTGCTGGGTGGGCTTGTCGACGATGCAGCAGCCTTTTGAGTCACCTGTGTCTCCTCCTCAAGCTCCCACAGGTGACCCAGGGAAACCCACTGGCTCATTCACTTGGGTGCGATCTTGCCTCTCAGGTCTGTCATAATATATAAGTGCTCTATCTGGGCGAGTAAACATTTGATCACGTGTCCTAGGAAAAGTCATGTGACACATGTTTTGTCAAACAGAACACACTAGGTACAAACATAAAACAGTACATGTAAGGAAGAAGACACAAACAGTGTGAGTGCCAGATGGAGGGAGGCAAGCGTGAGTCGGGACTGATTATCAATGGTCTACTCCGTATCAGCTATACATGGGGTAGTGGGGTAGTCCCACTTCATCAGGTAATTCCTACAGCCATGTTGAGACATGAAGTCTGTTATGAAATCACTCCAAAATCACACTGCTTCAAAATGGAGGCGGATCCAGCCTGGTGTGACCCCATGTTTCATTTCACTACATTGTGCTGACAACAGAAAATGATAAAAGGGTGGGGGAAGCCTTTAATGCCAGCACTGAAGAGGCTGAGGTAGGAGGATCGCCAGGAGTTCAAGGCCAGCTATAGGGTGAGTTCAAGGTCATCCTGGGCTAGAGTGAGACCCTACCTCAAAAGAAAAAAAAGAAGACATTTTACACTGTGTTCACAGCAAGGTCAACATAAGCCAGTGGTGTGATATGGCGTCTGCAGAAGCTAATGCAGATTCTTAGGCTGCATCAGTGTGACTGGACTGTGGAGACATCTGGAATTATACCTGCCATAGCTACAAAAGTACCACACGTCCACATGCAGACTTACAGGAAATATTCGGGTAGCACAATAATAACTATTTTAAAGCATTTGAAGAGCTCCTGGTAGAATTACAGACATTGGATTTTTTTGGCTCAAAATAAGAAACATGTATAGTGGAGATATCACCTTATTCAATTAGAGTTTAAATAACCAAACACTAGTGATTTGAAGGCGTGAGAAACAAGGTAGGTGTTAGATAAGTGATCTTTTACTAATTTTTTTCTCTTTTTTTAATTTGAGAGACAGCTAGAGAATGGGCCCACAAGCAGCCTCTTAGCCGCTGTGAACAAACTCCAGACCCGTGTGACCTCTTGTGCGCATGTGCAACATTGCACCCTTGCGTCTGGCTAAACGTGGGACCTGGAGATTCGAATGGGTATTCTTAGGCTTGGCAGGCAGGCGACTTAACCGCTAACATAAAAACGTTTTACAAACGATCTTATTCTCAGCTCATACTTCAAAGCAGAGCAGTTTAGTTTTTACATGGAACATAGAACATTACATATACACTTTCTGTTTTGGACAGAGAGGTATCCAAATAATATATTTTAAAATTCTAAAAACTACAGTTAAGTTTATTGAAAGCTTTCTTTCAATTCATTTCCATATTCTCAAATGATTTAACAGTACAGAAAATAAAACTATATCTTGACATTCCTAGGAAAAGAAAGGGCAGGAAGGGAACGGAGAAAGGAGAAGCAGGGAGGAAGGGAGACCAAACCAGGAAATCTTACCATTTTTTTCTGCAAAGGCAACTGCATCTTCTTTTGTACTGAAGTTTAGAACCATGTTGGACAAGGGATCAGCTCTGAAAGAAAGAATTTGCCAAGATTGAATATTAAACTCTGGTTATAAAACTACAAATATTTAAAATAAAGTGCTTAATAGACAGTTGCTATAATATCAAATTAGTATAATATTGATGGAATATTTTATTTGCAATAATTTTTTTAAATGAACAAATATTTATTTCTGTATTAAATCTAAGAAATTTTTCTAACATGTATTACATAACAGTAAAAATTCATGTTAGCCGGGTGTGGTGGCGCACGCCTTTAATCCCAGCACTCGGGAGGCAGAGGTAGGAGGATTGCCATGAGTTCAAGGCCACCCTGAGAATACATAGTGAATTCCAGGTCAGCCTGGACTAGAGTGAGACCCTACCTCGAAAAACCAAAAAAAAATAATAATAATTAATTAAAAAAAAAATTCAAGCTACAGTGAGACACCACCTTGAAAACAAAAGTACACTGTACTTTATTTTTATAAAAAACATAAAAAGGTGAAAATAACATTTTAACTTTAAAGAGCTAAGATTCTCAATGTAGAGATCACTGGTGAGACCCAATGTTTCATTTCACTACATTCTTCTAGTACAACAGAAAATGATCATCTCGCGTGGGTGACATCGCTGACGGTAGAACAACCGTGAGTGAGGTCATCTCGCGTCACTGTGACATCGCTGACGGTAGAACAACCGTGAGTGAGGTCATCTCGCGTCACTGTGACATCCTGGGCTAGAACAACCGAGACCCTCATCTCTTGTCACTGTGAAAAAAAGAAGTACATCTTTGTCACTGTGACATCGCTGACGGTAGAACAACCGTGAGTGAGGTCATCTCGCGTGTGACATCGCTGCAGAAGAACAACCGCAGAGAGTGAGGTCATCTCGCTGCATCACTGTGACATCGCTGACTGTAGAGACATCTGGAATTATCATCTGCCACTGTGACATCGCTGACAAAAGAACAACCGTGGAGTGATGTCATCTCTTACAGGAAATCGCTGACGGTAGAACAACGTGAGTGATTTTAAAGCATTTGACAGAGCTCCTGGTAGAACAACAGACATTGGTCATTTTGGTCACTGTGACATCGCATGGTATAGACTGGAGATACAAATCATTTTTAAATTGAAACGTTTAAATAACCAAACACTAGTGATTTGAAGGCGTGAAAGAACAAGAACAGTGTTAGAAGTAAGGATGGCATAGTCCACTCTGATAACCTCTTACAGATGAGGATCAAGCACTCTGTGTGGGCAGTTAGGCAATGAGAGAATTAGCAACATCTAAATTAGTGACTCATCTGCTTAAATTAGATGACCTTCCGTGTCCATGATATGAAGTCAATCCTTGTTTCAAAAGCTAAATGACAGATTCATAATTCTCTAATGAAAAATTAAATGCAGAAGACCTATTTTTAGAGTATGATGAAATTCACATAGAAAGTATTGAGTCAAAAAGCCAACGGCCAGTGTATACTAATATAACTGAAGAAAGCATAAACTTCTTACCAGTGTATTTAATGAATCAAAGCCTTCTTAGAGAAACACAAAGTGAGAATGTACTAGTCTAACAAATCAGTAAGTGTAAGGATGAACTGAGGCTGGGTCATCCCTGCACGCCTGGGCCACGTTACTGGATCAAGGAGACTTAAGGAGTAAGAACCTACTGTCAAACTCATGGTTTTCACATCCTCTGATATTTTTAAAGTTCACATAGAGATAAACCTTTACCTCTGAGTTCTAACATTTAAAGATTAAGATAATTAAAAAGCATTAGAAAATTTCAGCTCTGGATAAGAAAAGAAATGTACACATGTATTTAAAAATATAAAGTTAAAAATCTAAAAACAAAGATCAAGCACACGTCTTAAAATCCTACATGTAGACAAAAGTGGCCTTTCAAAATTACAAAAAAAAAAAGCTGCAGATGAATAGGTAACAATAAAATTTATTCTCCATGTGTAAAACATCAAATATTTAAAATAAAGTCAAGATGGCCAGTTTCTATAATTTCAAATTAATATAAACATGGAAGAATATTTGAAGTCAAATTTTTGTCACAAAATTATCACAATCACTTTATAAAATTCCCTTTTCTATTAGCACTGATTCTACTCCCGTAAGAGGTGAGTGTCATTTCTATCTGCATATTAATAGCAAGTCCAAAAAAACCTCTGAGCATATACAAGATTGTCTTTCCATCTGGGTGTGGTGGCACACTCCTTTAATCCCAGCATTCGGGAGGCAGAAGTAGGAGGAGGCCACCCTGAGACTACATAGTGAATTCCAGGTCAGCCTGGGCTAACGCGAGACCCTACCTCAAAAAAAGAAAAAAAGATTCTCTTTCTAGGTGTTAAACTTGTCATCTTTCTCATGTTACAGGCTTCTAAGTACAACACTCCTCCATCATCAAGTCGAGGTGTCTGTGAATCCTGTCCCATCATCCCATCCAGAGGGCACGCTGTATCTGCTTGTAGCAGAGGTGACCTGAGCAGAAGAGGCATCGCCAAACTCTACTGGGAAATTCTAGGTCTTTGGAAATGAGCATATTTAGGTATAGAACAGTCTTTTCTCTTTCAGTATACCCAAAACTTCTTAGACCTACAGTAAAAATCCCATTGACGTTCTTTTTCTCATTAAATGAAATAGTTCTCCATTAAAAAGAAACTTACAAGCTAGAGATGAGGCCCTGCACTGGACACATGCCTAACAAACACGAGGCCCTGCACTGGAGCACATGCCTAAAACACATGAGGCCCTGCACTGGAGCACATACCTAAAACACACGAGGCCCTGCACTGGAGCACATGCCTAAAACACATGAGGCCCTGCACTGGAGCACATACCTAAAACACACGAGGCCCTGCACTGGACACACGTCTAACAAACACGAGCCCTGCACTGGACACACACTGTGAACATCGCCCTGCACTGGAGCACAACCGTGAACAAACACGAGCGCCCTGCACTGGACACATGTCTAACAAACAACAACCCTGCACTGGACACATCTCTTGTCAAACACGTGCCCTGCACTGGACACATGTCTAACAAACCGTGAGCCCTGCACTGGACACACGCCCTAACAAACACGTGACCCTGCACTGGACACACGTCTAACAAAACACGAGCCCTGCACTGGAGCACACGTCTAACAAACACGAGCCCTGCACTGGACACATGTCTAACAAACACGAGCCCTGCACTGGACACACGTCTAACAAACACGAGCCCTGCACTGGACACACGTCTAACAAACACGAGCCCTGCACTGGACATCATGTCTAACAAACAACCGCCCTGCACTGACACAATATAACAAACACGTCATCACTGGACACATGTCTAACAAACACGAGCCCTGCACTGGACACATGTCTAACAAACACGAGCCCTGCACTGGACACATGTCTAACAAACACGAGCCCTGCACTGGAACACGCGTCCAGTGAAACATCTCCAGTCACTGGACATCGCTGATGGTAAACATGAGCCCTGCACTGGACAAATCATTTTTAAACACGAGCCCTGCACTGGAGCAAATTTAACAAACACGGTGCACTGCAAAGAAGTACAAACACGAGCCCTGCACTGGACACAGTCCACAAACATAACCAGCCCTGCACTGATGACGATCAACAAACACGTGCCCTGCACTGGAGGCAATGAGAGAACAAACAACAGCTAAATTACTGGATTCATCTGCTTAAAAAGATGAGCCCTGCACTGGACACATGATAACAAGTCAATCCTGCACTGGAAAAGCTAAATGACAGATTCATAATTCTGGAATGAAAAATTAAAACACGAAGACCTATTTTGGACACACGTCATCAAACTCACGATGAAATTCACATGGAAAGTATTGAGTCAAAAAACCAACCCTGCACTGGATACTAATATAACTGAAACACGACTTCTGCACAGTGGACACGCAAAAATCCACTGAATCAAAACCTTCTTAGAGAAACACAAAGTGAGAATGTACTAACAAACAAAGCCCTGCACTGGACACACGCCTAAAACAAAACTGAGGCTGGGTCATCCCTGGACACGCCTGGGCAAAAACACGAGCCCTGGATCACTGGACACTTACATGTAACAAACAAGAACCCTGCACTGGACACATGTCTAACAAACACGAGCCCTGCACTGGACACACTCTGACAAACACAAAGTTGCACATAGACATAAACAAACCTCTGAGTTCTAACACTGGACACACGATTAAGAAACAAAAAGCCCTAGCAAATGGACACAGCGCTGGATAACAAACACGAAATGCACTGGACACACGTTTAAAAATATAAACTGGAAAATCTAAAAACAAACACGAGCCCTCACTGGACACACGCTAAAAAACACATGTAGACAAAAGTGGCACTGGACAAATTACAAAAAACAAAAGCCCTGCACTGGAATAGGTAACAAACAAATTTATTCACCATGTGTAACAAACACGAGCCCTGCACTGGACAAGATGGCCACAAACACGATCCCTTGCACTGGAACGAGAAACAAACAAGAATATTTGCACTGGAATTTTTGTCACAAAATTAGCCCACTGGACACTTTATAAAATTCCCCCTGCACTGGAGCACTGATTCTACTCCCGTAAGAGGTGAGTGTCACACATCTGCCCTGCACTGGACAAGTCCAAAAAACTCTGAGCACTGGACAAGATTGTCTTTCCATCTGGGTGCACTGGCACACGCCTTTAAACACCCCTGCACTGGACACAGCACTGGACAACAAACAGGAGGAGCACTGAGACACGCCTAACAAACATGAGCCCAGCACTGGACACGCTAACAAACACGACCCTACTGGACACGTGTCTAACAAACACGCCCTCAAAAAAGAAAATTCTGGAACAAACACGGCCCTGCACTGGACACACGTTAAACAAACACGAGCCCTGCACTGGACAACACGCTGCACAGGCTTCTAAGTAACAACACTCCTCCATCATCAAGTCGAGGTGTCTGTGAATCCTGTCCCATCATCCCATCCAGACACGGTAACAAACACGCTGGCCCTGCACTGGACACACGCAGAACAAACCTGAGCAGAACTGGACACACGTCCAAACAAACACTGGGCCCTGCACTGGACACGTCTTTGGAAACACGCATATTTACTGGACACAGTCTTTTCAAACACGTATACCTGCACTGGACACACGCCTAACAAACAGTAAAAATCCCACTGGACACACTTTTTCTCATTAAATGAAATAGTTCTCCATTAAAAACACTTACAAGCTAAACACGAGGCCCTGCACTGGACACACGTCTAACAAACACGAGCCCTGCACTGGACACACGCCTAACAAACACGAGCCCTGCACTGGACACACGCCTAACAAACTGGACACGAGCACAGCCCTGCACTGCCCTGCACTGGACACACGTCTAAAACAAACACGAGCCCTGCACTGGACACACGTCTAACAAACACGAGGCCCTGCACTGGAGCACATGCCTAAAACACACGAGGCCCTGCACTGGAGCACATGCCTAAAACACATGAGGCCCTGCACTGGACACATGCCTAAAACACACGAGGCCCTGCACTGGACACACGTCTAACAAACACGAGCCCTGCACTGGACACACGTCTAACAAACACGAGCCCTGCACTGGACACATGCCTAACAAACACGAGCCCTGCACTGGACACGTGTCTAACAAACACGAGCCCTGCACTGGACACGTGCCTAACAAACACGAGCCCTGCACTGGACACGTGCCTAACAAACACGAGCCCTGCACTGGACACGTGCCTAACAAACACGAGCCCTGCACTGGACACATGTCTAACAAACACGAGGCCCTGCACTGGAGCACGTGTCTAACAAACACGAGCCCTGCACTGGACACACGTCTAACAAACACGAGGCCCTGCACTGGACACACGTCTAACAAACACGAGCCCTGCACTGGACACACGTCTAACAAACACGAGCCCTGCACTGGAGCACGTGTCTTAACAAACACGAGCCCTGCACTGGACACACGTGCCTAACAAACACGAGGCCCTGCACTGGAGCACGTGCCTAACAAACACGAGGCCCTGCACTGGAGCACGTGCTTAACAAACACGAGCCCTGCACTGGAGCATGTGCCTAACAAACAAGAATGAGGCCCTGGGTTTGATCCCAAGCCGCAGATAGACAGACGCATACACACACTATAAATCTACAAAAGTATACCTACACCTTAAAGATTTTTCCTACATTCTACATGTTGAGATTAGATATATAATGAAATATAAGCTGACTGAGTACCCAACTATGGTCAAGCCATTAATTTGAGATGTAAATTTATATGAACTTTTAAGTAGGTAATATGAAACTTTCACCTTCCAACAATTTTATAAAGTTTAAATATGTCCTAGAAAGAAGTCACAATTCAATAAATTCAAACAATTATTATATGTGATATTTTTGTTATTAAAATGCTAAAATGAAATCTTAATAATAAAATGTTTGTTTTAATCAAAAACAGTTAAGTAAATATTTAGCCCCAATTTTTCTTACTGTAATATTCATGTTAGTGATTGTTTCTTAATATCACAACAAAGGTAAGTATTTTTTGGATACTTAAAATGCAAAACAATGCTTCAGATAAACTAACTAGAAAAATTCTACCATTTCAAGAATACTTTGGTACAGGTCTATTTGAAATAAGCTTTACCTCTGGTTGCGGTGTGGACACAAATGCCCCACAGGCTGCTGTGTGGGTGCCGTCCCTGTCTGGTGCTGTTTCTGTTCGGGAAGGGCGTGGGGCTTTAGGACATGAGACTTGCTACAGGGTGTGGAACAGTGGCCACCAGGGTAGCCCTCGAGGCTTTATTGCTGCCTCCACTTCCGGCTTACCCCTTCTCCCAATGTGAGCAGCACAGCTCCCGCCTGCAGGCCTTTCCCACCATGGGGCTCACTGCTGCTGGTTTAGCCAGACTGCTGAGCTCTATGTGCCCCATACCCTGACAAATCAAATATTTTTAAGAAAGGAGTTTTACTTTACTTTAAGAAGAAGTTAAGGCTGGGCATGACGGAGTGCACCGTAAGCCCCAGCGCTCAGGAAGAAGTGAGGGGGATGGGGGAATTGCTGCAAGTTTGAGGCCAGATCCACCAAAACCCTGTCTCAAACACATACAAAGCAAAACAAACAAACAAATCTGGGTACAGTGGTATTCACCTGTCACAGCCACAAGGCCAGGCGGGGGGACAAAGCAAGTCCTGTCTCAAGAAAAAAAAAAAATAATAACAACAGCTCCTCCCCAAACCAAACCAACCCAGTTAAAGTGTCACCAACCCAGTTAAAGTGTCAGGAAGCTATTAAGAAGTGATCACAGATGAATATATAGAGTTGAACACCATATTTACCATGTTTGTGATTTTTTTCTTTTCTTTTTTTTTTGGTTTTTCGAGGTAGGGTCTCACTCTGGCAATCAATTTAGAATAGTGTACGATTCACTGTACTCAGCTATACACATGCATAATTATATAAATATATAAAAATATTATCTCCATGTTTTTACTACAGTGATGATACAGTATTTTATAAAGAAAAGTCTATACTGAAAAAGCTGAAAACAAGATTCATGTTAAACCCAAGTACTCACGTTGATGCCCAACCCATCAAAGGGTTCTCCCATCTCTCCCTAGTATCAAATTCCATCTTCCAATTCTTCGTGTTGTTCACTCCAGACTGCATGTTATTGCGAGCGGGAACAAAGATTCTGACCTTCCTGGTTTTGATATGCTCTTCTGGAACACCAGTTAGTGTAGTGATGTCCTGAGAAAAAACAAGCAGGCAGGCGTCACACCCCACGCACCGACCACTGTGCCCTTGCTCTCCCCATCCCCACACACTTCTGCTCTGGTGTGTTTAGAAGCTGGAATAGGCATCTTGGCTTGAAATTTTATTGTATCAACTGCTATTTTAGTATCTGCACATGCTATATTTGAGAAGCTGTGATGGGGAACAGGAGGAAAAGAACCATAAAAAACTTCTCTCTGCTGAGGACAGGTCTCAAGCCATAGGCAAGTAAGTGCTCAACCACAACTACAAACATTGCCCCACATGGTCATTTCTCATTTTGGGACAGGGGCTCATGTATGACCTTGAACTCACTATGGAACCAAGGATGACACTCAATTTCAAATCCTCCTGCCACCACTTTCCAAGCCAGCACAGCTGTGTAAAACTTGCAGTCCATATGCTTTTATTTGGTGATCAGACAAGATAAAATGTAAGGACAGTAAGGTGGCAGGTCCTAAGTAGGAAAAACGACGACGATGACCAGTGGTTTCTATGTCAAACTGTTCATGGGAAGATGCTACTTCAGAGGGACATCTGAAACTCTAGAAACAATTCAAGTCTAGTAAGTTACTATTTCAGTTTTGGTTTCCTTTGGTGAACTGACACAAATCTAGTCTGTAAAGATAAGCTAGAAGTTGCACAACTTTTGTAGAATGAGAAATGAAAACAATCAAACCTTTACAGAATTCTGATGATTACATGGCAGTAATCAGGGCACAAAATAATAAAGTAACCAAGAGTTTAAATATCCACTTATTTTATTCTGCTAAAGCAAAATCACATTAGAACCGTAGCAGGGCCAAGTATATCATTTGTATAAATATTGAAAAATTATTAGGGCTAGGAATATGGCTCAGTGGTAGGACATTTGCCTAGCATGTGTGAAGCCCTGGGTTCAATCTTCAAAAGTTCATTCATTAACCCAAATAACTGCTTAAAACCAAGAAAAAAGAATAAAATTATATCAAATTTCTAAAATCTAGAAAAAACAACTTGTTTTGTGCCTTTCTGTTCCAGTATCGTACACCCCAATGAAGACTCTTTCTGTGCAATTTGTCTATCCATGTACGAACCAGAATAACTGCACCAACCTAGGGCTGCAACAGACCCCAGGAGCACTAGTCCATTCTCAGCTGGCTGTGTTCTCCACTTTCAAGAACACATCTTTCAAGTTACTTCCATTAGCAGCCAATTCTCTGTGTAACACAGTATCTTTCCAACAAAGTTGGAAGTGTGGCTTATCTATTTAGAAAAATCCAGAATAATCCATATAGATATTTATACAAATATCGACTTCTGATACACATCTATATTTGTTTTTTTTCAAGTTTTCTTACATCAGGATAACGTGAAAATAAACTTGTAACTAGAATAAAATGAAAACAAAGTACAATACGTACAGAATTTAAATTATGAATGTAAACTTTAACTGGTAATTTCTTTTTTTGTTTGTTTTTGTTTTTATTTTTGTTTTTCAGGGTGGGGTCTCACTCTAGCTCAGGCTGACCTGGAATTCACTATGTAGTCAGTCTCAGGTTGGCCTTGAACTCATGGCCATCCTCCTACCTCTGCCTTCCGAGTGCTGGGATTAAAGGCATGCACCATCACGCCTGCCTAACTGATAATTTTTAATTGCTAGGTTCAACTTCAAATATAATCTTAAATATTATTGTATTTTAGGAGTTGGGGGAGGGGTGGAGTATTAGCTTAGGGCACACAAGGAACAGGGTTCAATATTCAGCACCATACACTGTACTACACACACACACACACACACACACACACACACACACACACCATTTTAATATTAATTTTTATTTAATATTATATATTGTTAGACTAGTAAGTCCACTTTCTTTGAAGTTTATTATTAGCATGCCATAGAATTAAGGGGTAAAGCAACTTCTCCACACTCCACAGTAACTTCTCTATTTCTAAGCTGAATTCCTAACAAATTGAGCTATGATATCTTATCCTTTTTTAACTGTGTGAAACATTACCTCAGGAAAATGAGAGTATAGGGAATATCAATTTTGTCTTTATATACTTTTATATTGTGATACATATAGAGTACACTAAAACATACAATAAAGCTTTGAAGCACTGAAATCATGTGCTTTGAATTTTATTGTAAAATAGAAAATGACAGAATCCATTTTAGGATGGAAAAATCTTCAAATTAGTGGTTGCAAAATGTTGCTAATCTCTTTATAGTTTGAATTCATAATTATCAATTTTTCATTTCTGTTCAAATTATGGCACTTATATGTTGATATATGCCCCCAATTTAAAACATTTGCGCAAATGAGTTTCTGAATCGTAAAGCCTATGCTGTCCCCATACAGAAGTACTCTTTTTGTCTATAGAAGCCATATAAAGGTACTGTAACCCAGCTGAGCCAAGGATAGAGAACAAAAAGGCTTGGCATCTCTCACATACCTGACACCTCAAGGGCACAGAAGCCCTAAAACTCCTCATCCCTGCAGACACACTCAGACTGATTTCTCACACGAGTAAAATCTATGACCCTATTGTTATCACTTCATCCACACAGCTTCAGCTAGTGACAGAAGAACCTGTTCTCCAACAGACATTTCAATGGGCCTAAAGTGCTCATTCCAAGATTCTAGGAAAAAGCTGTAACACTTGAAAAAAATCTATGAGGCGCTATGTTGAACTGTCTAAAATAATTTTCTAAGTTCACACTGAATGAGTTACCTGTGACTCAACTTTCACAAACTATATGTAAATAAAATATCTGCAAATTAAACTATGCTGAATTAATGGCATTCTCTATCGATTTCTACTTCTGAAATACTGATTATCTGTGATCTTTCTAAAACCTATTTTTATTTTTAAAAAATGAGTTGAGGGCTGGAGAGATGGCTTCGCGTTTAAGGTGCTTGCCTGCAAAGCCTAAGGACCCATATTCGACTTTTTAGATCCCACGTAAGCCAGATGCCTAAAAGTGAGGCAAGCGCAAGACAGCAAATGCCCAATAGGTGGCACAAGCGCCCAGAGTTAGAATGCAGAGGCTGAGGCCCTGCCACGCCAGTTCTCTCTCTCTAAAATAAACATAAAAAACGAGCACAAGCATCCGGAGTTAGAATGCAGAGGCTGAGGCCCTGCCACGCCAGTTCTCTCTAAAATAAACATAAAAAACGAGCACAAGCATCCGGAGTTAGAATGCAGTGGCTGAGGCCCTGCCACGCCAGTTCTATCTCTCTCTAAAATAAACATAAAAAACGAGCACAAGCATCCGGAGTTAGAATGCAGTGGCTGAGGCCCTGCCACGCCAGTTCTATCTCTCTCTAAAATAAACATAAAAAACGAGCACAAGCATCCGGAGTTAGAATGCAGTGGCTGAGGCCCTGCCATGCCAGTTCTCTCTCTCTAAAATAAACATAAAAAACGAGCACAAGCGTCCAGAGTTAGAATGCAGTGGCTGAGGCCCTGCCATGCCAGTTCTCTCTCTCTAAAATAAACATAAAAAACGAGCACAAGCGTCCAGAGTTAGAATGCAGTGGCTGAGGCCCTGCCACGCCAGTTCTATCTCTCTCTAAAATAAATATAAAAAACGAGCACAAGCATCCGGAGTTAGAATGCAGAGGCTGAGGCCCTGCCATGCCAGTTCTCTCTCTCTAAAATAAACATTAAAAACGAGCACAAGCATCTGGAGTTAGAATGCAGTGGCTGAGGCCCTGCCACGCCAGTTCTATCTCTCTCTAAAATAAACATAAAAAACGAGCACAAGCGTCCAGAGTTAGAATGCAGTGGCTGAGGCCCTGCCACGCCAGTTCTATCTCTCTCTAAAATAAACATAAAAAACGAGCACAAGCGTCCAGAGTTAGAATGCAGTGGCTGAGGCCCTGCCACGCCAGTTCTCTCTCTCTCTAAAATAAACATAAAAAACAAGCACAAGCATCCGGAGTTAGAATGCAGAGGCTGAGGCCCTGCCACGCCAGTTCTCTCTCTCTAAAATAAACATAAAAAACAAGCACAAGCATCCGGAGTTAGAATGCAGAGGCTGAGGCCCTGCCACACCAGTTCTATCTCTCTCTAAAATAAACATAAAAAACGAGTTGAAGATGATAGTAATGTTTCTTACAGATTTCTCTTTGGCAAAATAAATAATTGATAAATAATAGCCCATAAATTTTCTATGATTATGAAAGTTAAATCATGGAAGGTCTGAGAAGCATTCAAGGTGGCACTTGAAGAAAGTTGCCTCACTAGTAATATTATCTATAAAATTCTAACAAAGCACACCACCCAATACATAGACCATATACATGGATTTGCTGAATTTAAAAATGTATAACAGTTTAGTCAAGAATGAAACTCAGACTTCTATTATTGCAGCATGTCAATATCCTGACACCATTTCAGGCATACAACTTCATGCACAAAATGTTTTTTATGAAGTGGTATAGGTCAGCTATGATCCATTACTACGGCCTTCTGACCAAAATGCCCCCCAGCACCACTCCTCCAGCACTGCCTCCTCCAACTGTAGATCCTGGATGAACTGGGAGCTGATTGGTCCTTATCTAAAGTCCACTTAAAGGAGGAACTTTAAAAATCACTATGGTGATATATGTCAGCATACATATGAACTTTAATTCTTTAAAACATCAATAGCCATTACAAAATATTAGCTTTCTATATAAAAACTATGATTCAGCTAACCATCTCCAGTTAGCTTGTGTGAATTCAACTTTTTTTTTTTTTTTTAACAAAGTAAGGAACAAGCAATGGGAAATTGATATCAAAATGCAAAAAAAAAAAAAAAAAAAAAAAAAAAAATCCCAACGAGCTTCTTGCAACCACCCAAGATTGAGCCTTGCTGACTGCTCTCTTATCAATACCAGAATTTCACACATTTCAATGACTATTATAACTTCAAAGAATCAAATTTTCATCATTGTCCATCATTTGCCCATTGATTTGTATAAAGAAGTTCTACGTGCATTCCAAACAGAAGCCTCCTTACTTTTGTGCTATACATCAAGTTTAAAAGTTCTGTTCGTGACAGCTGCGTCTCTGGTGGATGAGGGCAGCGGTGAAGGAGGGAGGGCAGCTGCTCTGCAGGAATCTCCTTTTTGGCACCATTTCACTTAAATAAAAACTGAATAATTAGGTTCTGCCTTCCTTTATTAACCCTCAAAACTGCCCCTGGCCTTAGTAGTTACTGCCGGTTGTCTCACTTACTTAACCTTATCGGTTTACACTTGTTTTGTTTTTATTTTCTTTTTTGAGTTAAGAGTCTCACTCTGGCCCAGGCTGACCTGGAATTTACTATGTAGTCTCAGGGTGGCCTCAAACTCACAGCGATCCTCCTCCCTCTGCCTCCTGAGTGCTGGGATTAAAGCATGTGCCACCATGCTCGGCGGTTTACACTTCTTATAAAGAAATAAATGAAAGTATTTGCATTTTCAGGGAATTTTTCCTGGAGCTCTTAAAGCCAAATGTTTCTTTTTAACCAGGTTTTCTGGTACTAAGTTAACAGAATTGCATTAGTATGGGCCAATGGTGAAAAGTTTTCATAGAGCACACGTTAAAATATTAGGGTTAACACTTCATACACAGACTTACTCTACAGCAGGCTATTAGTAATTGTATTTAAATTTCTTGTACAGCTAAATTTGATCTAAATTTGATAGCTATGTTTATGTTCTGGGTCAACCAGAAAAGATGCTAAAGAAAAGCACTCAAATCTGTCACACTAACTTCCTTTCAGCTGACACATGCCTGTAATTCCAGCACTAGGGAGGCTAAGGAAAGAGGGCTTGAGATCTAGTCCAGCCTGGACTGTAAGGATGTCTTGGAATTATTACTAAGGTTTTCATTACAGTAATACTTAAAAAGCCCTAAGGTGTGTCAGGGGCGGATCTGATCTCCAGCCAAAAGGTATGCAGAGAGTCAGAGAGTCGGAGCTCTGGTAGGGTCCCTGCTGCCTGCTGCCCGTGTGTGCTCACTGGTGGCATTGGTTGCTTGGTACGGCTCTCTGCTTGGATTTATGAATGGGGGTCAGCCTCTTCCGTCATCTGTGGAACTCCCCTGGATCTGTAAATCCTGTTCTTTTCCCAAAACTACCTGGTCTGGATGTTCATCCCAGCAACATAAAGCTGTCTACAATAGTTATTATGCTTTTTAAGTACTTTAATGAAAATCACAGTAATTTAATTAAGGTGAATCACTAAATCTACAATTAACTGATGCCTACCTGGGGTGCACAGCCCTGGGATTATAGAAAGTAGCTCTTTAGTTGTCTATTCCAGAGTGGGCTACTTGCTTCTAGGAGCAGAGCCTGATGGGTAAGAAACAAACTCTCGGGGTCATTTAGCCACGAGTGGACTAGCTGTGTCTACAGCAGGCCCAAGAGGAGAGAAAACTGACGTTTGGAGTCACTGCTGCTCTGACGTTCCTGCAGCCGCAGCGCTTGCTCACAGACGCTCGTTGGTGCTTTTACTGAACAGCTGAAACCCAGTAATACATGAACAAGTAGAGCATCAAATGAGCACAGGGCGAGGAATGTTTGAGCTTGGATAACCCTCAACATGCGTTAAAGGAAGGGATTTAGGGTGTGACCTGCTGGACTCTGGGGATCCAGAACACACACACTGCACAAATGTTCACAAATGCAAGCATACTAAGCCCACCTGTTGTCTTCAACAGACCCAGGGGCCATCTGTTACTGACCGCGCTGTCTTCAATGGCAGACTCAACACATCGGTGGGCATGCTTGTTCTGGGTCAAGAGTCCAACCAGGCCACAGGGAAATTGGGCAAAGAGCACAGTGTGTGATCAGTCAGCGTCTCTGAGCACTGCTTGTCCGTCCTGGTCATCTGTCTGTTCAGGCCACAGGTAAACCCAGGCAGGTAGATTACACGGTGTAAGAGTAACTTCAGGGCAAGTTACGAGTCAGGAATTGAGAAAGCATCTCACAGCAATATACTCAGAAAAGTGATATATAAGACCTCTAAGAAAGATTCCCACTCTTCTTTCCCATAGTTCATTTTGTTCTTATAGTTCATCCCGTCAAACTGAGATAAAGGTTATAAAAGCTTCTAGTCTCTCTGATATATAATCTAATTGCTTTTTTTAAAGGTGGTAAAATTTCACATTACTAATAAGCACAGTGGTAGCCAATTTTTCTTTATGCTCTTAAGGCAGAGAAAAAGGCAACAACAAAATGTTAACAAAATTTCCTCAAAAGTGACCCAATTTAAGTATTTTATATAAGAGCTACTGCCAGAAGAAATAATAATGAAACTATTTAAAATCTAACTGCTTAAAACTAATTCTGGAACACAATGCAAATGTGCACACACTATCCGTGCAGAGAGAGGAAGAGGAAGAGCACAGACTATCCATGCAGACAGAGAAAGAACACAGACTGTCAGTGCAGAGAGGAAGAGGAAGAGCACACACTATCCGTGCAGAGAGAGGAAGAGGAAGAGCACACACTGTCAGTGCAGAGAGGAAAAGGAAGAGCACACACTGTCAGTGCAGAGAGGAAGAGGAAGAGCACACACTGTCAGTGCAGAGAGGAAGAGGATGAGCACACACTGTCAGTGGAGAGAGGAAGAGGAAGAGCACACACTATCCGTGCAGAGAGAGGAAGAGGAAGAGCACAGACTATCCATGCAGACAGAGAAAGAACACAGACTGTCAGTGCAGAGAGGAAGAGGAAGAGCACACACTGTCAGTGCAGAGTGGAAGAGGAAGAGCACACACTGTCAGTGCAGAGAGGAAGAGGAAGAGCACACTGTCAGTGCAGAGAGGAAGGGAAAGAGCACACTGTCAGTGCAGAGAGGAAGAGGAAGAGCACACACTGTCAGTGCAGAGAGGAAGAGGAAGAGCACACACTGTCAGTGCAGAGAGAGGAAGAGGAAGAGCACACACTGTCAGTGCAGAGAGGAAGAGGAAGAGCACACTGTCAGTACAGAGAGGAAGAGGAAGAGCACACACTGTCAGTGCAGAGAGGAAGAGGAAGAGCACACACTGTCAGTGCAGAGTGGAAGAGGAAGAGCACACACTGTCAGTGCAGAGTGGAAGAGGAAGAGCACACACTGTCAGTGCAGAGAGGAAGAGGAAGAGCACACACTGTCAGTGCAGAGTGGAAGAGGAAGAGCACACACTGTCAGTGCAGAGAGGAAGAGGAAGAGCACACACTGTCAGTGCAGAGAGGAAGAGGATGAGCACACACTGTCAGTGGAGAGAGGAAGAGGAAGAGCACACACTATCCGTGCAGAGAGAGGAAGAGGAAGAGCACAGACTATCCATGCAGACAGAGAAAGAACACAGACTGTCAGTGCAGAGAGGAAGAGGAAGAGCACACACTGTCAGTGCAGAGTGGAAGAGGAAGAGCACACACTGTCAGTGCAGAGAGGAAGAGGAAGAGCACACTGTCAGTGCAGAGAGGAAGGGGAAGAGCACACTGTCAGTGCAGAGAGGAAGAGGAAGAGCACACACTGTCAGTGCAGAGAGGAAGAGGAAGAGCACACACTGTCAGTGCAGAGTGGAAGAGGAAGAGCACACACTGTCAGTGCAGAGTGGAAGAGGAAGAGCACACACTGTCAGTGCAGAGAGGAAGAGGAAGAACACACTGTCAGTGCAGAGAGGAAGAGGAAGAGCACACACTGTCAGTGCAGAGAGGAAGAGGAAGAGCACACACTGTCAGGGCAGAGAGGAAGAGGAAGAGCACACACTGTCAGTGCAGAGAGGAAGAGGAAGAACACACTGTCAGTGCAGAGAGAGGAAGAGGAAGAGCACACACTGTCAGTGCAGAGAGGAAGAGGAAGAGCACACACTGTCAGTGCAGAGAGGAAGAGGAAGAGCACACACTGTCAGTGCAGAGAGGAAGAGGAAGAGCACACACTGTCAGTGCAGAGCACACACTGTCAGTGCAGAGAGGAAGGGAAAAACACACTGTCAGTGCAGAGAGGAAGAGGAAGAGGACACACTGTCAGTGCAGAGAGGAAGAGGAAGAGCACACACTGTCAGTGCAGAGGGGAAGAGCACACACTGTCAGTGCAGAGAGGAAGAGGAAGAGCACACACTGTCAGTGCAGAGAGGAAGAGGAAGAGCACACACTGTCAGCGCAGAGAGGAAGAGGAAGGTCTTCAGGATTCGTGAAGGCAGTGCTAAGAAAAAGGCGGGCAAAGTCCTGAAAAGAGAGCGGTAACCTAAGCAGACAGACATCAGGCCATGTGGCTTTCCAGAAGCCCAGGTGAGATGGTGACCAATCCAGAGGGTGGGGCTGCAGAGAAACCCCATTTTGTGGAAGACTTGGAAGAAGAAACCTGTTGTTTAAAGCTGAGCTGCTCTGAGGGTAAAATGTGCAAGTCGCAGAACCTATTGAATTTAACCTATCACAGGCCTCAGGGCAGCAAACACCCCGGGATGGGCTTCTGGACCCAGAGAATCAGGACTAGAAGTTGACAAGTTGGAAAGTTCAGGAAGCAGGAGGCTCAGCTCAGGCAGTGAGATGCACAGTGAAAGGTAAGACGTCCGCAGATGCGGGCTGAGAACGGCACTGGAGTTGGACAGCCTTGCTGAAGTCAGTGGGGAAGCAACCTCAGGAGCCGTGCATTTGTCAACCGAGCACTCTTAAGTGCATCCCTCCTCGGGCTGGTCAAACGTAGGAGATCTGGAACGCTGAAGACAAGTTGTCCGCTGCACAGATCAGTGCTGCGGCTGCTCCCCACGCTCCCAACACACTTGGGAGACACCTCCAAGCGAGAACGCCTGCCACCCCCGAGGGTGTGCTATGGGGCATCTTGGGAGTGTAAAGACAACCTGCCAAGACTACAGACTGCAAACCTAAGTGTGGCCAGCAGAGGCCCCTGGTATGCAAAAAAGGAAAGGTACTAAATTTACAGGGCTCAGTCAGACCCTTGATACCTGACCACAACAGGTTCAACACCAGCATAAACCACAGAAAAGACAAGAGCTCACAAGTCTGAGCGACCCCATCCTACCATGTGCATATACTGGCAGTCTCCAGTCATCAAGACACAGAAAGAATCTGCTCTAGTACTTCATCCTTCAATTCTTCCCCCCACTGGGCTTCCCCTTTGATCCTTTTTCTTTTTATTTGCATGTGTGTATGGGACTATCACAGCCTCTTCATGCTGAAAAAAAAAGCCAATGAAAAAACAAAGAAAAAAAAGTTGGGCGTGGTGGCACACACCTTTAATCCCAGCACGAGGGAGGCAGAGGTAGGAGGATCGCCACGAGTTCGAGGCCACCCTGAGACTACATAGTGAATTCCAGGTCAGCCTGAGCTAGAGTGTGAAACCCTACCTCGAAACCCTCCACCCCCCCCCAAAATTTTTTTAATGCCAATGATTGCACCACTTTTTGTGTCTGGCTTTATGTCGGTGGCTTGGGAAATGAACCGGGGTCAACAGGCTTTGTAAACAAGTACCCATAACCACTGAGCAACTCATCTACCAGCTCCTCAAACAGACCTTGAAGGAAGAACAAACACTAATATTCCTCAAACTGTCCCACAAAGCAGAAGGAAAGAACACTCCCAAACTCATTCTACGAAGACACTGTTGTCCTGATAAAAAACAGATAAGGTCACAACAAAAAGGAACCCTATAGACCAGTTTCCCCATGAACATATAGACAAAGATTCTCGATAATTCTCTTGCAAACTGAATTCAAGACCACATGAAGAAGATCATACAATATGACCAAGTTGTCATTTCGAGGATGCAAGGTTGGTTGGCTCAACATATACAAATCAGTAAGTACAGTATAGACAGCAGATAAACAGATACGGACAACAATGCTATGTTCACCTCACATGAAGCAGAAAGGCCTTTGACGATGTTCAACAAACCTGGATGATAGAAGACTTAAAGAAACCCAGACAAAGGACCGTCTCAGCACGAAAGTCAACATTATGCTAACTGAAAACGCTCCCTCTAAAAGCAGGGTCAAGGCAAGGTGCTCACTCTCAGCACTGTGACTTAGTGCAGTACTTGCCATCTTAGCTAAGGCAACAGCTCCAGGGGATGCAAACAGAAGAGGTGAAGTGTCCCTGTGTGCATATGCACGGTTCCAGGAGGTAAGACCCTAAAGAGCCCACCACACTGCATGCTGTGTTTTCCCAGACACCATAAAGAAAAGAGAAATCTAACTATTTCCTGGAAACAGATGAAACTAGATGTCGTTACGTAAACAGAAGTGTGAAAGAGGCAGAAAGGCAAACACAAATTGTCAAATGTGCAGAATCTCGATTTCAATTGTGCGTGTGTGTGTGTGTGTGTGTGTGTGTGTGTGTGTGTGCAGGTTCTGAGCACAGAAGAGGGACCATGGGAAGGTGAAGGAGGGCGGGCAGTGGGAGGAGAGTGAGTAGGAAGAAAGTATAAGGATGTGTGTGCGACGAAGTCTAATCCCAGTGACACTGCGGGTTTGTCATAGTGGAACACGTAACTCACATTTGTGATGACACTGATGTAAACAAACGTCCTGTGTTACCAACTCCACAGAGGAAAACAAGGGAGGAAAAGCACTTTACTGGATGATGAACACAAGTAAGAGATTGTGTTCTCTTATTGTTTAACACAGGTAATATCAGTTAACTTTCAATTAAATTTCAAAGAAATTTAAAAATGCATCATTTTCATTTTATGAAATGAGGTTATATTTCATAAATAAAGTTAAATAACTTGCTTGAGGTTATAAAAGAGAGGGTTAATGCTCTAAAGGCTGCATCTATAAGCTCCCCCAATCTTTCCACTATGCTATTGTTTTTATCATGGTGAAAATTGCAAATAATGTATTAATGTACAAATTTCAGTATTTCTTCTCCCAGTTAGTTTCTCTAAAAAATTCTATATATTTATAGAAGGGGAAATAAGGCAAAGAAATAAAGTAT
Organism: Orientallactaga sibirica; assembly: GCA_036365145.1. Classification (NCBI taxonomy): domain Eukaryota; kingdom Metazoa; phylum Chordata; class Mammalia; order Rodentia; family Dipodidae; genus Orientallactaga; species Orientallactaga sibirica. The sequence goes on along the minus strand of JAEOAD010000054.1, from coordinate 4,458,314 downwards.
GTAAAAAGCTCATTTGATACAGCTCCTCGGGCATTTGGGAAAAGGAAAAGAAATAAAATGTGGAAGGAATAGGGCAAACGAAGCGAGTGTGAAACAAGGGAGAGAACAGCAGGAGGAAAGAAAGGAGCAGTGACACCCAAAGATCAGACCAGGGAGAGGCAGAGAGAGAGAGAGGAGGCAGAGAAAGAAAGCAAGCTAAGGAGATGAGATGGGAGGAGCATCCCGGCTGCCAGCGAGGGAGAGGTGATGAGCAGCTCATGTTGGCAGAAGAGTGGCAGTCACGAGAGCAGTGGCACAACTGACGAGACAAGCTTCACCCAGAGAAGCAGAGCCATGACAGTGCTAGTGCTGGTGCCCACAGCACTGGGCCAGCAAGGAATGGAGCTTAGAGGACTGGGAGTTTGTCAGCCAGCACCTACTTGGTGGACAGCAGCTTTCCTTCCTTAGCCACGGACAGTCAAACCACAAGTGACAAAACACCCTGCTTGCCTTGTGTGTGGGAAATTAGAAAGGAAGAAATCTAGAATGCCAGGTCCCAATATGACCATTGTCAAACCACATTTCAGACAGTACAGCTTAATGGTGGAGCGTGTCAGCGTGAGTGAAGCCCCGGGTACTCAATGGCGGAGCGTGTCAGCGTGAGTGAAGCCCCGGGTACTCAATGGTGGAGCGTGTCAGCGTGAGTGAAGCCCCGGGTACTCAATGGTGGAGCGTGTCAGCGTGAGTGAAGCCCCGGGTACTCAATGGCGGAGCGTGTTAGCATGCTGCACCACATATAAAATCTAAAATGCAAAGATAAAAATATACAGCAAAAAAAAGCTTTATGAAACTTATAAAAGTTATTTCTTAAATATCAAAAAAGGTACTTTAGTAAATAAAACTGGTAACAAACCAAGGATTATGTCCTTTGAATTTCTGATGTGACCTGTATGGTAATAACTAAGTAATTTCCAGATTTTTCTGATAATAAATCTATTGAAAACCCTATAAAGACTTCCCATGATAAGTGCAATAGAGTTCACAGTTGTCAGGAACCTTATGGGTTTCCTTACTTGATCCAACCCCTACCAAAATCAGCTTCCATTTATTTCCCTTGCCCCCTCCTTATGTCAGTTTTCTTGTGTTCCTTGAGCACGTATAGCTGGCCTACACTTGTGGTCCTCGGCTTTTCCCTCTGCATACACAGAGCTTCTTTCCCACCTTCACACTTCACATGTCACACCATCTCTAAGAGGATTCCCTGACTACCCTATGTAAATACCTTACCCCCACCCTCAGCCAAGTTCTATCCTATCACCTAGTTTTTTGTTTTGCTTTGTTTTGGTTTGGTTTTGGTTTTTCAAGGTAAGGTTTTGCTCTAGCCCAACTTGACCTGGAATTCACTATGTAGTCTCAGGGTGGCCTTGACCTCAAGGCAATCCTCCTACCTCTGCCTCCCAAGTGCTAGGATTAAAGCACCTAGATTTTTTTTTTTCTGTAACAATCATTAATCTGTGAAACTTGTCTGAATTTTTATAAAGCTGCTATTTGTTTACATAAGAAAATATGCCCTAAATGGAAAGATGTGTTTTGTTCACTGTATTCCCAGGGCCTAGCAGTGCTCAAAACATTTAATATGAGTGAATGTAAAGGGGCATTTTTCATTATAAATAAGAAAAGAAACTCTCTTAATAGATCTTCATAAACACCAGGAGTTGTCTCAGCTGAAAACTGCCACCAGCTTCAAAGGAGTTGTGATACCTGAATCTCCCTCCCAGCCACAGGAAACCCTGGCATGTGTACTTTATTATAATGATTACTCATCTAGAAACCTGGTTTTAATTCTTGAGATGTCAAATTTCAAACTATTCAATGAGGCCGAGAATTTCGTCATGGACAGATTTTAATGACAACACTGCACACTCAGCACTCACTATACAAGAGATGCAAATGAGCACAGTAAGCAGACCCTTGGCTCTCCCGTTTAAATGAGCACTCTTGGTCCAACATTTTGGTGTCTCTCTGTGTCCTGTGCATTACTTAGAGAAAACTAAAATTGTTTATGTCTAAGGAAGCATGAAAAATTTTAACAACCTCCATTAACTAACATGCAATATACTGAAAGCTGTTAGCAGTATTAACATGAAACATCAACTGAACAAAAAACCTATTCACGCATTTCTAGAGAAGTATGGCTAAGAAAGAAGCAGTTCGGTGCAGGCGCAGTGCACTGCACACAGAAAGCTGCCGTGTCTCTGTACTGTCTGTAAAACCCTAACCCACCCCATAAACACGAGTGTCCACAGGCTCAAAGCGGAGACTGGGTGATATAAAGTGAGAAATCCCGAACAAAACAAGATCAAAGTTGGCGGCTGGAATCAGACTTCGAGGTCTGCACTGTCCTTGCCTTTGCTCTGACTGGATTCTGAGAACGATGACACAGAAAAGGAAAGGACTGCCACCACAACTTGCCACACCTACACCTTCCCTCGCCCCACCTTCCTTGAGAACTTACTATAAAATGATGCACATGAGACTCTAACAAGATAATGGGCAGTGACTTGAAGAATTTACTCTTTTACCTGTCAAACTGGCCAATTAAAATCTGCAACGAAAAACAAACTTCTCTCTACTCCCAAGGGGATCAAAAGCAAAGCAAAACCAAACCCAAGCCGCTTACATTTAAGTGCAGTACAAAACCAAGCATTAGGTGACTATTAATATAAACATAATAGTTAGCTTATTATATTCAACTAAATGAAAACACAGACAAGCAATCTGCAGAGATAACAGACAGCTTAGACACTTCAAATTTATCACAGACTAAGACTGACAATGTATTTTCACATGTAGCTGTCTTTAGAACATGACAACAAACTTTTATATAACTCCAAACAAATAAAATATCATCAATTCTATAAGCCACAGCTCCAACGTAGTAACATTCAAGAATTTGAAGTTCTTGAGGCAGGTGTCAAGTACCACACACAATTTCCATACCCAGCAGGTAGTGCAGCAAGAAAAGAGCTGACACAGTTGCTCTCCCTAAAGACACACAATGGGGAGCTGCCACCCAGCCCAGCCCACTACAGGTCTGTGCGTCAAAGATGTGGCTATTAACAGTTTAAACCTTTACTGTATTTTGCTAATTGGTATATAGAACTTTAAAGCTTTTGAAAGATAAAACATTCCAGTCAGTTCAATTCTTCAGTTCAAGTATTTCAAGAAGGAACAAAGAGGAAAATAAATCTGCTTTAATTGCTGAAGAATCACAGATAATAGAGATAGTTGGGTGCTGTGGAGGAAAGATCTTCTGTTCTTCCAATAATATAAATATAGATATTCTCTATTTTGAGTTTGGGTGCTTCTTGTGTATATATAAAAATTATTTTTAACATTTATTTCCTTTGTAACATTTTCAAAGCATAAGTTTCATAGTCTGATACTATGCAAAATAACTTATTTTAATTCTTCTGAGAATTCAATTATTTTATTATTATTTTAATTGGGGATCTAGTTTAGGAAAAAAATTCTGCAATTATCTCTAGCATTTTCCCTAGACATGATTGTTCAATGATCTTCACTGTTAACTGGGATGTGAGGGCTGGCTGTGCTTGCTTTAAAACTACCATGTTATTATGAAGAGTAGAAACATTTCTACTTTAATTCTATTTAGACAGTTTTTCAATAGTTTCAAGGCATGTTTATATAAGCATAAAAACTTTTTATAAATATAAAAACTTTTAATATTAGTCCACATGCCTAAGAATATGTCATGTGACAAGAACATGAGATGCAATTATTTAAATACACAAGGAATTCCTCACTTTAAGATTAATATTACCAGTACATAATACATTTACTGACTAACCTATGCAAAAGTACAAAAATAACCTTCCCTTCTAGCTTAAGTCTAAACGTTTTCATGACTTGAGTTTGTGATAATTTCCCGTCTCCTCTCCCTGCACAGTCATGACATCACTACGATAACCAGTTCGCGGCTGGCGATTTCACTGGAGGACGCGTTCTTCCCACCACCAGCCCTCGCTTCTTCTATCACTATAATCTCAAAGACTCTAAAGGCTCCTCAGCAGCTCTTTTTTCAGAAGCTTGCCTAGGAAACGTCCAACAAAGTACATTGCAAAACACGACTGTGTTCACAATATAAGCTCTCCTACAAGTTAACATGTAGACTTAGTCACTGGTTTTTCTTTAATTTGATAGCTAAGCATCTTCATCTGGACTGAAAAACCTGAGGAAACACAATCTATATTTAGTCAAAGTCTCAAAAGAAAAAAAACAACCCACATACTAAACTGCCACTATGGTAGGTTCTCAAAGGCCGCTACTATTCTTTGATGTAAAGTGAAATACTACTTAGTGAATAAAACATTAAAAAAAAAAAAAAAAAAAAAAAAACCTCCTGTCTACCGTTCAAAGAGACATATCCTTTGACCCAGTGCTCCAGACGAAAGCCTTGAAATTTTTGCACAAGAATGCTGCCTGAGTAAAGTCCAGACAAAACAGACACTTGAGATGCTAGCAGGCTGTATAACCCCAATCGTAACACTCCTTGTTGTAATCTAGCACAGATAACACGGCGGCCATCCAGCAAAAGAAAGTGATCTCACCAAGAGAACACTGAACCTTACACAAAAGAAAGAGAGGGAGAGAGAGAAAGAGAGAGAGAAAGAAAGAGAGAGAGAGAGAAAGATAGGGCAAGCAAATCCTCAAAGTAAATGTATGCTTTTTAAGTGAGGGTTATCTTTTTGTGCAGGTCACCTCTTACTGGCCAATTTTAACCTATGTTTTGCAAATTTCATCTTGAACTTTCAGTGCATTAGGGAAAGCACAACATAATAAATGCTTATATAATTGTTTTATTTTGAAGGCTTATACAAAACATCATTCAATTTTAAAAGTTTCTTAGAACAAGCTCAAGTCATGAAATAATTGAAAATATAAAAGTAACTTGTCGTTCATACACATTATAAAGTAATGCTATTAAAACCTCTTTGGCTCAGTACACTACTACTGCTATGGGGTTATTAATCAAACAGCAATTACTTATTCCAAGTAATAAGGCTTTAACTGCTCTTTAATAGCTATTTGGATGAAACGTTAATAAAACTACAACAAATTAGAAACATTTAACAATGGCTGTTTTACAAGCACACCTTGTTTTTTAATAGAGGCCGCTAAAATTGTCCAGAATGCTATGATTTTGCAATAGTGTACAACTTCTTTAAGAAGCTTTGGAAAGATAGGTGTCCTTCTCTACTGCTCAAAAAAATTTAAGACTTATAAAGAGCTAAATGAAAAGTTTCCTTTTTCACAAGTATTTAAGTTGAAGGTACATGTATACCTAACCATAATACCTTCATAAAAGCTAAAACAGATGGCAATTAATAGTTTTTAGTCAAAAGAATGAAGCATATAAATATGAACAGTTTGAAATGTCAATGTGAGCACAGAAGCATACTGTATGACACACGTCAGTGTTCAGTAAGCAATTACTGAATCAATGAAGGATGAAGAGAGCCAAACTAACTTCTGAAAAATATACCAATGTTCAAAATATTACAGCTTATTTTGTAGAAATTTCATTAACAAATTGACACTACTCTGATGAGAGTACTTTCCTATCTTTTGTATTAATATTTTAACTATAGGGGGTATATAGTTAATAAACATTTTTTACAAACAGAAAATCAATACATTAAAAATAGGAACCAAAATAATTAAAAGTAAGAAGTATACTTCATGCAGGTTTAATTTATGTTTTATTATGGGGGGAATCTACTCAAATTTTTTGAAGAACATTGAAAATTTATCTTTTCTCTTTTTGCAAAGATAAAGTGAAAATAAAAAGACAACACCATGGGTATTCATGAAATGTAAAGAAAGGAGATGGGTGAGGCATAAAGGGAAAGAAGTTGGCCTTCTAATACTGCACAAAAGCAAAGACATTCCTCACCCAACCTCCTCGGCACAGCTCCTCCCTTTACAAAAACCAAGGACCAAGCAAACAACCATTTGTAAGCTTTCCTTTTATCTAAGGGAAGCATCCCATATTTGGAAATAATAATGGTACAACCCACAGAAAAAAAATTAAAAACACACTGCATTTCTAAACACAAGTTTATAGGATTATTTTAAGATGCTGTCATCCATTCTTTTGGTATCTGATATTTAAATTCTTATTAATGAAAAGAGTAGTTTACAGGAAACAGAAAAGGCATGCTTGTAAGTTACTGATTAAAATTTTACTAATAAAAAAATAAAATAAAATTTTACTGATGACCTCTAATAAATTCTTTATTAATAGTAGTTCAGGGAACACTACAATTTTATTCTCAGAAGATTTATTCTCTAACAAAACCAATATGGTATACAGTTCTAAGATGATAGGATGGATTGTTTACACTAAAAAAAAGTACTAACTACACTGCCCCTTCTGTTTTCTTCCTAAAAAAAGGATAGGATACATAATGTCAATATATAATTTATACTCAGAGGAAAACAAGTTTTTTTTGTACTTATGATTCCAACACCTTTAAAACACTGTGATGGCTGGGTGTGGTGACACACACCTTTAATCCCAGCACTCGGGAGGCAGAGGTAGGAGGACCACTGTGAGTTCGAGGCCACCCTCAGACTACATAGTGAATTCCAGGTCAGCCTGGGCTAGAGTGAGGCCCTGCCTCAAAATAAGAACAAAAAACAGCTGAGTGTGGTGGTGCACACCTTTAATCCCAGCACTCGGGAGGCAGAGGTAAGAGAATTACCGTGAGTTCGAGGCCACCCTGAGACTACACAGTTAAGTCCAGGTCAGCCTGGACCAGAGTGAGACCCTACCTTGAAAAGCCAATAAAAAGAACAAAAAACAAACAACAACAAAACTACTGTGATGATTCTTATAACCTCTGTCATAAATTATACTTATAAGAACAGGTTTTTACAAAGATATTTATTGTGTGTGTGTGTGTGTGTGTGTGTGTGTGTGTGTGTGTGTGTGTGTAGGCAAACCAGTATCACTGCAAATGAACCCCAGACACTTGTGCCAGGGTTTACATACGTGGCTTGGGGATTGAGTCCAGGCTAGCAGGCCTTGCAAGCAAGAGCCTTTAACTACTAAGCCATCTTCCCAGCCCCCATAACACTTTTGTTTTAAAAAATGCATGCTCTTTGAATGGATCCAAAAATAGCGGTCAAAATAACCAATGGCCTATGCTCGACAGAAGAACATGGTAAGAGCTTACATCAAAGGTGACCTGAAGGCTTAGCTCTCCATGAAATCCGCATGAAACGTAAGTCCCTAAACCTCAAGCGGCCTCACTAAAGTGCTGTGATTAAACGAAGAAAGGGCAATAACCCACCACACCTCGCAACACATCTTAGTGTGTATCACGAGAAACCGTGGAACATTTTAAAGCAACCCAGTGAAGCTGGAAAGGAATCCACACGATAAAACCTGGAACTCGTGAGAAGAATCAGTGCCAGGAAAGACAAGCTCAGGAGAACAATTTTTGGTTTAGGTCCCAAAATTCTTCACTCTTTTTTTTTTTTTAATGTCATTTAAAAATTTTTTAATACTTATATATTTTTTAATTTTTTATTTAATTAACTTATTTATTTGAGAAAGGGAAAGAGGCAGAGAAAGAGAGAATGGGCAAGTGGGGGCCTCCAGCCACTGCAAAAGAACTCTAGACGCATGCACCCCCTTGTGCATTTGGCTTACGTGGGTCCTGGGGAATCGAACCAGGGTCCTTTGGCTTTGCAGGCAAACACTTTAACCACTAAGCCATCTCTCCAGCCCTTCTTCACACTACCAAGTGTACCTGGAGCTCCAATGATTAATTGTCTATATGAGTTAGTTATGGGTATTCAGCATGCAAAACATTCAAAAGGAGGAAAATTTAAAAATATACACTTGAGATAAACCAATTATATAGAAATAAAAACACTTTAATAAAAAATAACTTTATTTTCAAAAGGTAAAAAAGTGGCATTAATTGGCATGTTGAAGAATCTCTAAATCCTGGCTTACTAAGACAGATGAACTCTAACATGTGTTGTTATGCACAAGCAGATGTGCTGGGTTCTGACTGTTTGGGCTACAATAGATGAAGAAAATACACCATCATATAGATATCTAGTTAGGAGAACCAATACTTTGATGGCCGCTTCCTGCTTGATTATATTACAATTCACGGTGTCATCTAAATAGAGAGCTCCCCAAAGAAGAAAGACAGATGCATATAAACATCTTTAAAAAAATGTTCTACATCCTTAGCCATCAGGAAATGCAAATTAAAACCACTTTGAGATACCATCTCACTCCTGTCAGAACGGCTATTATCAAGAAAACAAATGACAATAAATGCTGGCAAGGATGCAGAAAAAGAGGAACCCTTCTACACTGTTGGTGGGAATGCAATCTGGTCCAGCACTGTGTAAGTCAGTGTGGAGGTTCCTGAGACAGCTAAAAATAGATTTACCATATGACCCAGCTGTAACAGTCCTAGGCATATATCCTAAGGACTCGTCTCACTACCTTAGAGATACTTGCACGTCCATGTTTACTGTCGCTCTATTCACAATAGCTAGGAACTGGAACCAGCCTAGATGTTCCTCAATAAATGAGTGGATAATAAAGATGTGGTACATTTACACAATGGAGTTCTACTCAGCGGTAAAGAAAATGAAGGGATGGCATTGTATATATGTAAGTAGAAGAACAGGTTACTGGGGGTGGAAAGGCTTAAGTGAGGTCAGGAGAAGAGACTGGGTAAAGGAAGGGTGGGGAGAAGGCTAGTCAAAATCTAGGAAGATATGAATAAGTCACATGGAAACCTACTGTTTTGGACAATGGCACACCCAGAAGCCATAGATTGGTACTAGAAAAATTTCAGTGCCAGGAATAGGATATCCTCCAGTGAGTTGTTGGCCAGGGAGGTCCCTGATGCACCCAAAACACTACAGGCCATTGCCAAGGCTCTTGGTTTCCCACCGGGAATAGATGGTAAGACCCTGTTGCTGAAGACTCCATATACTTGGGCTGCAAGGTCACTGAGAAATCCTGCTGGAGCTGAGCTGAAATTCTCCTCTGTGCAGACCAGCTGACAGAAAGCTGGGAAAAGCTATGTTGCATGCAGCTCCATGGGAGAGAGAGAAGTTATCAGTGGAGATAAACAACAGTAGACACTGCAAGCATTAAGTTGAGCCAGCTAGGCCAAATAAGCCAACGGGTGCAATAGTGGCATGTCTGTTATGGGGAAACCAACTGCTCACTAATTGGACCGAGGCCCATGGGAGGGAACACATCCCTGATACTGAAAACCTATGACAGGGGAAGTCATGAGCCCTAAGGGTATAACGTCTGCTGGTGTCTGGCTAAATGCACATATTATGCTCACCAAACTACCCGGTAAGCACTTCTCTTAATGTCCATACCCATATATTAATGCTACTCTCACTTTTGGTTAGAGAAGCTTCTCTTTTCAGATGGCAGTGACCTCTGGGCTGACTCAAAAGGCACCATGGTGCTGAGAAGAAGTTACAGAGGAGTGCTCAGCACTGAAACATCTCTATCACACCCACCAAGGCTCAGGATCCATTGCAGTAGAGGTGGTGGAAAGAATGTAAGAGCCAAAGAAAAGGTAGGACTCCTTACCACATGCTCCTCTAGACACAAAATGGCCTAGATATCCATGACCTCGCAGGGCCTGACACTACCTACACAAGACCATCATAATAGGAGGAAAAGAGCATGACATCCAAATAAAAGAGAGACTGATTGAGAGGAGGAAGGGATATGATGGAGAGTGGAGCTGTGAAAGGGGAAGTGAGGAGGGAGCAAATTACCATGGTTTATTATCTATAATTATGGAAGTTGTCCATAATAAAACAATAAATAAAAAAAAGATAAAAACATCAGCCTAAGACACAAGCTCTAAGTTTTCCAGACTGTCTGCTTACTTTCCTGTTCACTTCTTTATATCTTTAATGCCGAGATTTAAGAGTGATTTATTATGTACATCATGCTTATCAGCTCAAAGACAAGTAACAAAAGCATGTATCATTAGAAGGAGAGTAATAATGTTGGCATTATAGCTCAATGCACAGAGAGCTTGCCTAACAAGGGGTGTAGTGAAGAAACACATCTGTACGCTTGATAAAAGTATGCCAGATGTAAAATAAAATGCATGCTTATACAATCACACATTTGTACGAAAAGTCATTGAAATATTATCAAATTTATGTTGTTGCATAATACTAGCAAAAACTTCAAACTGTATCTTAAGTATTTGGCCATGCACTGAAGAAATGTTTAAGTGATAGTTGACAAACTTCTATCTGATGAAAAAAATTATTATACATGTCCATTAGCTATAATTTACATAATTTTAATATGCCCATGCACGCAATAACATTACACAATTCCAGGAAAACCCAATATACTAAATTTTAGATAGCACTGGTAAGTACAACTAAAATAGGAGTGTAACTGAAAATTTAACTACAAAACAATATATTCACTACCAAAGTCAAAGTTTCATAATTTTAAATTGTACATTTATGTACAATACTCAAACATAATGTTCAACACAAATTATGTTTTTGTGAAAATATTTAAGGTTTATGTATAAGCTAAATATTGAAACTCAAATCACTTTCCTAGAGTGAATAATCGATTAATACAAAAATCACCCTGCAGGCAGAGTCCTAACAGCATGCAGTAGAAAGTCCTTACCAATTTCTCATCAACTGTGATAAGCTGTGTAGCTTGAGTTTGGTCCTGTGCCAACCTCCATGTGGACGTACTCATTAACCTGTGGTGCAAGACTTGAAGTTAAAAATGATCCGTGCAATGAAGAAAGACAAGCAGACAAATCTTACATAAATAAGCTACTTTAACAATATCTGTCTTATTAAAGATTTTAAAAAAGGAAGGAAAGACAAGCAGACAAATCTTACATAAACAAGCTACTTTAACAATATCTGTCTTATTAAAGATTTTTTAAAAAGGAAGGAAAGAAAGACAAGTGGGCACAAAAGTCCTTTTTTCTCCCCAATTAGTTCTGTCTACTGCATTTCTGAAAGACTGTCACTTGAGAGTTCACAACAGGCAACACTTCATGCCAGTCGTACAGGCTTTTGGTCACAGCATGGCCTCCAGGGACAAGTACTCTACCGCTCTCCATGAGGGTCACGACCACGCACAAACATGCAAACTACCAACAGCTCTGGAATGCTGACTGGCATCAGGAAAGGGGACCGCCATTATGAGAACAAACTGCTTCCTATGGAACAATGTAGTAGAGGTTGTTGATGTGACTGCTTCGGTCAGAGGGATCAGCCCAGTGTGCTCTCCTCAGGACAAGCCTGGAGAACATCTCAGTGATGAAGACAAGTGTCAAGATGGAAGTGAACTGGGCATAAAACCTCCCTGCCTCACTTCACACAGTACACCAGTCATGAACATGTGTCAGCTCACGCACATGCTGTACTTCATAGCAACAAATTCTGATTGTAACAGTTTAACAGTTTTCCAAATTACTATGTTATCTTACATAAACTTCTCTGTCACAAGTTAAGTGTATAGAATTAAAGCTCAAATTTCCAAATCCAACATATAACATTCAGTCTTTTCATTTTTTTAAAAAAATATTTTATTTATTAATGTGAGAAAGAGGCAGACAAAGCAAAAGAGAATGGGACCGCCAGGGACTCCAGCCACAGCAAAGGGACTCTAGGTGCATGCACCACCTCGTGCATTGGCTTAAGTGGGTCCTCAGAAACTGAACCTGGGTCCTTTGGCTTTGCAGGAAAGCACCTTAACCACTAAGCCATTTCTCCAGCCCAGTCTTTTCCTTTTTAATAGTATATAATGAATATCTTCAGAATTTTGATACAACACGATCCCCAGTAACTAATGAAAACTTTAAAAAAAAATTATGTTCTTTTTTTTAATTTATTTGAGAGACCGAGAGAGAAAGAAGCAGAGAGAGGAGGAGAATGGGTGCACCAGGGCCTCCAGCCACTGCAAATGAACTCCAGACGCATGCGCCACCTTGTGCATCTGGCTTACGTGGGTCCTGAGGAATTGAACTGAAGTTGGCAGTTATGCTCACAAACCAGACTTTGGGACATAACTAAGGAATAAAAAGGAAAGTGAGCACGGTGTTAGAGGACTGTAGTAAAATACTTGTAGGGTTATCATGGAAAATGTAAAGGAAAATGGATATATACACTCAGGTTTATAGAACTAGGTTATAAAGATAAATATATATGAGATAAAATGAGAAGAATAAGAAATACAAGTTTCATGGTAATCATAGCAATTATATTACAAAATACAAAAAAAAAATCAAAAGTATATACTTAGAAGCCGGGCGTGGTGGCGCACACCTTTAATCCCAGCACTCGGGAGGCAGAGGTAGGAGGATCGCTGAGAGTTTGAGGCCACCCTGAGACTACATAGTGAATTCCAGGTCAGCCTGGACCAGAGTGAGACCCTACCTCGAAAAACCAAAAAAAAAAAAGAAATCAAAAGTACATACTTAGGTATGTCATCATTGAACTACATTGGCAACTAAAGAGGACAGCGCCTCTACTGGCCTGGGGCGTCTCAGACTTGAAGGGCTTCTAGCATTTTGGCTTCTCTGGGACACACTGGCAGGAGAAAAACGATCAAGTTCCGCATATTAAACACCCTAGGGAAAGGGATGCCCGTGAGTCCCAGGGCTGACAATATACACACTTACTTTGCTTGACATTGTGACACAAAGTCAATGGCCAGCATGGGACTACAGAGTGAATTCCAGGTCAGCCTGGGCTACAGTGAGACCCTGCCCTCAAAAACCAAAACTACAGACTACACAGACCTGCCAGTTTACTATACACAAGGCACGATCGGGGAAGAAGGGCTGCAGTGTGCAATAACAAGCCCCAAGACAGCTGGCTACTCTTTCATGGAAGAAAACAACGGAATTCTCTTCTAAACAGTTACAACTTGTGACAAAGAACTCCGGATAGACTTTCTATGAGCAAACAGACTAATATGACTATTTTAAGCATGTGAATGCTAGAGTAGTTTAGGGGATGATTTGAATGAGTATTCCTCAATGTCAGTGAGATTTTTTTTTAATGTCCATAAAAAATTGGATATAGTTATATAAACATTAACACTAAAAAAATTTCAAAATTCTAAGATAAAATATGAGCTATTTATTTATTTGGTTTTCTGAGAAAGGACTTTCATGTGGCCCACTGAAAAGAAGAGCTTGGTTTTTAAAAAACAAAAACATGGACTAGAGAGATGGCTTAATGACTAAGGCACTTGCATGCAAAGACAAAGGACACAGGTTCAGTTCTCCAGGACTCACATAAGCCAGATGCACAAGGTAGTGCATGCATCTAAAGTTCATTTGTAGCTGCTAGAGGCCCTGGCATGCCCATTGTGTCCCTCCCATCTCCCCTCTCTCTCTTTCTCTCTCTCTGTCAAAAATAAATACATAAAAAATAAAAGTTTTTTTTTAAACAAACAGGGTAAACCCCTGGGCAAAGTGATAAAAAGAAAAAAAAAGAGTGGTTGATTTTGTAGCTTGCTGGGTCTGCTGCTTGTGCACACTGGGGACCTTGATCCCCAGCAGCTCACACAGCTCTCCAGCACTAGGAGATGCAGCCAGCATGGCTGCTCAACGCCCTACAACCACAATCTGTGGTGTCTTCAGCAACAGCCTTACCACAGGCAAGATGTACACACTGGTGCAATGACGCACACAGGCAGGCTATGAAGATAACCGACTGCTTTCTGATTAGACATGGACCCACTCAGTAGGAGGGAATTCATATCTGGTGCTGAGAACCAAGGGGGAAGCCTGTGGCTCGGAAGGTCATAGCCTCTAGAAGGAAGCTTCTACTGTTTTATGGCTAAAAGGAGAGGTAATACCCATCAAAAAGTCTTCTAAATATCCATCCATGCTCACCCCCTTGGATCTTTGGTGCTTTCACTCTTTTCTAGAGAGCCTTCTTTTTATAGATGATGGCAAATACTAGGGAGACCCAAGACCCGTCATTATCACAAGAAAAGAAAGCTCACCACCTAGCATGATGTGAGTCCTCTCATCTCCATCACATCTGCCAGGGCCCAGGAACAGCCCAGAGCAAGTGCTGCTCTCACTGCCAGCCTGACAACCTCCTCCATGGAGACGGTGGTAGACACTGGGAAACTCAAAACTGAAAAGCAGAGGCTCCTGAGAGCTCAACCCTAAAGGAGACATATAATGTGCCCTCCAAGGCTCAGGAAACATTGCAGAACAGGAAGAAGAAAGAATGTAAGAGGCACAGGGTGAGAAGGAGGCTCCTGAGGTATTGTGCGCCTTCCCCACAGCCCACAGAGACTGACTTGTGTATTCATGACCCCATAGTGAAGGTAGATAATCCCACTTAGGAGGGCTCTCTCAGTGGAATGTAGGCAGGGGAGAGGGGACAAAAGAATATAATCCTATGGGAATATGACCAATTTGCACTATGTTCATATAATAAAGTCTCAATAAAAACAAAGAAAACCAATGCTGCCACAAAAGCCAGCAGGGCTAGAGGTGTGGCCCAGTTGACAGAGTGCTTGCTTAGCACACATAAAGCCCTGGGTTGGGTCCCTAAAATAAGACTGGGAGGAGCCAGGTGCAGTAGCTCACACCTTAATATGACCCAGCACTCAAAAGGGTGAGGGAAGAATATTGCTCGGAGTTCAAGGCCAGCTTGGGCTACAATGAGAACCTGCCTCAAAACCAAACAACCAAGTCACTCAGCACAGCACAAGGGAAATACAGGCAGGAGGAGCACAAGTTCAAGGTTATCCACAGCCACATACCTTATCCAGGGCAAATGGGCTACAAGACGCCCTGGTTCCACAAGCCAAAAGAGACTGTGGATGCTAACAAAACTCTCACCTCAAAAACAAAAAAAGGCTTTTAGTGTTCACCAGCATATCCACTCTCTGCCTAAAATATGCAACTTTTGCATTACAGTATGAAGTCAAGGTCTGTGAAGTATGCATTTTGTGTAACTAATGAACAAACACAAATTTTATAAAATTGTACAGGTTTTTTTGAACTACTCACAATCAGAAAGTAGCTTAAATGTACCATCCTTGCATTAATTCAATGCTTTTAAAAGATATAATTATTATGCAATTTCAATATCTGCTAAATTAATGATTTCATGATGGTCACGACTTGCCACAATGTCCTTAACTCTATGCCTGGACTGGCGTTCTGGTCTTTGCGCTGTTGCAATCTGCATTGGTGCTAGTCAGAAAATTCCTAGTCGTGTAACCCAAAAGGGTGTCAGGGAAGGGTGGATTTACCAGTATTGTTCAATAACCCATGATCTAAAGACTGTATAAATGCATTTTATTTTAAATAAAAGCAAAACCTCATATTTAAAAAAAAAAGGGTTGGGCATGGTGGCGCATGCCTTTAATTCCAGCACTTGTGAAGCAGAGGTAGGAGGATCACTGTGAGTTCAAGGCAACCCTGAGACTACATAGTGAATTCTAGGTCAGTCCGGGCTAGAGTGAAACCCTACCTCGAAAAACAAAACAAAACAAAACAAAAAAATACAAGGGCTAGAGAGATGGCTTAGCATTTAAGGCGCTGGCCTATGAAGCCAAAGAACCTAGGTTCGATTCCCCAGGACCCACGTTAGCCAGATGCACATGGTGGCGCATGTGTCTGGACTTCGTTTGCAGTGGCTGGAGGCCCTGGCACACCCATTCTTTCTCTATCTGCCTCTCTCTTGCTTCTTTTTCTCCCTCTCAACTTAAAAAATAAAAATATTTTTAAAAACCACCACCACCAACAACAACAACAACTTGTTTGAACCCTACTTTATCCCAATAAAGAGGAAGACATAAAAGTTTGTTAATGTTGAACATTTGTAACTTTGCCTAGAGAAAGTCTCTTCACATATGTGTGTAGAAATACTATGTCTGTATATATTAACAATTCATCTCAGAAAATTGTAGAAGTCCAGATTGAAGCTACTGAACTTCAAAATAATTATTCATTTGTACAGCATCATGTAGCAAAATCTCCAAAATTATACACTTTTAGAAACTTCCAGTGAGTTATCTGTGTGACACAAAATATGGTAGTGCTTTGTGTGACCATATGTCCTACCAATTACCACCCTATGATTTTTCAGACCTCACACTGGCATCATTGTTCAACATGTGTCTTGCACAAAAATAGTTGATTTTGAATCTTTATTAATAAATTTATATTATAAGCAAACATAATAAGGAAATTTAAAAAAATATACTTAGAAAAATGTAATGAGCAAAACACAAGCAAATAAGCCCAAATGGGCCAGTTGCTTCCTCTTTTCAAATAAATAATTATTGGTTGGGTGTGGTGGTACACACCTTTAATCTCAGCACTAGGGAGGCAGAGGCAGGAAGACTGCTGTGAGTTCGAGGCTAGCCTGGGACGACAGAGTGAATTCCAGGTCTGCCTGGGCTACAGTGAGACCCTACCTCAAGAAAACCAAAATTAAATAAACAAATAAATGAAAACTGGACATTTTAAGTTCACCTTTCAGCATCAAGATCCTTAGTTCAGGGCTGTGGATGTAGCTCAGTGGTGGAGCCTTGTCTAACATGATGCCTGGTAGGGTCACTTCAGAGCTACTTACACCGTTTACAAAAACATCCCCGTGAGTAACTATGTATACCCCTCAGAAGACATAGTCTTAGGGTCACACACAGCATATGGTGAAATTTGCTTTGGACAGACAGCACCTAGCACAATGCACGCAGAACTGCTTCCTCTCTCGGTCACAGGAACCAAAGATGTTCCATGTAGGACTCCAAGCGGGGACACGTGGAGCAGGGTTCCTGGTTGCCCCACAAGGGACACACAGTATTACAAGAAAGAAGTCTTTATGAATTTTAAGGCAAGGGTCCTGACTGCTGTCTGTTCACATGCTTCTCTAGGGATTGTCACGTGAGAACTAAAGTTGTATGGTGTGTGCTTTACACTGACTCTCTGAGGTTCAAAGTGATATATTTTTAAGAGTTGACGATTTTCAAGGGAATCAAGATGTCACTTTAAACACTACATTTCTGGTCTTAGGGGCAGCATGATTTATTTTCCTATGTCTTCCAAGCTTAGAGGATACAAAAGTTACTAGATGATTTGTTTCACTTAAGTTTAAGGCTACTGGTTCACGCTGTAAAACTTAGCTTCTAAAGTGACGGGGGGTGGGCTACAGAGATAGCTTAGCAGTTAAGGTACTTGCCTGTGAAGTCTAAGGACCTAGGTTCTATTCCCCAGTACCTACATAAGCAAGATGTACAAGGTGATGCGCGCATCTGGGGTTCATTTGCAGTGGGGTGGCTAGAGGCCCAGGTGCACCCATTCTCTCTCTCTCTCTCTCTCTCTCTCTATATATATATATATATATATATGTAAAATGACCCTTCTGAGTGCACACTCTATCCACATTTACAGAGTTGCTGCTTGGGGCTGCTTTACCGCAGTTTAGGAGTCTTCTGGCTGCAAGCACATCTGCTTTTGCAGTTGAGTCAACAGTAAATAAAACCAAGGAAAATACGCTGAAACCGTAACATGCGACCTGACAGGCTAGAGAAACATTACGTCAGCAGCAGTTTTACCTTAAAGGAAAAGCTGGTGGGGAGGAGTTGCTTAAAAGTGTGTGTTCGGGCTGGAGAGATGGCTTAGCAGTTAAGGCGCCTGCGTCCTAAGCCTAAGAATGCTGGTTCCAATCTCCAGGTCCCACGTTTAGCCAGATGCAAAGTGATGCAAAGGCGCAATGCCACACTTGACCACAAGGGGACGCACGCATCTGGATTTTATTTGCAGTAGCTGAGAGGCTGCTGGCACGCCTATCTCCATCTGTCTTCCTCTCCCTCTCTCTCTCTGTCTCTCTTTCTGAAAAAAAGTGTGTATTCATCAGCAAATCTGAAGTTTTAAACAAATCATTGTTCAAAGATTGATGATCAAATGATTAAAAATATAATAATTACATTTAGACAAACTTAGAAAAAGAAAGGTCACTGATAATTTTTCACTTCATGAAACCACCTGGAAACAACCATGTAGTACCTATGAGAGTTAGTCAGACCCCCAACAGAATTCTAGATCTTCCACTTAACAGCAATATGTGACCTTGAACAAATAACTTCACAACTCTGCAAACCAGTTTCCTCGTCTGCAAAAATAAGGATAATCATACCTCACAGAGTTACCTGTAGAATTAAATACAGGCTAAGCCATCCACATGCAATGCCTGGTGTATAGAAAAACAAATGTTTCTTTCTGGCAACAACCAGGAACAATACACTTCGAGAAAGAGGAAAGAGAACCCTAAAAGTATAAACAAATACATCTTTAGCAGACTTTCATCAAATAAATTTCACTAAACAGCTGATTTTAGTTCATCCCATTATTTACAAAATATCACATCCCCTGCTCTGTCTCTGTATTCATGGCTTCTCACCTGGGCTAATATAACAACTACTTAATTCGCCTCTTGTTTCTAGTTGTACCTTCCTCAAAACTTTTCACCTAATTCTATCCAATCATGACATTCTTTGTTTATAATTTTTCATTGGGTGGTACTTATCTTTTTTTTTTCCTCCAGTGTCTCCAGCCAAGGTTGGACTTGTAGAAGAGGATGACCTTGGACTTTTTTTTTTTTTTGGTTTTTGAGGTAGGGTCTCACCCTAGCCCAGGCTGGCTGGAATTCACTATGTATTCTCAGGGTGGCCTCAAACTCATGGCACTCCTCCTACTTCTGCCTCCCGAGTGTTGGGATTAAAGGCGTGCGCCACCACGCCTGGAGACCTTGGGCTTTTGATGCTACTGCTCCCACCTCCCGCTATAATTACAGGCAAGTACCCAGTTTGATGTGGTGCAAGGGATCAAACACAAGGCTTTGTGCATGCTGGGTAAGCACTCTACCAGCTGAGCCACATCCCTAGCCCCGTAGTCTACCTTTAAAGACGGATGTGTTTGGAAATGGAGTATTATGGCATTCATAACCACTTCAAATGGCTTAGGCAAAAAGAATTCATATGGGTGTGTTCTTTGTATGTTTTCAGATAACCTCCCTTCCTAGCCAGCTGGCCTCAACCTCACAAATTCCTGTTTCAGCCCCTGACTGATAGATTACAGGTGTATACCACTCCTACCCGCTGAGCACACACATGGGCAAAATAAGCAAAGAAAAATAAAAACGACCACAGGAAAATATTAACACCGTTAAAGCTAGGTGGTATGTTTATGGATTCACTGTACTCAACGATTTTCCATGTGTAAAATCTTTAAAAGCCGGGTGTGGTGGCTGCTATCTACAATCCCAGCACTGGAGAAGACAAGGCAGGATAATGGTCATGAGTTCAAGGTCAGTCTGGGCTACAGCGTGAATTCTAGCATGTACTAGAGGGAGACACTGCACCCCAAAGTACTGGTGATTTTCTGGTTCTTATTTACTTGTGTGCAAGGAGGATGGGTGCTGCAAGACCTCCAGCCACTGCCAATGAACTCCAGATGCATGCACCACTTTGTGCATCTGGCTTTACATGGGTACTGGGGAATCGGACCCATGTTGTTAGGCTCTTCAGGCAAGTGCCTTAATCACTAAGCCATCTCTTCAGCCCCAACTTTCTAGTTCTTAAATTGACTGCAGGTACGCAAGGAAGCATGTTGCTATTATGCTTCATAACAAACCCATTAAGTATATTCATGTATATGTGAAATATTTTACACTTTAAGGCATTTTTAAAGAACAGGTGGGAGCAGTGGGACACACCTGTGATCCCAGTAGTTTGTCGGTGGAGGCAGGAAGGATAGGGGTTTAAGGCCAGCATGGGCTACCTGAGACCCTATCTCAAAACAACAGAGAAGGTAAGCAGCTATAAATCGAACTCTAAGAAAAAGTTCCACAATGAGCCATTGTTGCACTATGGGGAGAAGTAAGGCAGGATTTAGAATATTCTGATAAACTACAAAAAGGAATGGGAATCTAGATACAAATTACCAAAGTTGTGGGGGTGGGGGGGCAGTTACAGGGAAAGGAGAAAGGAAACAGAAAGGAAGCAAAAAAAGCTACAAAATGCTATTGACTGTCTGGGTATTCATGACATAATCAAGAAGGACAAGCAGGGCTGGAGATGGCTTAGTGGCTAGGGCATTTGCCTGCAAAACCGAAGCACCAGGTTCAGTTCCCCGGGACCCACGTAAACCAGATGCACAAGGTGGCGCATGCGTCTGGAGTTGCAGTGGCTGAAAGTCCTGGTGTGTCTATTTCTTTTTCTCTCTATTTGCCTCTTTCTCTCTAATAAATTAAATAAATTAAAATTTAAAAAATTAAAGAATAAGCAATGGAGTGGTGAAGGAAATTATCTCCATCACATTATTTTAGCTCTGGGGAGGGAGGCAGGGAGGTAGGAAACTAATTTATGAAGTAACAGGGGAAGGAAGGGTAGAGTTTACTTAATGAAACACGTCCACCCCAGTGCTAACTGTGCACTGAGATGGTGCCAAGATGAATGGAAGACGAGACCACCACAGTCAGTCAGAGACGAGAGTGCAACAGCCACCCAAAAAATTCTCTTTCCTCTTTTGTTTAATTCAAAATGTGAATACTGGATGGCTTCCCACTCATCCTTTATTTTCTTCGTTAACATGCTAAGATTTATGCATCATTCATTGTGGCATTTTCAAATATAATTAGTTCTATAGATGACTCTCTTCCCTCTTCTCCTTAAGCCCCTCCTTCCCCAATATCTTCCCCTTCAGTTTACACGTCACATGTATCCTTTGCCCTACCCCCACCCCTCTTCCTATACTTCTCTTTACACAATTCTTAGCATTCTATCTTGATAGTTTGTCCATATTTGCATGGATGCATATATGTGTGTGTGTGCGTGTAGACACACACACACACAGATATTACAAGCTAGGATCCACGTATCTCTTCCACTTAGGATGGTGAAGTGCAGTTGTCAACTTGATTAGGCTCGTTGGGTCTCTGAGGTTACTTCCAGGAAGGACGACTCCTCCAGAATGGGAGGCCCTCCATGTGCAAGAGGTCACAGCCCCCTTTGCCTGGCGGCTCATGTGACTTGCTGCCCAGTGCTTTTACTGGCTCCCCATCACTGTCCACTGTTCACCCCACGTGCATGGACCCTGTTGCACTATCCTTTGCTGGCTCTGGAACCAAGTTTCCTCAGTCTTCCAGCAGGGACTGACAACCAGCAGCCTCCAGGACGTCTCCAGGCCTTCAGTGCTGAGGCATCCAGCCACGGGGCTGAGCAGCTACCGGCTTCCTTGACACTTGCTCGGGCCAGCAGCCTGCCACGGTTGGACTGCTGTAAACTGATCCAATAAATCCCCTTTTAATACAATTCGCTCTGTTAGTTCTGTCCTGTAGAGAACCCTGCCACCACGCATCTTGACTGAGGGCGCTTCTACTGCGGCCTTCCCGATACCTTCCGTGAGCCGCCTTTCCTCCTGCAGGCTGCAGGCTGCCGGCCGACACACCTTCCCATGAGGGAGGAGCTGGTGGCCTGCTTCTGGTTTCCCCTTGCCTTCTGGAGAGGGTGAGAGTCCTTTGTAGATGCACGTTCTCCCAAGGAGGGCCTCACCATCAGAGAAAGCTCCTGTAACTGCTCTTGAACCTTCAGGCAATTTCCAGTGAAGAAAAAAGTGTCTGGTTCCTCCAGAAGTGAGACTTGCAGACCACTGGCCACGAGACTCATCTATTATATTCTTGAAATGAAGCAAGACTTGTACGCTGCTCTTGTTGGCTCAATGGATACTACACAGTCCCTGGTCCACCCTCGTACAGCTCAGGAATATTCTGTCCCAAACGCTCTAAACAAGGAATTGCACACAAGAAATCATTTCCTCCTTTAAGAACTTCTATTGTAATAGTTAGGTAAGTTGTAAGATCTCAAGTTTAGCTCCTTGGCCATGCCCTGCAGAATGGGTACATCACTTCTATAATGCACGGAATATTTTATAGCCCTGGGAGTATACAAACTGTAATTGTTAACAGAGCTCCTAACATGAGATCACTTTAAAGAGATGAAACGGAAGACACAGCAGCTGGTTACCTGAGCGCCCAAGTGCTCACTAATGATCGATCGCTACCAGACCCGTGAAGAACAGGCCCAAGAGTTGTCTCCTGCCACACAGAAGGCTGTTCTGATACCTCTGCTGCTTTGGCCACGTTTCTTGGCCAGCTTGCCATGTCCGCCACAGACGCAGCCTCCAGTCAGCCTCTGTCATCCCAATTCAAGGGCATCCACTACGCTTCTCGGGCCTCAGAAGCACAAGGACAGACCGTGTGACACTGGACAAATGCTCCTGGAGAAATCTTTCAATGGACAGTACTGGGCATTCCTAGAATTCAGGGGGTTCCAGATGAAGCTTCATGGCTAACTGTACACAACCTCAATGCAGACCAGCTTTCTTTGTTCCTATCCCACTCTACGTCAACTCTGAAATATACCACCCACAACGCCACGTCCTGGTCTCAAGTCTGCAGAGAAATGCCAGACTGAGACAGTTTTCCACAGGACCTTGAGAAATCAGTAGTCTCTCAAGCCTTTGTTCTAACCCTCAACATACATGTAACAACAGCACACATACTCGTAAAGTCTATCCAAATGCAGCCTCTTGAAACCAGAAAAGAAACAGGTATTTGATGAATGAATGAACTAAGTCCCTAGAGAGACAAAGGTGGAGTTCTACTTTGTGTCATCCTAAAGACTGCACTAATATAAAACCTTCCTGCTCAAACTTTACACAATCATGCATTACCTCTGACTTCTGAAGTTCCTACAACCTAGCTGTGTATATATAATGCAACAATGTAAGAATTATAAACACTGAATATATTACAGCAAACACTGAAGCTGTCTAATCTGACTTAAATCAAGTATTTCCCTAGGTGTGTTTTTTTTTTTTTTAGTATTTAATTCACTTGTGAGAGAGAAAGAAAATGGATGAATATGAATGGGCATGCCAGTGGCTCCTGCCACTGCAAATGAATTCCAGATGCATGTGCAACTTTATGCATCTGGCTTTATGTTGATACTGGGGAATAAAACAGGGCCAGCAGCGCCTTTGAGCACTGAGCCATCATCTTCTCAGGCCTCCACTTTATTATTTTACAGAGGGCTTCTCATCAATTCAGCTAGACCAGCCACCCAGCAAGCCCCTGGGACTGTCAGGTATCTACCTGCCTAGCTCTGAAGTAACAGGAACATGCAGCCACACTCGCTCACACATGTGCTAGAGACCTGAACTCAGACCCTCAATGCCTAGCTCTGGAGTAACAGGAACATGCAGCCACACTCACTCACACATGTGCTAGAGATCTGAACTAAGACCCTCAATGCCTAGCTCTGGAGTAACAGGTACATGCAGCCACACTCGCTCACACATGCGCGCTAGAGACCTGAACTCAGACCTTCAAGATCACTGAGCCATCACCCTGGCCTTTTATATGAAATAATTTTAGAATTGCAAATGGCTCAATGCATCTTTTTCTGCCTCTATATCACTCCGAATATCCATCCTTTATTAAATGCCAAGGTCTGCAACTGGAATTAAGTACTTTGAAACCCTTTCTCTAACTTCCAGGAATGTGGTATGTGAATTCTTCCCTTTCTGACATCAGTTGAGAAGGAACTGGTGAAGAATCTGCAAACATGGGGTGAGGGGTACAGTTCAGTCGGCAGAGTGCTTGCCTAACATGCATGATGAAGCCCTGGATTAGATTCCCAGCACAACACAGAACCAGAGTAGCGGCAGATGCTTATCATCCCAGCATTCAGGAGGGGGAAGCAGGAGAATCAGAAGTTCAAGTCATCCTCAGATATATAATATAGCAAGCTCTAGGCCAGTCTGCGGATATATGAACTCTTTTTCTGGGGAGAAGCTGTGAGTGTCTGCTCCCCACAGTTAGGGTAAACCATGTCAGACGAAAGGGCACCTGCCCACAGTTGACCCCGGTAAACCATGTCAGACGAAAGGGCACCTGCCCACAGTTGAACCGGTAAGCCAGGGAGCTTATTAGGCTTCTGTATCAAGTAAGAGTGGGAGTCACAGCCCCCAGCTACACAGAGGGAGCTCCCCAGGCCCAGACTTTTTCTCCCTTGTCATTTCCATTGAGTATGTTGTCACAATGATGAAAACAGTGTTTTTGTAGAGCTACCAGAAATTCACCATTCCTCTTCAATAGCTGGATAATAAAGAGGCAGAAGTTCTAGCAATTCTTAAAGGACTAGACTGGATGATCCTAGAATTTCCAACTCAAGCTTTACATGAGTCTATGAACGATAACTTCTCCACTTAGCCCATGACCACACTGAGCGTACAAAATGACAGTTCTTTTAATAAAAAGTACCACTTTTTACTGCCCCCAAGTAAGTACTAGAAAGCATTTTAAGTTCCTTAATCTTGAAAGGGTTCAAAAAATACAAGTTCTTAACAAAAGTCATACTGAGATATATATCTTTCAAAATCTCATGTGCAATAGGATATTAAAATTAAATTCAAATTACTAATGCCATTAACCTTGAAAAATAAAAAGTGTATGTTTCATCTAAATTTCTGTAGGTACACGGGAGAAATCTCTTGGAAAAAAGTGTTCTTTCCACTCAAAGAGTGGTGGTCCTCAAAAGACTCAAAACATCTGTCTTCACTCTCAAGCCCGTCAAAACAAAGAGACGTTTTTAGGAGAAGCATATGGCTTGCTGAGCAGTCGTCTAGAACAGAATCTCTGTGCAGGTGGCCCTATGCAAGGACCCTTCACTTAGGTATGGCAGCCAGAAGCTTGCTTCTGAGGCCCAGAAACACAATGAGGTAACCTCTTCATCTAACTCTGGTCATTACTTAAAAGCAAAAAGACAAGAACTGCTTTAAACTATTCTATTGTCTAAGGAATAAAACTCAATAGCAGAGGCCAGTAAGCTAGAAAGGGGATATAAAGGGAGGGAGGGAAGACTTAATAGGATGGTATTGTATATATGTAAGTAGAAGAACAGATTAATGAGGGTGGAAAGGCCTAAGTGAGGTCAGGAGAAGGGACTGAGTAAAGGAAAAATGGAGGGAGGGCTAAGCAAAATCTAAGGGGATATAAATAAGTCATATGGAAACTTACTTTTCTGGACAATGAAACACTCAGAAGCCATAGATTGTTCCTTACTAGAAAATTTTCAGTGCCAGGAATGGGATACCTTCCAGTGAATTGTTGGCCAGGGAGGTAACAGATACCCCCAAAACATTATAGGTTATTGCCGAGGCCCTTGGCTTCCCACCAGGAATAGATGGTAAGACCCTATTGCTGAAGACTCCACATACTTGGGCTGCAAGCAAAATCACTGAGAAATCCTGCTGGAGCTGAGCTGAAAGCCTCCTCCATGTGGACCAGCTGACAGAAAACTGGAAAAAGCTACACTGCATGCAGTTCAATAGGAAAGAGAAAACACCAGTGAAGATACTCAACAGTGGACACTGCAAGCCTTAAATTTGGCCAGCCAGGCCAAATGAGCCAACGGGTGCAATAGTGGCATGTCTGTTATGGGGGAAACCAACTGCTCTCTAATTGGACTGGTGGCCCGCTCCATGGGAGGGAATACATCCCTGACACTGAAAACCTACATGAGCCCTAGGGGTGTAATGTGTGCTATTGCCTGGCTTAATGTATATAACTATGCTCACCAAAGTGCCCAGTAAGCACTTCTCTTAATATAACCCATATACTAGTGCTACTCTCACTTTTGATTAGAGAAGCTTCTCTTTTCAGATGGTGATGACCTGGGGATGATTCAGGAGGCACCATGGTTCTGAGAAGAAGGGACAGAGGTGTGTTCAGCACTGAAACATCTCCAACACACCTTCCAAGGCTCAGGGTCCACTGTGGAAGAGGTGGCACAAAGAATGTAAGAGCCAAAGGAAGGGTCTCACTCTGGCCAGGATGACCTGGAACTCACTCCATAGCCCATGCTGGCCTTAAACACACAGTGATCCTCCCACCTCTGTCTCCTGAGTGCTAAGGCTAAAGGGGTATGCCACCACAGCTGGCAGTACTGGGATTTAAAGGCATCCACCACCAGGTTCAGCTCAAAGCCATCATCAGAACTTCATTAAATCCCAGATTCTAGTAAGTTCAGTTGCTTGGTATTCAAGCCCACGATAGAAGGGAAGGAAAATGTTAGAGAAGCAGGCCAATCAAGAAGAATATTAAAACACTATTAAAAAGCACACAAAAGACTCGGAAAGCAGAGCAGACACACATACTTGACAGCTTTTAGAGACACAACACGGGGCCGGGAAGATGGCTCAAGGAACAAGGTGCTTGATCCAAGCGGTCAGAACCTGAGCTGGACCCTCCTAGTCCACTGCAAAAGCCAGAAGCTGTGGCAGGCTTCTGTAGTCTCAGCAAGCCTTCTGTGAGAAAGAAGAGCGGCGAAGAGCCAACCCAAAGATGTCTTCTGACTTCCACACATGTGCCCTCATTCACACATGGACATGTACACACGTGCATACTGAATAAACACTAACAATGTTTTTTAAAAAAGACTCCAAAAACAGAATATGGTACCTACTTTTCCTAATGATCAACTGTAGTCAGGAAGAAAAAAATATGTTCAGTAAATCATGTTTAACACAAGCATTTACATGTATTTCCCTTCCATTCCCTCTTGTGACAACTGAGTCCGCAGGGAGGAAGCCAAGTTGAAGGCCGCTGCTCAGCCAGCGCTCTCCTTTTTATCCAGTCCAGGGCCTCACAGGTAACGGGCATCCAGGGCCTCACAGGTAACGGGCATCTTCCTACCTCAGTGAGCCAAATGGATGACTCCCGGGTGACTGAGATGCTGCCAAGCAGACAATCACAACCAACCACCACAGTTGTCACAAGAGGGAATGGAAGGGAAACGCTGACACTGGCGGCCCTGCACTACCAAGTGTTCTTCAACCTGTGCTCAGAATGCCATAAAAATGGTATGAGGGGCCTGGGGAGATGGGTCACTGGTTAAAGTGCTTGCCTGCAAAGCTCAAGGGTCCAGGTTCGATTCCCCACAACACATGCAAAGCCAGATGCAGCAAGTAGTGCGTGCACCTGGAGTTTGTTGGCCGCAGCAACCGGCCCTGCTGCACCCATTCTCCTCCCTCCCCCCATGTAAATAAATAAATAAAATGATACCAGCAATGACAAATTTTAGATGTTTTTTCATGTGAAATATTCTGATTTGGTACAGAACAACCTGTGTTCTATCTAAATTCTACACTCACCCTATTTCCAAACAGGTCTCTTCTAGCAGGTGTGACACTGGAACCAAGTTGCTCCATCTTTTCCCATCAACCCTCATGAATTATTAAAATTATTAAAAACTTCAAAGCCAGGCGTGGTGGTACGTGCCTTTAATCTCAGCACTTGGGAGGCAGAGGTAGGAGGGCTGCCATAAGTCTGAGGCCACCCTGAGACTCCAGGTTAGCCTGAGCTACACTGAGACTTTACCTCAAAATAAAACTTCAAGTGAAGTTAGCTATAATAATTTCAGAGAACATTTCACTTCATGTTAACTTTTACCCAAATAAATAATTCATTAAAAGGGCTGGAGAGGTGGCTCGGCAGTTAAGGTGCTTGCCTGCAAAGCCTAAGGACCTGTTTGATTCTCTAGTACCCAGGTAAAGCCAGGTGCATAAGGTGGTGCCTGTATCTGGAGTTCATCTGCAGTGGCTGGAGGTGCACCCATTCATTCTCTCCCTCCCTGTCTCTCTCCATTCATAACTAAAATATTTCAAAAATAAATAAATCATCAAAGTGTATGAATATAAATCGATTCATAAAACAACTTCAATCCAGGAGTTAACAGAGTTCAAGATAAACATCCTACACTCAGACCATAGCAAATAACTGCAAAACAAAATAGAGTATCCACGTGAACTCAATCAGTAGAAACACTGCCTCTGGTCTCCTCACTCCTCACATCACTCATCTCTGCATATTTACTCATCACGTGATAGGCATTTACTTGCTATGTGTACGTCATTATGCCACACATGATACAGCAAACAAAAGGAAAATCTGTTCCAGCCCTCAAAAGGCTTATGATTTCACGACTGCTGTATCAGTCCCTGCTATAAAACTGTGTAAATGTGTTACAAATAGGGCAAAAGTAACTAGGTGATATTTTTCAAATGCAGGCTGAGAATGTTTTCTGGCAAACATTATACACCAAACTGATGTCCATATCGGAAGCACTTCCTCACTGGAGGTCCCCACAGAATAAACTTCACAATGGGAAATAAAACCGCAAAATAAAGACAGGCTACCAGAGCTCAGAATAAGTTTCACAAAGAGGTCTTAGACACTGGATCCACCACCGCAAGAGCTATGTTAGGTAAATATGTGACCTAGTCTAGATTGTGAAGTGATGTGATGGAGACAGGCGAGATGAATGTACATAAATGTTGATATGAGCACAGGACAGCAGTGCAGCAAACACCTGCAGTTCGCACCTTCGCTGCTTTGAAAGAGTATGCTAACCTACGTGTATCCAATAGGCGCATTTGTACCGGAAAGGGAAAAGAATGTTTAATCACATTTTAACCCTTTCTAGGCCCAGGCAATGGAAGATCACTAGAACACAAACCCAGCAGACCTACTGAAATCACTAGTTCCACCAAAATAACTTATGTGTGCAGTGTACAGGAACAAATCCAGGAAAAACTCAAGAAAAATGAAAACGAAGCATCACCCCCCCCAACATCCGCAAAAAAAAAAAAAAAAAAAAAAAAAAAAAGAATTCAAGACAATACAAAAAAAATTGGGCTGGAGAAATAGCTTAACAGTTAAAGGCGCTTGCCTGTAAAGCAAAGGACCCAGGTTCAATTCCCCAGGACCCACTGTAAGCCAGATGCACAAGGTGGTGTATGCATCTGGAGTTTCATGTGCAGTGGCTGGAGGCCTTGGCACGCCCATTCTCTCCCTCCCTCCCTCTCTCTCTCACACACACACTCAAATAAATAATAAATAAATAGATCCTTAAAATATCTGTGAACTATTGTAGATGCGTTAGGAAAACACAGTGGATGGGGAAACCTAGTGAGTACCTGCACCCTTTTGCAAACTACCTTCCTGGCTGGACAGGTAAGCCCAATAGTGGAGCCCTGAGTTTCACCTTCCCCCAACCCCCATGCCTCCATCCAGCACAAGAAAAGGAAAAAAAAAAGGACAGACATGAGCGAGCGACCTTGCACTGTCATGACTGACTACTGAACGCTGGGCTGCTGCAAAGCTTAGCTCCCGGGGAGGCTGATGAACAGAAGACCCCTTTCTCTTGGGAAGCTCCCGGCGCAGGGCACCTAAGCCCGGGGCTGCGATGCGATGCGATGCGATGGGATGGGGGGGCGGGAGGGGGACTCGAGTGTCCCGCCGGCTCCCGGTGACAGGTGACAGGAGGGAGGGAGGGACCGAGACAGAGGGACGGAGATCGGCGTGAGCTCCCGGCTCCCGTCCCCGCACGGGCACGAGCAGCCGCAGACGTCCGCCCGGGGCCCGCCGTCCTCGCCCCACGCCCCTGCCGAGCGCCGCGCCGTCGTCCGCCGCGAGCCCCCCGGACGCGCCCCGCCGCCGCCCGCCCCGCGCGCGTCCTCTCCGCGGGGTCAAGCACCGGAGGACGACCCCGGGACACCCCCCGCTCCGGGACGCCGCAAAAGTTAACCCTGCAGACAAAGCCCGGCGAGGCCGTTACCTGCGTGGAACCCCGAGGACGGAGACGACGGCGCTGCTCGCCGCCCTGCGCCTCCACAACGCCTGCCCCAGCGCCGCGGACATGGAGGCCGCCGCCATCTTTCCCAGGTCAGGACGGGGAGGACGGGTGCCCGCGAGGGACTCACTTCCTCCGTTCTCGAGGCGGCGCGACCGCGCCGTGCCACGAGCCTGGCACCGGGGGCAGACTTGCTGTGCTTCGCAGCACCGGGTTCGGAAAAGAGTTCGAGAGGTCTGGTTGAAAGGGGTAAGAAGGAAAATGGATCGAGGGAAAATGAAGAAGTGCGTCAACTAACAGAGGTTCTAGTGACCCCACAGCGAACACCAAGGACCCTAACTGAAGAGGAATTCAAGGAAATGGGGACCCTGGGAGACTGTAACCTATGTAAATAGGTAGATATATATACACACATACATATATAAAATCTTGTCAGTTGCTCGGAATACTTACACTGATGGTGAACACCCCCCCAAAAAAAAAGTTGGGTATTTTTTGTTGTTGTTGTTGTTGTTTGAAAAGTTAAACACCTGCAACTCATCATTTTCAAAGACCTCAGACTATCTGGAGCTGCGCTCTCTGGAAGAGCCAGAGGGCTCTTGGAGTCTTTGAGAAACTAAAGTAGCTCTTGTCCCGAAGTCTTGCCAGACTCCAAGCATTCGGAATAGGCTGCATTCAGTTTGATGGTCTGTAGTTATGATAATCATATTTTCCACATGAAAAATCTAGCCCAGCAAAGGACTTAGGAAACAAAACAAGATATGTGCACTTTCATGAAACCAAATGAGGATTGTATCTCTGTGGGTGGAATGCTTACCAGCATGCATAAAGTCCTGGGGTTCAAAACCCCAGTTCTTCATAAACCTGGCTTGGTGGTGCACAGCTGTAAGCCTTTGGTTTCAATGTAAACTGCTGGTCTGTACAAGAGGTTATCACCAGGGGTTTGAATAGAACATTAGCCTCAGGCTGATTCCTCTGCCCATGACTCACTTCCATTCTTACCTGTTTGCCCCCAACCCATATCACTACGAAACATAACAGCAACCTAAGAAAGGGATTTAACTACCCTGAATACTGTCTATCCTATGTGGCACCTCAGTGGTTGGACCCAGCTTTGCATTTTCTTTCTACCAGTGCTGGGGGTCGAACAAAGGGCAAGCATGCCCTTTACCAGTGGGCTACACTGCTAGCCCCTTTGCTTTTGTTTTTGTTCTCTTTTACTATTTATTTATTTGCAAGCAGAGAGAGAGAGAGAGAGAGAGAATGGGCACGCCAGGGCCTCCAGCCACTGCAGATGAACTCCAGATGCATGCGCCATTTTTTGAATCTGGCCTTACCTGGGTACTGGGGAATTGAACTTGGGTTATTAAGCACCTTAACCACTGAGCCATCTCTCTAGCCCCCAGACACACACACCACCAGCCTTTGGTCCTTAAAAGACACAGTTTCTGGTGTGTCCAGGCTAGCCTCCAACTCAGAATCCTGCCAGAGCCTCCCAGGAACTGACTCAGCTTTTCCTTCACTTAATGTCCTTAATCTCATTTCCCAAACAATTCTCTAAGGAATGCTAATTTGTGAGAGATTAACAGATCTTCCTGAAAAAAAAAAGCTTTCATATTAATAGACACTGACTTGGATATTCATAGCATTTCCCCCATGTGGTTCTTAAGTCCTTTTTTTTTAACTTTCCACCTCAATCTTTCAAATAGATCCACAATTGGACTATTTTCTCTCCCTCTCTTAGTATTAGTCTTGGTCCAAGCCATTTTGTCAATCACCTCTCGCATGGCTGTTTGCAGTGGCCTCCCAACTGCTTCCACACAGCAACAGACCTATTGAACCAGAAGTCAGATGATGCTGGGCCAGTCTACTGTGTGTTCTAAGGGTTTCCTGTCTCATCAACAGAAAAGCCAATGACCTTATTATGATGACACTGTGAAAGCCCTGTGCAGGGGCTGGAATGTACCTCAGTGCTACAACATGGGCTCAGTATCAAGGAAGCCCTGGGTCCAAGTACCGGCATCACACAAAATAAAAATTAAAAACTCAAAACACTGACTTCCTCGTTTGCTTACTTCTGTCCCTCCAGCCAATGATCTCTCAACTCACTGACCTTTTTGATAGTTCCAAAATACTCCAGCGACACCACTATCTCAGGGCCTTCACCTCTGGAATTCCCCATGCTAGGATGCTTTTCCCAGAGCCTGAAATATTATTCTGCCATTTGCTTTTTTTTTTTTCTTCTCCCTGCTTTCCTCCCTCCTTCATCCTACCTTTTTTTTTTATTTGCAAGCGGGCAAAGGGGGGGAGAGAGAGAGAGAAAGAAAGGGAGAGAATATGAATGGGCACTCCAAGGCTTCCCGCATATGAACAGAAGGCCACCCGAATGAAAATTAAAAAGGAGGGTCTTTATTCAGCCAGCCTGCGTCTGTCCCCTCACAGCAAGGAGGAGAGCAGCCCGCCCTACTTTTTTTTTAATTATTATTTTTTTATTGACAACTTCTATACTTACATACAAAAAAAAATACCACCTGATATTTCCCTCCCCTCCCCCCATTCCACTTTAAAACTCCAATCTCCATCATATCCCCTCCCTACTTTTACAGTGAGGTTTTAAAGGCAAAGACCATATTCCTTTACAATGATCGGAAAATCCCCCAGCCACCCCCTCCACACAATTGTCTTTAGCAAGAAGAGCAAGCAAGCAAGCATGATTACAAAAGCAGAATTTTTGCAGTTAGCACTAGTACGAAGCAGATACCAAATATCAGCACATCTTGACCTGAGGGTGAGAGCAAACACCAGATGCCTCACTGGGACCCATCCCCATTCTTGTAATTAATGCTCTGTGCTCATCTTTAATCTCCTATGGCTCCTTGAGAATGCCAAGATGGCTGAGTGGCCTAAAATAGCTTCCCTTAGGTCCGTTCACCAGAGCTTGTTTCAGCATCTGGCTTTCCATGGGTGCTGGGGAATCAAACCCAGGTCCTTAAGCTTTGTAGGCAAGCACCTTAACCACGGAGCCATCTCTCCAGCCCCATCCTGCAGTTTTGCTCGCATCTCACCTTCACAGTGAAGGTCTTCATAACCACCTGACCTACGGTTTCAGCCTACCTCAGCAATTTCTGTTTTTGTGGATCATGTTCCTTGAGAACCTAACCTAAGTTCTTATTTATTTATTTATTTGAGACCGACACAGAGAGAGAGAGAGAGAGAGAGAATGGACATGCCAGGGCCTCCAGCCATTGCAAAATGAACTCAAGATGCATGTGTCCCTCATGCATCTGGCTTAGGATCTCTCCAGCCCCCTTCTATTTTTTTTTTTTTTTTTGGTTCCCTCCGGAAACAGGGTCTTGCCTTGCTATGTAGCCTAGGATGGCTTCAAACTCACTATTGTAAGGTTTGGGAGAGACCGTGACCACGCAAACCACTCTGAGGCAAGGATGAAAGCTTTATTTGGGAAAAGCATGAGCTGCCAGGGCTGGTTCACAGGAGAGGAGCGCAGGCCACATGAGTTCCTCAGGT
Source organism: Orientallactaga sibirica (assembly GCA_036365145.1). Lineage (NCBI taxonomy): Eukaryota > Metazoa > Chordata > Mammalia > Rodentia > Dipodidae > Orientallactaga > Orientallactaga sibirica. Next base: position 4,424,986 of record JAEOAD010000054.1, on the reverse strand, counting down.
AGAGGGATTTATAGGGCTTTCAGCTGGGGGAAGGTGAGGAAAGGAAGAGCTGAGGGGAGATCTAAGATAGCCAGGCTGTGACCAGATGATTTACAAAATTAGGGGGCAGAACAGTGACCAGGTGATTTACAAAATAAGGGGGCAGGAGACCATGACCTGGGGGCATTGCAGGCAAGGAGGGGATAATGGCTGAGCGGTTTCTTGAGGAATGTGGATAATCCACTTCCTTATGTCTCTGTCGCCATCCTGCTGTCCTTGGTGACTCCATCTTGGGGCCTGTCAGACCTAACAACTATCCCCCACCTGAACCTCCAACATGCTAGAATTCCAGATACGTGCCGTCAAAGGTAACTCACTAACTGACTAATTGACACATGATGGGCTCTAAAATATTTGTAGAATAAATGAATGAGTGAATGAAGCTACCTAGAGCTTTAACAATGTAAAAGAGATCGGGCTGGGGTGATGGCTTAGCCATTCAAGCTGCTTGCTTGCAAAGCCTGTCAGCCCGGGGTTCAGTTCCCCAGGACCCACATAAATGCAGACACACAAAGCAGTGCATGCATCTGGAGTTTATTTGCATCAGCAAAAGGTCCCTATAATCCTATTCCTCTCAGTCTCTCTCTTCTCTCTCTCTTTCTCTTCTTCTCTCTCTGTGTCTCATGAATAAAAATATTTTTGTAAGTAAGGGGCTGGAGGGGAGTGTCCAGGGTTAGAAGCACTTGATTATAAAGCCTGACAGCCTGGGTTTCAATTCCCTGGTACCCACAGAAAGCTAGATACACAAGGTGGCTCATGCATCTGGAATTTATTTGTAGTGGCAACAGTATCTCTCTCTGTCTCTCTCTGTCTCTCCTTGCAAATAAATAAGTAAAATATTTTTTAAAAAATTAAATAAAAATATCAAGAAAAGATTATTCTCTCTTGGTATTTTTGTTCAGGAAAAGCTTGTACAAATTAGGTTTAATGTGATTATTGTCTCGAGTCTACGAATTTTATTGGTTCTAAAATTCCATCTTTGATCAAGTGCCATTTTCCGAATTCCTCGGTGGATATGATGGATAAGGACTCCATGTTGCTGGCAAGAGATCTGAAAACACAAATCTACTTTTTACTAAGCTTGCGTTAAAAAAATTAATAACCCTTTCCATTTCCTTATTTCTCATATTTCAAATACTAGCTATTGGCTTAAAGAATGGAGTAGAAATCGTTTGTTACACATGCATTTTCTTCCAAACTGTAGGTTATACCAATACGCTTAATAGAACGTCTCAGTCCAAATGCCATTTTATTATTTCAAATAGGAGCATTAAAATATGAATCAATTTTCCTTCTTGTTTGTATTTCATGCATGGTGGCCAAAAGAAACATTTAGCTTAGTTTTTCTGAAGGCATGTGAAATTTACAGTGGATCTGAGGTGGTCTGTTTTTAATTTTTCCTCTTGCACATGGGTCTTTAATAAAGCATTGAGAAAAAATAAATTCAAACCAGACATTTCTATCAGAAGTCCCACATACAATCACCACAGGCATAACAAAATCCACCATTACTTTTTGACTACAAACTAAATTTTTTAACTCACATCTTATTTTTCAATGTTAATTTAATTGTAAGCCTCGAATTAATGTAGTGTCATGTTATAAAATTATTCTGACCGGTGCAGAGCTGTTGAAGTGTTGGCAACCAATGAAATAATAGCTACATTCAGTGAAGCCCATTCCTTGGAATCGGGTTTGGAAAACAAGGCTTACAAACAAAGTTCCTAAGAACTCCAGGAATTTTTGTGCATAAATTTTTATCACGTGCCCCTTCCCATCTTGAATTCCAGTCCTAAATCTTCAATGCTTATATGTCATTCCCAAACTTAACATGTAGAATACCAAACTAATTATGTTGTTTCCCTTTCTCTTACTCCAAGCAAATCTGTTCCTCACCTCCACTATTCTCTATTTTTTTGGCAAAATACTACCATCTTTCTTCCAATAGAAGATTCCATCAACTATAAAATGCATCATTATGTTCTGCACTAATAAGAAAGAAAAGGTTTCAGCCATTGAACCATGACATACTACCAATTATATATCTCGGCTTCAGAAGTAGGATGTAGGAAAATGTGCATATCAGAAACAAATATAGTAATTGCCGAATATGGTAACTGCCTACCCTAATGTATTTCTCCACTTTGTTCTATCGTCATCATCATCATCATTATTATTTTAACCACCTCTGGAATACAGGCTTTTAAATTGACATAGAGCCTTTTGCTAGGAGGCCCTGGCTGACATGAAACTCATTATGTATCCCAGGCTAGCCTGAAATTTGTAATTCTTTGACTGGGATGGTGGATGTGTGCCTCCGTCCAAAACACTTTATAGTTCAGCCTTTTTATTGGTACAGATAGCCATATTTTAAGTTCTGGCCATGAAATGAAAGGGAAATAGTCTATCATAATGTTTTATTGTTTTGGTTTTTTGTTGTTTTATTTTTTATATTTTATTTTATTTTATTTATTTGAGAGAGAGAGAGAGAGAATTGGTCTTCAAGGGCGTCTAGCTACTGCAAATGAACTCCAGACACATGCATCAGTAAATGAGATCATAGGGTGGTTCCTGAGGCGTTTTGGGTAGGATTACAGCTGATAAAGTAAAAACATAGGTCACAGGCTTGCATAAGAGGGTTAAGTCACTTTATTATTAGTAGTAGTATTACTACTACTACTACTGTAAGTGAAATTTATAATCCTGTTTGTGAAATTCCCAAAACACTGCAGGTTAACCTCTGGGAAAAGAGTAAGCCCATATATGTTTAGACCTTAAGCATGATTCATTGCTATTTTAACATTCTTATTTGAAATACCTCTATATAAAAGGAGTCTTGGCCAGGTGTCATGGCACGCACTTTAATCCCAGCACTCAGAAGGCAGAGGTAGGAGGATCACCATGAGTTCAAGGCCACCCTGAGATTACGTAGTGAATTCCAAGTCAGCCTGGACTAGAGTGAGACCCTACCTCAAAAAAAAAAAAACAAAAAGAAAAGAAATATTGTCTCAATGTCTAACTTTGTAGCAAATGTTGTGAATTGTGCCAGAATTCTTAACTCCTCACACATGAGGTTTCCACTTGACTGAGGAGGGAAGGGCCTGTAGAAGGTGGAGAAAACTTAACCCTAAAACCACGGGCTCTGGGTGGTAAACCCCAGTGCCAGAACTGGGTTACCCCCCCCCCAGCCCCCACAGGGAGCTCTTGGTCATGGAGACCCATGAGGTCCCCAAACAATGCAGGCCATTGTCAAAGCACTTGGTCTCCTGTCAGAGCTAACTGGTGAGATCCTATTGCTGAAGATAGGGCGGGCCATGGACACAGGACATAGAGTGATCACACTGGAATTGTAGAGGAAGCCCTGCTGGCTAGCCCTCACCATTCCAGAAAGCGCTATGAGAGCTGCTGAGGTATGAACAAGGTATGAACAGTATGAACGAGCAGGGGATCCTACAAACTACAAAATGCAACGTGGCACACGGGCTCTGTGGGTAATCAGTGGCTCTCTGGATATGAGGCCTGTTTAGTGGACGAGAACTCATACCCGGTGCCAAGATCCAAGTCGGAATCCTGTGGATAGTAAAGTCCTAGACTCCATAGAGAAGCTCCCACTAGTGTTTGGCGAGAAAGCGTGACTACACCCATCAAAAGTCCCTTAGTTACTTAAACTTATCCCCTTTAATCTGTGCTGCTCTTACTCTTGGTTTTTGTTTTGTTTTAACAGATGGCAGCAAATACTGGGGAGAAGCAAGACCTATCAATACGAGAAAAAGACAGCGGAGGGCTGAGCAGATGAGCCAACGTTATCACACCTGCAGGACCCAGGAGACAGGACAGAGGAAGTGGTGATTTAAAACACACTCTCGCTAGCCTGACAAGCAGCCCCACACTCAAAATCGTCAAGTAGAAATGCAGAGTGCTTAGCAATAAAGAAGATGTAGAGCTGGAGAGACGGCTTAGGAGGTTAAGGCGCTTGCCTACAAAGCCAAAGGACCCAGGGTCGATTCCCGGGACCCACGTTAGCCAGATGCACAAGGGCATGCACGCATCTGGAGTTAAGTTTGCAGTGGCTGGAGGCCCTGGCACACCATTCTCTCTTCCTCTTTCTCTGTCAAATAAATAAATAATAAAATATTTTAAAAAGAAATATCCCCACAGGGAGCTCTTGGGTCATGGAGACCCATGAGGTCCCCAAACAATGCAGGCCATTGTCAAAGCACTTGGTCTCCTGTCAGAGCTAACTGGTGAGATCCTATTGCTGAAGAGAGGGCGGGCCATGGACACAGGACATAGAGTGATCACACTGGAATTGTAGAGGAAGCCCTGCTGGCTAGCCCTCACCATTCCAGAAAGCGCTATGAGAGCTGCTGAGGTATGAACAAGGTATGAACAGTATGAACAAGCAGGGGATCCTACAAACTACAAAATGCAACAGTGGCACACAGGCTCTGTGGGTAATCAGTGGCTCTCTGGATATGAGGCCTGTTTAGTGGACGAGAACTCATACCCGGTGCCAAGATCCAAGTCGGAATCCTGTGGATAGTAAAGTCCTAGACTCCATAGAGAAGCTCCCACTAGTGTTTGGCGAGAAAGCGTGACTACACCCATCAAAAAGTCCCTTAGTTACTTAAGCTTATCCCCTTTAATCTGTGCTGCTCTTACTCTTGGTTTTTTGTTTTTGTTTTAACAGATGGCAGCAAATACTGGGGAGAAGCAAGACCTATCAATACGAGAAAAGACAGCGGAGGGCTGAGCAGATGAGCCAACTTTATCACACCTGCAGGACCCAGGAGACAGGACAGAGGAAGTGGTGATTTAAACACACTCTCGCTAGCCTGACAAGCAGCCCCACACTCAAAATCGTCAAGTAGAAATGCAGAGTGCTTAGCAATAAAGAAGATGTAGAGCTGGAGAGACGGCTTAGAGGTTAAGGCGCTTGCCTACAAAGCCAAAGGACCCAGGGTCGATTCCCCGGGACCCACGTTAGCCAGATGCACAAGGGCATGCACGCATCTGGAGTTCGTTTGCAGTGGCTGGAGGCCCTGGCACACCCATTCTCTCTTCCTCTTTCTCTGTCAAATAAATAAATAATAAAATATTTTAAAAAGAAATATAGAGAAATATAACATTAAAAAGATAAAAAGAAATGTAGAGAAATATAATATTGAAAAAAGAAATGTAGAGAAATATAATACTAAAAAATAATAAAATAAAGAAGACTTATAACACACCTGCTAAGGATCAGGGAACATTGCGGAAGAGGGGGCAGAAAGATTGTAAGTGCCACGGGGTGGGAATCCTGAGGCATCATCATGCCCCCATCAGAGACTGCCTGATGCATTGGTAACCCCATGGTGAATACCAGGGGCCCTTAGTGGCATGAGGACAGGGAGAGGGGATATAAGAGTATAATGTGATGGGAATATAACCGATATAAGATATGTGTGCATAGAGTATAGGTCATAGTTAGTAATAATTAATAATAATAATAACAGGGTGAAGGGCTCCTCTCCCTTCCCATGACCTCTTAATCTCTCCAGTCTTTCTTTCCTCACTCAACTTGGTCACCAATCTCAGTTTGGTCCTTGTGCTACTTGGAAATCTTAAACTTGTCTATAGCCAGGCATGGCGGCACATACCTTTAATGCCAGCACTTGAGGGGCAGAGGTAGGAGGATCTCCGTGAGTTCAAGGCCATCCTGAGAATATAGAGTACATTGCAGGTCAGCCTGGGCTAGAGTGAGACCCTACCTCAAAACAAACAAACAAACAAACAAAAAAAAAAAAAACTAAAAACTTGTCTAGTATTCTCCCATTTCTTACTTTATTGCATAGATCTTTTACACTTTTTTTTTCTAAAGAGAAAAGTAGGATGGCACCTAGCCTTTTTTTTTTTTTTTAAGTTTTAATTTAGTTATTTTATTTATTTGAGAGCAACAGACAGAAGGAGAAAGAGGCAGAGAGAGAGAGAGAGAGAGAGGGAATGGGTACATCAGGGCCCCCAGCCACTGCAAACAAACTCCAGATGCATGTGCCACCTTGTGCATCTGGCTTATGTGGGTCCTGGGGAATCCAGCCTCGAACCAGGGTTCTTAGGCTTCATAGGCAAGTGCTTAACTGCTGAGCCATCTCTCCAGCCCACCTTCTTTTTTTTTTCTCCTCAAACCTCTGTTACTGCCTCTTGTATCTTCATGTCTTTCTTTCTTTCTTTCTTTCTTTCTTTCTTTCTTTCTTTCTTTCTTTCTTTCTTTCTTTCTATTTATTTATTTACTAGAGACAGAGAGAGAGAGAGAGAGAGAATGGGCGCACCAGGGCCTCTAGCCACTGCAAATGAACCCCAGGCGGTGGGACCTGGAGAATCAAACTGGGGTCCTTAGGCTTCGCAGGCATGCGCCTGAACTGCTAAGCCATCTCTCCAGCCCCTTTTTTTGCTAATGACTTTCTACTGCATGAGGAAGGCTACAGCAATCAGACGCCACTTCAGACGCAGCTGCTACTTCCCTTACCAGCAGCTGTGCTCCACGCTGGCCCTCCTCCTCTTGCTGTAGATGACTGTTCGGGCCCCTCTCTACAGCAAACCCCTCTACTAATACAGGAGACACAGTCTCATTTTGAACCGTTCACACTGGAAACTCTCCAGAGTAAAATAAGGGACAGAACATGACCACCTATTAAACGTACGTCTTGGCTCGATCTGGGTGGCTGGGGAATTGAACCCAAGGCTGCGAGGTTCTTCACGCTAGAAGCTTTAGCTGCTGAGACATCGTCCCAGCCCCTGCTTAAACAAATAGGGGCTGGAGAGATGGCTTAGCGGTTAAGGCGTTTGCCTACAAAGCCAAAGGATCCCCTGGCTCGATTCTCCAGGACCCACGTAAGCCAGATGCGCAAGGAGGCACATATGTTTGGAGTGCGTTTGCAGTGGCTGGAGGCCCTGGCATGCTCATTCTCTCTCCATCTCTCTCTCTCTCTAATAAATACATAAATGAAATATTTTAAAAATAAATAAATAAATAGCCGGGTGTGGTGGCACACAGCTTTAATCTCAGCACTTGGGAGGAGGCCGAGTCAGGAGGATCACTGTGAGTTCTAGGCCAGTCGGAGACTAATTCTAGGTCAGCCTGGTCCAGAGCAAGACCCTACCTTGGGGAAAAAAAAAAAAAAAATATATATATATATATATATATATATATATATATATGTGTGTGATTTTTAAAAGTGCTCTGTTGGAAATAGCGAAGTGGCTTGTTTTTCTGACAGTCTATTCATTCATATATACATTAGGGAAAGACTCACTAAAAGTTGACATTTCATCACAGACATAAAGACATAAAGAGCTAACTTTATTTACTTTCAAGCAGATAGATAGAAGAGAAACAGACAGAGAGAAGAGGCACACCAGGGCCTCTAGCCACTGCAAACAAACTCCAGATGCATGGGCCACTTTGTGCATCTGGCTTTAAGTGGGTACTAGGGAATTGAACCCCAGGTCATTAGCCTTTGCAGGCAACTGCCTTAACCACTGAGCCATCTCTCCATCCCACCACAGAGCATTTTTTGACTTGCTGGGAAACCAAGTCAGGTAGCTCGTGAGTCCACTCAGATGCTGACATCAGCAGGCTGCGCTATTTCCCCTTAGGGATACAATGCACCACAGGAAATGAGTGGCATTAGCAGAGCTCATAGGATCTGCAACCTAAACCAGGGCGATCTGAGCAGGAGCTTGGGTCAGGGAGGAACAAGGAGATAATATTCTTAACTTGCCCTTCAGTCGGCCAGTGCTGCCCATTTACTAAGCCTACACAGAAGCCAGAAGTGAAGAACAGAGAGGAGCCCTGGCGAGGTCCAGAACACCACCTTGTCCAGAAGGCAAACTCCTCGCCCACACGCTTTCCATTTACTGCCCTCTCCTCCTGCTCAGCATCTGCGCCTGTCATAACCCACCGTGACAGTGTGACGGGAATCTTCTTTTTTAAAAATATTTTATTTTTTATTTATTTATTTGAGAGAGAGATACAGAAATAGGCAGAGAGAGAGAGAGAGAGAAAGAAAGAAAGAAAGAAAGAAAGAAAGAAAGAAAGAAAGAAAGAAAGAAAGGGCGCGCCAGGGCCTCCAGCCATTGCAAACGAACTCCAGATGCATGCACCCCCTTGTGCATCTGGCTTACGTGGGTCCTGGGGAATCGAGCCTTGAACCGGGGTCCTTAGGCTTCACAGGCAAGTGCTTAACCACTAAGCTATCTCTCCAGCCCAGGAATCTTCTATTATTATAGACAACGAACTTTCTGAAAATGTATGAGCCAGAAGTAGAATCACAGGAGGCCTCAAGAACTAAGTGTTACTAACTATGTATTACCAATCTACCATCCATCCATCCATCCATCCATCCATCCATCCATCCATCCATCTAATTGTTTTCAGTGTAGGAAATCCAATCTTGAGCCTGTAAGAGACAATCTGTTTTTTTTCCTTCCTTCCTTCCTTCCTTTCCTTCTTTTCTTTCTTTCTTTCTTCTTTCTTTCTTTCTCTCTCTCTCTCTCTCTCTCTCTCTCTTTCTTTCTTTCTTTCTTTCTTTATTATTTATTTGACAGAGAGGGAAAGAAGCAGAAGAGACAGACAGAGAGAGAATGAGTGTGCCAAGGCCTCCAGCCACTGCAAACAAACTCCACACACATGTGCCACCTTGTGCATCTGGCTATATGGGTCCTGGGGAATCAAACCTGGGTCCTTTGGCTTTGCAGGCAAATGCCCTAGCTACTAAGCCATCTCTCCAGCCCCCCCTTTTTTTTCTTTATCTGTTTACCCTTAAAACCTCACAGAAAAGGTATATAGGAGCCTTAACATATAGCATGGGATCTAGTCTGATCTTTTTTTTTCTTAGAAGAGAAAACCCATTCCAAGAAGGAATGTAAAGGGATTACTGCCTTTCCTGAAAACCTGGCAGTGCCTAGACACCTGACATCGGAGTTGGCGTCCAGCCTCTGCCAAGCAAACTCCCAGAAAGATACCAATCAGCTGGTTGTGGTGGCATATGGCAGTAGGAAATAGCTTAAGAGGCAGGAGGATCAGGAGGTTGAGGCCGTAAGGTTCGGGAGAGACCATGACCATGCAAACCACTCTGAGACAAAGATGAAAGCTTTTATTCGGGAACAGCACGAGCTGCCAGGGCTGGCTCACAAGAGTGGAGCACAGCCCACCTGAGTGGGCTTTATAGGGTCAGTTGGGGAAGGTGAGGAAGAAAGGTTCCTTTAGGGAAGAGCTAAGATAGCCAGGCTGTGATATCAGAACATCAACCAGGTGATTTACAAAATAAGGGGGCAGGAAACCATGACCTGGGGGCATTGCAGGCAAGGAGAGCATAATGGCTGGGCGGTTTCTTGAGGAATGTGTCCCATCCTGCTGTCCTTGGTGACTCCATACTGGGGCCTTTCCGACCTAACAGAGGCCAGCCTGGGCTACATATTAGCAGGGGATTGTGGTGTACACCTTTAATCCCAGCACTCGGGAGGCAGAGGTAGGAGGATCACAGTGAGTTTGAGGCCAGCCTGGGACTACAGAGTGAGTTCCAGGTCAGCCTGGGCTAGAGCGAAACCCTACCCGAAAAACCAAAACCAAAAACCAAACACACACACACACAAAGACAACAATCAATTTCCAGGGGGTAGGTTCCTATTTTGGGGAACCCCCTCTTGGGCAAGAACTCCGCCTTATTTCCTTCTCTTAAGCTCTCTAATAAAATCTTTCTCAACTTTATCTTCTGGTCTATGATTTCATTAGTTGAAACTCACAGTACAAGTGTGGTAGGAAAGAAGCCAGCCGGGCGTGGTGGCCCTCGCCTTTAATCCCAGCACTCGGGAGGCAGAGGTAGGAGGATCGCCATGAGCTCGAGGCCACCCTGAGAATACAGAGTGAATTCCAGGTCAAGCTAAAAGTTGAACTGATTCACTAAGTTCCTGTAAGAGTTAATAGCTAAGGAGCTAAAACTTATCTTTGTTGGCAGATGGAAAAATCCCAGAGAAAGGAACTATCCAGAAAGGGCCCAAAGGGAAGATAAGAAGGAAAGACAGTTTAGGCTAAAACAAAGTCAAATGGAGTCGTTGTTAGGGTGGCCTGACTACAGCAATGACCGATATGCAAATCAGCACATGTTGTGTGTTCACTTACCCCTCCCCTTGGCTATGAAAACTATAAAATGGAAATAAAATCTCAGCGCGGGGCCAAAGCGTCTTTGGAAGGCTACCTCAAGCTCCTTGGCCCGCGTGGGTAATAAACTCCTCTACTTTCCCTCTTCCTGGCATTGGAGTGATCTTTGCAGAGAATTTCTACAACACAGGAACCTCGAGGCTACCCACCCAGTGGGTGTTTTGTGTAGCCATGAGCTCCTGGCGCTGCAAACTCCCGAGTTACTGCCCCACAGAAAGCCAAGAAAGGTTCTGTTGCTCTCAGATTCTCCAGTTCCTGCATCACCAGGGCCTTGTGAATGCTAGGAAAACACTCGAGACCTGAGCTCCTTCTCTAGGCCCCTAGGCTAGTTGAACAGGGCAATTACAGGAAAAGCGAAACAGAAGCAGTACCGAGGCCAAACCATGCCAAACCCCTAGTCCCATGAGGACCGGTAGTGTAGTAAGTTCAAGATGGGCGGCTCTTTAGACCTAGCTGTTGACCATGGAGACTATAGATGCCCATTGCTACCACCCGTGCTACCTGATGCAACAAATTCACCACCTCCCCAGGCTCTGGGGTCTGTGATTCCTTGCTGGTGCCCACCCACTAAGCCAGGGCTGCCAAAGCTCCTATTTTCAGCAGCATCATTGCCCTTCCGATAGAAAATGTGCAATGGTTCAAACACCACGTAAATTTCCAGCCCACATACACCCCGGTACAAGGTACTCCTTCCTGATCCCTCCTCTAAAATATTTCTGAATCAAGGCTCGTCCCAGCTTCGGGCTCCAGCCTCTTTCATTGAAAGTTTACAAAGTCACCACGATCCGAGCCAGGTTGGCAGATGGAGAAAAGACACAGAAGATCACGTATGAGAGACTTTTATGAGCCAGGCCTGGCAGTGAAGCACATCCTATTAGCTAAATCCACCCTATTAGCAGAAAACCAGTCACATAATTACATCTAACTGCAAGGAATAACAGGATGTGTGGTCTAGCTGTGTTGCCCAGGGTGTGTTTCAGAGTGAAAAGGAGAGAAGAAGAAAGAAGCAGGTTTTTTTTTTTCCTTTTTTTCTTTCTTTCTTTTTTTGGTTTGGTTTTGTATTCTGAAAAGGCAGCCAGTCTCCACCATTCTCGGTTTAGAAGAGACAAGATTTGCTCACTTGTCAGTTATTCACAGACTTGCGTGAGATGCAAATACAAGTAAATGTCGGTGGTAGTTCTCTTTGCGTTTGAGCGTGTACATGGTTGGTATTCTTGCAGTACCCGCACTGCATCAAGTATCACCCACATGTCTAGATCTCCCTCCTAGAAATGCACAGCAACTGGCCAGTTTTGCCAGCTAGTCCTCTTGGGCATTGCTTAGAGATTAATCTAAAGGACATTTCCTTTCCCATCACTGGAAGGAAGTTTGCTAGTGTAACAAACATACTTGTTTTTTGTTTTGTTTTGTTTTGTTCTGTTTTGGTTTGGTTTGGTTTGTTTTGTTTTGGTTTTTGAGGTAGGGTCTCACTCTAGCTCAGGCTGACCTGGAATTAACTAGGTAGTCTGAGGGTGGCCTCGAACTCATGGAGATCCTCCTACCTCTGCCTCCCGAGTGCTGGGATTAAAGGCATGCGCTACCACCCCGGATTTAACGTACTTGTTTTTTTAAAAAATATTTTATTTATTTATTTTTTACTTGAGAGAGAGAGAGAGAGAGAAAGAAAGAGACAGATAGAAAGAGCCAATGGGCATGCCAGGGCCTGTAGCCACTGCCAGCAAACTCCAGACCTATGCACAGCCTTGAGCATCTGGCTTATGTGGGTACTGGGGAATTGAACCTGGGTCCTTAGGCTTCGCAGGCAAGTGCCTTAATGGCTAAGCCATCTCTCCAGCCCAATAAACATATTTGTTTGCAGATTAAATATAGATTGGTAACCTACATAATAAAATAAGCCATCACTATAGAATTGGATATTATCTGGTCCCGTTCCTTGAATTTGCAAATGAGTGTTTTGTGCCTCCTCTACTGCACTATGAGCGCTGGTAGTTAATAAGCACGAGAGGCATATTTTCAAGACATGTGCTTGATATTAAAAACTTTACAAATAAGTCCAACATTTTTGTAGCTAATTTGGTTTTTAAAAAATGTTTGCAACATTTGTCATCAGTTTTTGTAGAATTTTTAAAAATGAAGAAATGGTAACAACAACAACAAAAAAACAACCTGTCAACAGATCCTCCAACAGATTAGTTCTTTTTAAACTTCATAAAAACAAATTATGGGAGAAGCTAACCATTTTGTCTGCTGAGTCTTCCTTCTCATAGCTCTGGATTACCAGCTATCAAGCAATTAAAAAAAATGAGCAAGATGAGTCAGAAGATTATATGAGCAGAAGGAATATTAATTTCTGGAAGACATCAAGATTCCAAAGCTTGCCTTGAAATCATCAGTTAGTCACGTGGCCCAATTGCAACAATTGAGGAACACAGGATGGAGCTATCCCATGCCACTAAAAGGCTTAGCATACTAATGGCCCTTTGACACTCCCAGCCATTCAGAAATCAGACTCTGTCAAGTTAAAGAATAGACCACTCACCCCCAACAGGAAGCATTGGGGAGGCAAACGTGACAGTAATTCCCTGTCAGATAAAACCCGAGCTATTGTTTTGGATTCCATCATATGAGAAAAGAATGACCCAGTCATAAATTTTAAAAAAATATTCTTTCTTTTAACCTGTTCGTCACTTCGTGTTAGAGTTAAGGATTTGTGACAGATGAACAGTTTTTAGAATTTAGGTATTTTTGAACAGGTCATAGAAATTGGAACCCTGCCACCTGCTATATTTTGATACTCTGAGTATTTGCTAAAGATTTAAAGTAACAGCTTGAGAAGAGAAAAACTAATCAAGATTCAAATGCTTTCTACATTCAATGAGCTAGAAGGTAGAGCATAGTGTGAGGGAGAAAAAAACCAAGCCTAACAAGGAACAATCCACTTTGAGTTTACTCTTCTGTGTATTTACAAAGTTCCAAATGATTTTGTATTAACTCACACAAAGCCCCAGAAACAATTCAGGGCAGAGCCAGCATAGACACCCAGTCGCAGCCCTTGGAAACCCAGGGAGGTGAGGGGACTCACATTAACACATCAAAACTAATTTGAAGAGGATTTAATTGATCCCTGGGCTGTCAAAGAAAGACTTCAGCTTGTAAATTACAAGTGATTGTCTGCTCCTTTCCTTCCTTCCTTCCTTCCTTCCTTCCTTCCTTCCTTCCTTTCTTTCTTTCTTTCTTTCTTTCTTTCTTTCTTTCTTTCTTTCTCTTTCTTTTCTTTTGAAATCAGAGTGGAGACATAGAATCTTAGTATTTTGTCTGTTTGGTATTTATTTCCCCACTTCAGCCTTATTTTGCCCAATTATCTTGTGTGTGAATCATTTTTTTTTTCAAAAGGGGAAATATTTATTTCAGGGCGATTATCTGTTGTTCCATGAAAGAGGAAAAAAACAGGTTCAAATGAGAGGAGACTTCATTAAAGAGACTTGTAATCCCTATTGTCCCTGCATTTTCTTTCAATCAGTTTAGAGAGTGTGATAACTATCTCTCTGAGTCAAGCATCGGCACTTGGCACTTATGTTTTTCAGTCTCTGATCATTTAAATGTGGTGCAAAAATAAATCTTCAGATATAGTAATCTGCTTAGTACACTGAATTTCTTTTGAATATAAACAAATCTACTTAAAGCTCTCTTTTAAATGTATCTGGCTAAAAAGCAGAATTTTTTTTTCTATAACTTATATCAAAACACGTTTTTGTGGGGAGAAAATAAAATAATCCCATGCTTTGTGAGTCAATATATTTTACTGAACCTAAGAACTGACTGATTGCAAAAGAAAAAAGAATGGAGCTTTTAAAGGTTGCATTTGCCACGAAAAACATTCCCAGATTGCCAGCTCCAGCAACATTGTCCTAGGCAAGCAAGCAGCAGAGGTTTGAAGAGCACGGGTTTACAGCAGCATGGGCTTTCATTTTCTTCTGATTCAGTTGCCACAAATTCAAAGATGACTTTCAAAATGCTGCCAGAGCCTCTTGCCAGGTGTCCACGTGGTTTTAATTTGATGCTCATCTCTCGGCATCATTATTGCTCTTCTTGAGATCTACTGGGTAATTTTTTATGTTCTTTTCGGCACAGGAAGAATAGTCAAAGTTATGAGTAGAACCGGAATTATCTAAAAGCTTTATTAGAAGTTTCCTTTTTCAAAAAGAAATTGAGAATCGTGAGAATACTTTTCTTCAGAAAAAAAAAAGCTCATGCTTTATAGGATAACATTATTTTCTGAAGGATATATATATATATATATATATATATATATGTATGTATGTATTTTTTTTTTTTACTCCAGAAGAGGAGTTAAAGCACCTCTTTCCAAAATTAAATTTTATATTGTGGGTGATTTATGAATAACGAACCTTATCGCCAGGATCTGTAACCATTTTAAATTTTACAAAAAAAAAGTTTATACTGAATGTAAAATATTGACACTACCCCAATAGGATTCACATACACACAGTCTTTTGAAATCAAAACAAAACAAACAAACAAACAAAAAAAAAACTAGTTTCAGCTTTTTTTGATTTTCTTTTTGGTATCCTAAAATTAAAGTGCTTAGTACTTGATGATGACGTTTTACTTACCATTCCAAAGCATAGCTTTTCTTTTTAAAATGTTATTTTAATTTTAAGGATTTAGAGGTTCAAAAGGACTGGTAAAACAATTTTTTTTTTTTTGGAGTATTGGTAAGTAAAAGCAAATGCAGTCTAGGAAGTGGCCATCTGGGGTTTCCTTCCTGTCCTGGAATCTCCATCAGGAGCCCTGGGCAAAGGGGGCTTCATCTCACAGGCAGAGATGAGATGCGGCCCTCAGCCTCACGCTTCGAGCACTCACTTGTTTCTGGAGGGAGGATGTGTGCCCCACTCCTGCAGCCTTGCAGACACTCAAAACTGTGAGGAAAATGTGCCTAGCTTCTTCTTGGAGCATCAGCTTTGCTCTAGGACAAGAAATGTTGAACTTCCTCTTGGGCTGGAAAGATGGTTTAGCAATTAAGGCGTTTGCCTGCCAAGCCAAAAAAGGACCCGGTTCAATTTCCCAGGACTCACGTAAGCCAGATGCACAAGGTGGCACATGCATATGGAGTTCATTTGCAGAGGCTAGAGGCCCTGGCATGCCCATTCATTTTCTCTCTCCTTGCAAATAAATAAAAATATTTTTAAAATTCATTGATGAATTTTAAAACATGGATGAGTTTAAAAACAATGATCTAGGCTGGAGAGATGGCTTACTGGTTAAGATGCTTGCCTGCAAAGCCAAAGGACCTAGGTTCAATTCCCCAGGACCCATGTAAACCAGATTCACAAGTGGGTGCACGTGTCTGGAGTTTGTTTGCAGTGGCTGGAGGCCCTGCTGCGCCCATTCCCACTCTCTCTCTCTCCCCCCCTTCTCGCCCTCTTTCTCTGATAAATAAATTAATTAATTGATTAAAAAAACAATGATCTAAATCATTTAATTCCTCATGAAAGCTTAAAGAAAATTTGAGGTTATAGAGTGCCTTTAACCATCTTCTCAGGCTCAATCTCGTCCTCTATGAAGAAATCCAAGTAGCATTGGAAACATAGCTTAACACTGGCCTGCAAAGCCTAAGGACCCGGGTTCAACTCCCCAGTACCCACAAAAAGGTAGATGCACAAAGTGGCACATCCATCTTGAGTTTGCTTGTGGCAGTTAGAGGCCCTAGCATGCCCATCCTCTCTCTGTCTCTGACTCTCTCTGCTTGTAAATAAATAAATATACAATTAAAGATTAAAATAATATATTTATAAAAAAGGACATCCAGGTAGAACACTGTGAGAAACGTTGAATTAAAACAAAAGATAGTGAAATCATTGTTTTTTTTCTTATTAACTTCATGACTGTTCAATATATGTATTATTTTTTTTCTCCAGTGAGTTTTCCTCATCTAAATTCTTCTATTTCTGAAACTTGGGGTTTTGACCAAGATAAATCCCAGAAAAGTATTATTTCAGTGAAAATTGAAATGGAATGATTTTGGGGTATTTCAAGATTATCATTACACTGACTCCCATGCATAGATGAAAGCACACAGCTCTCACTTTGTAGGTGATAAGGGGTAGTGTATTTAGGAGCCAAATATGAGTGACCATGGCCCAGGAACACAGACTCAGGTTACCCCAAATTCCATGTTCCAACGTATTGAGAGTTTCATGAAGGTTTTTTTTTTTTTTTTTTACAGAACAAAAGAGTCATAAGCAAGCCACCTTTGAAACACACTGGCGGAGACCTCATGAAATGGGGACACCTCTTTGACAGGCTGAGGATGACATCTCGTGAAATGGGGACACCTCTGTGACAGGCTGAGGATGACGTCTCAGGAAATGGGGACGCCTCTGTGACAGGATGAGGATGACGTCTCATGAAATGGGGACACCTCTCTGACAGGCTGAGGATGACATCTCGTGAAATTGGCATGCCTCTGTGACAGGCTGAGGATGACGTCTCGTGAAATGGGGACGCCTCTGTGACAGGCTGAGGATGACGTCTCAGGAAATGGGGACACATCTGTGACAGGCTGAGGATGACGTCTCGTGAAATGGGGATGCCTCTGTGACAGGCTGAGGATGACGTCTCAGGAAATGGGGACACCTCTGTGACAGGCTGAATATGACGTCTCGTGAAATGGGGACGCCTCTGTGACAGGCTGAGGATGACGTCTCAGGAAATGGGGACACCTCTGTGACAGGCTGAGGATGACGTCTCATGAAATGGGGACACCTCTGTGACAGGCTGAGGATGACATCTCAGGAAATGGGGACACCTCTGTGACAGGCTGAGGATGACATCTCATGAAATGGGGACACCTCTGTGACAGGCTGAGGATGACATCTCAGGAAATGGGGACACCTCTGTGACAGGCTGAGGATGACATCTCGTGAAATGGGGATGCCTCTGTGACAGGCTGAGGATGACGTCTCAGGAAATGGGGACACCTCTGTGACAGGCTGAGGATGACGTCTCATGAAATGGGGACGCCTCTGTGACAGGCTGAGGATGACGTCTCAGGAAATGGGGACACCTCTGTGACAGGCTTTAGATGACGTCTCATGAAATGGGGACGCCTCTGTGACAGGCTGAGGATGACGTCTCATGAAATGGGGACACCTCTGTGACAGGCTGAGGATGACATCTCATGAAATGGGGACACCTCTGTGACAGGCTGAGGATGACATCTCAGGAAATGGGGACACCTCTGTGACAGGCTGAGGATGACATCTCGTGAAATGGGGACGCCTCTGTGACAGGCTGAGGATGACGTCTCATGAAATGGGGACACCTCTGTGACAGGCTGAGGATGACGTCTCAGGAAATGGGGACACCTCTGTGACAGGCTGAGGATGACGTCTCATGAAATGGGGACGCCTGGGGCTGAGGATGACGTCTCATGAAATGGGGACGCCTCTGTGACAGGCTGAGGATGACGTCTCATGAAATGGGGACACCTCTGTGACAGGCTGAGGATGACGTCTCATGAAATGGGGACGCACAGGCTGAGGATGACATCTCAGGAAATGGGGACGCCTCTGTGACAGGCTGAGGATGACGTCTCAGGAAATGGGGACACCTCTGTGACAGGCTGAGGATGACGTCTCGTGAAATGGGGCTGACAGGCTGAGGATGACGTCTCGTGAAATGGGGACACCTCTGTGACAGGCTGAGGATGACGTCTCAGGAAATGGGGACACCTCTGTGACAGGCTGAGGATGACGTCTCAGGAAATGGGGACACCTCTGTGACAGGCTGAGGATGACGTCTCAAATGGGGACACCTCTGTGACACCTCTGTGACAGGCTGAGGATGACGTCTCGTGAAATGGGGACACCTCTGTGACAGGCTGAGGATGACGTCTCAGGAAATGGGGACACCTCTGTGACAGGCTGAGGATGACGTCTCGTGAAATGGGGACACCTCTGTGACAGGCTGAGGATGACGTCTCAGGAAATGGGGACACCTCTGTGACAGGCTGAGGATGACGTCTCAGGGGGACACCTGATGCTGAGGATGACGTCTCAGGAAATGGGGACACCTCTGTGACAGGCTGAGGATGACGTCTCAGGAAATGGGGACACCTCTGTGACATGCTGAGGATGACGTCTCAGGAAATGGGGACACCTCTGTGACAGGCTGAGGATGACGTCTCAGGAAATGGGGACACCTCTGTGACAGGCTGAGGATGACGTCTCGTGAAATGGGGACGCCTCTGTGACAGGCTGAGGATGACGTCTCAGGAAATGGGGACACCTCTGTGACAGGCTGAGGATGACGTCTCAGGAAATGGGGACACCTCTGTGACAGGCTGAGGATGACGTCTCAGGAAATGGGGACACCTCTGTGACAGGCTGAGGATGACGTCTCATGAAATGGGGACGCCTCTGTGACAGGCTGAGGATGACGTCTCAGGAAATGGGGACATCTCAGGCTGAGGATGACGTCTCAGGAAATGGGGACGCCTCTGTGACAGGCTGAGGCTGGGGACACCTCTGTGACAGGCTGAGGATGACGTCTCAGGAAATGGGGACACCTCTGTGACAGGCTGAGGATGACGTCTCAGGAAATGGGGACACCTCTGTGACAGGCTGAGGATGACGTCTCAGGAAATGGGGACGCCTCTGTGACAGGCTGAGTATGACGTCTCAGGAAATGGGGACACCTCTGTGACAGGCTGAGGATGACGTCTCAGGAAATGGGGACACCTCTGTGACATGCTGAGGATGACGTCTGAAATGGGGATGACAGGCTGAGGATGACGTCTCAGGAAATGGGGACACCTCTGTGACAGGCTGAGGATGACGTCTCAGGAAATGGGGACACCTCTGTGACAGGCTGAGGATGACGTCTCAGGAAATGGGGACGCCTCTGTGACAGGCTGAGTATGACGTCTCAGGAAATGGGGACGCCTCTGTGACAGGCTGAGGATGACGTCTCGTGACATTCTTGGCCTTTGGGTTGGTGGAGGCAGGTGATCACTCCAAAAAGGTTTCACCTGATCACGTGATTGAACCTGGCAAGGATGTTAAGTCAGACACAGACGTGGGCAATAAGTGATTTTGGCTCTGATCCTGCAACATCCTATCTCACTGTGTTCACAGGACCTTGATCAATCTGTTCAGCCTTGCTGGAAATAAATGCTGGAACTTTCGCTCACACATATTAGGAAGGATTGATGGCATTATTATTTTCTTTTTATTCTCTTTAAGTTTTTAAATTTATTTGCAAGAGAGAGAGAGTGTGTGAGAGAGAGAGAGAGAGAGAGAGAGAGAGAGAAAGAGAATGGGAGTGCCTCTTGTCACTGCAAGCCAACTCCAGATGCATGTGACACTTTGTTCATCTGGCTTTACTTGGGTACTGGGGAATTGAATCCAGGCAGTGAGGCTTTGTAAGCAAGTGCCTTAATTGCTGAGCCATCTCTCCAGTCCCCCTTTTAACTTTTTTTTTTTTTTTTTTTTGGTTTTTCGAGGTAGGGTCTCACTGTAGCTCAGGCTGAGCTGGAATTTACTCTGTAGTCTCAGGATGGCCTTGAACTCATGGCAATCCTCCTACCTCTGCCTCCGAGTGCTGGGATTAAAGGCGTGTGCCACCACGCCCGGCCGCCCTTTTTAACTCTTTAAGTTTGTGTGTGTGTGTGTGTGTGTGTGTGTGTGTGTGCACGCACATGCCATTGGAGCACATGTAGGGTAAGAGGACAACTTGGCAATATCTAGGCTCCATCTTCTTTAGAACAGGCTCTCTTATGGCTACACATGAACTTCAGACTAGCTGGCCTGTGAGCTTGGATCTGCCTGGATCTGCCTCCCATTGCCACAGACATGCTGGGATCACAGATGCACGAGCCATCTTGTATCTGGCTTTCCATAGGTACTGGATGATTGAACCTGGGTGGACAGGCTTGCAAGCAAGCATCTTTAACTCCTGAGACATGGCTTCAGTCCTTTTTTCATTTTAAAACATTGAAAATATTTTTCTACTTGTAAAAATATTTGTTTCCTTGTTCATTTGCAAACCATTTATGGGGGGCTCATTTGTCGAAGTGAAATCTTTCTGTATATGCACACAAGCAATTTTACATAGGTAGGTGTGCACCATAACACTGTATTTTTTTTAAAAGGACTTTAATTTTTATTTAGTCATTTATTTATTTGAGAGAAAGAGGCGGGTAGGGGTGGGGAAGAGAGAAAGAATGAATGTGAGATCCAGGGTCTCCAGCCGCTGCCAAGGACTCCAGATGTATGCGCCATTTTGTGAAAGTGTGCATCTGGCTTTACATGTGTACTGGGGAGTCGAACCTGGGTGCTTAGGCTTTGCAGGCAAGCACCTTAACTGCTGAACCATCTCTCTAGCCCCCTTATGGGATTCTATTTGTTTCTTTTTTCTTTCTTTTCTTTCTTTTTTCTTTTTTTCTTTTTTCTTTTTGGTTTTTCAAGGTAGGGTCTCTAGCTCAGGCTGACCTGGAATTAACTATGTAGTCTCAGGGTGGTCTCGAACTCATGGTAATCCTCCTACCTCTGCCTCCCGAGTGCTGGGATTAAAGGCGTGCGCCACCACGCCCGGCTGTTTCTTACTTTTTTTAATGAGAAAAAATATGTCACAGATAGTAAATACATGTCCCTATTATTTTAAATAGTTGTTTAGAGTTATCTTATGGAGTTGTAAACTACTTAACCATTGTTCATGTGAATTTTCTTAATCTCAGAAACCTTAAATTACTCACGAAGTGAGTCCCTCACCACTTTTCAACAGCCCTTGTGTATACTTATGAGTTCATATATCTATATGCATGTATGTTAGAAATATGTATATACTTATTGTTTTGCTGTAATTAGCTTTTGATGCCATCCTCCACTTAAAATAATCCATTTCCCCCTCCCCCAGACACCACAGGTAATTAGATAATGTTAGGAAAATTTAGCTATCTGTATCAGCTCCATAAAATAAGTCATTTTCTTTCTTTTTTTTTAAAAAAGATTTTATTATTTATTTATTAGAGACAGGGAGAGAGAGAGCGAGAGAGAGAAAGGGCATGCTAAGGCCTCTAGCCACTGCAAACGAACTCCAGATGCATGTGCCACCATGTGCATCTGGCTTATGTGGGACCTGAAGAATCGAACATGGGTCCTTAGGCTTCACAGGCATGCATGCCTTAACTGCTAAGCCATCTCTCCAACCCAAATATGTCATTTTCTAAACACAAGTCCCTACTTATAACACAATAACAACAGGACCTTTCAGAACTGTTGCCACTACCTTGAGGACAAATATGTCAAAGTGGATCTTTGTTCTCAGTATAATTACATAACTTGAGCAGGTCTTCCTTGGATAGCCTTCTCTCTCTCTTTCTCTCTCTTTCCTTTTGTTTTAATATTTTTTATTTTTCCTAGAGAGAGAAAGAGAGACAGAGAGGGAGAGAAAGAGAATTGATGCCCCAGGGCCTCAGCCACTGCAATTGAACTCCAGACACTTGTGCCACCTAGTGGGCATGTGCAACCTTGCGCTTGCCTCACCTTTGTGCGTCTGGCTAATGTGGGGTCTGAAGAGTCAAACATGGGTCCTTAGGCTTAGCAGGCAGGTGCCTTAACTGCTAAGCCATATCTCCAGACCTCCTTCTCTCTTTTTGCTTCAACTTTTCATGGATTTAGTCACCCAAGTTGAATTTGCTCCAAGGAAACTGTATGAACATTTTTCTGATAATCTGTTGAGGTTAAAGGCTTTGAGGATTTTTGTACATAATGCGAGAGGAGGGTCCTTTGACTATAATTGTCTCAATCCTTAAGATGTTTTGTGTGCCCTGAATGGGGAAGCCATCATTTCTTCCAAGGCATCCTGAGACAGGATCTGCAAGATATTTGCTTCTTGGCAAAGTTATTGAGTAGATGAAGACAATAATCACTAAGTAAGTTCATGCTAAATAAATTCTCTGCAACTGTGGTTTGAGGTTAATTGGTACCCTCAGCTTGTATCAAACTATGCAAATTGGCATTTCGTAGTGAAGAAGGCATATCTCTCTTAATGAAATGAATGATTATTATTTTTTTTTCTTTTTCATTTTTCGAGGTAGGGTTTCACACTGGTCCAGGCTGACCTGGAATTCACTATGTAGTCTCAGGGTGGCCTTGAACTCACGGTGATCCTCCTACCTCTGCCTCCCGAGTGCTGGGATTAAAGGCGTGCGCCACCACGCCTGGCTTGAAATGAATTATTATTTTAAGTTGGTGAATGCTAAACACATTACTCTGAACTGAACTTGACACATCATTCCTATTGCTGGCAGGATTTTCATTTCTGACCTTCTACATAAAGATAGCCTTTTAAATTATTATTGTGTTAGCAACATCTTAAACCAGCTTAAACAAGCTTAAAGAGCTTGTCATAAATAAAATGATAAAATAATTTTGTGCAGTTAGCTAGATTTCATATAGAATCAAAGGAAGAGTCATCCCCCTGACCCCGCTTTGTTTTTTTGAATTGTTCCCAATAGAAAATGCATAGTCATGGCTCCCCTCCAGTTATTTGACCTGTAGAACATTGTTAAATATAAATTGATAGATTTAAAAATATGAAAGCCCAATGGAGATACTGGATTTCAGTATCTATTCAAAACCAGTGGAATTTGTATCTCGTGGCCACTTTATTCAGCATTTCTCTCACCAGAGATATGGATATTTACATTTTTATTTATGGATTCAATATGAGGTTGGTGAATGATTAAACACAAAGCAGCAAGGAGAGAAACCAGTAGGGCATTGCCTTGGTTTTCAGACTGAGGCCAAACTCTTCCAGGGCAATTCCAGTCGATGATGGGCAGAGACATCAAGTGGGGACTTTTTTTTTCTTCTGTTTTTTCCATGTAGGGTCTCACTCTAGCCCAGGCAGACCTGGAATTCATTATGTGGTGTCAGGCTGGCTCAAACTCATTGGGGTCCTCCTACCTCTGCCCCCGAGTTCTGGGATTGGAGGTGTGTGCCACCACAGCCAGCAAGTAAGGACATTTCTTTTCTTTTGTTTTAGATTTCATTTTTATTTATTTATTTATTAGAGACAGAGAGAGGGGGAGAGTGAGAATGGGCGCACCAGGGCCTCCAGCCACTGCAAATGAACTCCAGATGCATGCGCCCCCTTGTGCATCTGGCTTACGTAGGACCTGGAGAATCGAACCGGGGTCCTTAGGCTAATGCCAGCACTCGGGAGGCAGAGGTAGGAGGATCACCATGAGTTTGAGGTGAATTCCAGGTCAGTCTGAGCTAGAGTGAGACCCTACCTCGAAAAACCAAAACCAAAAAAAAAAAAAAAAAAAAAAAAGCTACCTTTAAACATGATATTCCTGGGCATGGTAGAATATATCTGTAATCCCAGCTACTCAGGAGGCTGAGGCAAGAGAATCTCAAGTTCAAGGCCTGTGTGGAATATATATCAAGTGAGTTAGAGGCCAGCCGAGGCAACTTAGTGAGAGCCTGTCTTGAAATTAAAATATATAAGCTTAGGGCAGTCAGAGATAGGATGCTTGAGTATGTACAAGGCCCTGGGTTGAGTCCACAAAAACAAAACAGCATAAACAAACAACAACAAAAACCCCAGTGTGTTATTGGCTCAGAGATGGGCAGGTTATTAGGAAAAGTTGCTGAGTCTAAAAACTGGACAAAGTATACATAAAGGTGCGTTCAAACCAGTGCAGCAAAAGAGATTATTCATCAAGTGACATTTAACAGTTGGCTAGTGATGTAGAAAAGCTATGTTAAATTCTTACTCTTAGAGCCTTACAAACTCATATGCAAATCAACGATATAAATGTCAAAATGACTTGAAGAAAATATGTGCATGTATTTCATTGTTTGACAATTATTATAGACAACCAGGCATTGAGGCTCATATAACTCTAGCACTTGGGAGGCTAAAATAGGAGGATAACTGTGAGTTCAAGCCCAGCCTGGTCTACAGAATGAGTTTCCGGTCAGCCTGGGCTAGTGAGACCCTTTGTCAAGCCCATCCAATGCTCCCCACCCCATTGAAAGGAAAATGCTAAAGAAACTAGAATTTTCATTAAATTTTAAAACTTCCAGAGGGCAAAGAAGCTTATCTACAAACAGAATGGTAAATTTAAAAATGCAAACAATTCACAACATATGTCAAAGGATTAATAATTGTAATGTACAAAAGAATAAATATTTAAGAAACGTCCATAGAAAGAAATCAGTAATAGGTTCTAGCAGATGAGTGCTATATGAAGGAACACAGGAAATAAATGTGAAAATCTATTCAACCTTATTAATAAACATATGAACTAGGAACAGTAAAAAAAGAATTTCTTTGTCTATAAAGTTTTTAAAGATTTAAGTGACCCATTGCTGTAAGCGGTAAAGGAAAACAGACCCCTTATTCACTATGGACATTTTTTATGTCAATAAAATCTTTCCAGAAGCAATTTGACACGTGCATCAAAATGTAAAATGTGTTTAGCCTTCGACCCACCATCTCACTTCTAGGAATGTACTACACAAGGATAGTTGTACAGTGCAAAATAATATATGTATTAGGATGTCTAGTTTGCTTGTGTTTATTTTAATTTACCATTCTCCAATCCATTAATATAGGACTGGACAAAAAATTTAGGTCCACTCATTCAGATGAATACTATGCGTGTTAAAACTAATATATATGATACGATATTAATTCATATGAAAATATACCTGCAAGATTCTATCAGTGAAAAAGAAACTAAGTATAAAGGAAACGAAGTATAGAATTCTTTCTTTCTTTCTTTTTTTCTTTTCTATTTTTCAAGGTAGGGTCTCACTCTAGTCCAGGCTGACATGGAACTCACTATGTACTCAGGCTGACCTCGAACTCACAGGGTTCCTCTTACTTCTGCCTCCCAAGTGTCGGGATTAAAGGTGTGTGCTGCTACTCCTGGTGAGTCCATGCATTTAAATTTGAGTATTAAGCATGGGAATTTGGAATAATAGCTTCTAGAAAAAATATTCGTAAAACTGTTAATTGCAGTTAACATCCAGTGTTGGTATTTTAGGCTATTTTGTACTTGAATTTTTCTTTTTTTTTTTTTGAAAATTCTTTTTAAAAAATCTTTTATTTATTTATTTGTAAGCAGAGAGAGAGAGAAGAGATACAGACAGAAAGAGAATGGGTGCCCAGGGCCTCTAGCCACTCAAACAAACTCCAGATACATGCACCACCTTGTGTATCTGACTTATGTGGGTTCTGGGGAATCAAACCTGAGTCCTTTGGCTTCGCAGGCAAACACCTTAACTGCTAAGCCATTTCTTCAGCCCCTTATTTGAATTTTTCTACTGCCTCAATTAAAAAAAATGTATAGTTTTACAAAAACATATAGATAAGCTAGTTTTAACATATAATAAAGGCATTAATTACTTTATATGAAAACCAAAAAGCAGGAACTCCTGCCAGTCTAAGTGAAGTTCAAGTCATGTGGGTTCTATGTTGCTCATGCCCATGATGCTATCACAGTGCTACAGCAGAACTCAGCAGCTCTGCACTCTACATAGCAAATGCTCTTCTTTGACCATCAAAAGCCAAATAGCATGAACTCAGACTGACACAGCTTTACCGTAACCCGCAGTGTAAAAGCCACCAAGAACCATGGTGGGTGTGAATTGCCCATCAATTGGGAAGTGAGAAAAGAAATTTTTATTTATTTATTTATTTGAGAGAGAATGAGAAAAAGAGGGAGAGAGGGAGAGAGAATGGGCATGCCAGGGCCTCTAGCCACTGCAAATGAACTCCAAATGTATGTGCCCCCTTGTGCATCTGGCTTACATGGGTACTGGGGAATCAAACTCAGTTCCTTAGGCTTTGCAGGCAAGTGCCTTAACCACTGAGCCATCTCTCCATCCCCGAAAAGAAATTTTATATGATGGGAAAAGAAAAACAGATTAATAATGTACGTAAACAGGGAAAAAAAGACCCCAAAAACCACAAGCACTAATTAGATCCTGAGAAACAGATTTTTAAAAAAGATTTTATTTTTATTTATTTATTAGAGACAGAAAGAGGGAGGGGGGAGAGTGAGAATGGGCACACTGGGGCCTCTAGACACTGCAAACGAACTCCAGACACACCACCACTATGTGCATCTGGCTTACCTGAGACCTGAAGAATCGAACTGGGGTCTTTAGGCTTCACAGGCATGTGCCTTAACTGCTAAGCCGTCTCTCCAGCCTGAGAAACAGATTTGGTGAGCCGTCACCCCAGACCTTGGGCATAAGAGGTATCGTATGAGAAGAAATAGTGATCCTAGATAACTCAAGAGGGAAGCGGAGGACCTCTAGGCTTGTGCTCTGCCTTCCTGATTTGTCATCACAGCTCTAGAGTATTAAAACATCGAAAGCAGATGGAAGGTTCTAGGGAGAGAGGCCAGGAACATCGTCCATCGACTTCACATACTAGCAGCCAGATGTGGAGATGTTGTAAGTAGTGCTAAATCCAAGTGACTTGGGCTGGGCAAAGAAATCTGGAGTTAGTGGGGCAGTGACAAACGGAGGCCACAATGCAGATGGTGGTGCTCACCAGGATGGAGACGGTGCACAACCTGGCACGACTTAGCAGATGCCAGACCAGCTACAGAGGGAACAAATGGACTGGCTGCCTTGCACTGGAGACACACTGGACTTCAAAGCCAGGGTACTGCCTGGTGGAAATACAACACAAAGTACACTCGCCATTTAAAACGTCCAGTCGTGGACTGGAGAGATGGCTTAGTGATTAAGGCGCTTGCCTGAGAAGCCTGAACACCCATATTCGACTTTCCAGATCCCACGTAAGTCAGAGGCACAAAGGTGAGGCAAGTGCAAGTTCGCACATGCCCACTAGGTGGTGCAAGTGTGTGGAGTTCGGTTGCAGTGGCTGAGGTTCTGGTGGGCCAATTCTCTCTCTCACTCACTCTCTCTCTGTCTTTCTCTCTTTCTCCCTCTCGCTTTCTCTAAAATAAAAGAAAAATGAAAAAAAAAAGTCTAGTAGTCACATCTGGAAGGGAAATTAATTTTAACACTTAACATACTATTTAAGCAAATATATTCAATATATTTTCAGTTCAGCCTGCAGTAAATTATAAAAATATTAATTATATCATAAATTACTCTCTCTCTCTGTGATCTTCTTGATTCTTATGGCCCTTGCAGAGTTCTCTGACTAATAAACACACTATAGTATGTTACTTTCAGCCCTGACTTTGAAGTCCAGTGTGTATTTTATATCAACAGAACGTATTCATTTAATGTAACCACATTTCAAGTTCTAAATGGTCATATGTAATTAGTCTCTCCTGGTTTAAGGACACGCAAATCCAGAGCACAGCACATAGGCTAAAGGCTATTTTCCGTTCTCTGCTCTTAAGTCTCCTTCTCTACTCAGAAACAGTCTTAGCAAAAGAGAGAGAACAGATCCTCTATCCATAAGCAATATCTTTAGTAATGAGGGCTGAGATTATGGATTAAGAAAATTTTAGAGGGCTGGAGAGATGGCTTAGTGGTTAAGGCGCATGCCTGCAAAGCCTAAGGACCCAGGTTCAATCCTCCAGGTCCTACATAAGCCAGATGCTCAAGGTGGCACATGCGTCTGGAGTTCGTTTGCAGTGGCTAGAGGCTCTGGCATGCTCATTCTCACTCTGTCTCTCTCCCCCTCTCTCTATCTCAAATCAATCAGTCAGTAAATAAATAAATAAAATTTTAGATAGGAATAATTAATTTTAACTAGAAACTTTTTTTCAGTTATCACTGGTAGTGGGGACTCAAAGAAAAAAAACAGGTTATTAAAATAATGTATAATTCTTGCATATCTAAGGAATACTGAGTAGATTCCAACTCATATTGCAAAAGTTTGAATTGTATGTGCTGTGAGGGAATCTGGCAACGACTAGGTATAGTTCTTAAGTAGCTCATTGTTCCTTCTATCGCTAAACATGAGACGAATCCTCCAAATACTCTGCCTTAATTGAATCCTCTGAGTAGTTTGTAATTACTGAATTAAACATTTGCAGTATCTAAACGTGGCCGCTTGATTGTGGTCTTATCTGTCAGGTCACGGATGCAGTCATCAGAAGATTGCTGACTGTAAATAGATAGCTCCTTCGAATTCTACTATAAACACTAAATCAGCAATTTTGTTTTCCCTCTCAAATATCCCGAGGCCAAGAAATGTTCCCTCCTTCCTATTCTTCAATCACTTTTCATAAAACTGTGGATCATTTCATCCTGGCTATGTAGAAAGGCCAAGTGAAGACAACCAACCCTATATTCTTTGTTTGCTATTATTAACTTATTTTTTCACTAATTCTCCAAGCAAGTTAACACTGAAAATAATTCACATGTGTGTCTGTTATGGAATACTTCCAGTTCTGTAACGTGTATTTTTTGTTTGTTTGTTTTTTTGAGGTAGAGTCTCAATCTATCCCAGGCTGACCTGGAATTCACTATGTAGTCTCAGGCTGGCCTCGAACTCATGGTGATCCTCCTACCTGTGCTTCCTGAGTGCTGAGGATTAAAGGAGTGTGTCACCACATCAGTTTTTCGAGGTAGGGTCTCACTCTAGCCCAGGCTGACCTGGAATTCATTATGTAGTCTCAGGGTGGTCTCGAACTCACTGTGATCCTCTGTCTCCTGAGTGCTGGGATTAAAGGCATGCCCACCATGCCAGGCTATAACATGTATATTTTTACCTTAACCATTAGGCCATCTTTCCAACTACATGTGTAGTTTTAAAATATTTTTATTTATTTATTTGCAAGCAGAGAGATGAGAAGAGGGGAGAGAGAGAGAGAGAATGAATACCTGTAGCCGCTGCAAACGAACTCCAGATGTATGCGCCACTTTGTCCATCTGGCTTTACGTGGGTCCTAAGTGGTTAGGCTTTGCAAGTACGTTAACTGCTGAGCCATCTTTCCAGCCCAGCATGAGTACATTTTCAAATCTATAACTAGGAGCTGAAACGACTCACTGAGATGTGAAATGGAAGCCTGTCTTCCCTCAGTTCTTTCATCACGCTCACGGGAAGGAACACACTGCTTGGTCCACTTGAATTGAGGCAGCGCCAGTGTGGAGCATCCTGAAGTACTCTTAGTTGATTCATCGGGAGAGCAATGTTTACTAAAGGAGGCCTCTGTGTGTTGTACATGTATGTGCACACACACACACACACACACACACACACACACAACTTGAGAACAATAGCTGTTCAACAATATGCAGCGCAGGGTTCCAGGAAGCATTCTGTAGTATTCCAGCTGGTCATTTTAGCCCTTCTGGAACCCTGTAGGACAATAAAGATAGTGAAAGAAGGTGATAACCTGGTTTGATTTTGCATGGCTTTCGACAACCTTGAGCTTATCATTCTTTGTTAATCATGGACCTTCCACAGTGGCCAAGCACATAGCTCTTCCTATCCTGCGGTCTTGAGAAGTTTGATATTAATTAGCCTTCTGTTGTGTAAATTACTTGGGGGCTGGGGTGGGGGTGGGGGGGAAGGGCTGTAGCCCAGCGGAACAGGCTGCCTAGTATATACCCGGCACTGCAAAGAATGAAAAAAAAAAAAGTAAAATATTTTTATCTTCTTTATGATGACATGTGTGCGGAAATAATCATTATTATTATTTGACCAAAAAAGCCTTTACTTTTGTGAAGGAATTCAGTTAAGAGAACATTTCATTCAAGGAAACAGACTAATTTAGTAACTGTGGTTTCTGTAAATCCAAAGATTTTAAAACAGGGCTTCTCGGAGGCTTGAAAGGATGATTTCAACAGAATAATTTCCTTGTACGGAGTTCCACTGATGGGGAAGTAGCGTGACTTAGAGGATTATCCAGGGATAATTCTTAGGACTGAAGATTTACATACAGAAGTCCAGGTAATGACTGGTTATATTCAAAGTGTGTGTAACTATTCATTCTGTGAATATCCCTTGAAGGTTTACGATGTGTCAGACAGTGTCGTAGATTGTAGGTCAGCTGTACGCAAAAGCACTCACAGAATTCATGACCTTGGACGTCAGAATCCAGCAGACGCTAGCGGACTGACAGTAGAAACAGGTAAGGATGAATTTCTTCTTCTCAGGTAACCAGAGGTTTGCTGCTGCAAGCCCATGTTCCTTATTCAAAGGAAGCCAAGGGTTGGGTCAGATTGTACATCCCCCCCATATTTAGTGCCCCAACAAAAGAAGCAGAAAATCTCATATTTTTGACGGGTGTAGGTGTTGAAAGTACAGACTGCTTGAACTTATGCTTGGATTGCTTTTCAGCTTAAAGAACATTTTATAATGGATACATTTTTCTTTTAAAGTCAAAATTAGACTTTGGGAAAGTGTATACCCCTTTTTATAACTCATCCTTCACAATTTTTCAGAGACATTTGACAAACTTTTGATAATGGAGAAAATATGAGACATTTAAAAAGAAGAACATTAAGGGCTGAAGGGATGGTTTAGCCATTAAGACTCTTGCCTATGAAGCCTAAGGACCCAAGTTTGATTCCCCAGTTCCCACAAAAGCCAGAGGCGCAAGGTGGTGCATGCATCTAGGGTTTATTTGCAGTGGCTGGAGGCCCTGGCGTACCCATTCTTTCCATCTCTCTCTGATAAAAAATAAAATATTTTTTAAAAGAACATTAATTCTTTGGTTCATACTCTAAGGGAACTGGGGTGTGAAGGCTAGGGTCAGCCATGAGGTTGAAGAAGCATGTTGTACCCTATAGTGAAGACATACTATGAACCTTATATAAGTGTTGCTAGTTTTATAAACTCTCTCATGGTTCAGATAAAATTCAGACAAGAGAAAGGAAACATTCAGAATTGTAAAAATACAATCTCCCTTCCTTGTAATAAGCGGTCATTACTTTGAAGTTTTTTTAATTGTTTCATGTAGAGGGAAAGAATGAAAACATAAAGTAGAATGCAAATGGAATGAACAGTAGGTGTCGAATAAAAAAAAAGAAAGTGGCTGGGGAAACGGCCGATCAGATTGTACTAGAACATTGTCTTCCTGCCTAGACACCCGCACTGGCAGAATGAATGTGTCGGACACAACTGTATATAATATATATATATTTTGGTTTTTTTCCCCGAGGTACAGTCTCACTCTAGCCCAGGTTGACCTGGAATTCACTATGTACTCTCAGGCTGGCCTGGAACTCACAGCAATCCTCCTACTTCTGCCTCCCAAGTGCTGAGATTAAAGAATGCACCACCAAGCCTGGTGCAACTGTATTTTTAAAAATATTTTATTATTTATTTATTTATTTGAGAGAGAAGGAGGGAGGGGGAGGGAGAGAGAGAGAGAGAGAGAGAGAGAGAGAATGGGCATGCCAGGGCCTCCAGCCACTGCAAACGAACTCCAGATGGATGTTCCACCTTGTGCATCTGGCTTACATGGGTAATTGAACCTGGTTCCTTTGGCTTTGCAGGCAAGTGCCTTAACCGCTAAGCCATCTCTCCAGTCCTGATGCAACTGTTTTGAAACTATAAAATCTGGTGAAGTCTTGCAGCAACTTCCGGTGGAAGATGTGGACAGTAAGTGTGTAGCACACTTGTCCATTCTGCACCCCCTTTGGGGTAAGGCAGTTGTGCCTGTGTCCTGGGAGAAAGCTGCGCTTAGCATGCGGGAGCCAGGGGAGGCACAATACACTGCATCATGCAGTTTGGACCAGCAGTGGTGACGCTTCTGGTAGCTGACAGAAACAAAGAAGTATGCGGGCCTTGCTGGTGATTCTCCTTCCATTTTTTGACCTTCCCATCCTTCACCTAATTTATAGGCCACTTAAGGACTCTGCTGTGCCCCTAAGTTTCCTTTCCTTTCCTTTCCTTTCCTTTCCTTTCCTTTCCTTTCCTTTCCTTTCCTTTCCTTTCCTTTCCTTTCCTTTCCTTTCCTTTCCTTTCCTTTCTCTTTCCCTTTCTTTTTCTCTCTCCCTCTCTTTTTCTCTCTTTCTCTCTTCTTTCTCTCTCTCTTTCTTTCTTTCTTTCTTTCTTTCTTTCTTTCTTTCTTTCTTTCTTTCTTTCTTTCTTTCTTTCTTTCTTTCTTTTTAGGATTTTCGAGGTAGATTCTCCCTCTAGACCAGGCTGACCTGGAATTCACTATGTAGTCTCAGGGTGGCCTTGAACTCATGGGAATCCTTCTACCTCTGCCTCCCAAATTCTGGGATTAAAGGCGTGCGCCACCACACCTGGCTTCCTTTCCTTTCCTTTCCTTTCCTTTCCTTTCCTTTCCTTTCCTTTCCTTTCCTTTCCTTTCCTTTCCTTTCCTTTCTTTTTTCTTTTCTTTTCTTTCTTTTCTTTTCTTCCTTTCCTTTCCTTTCCTTTCTTTTCTTTTCTTTCTTTTCTTTTCTTTTCTTTTCTTTTCTTTTTTTTCAGTGTGTGTTTTGTTTTTTTTTATATAGGGTCTCACTCTAGTCCAGGCTGACCTGAAATTCACTATGTAATCTCAGGGTGGCCTCCAACGCACGATCCTACCTCTTCCTCCAGAGGGCTGGGATCAAAAGTGTGCGCCACCACGCCCGTCTTGGCTATCATTTTCATTAGTTTCTGAACTCATTGCTATAACCAAATAGCTGACTAAAGCAGCGTAATGAAGGAAGCATTTCTTTTAGTTTACTGTTCCAGGTGTACAGACCTCCATGCAGAGAAGGTGTGGTAGGAGTGGGATGTCTGCTGGTCACATTGCATCCAGTCAGGAAGCTGAAGGTGGACAGGAAGTGGATCTGCTTTATAAAACCTACAAGTCTTCCCCCCTTCCTGCAAAGCTCCACTTTCTAAAGTTCCCGCTCCTTTGTGAGCCGGGACCACGGACTACGGGAGACATTTCATATTCAAAATTTTGTTGTTTTGGCTTTTCGCGGTAGGGTCTCACTCTAGCCCAGGCTGACCTGGAATTCACCCTGTAGTCTCAGGGTGGCCTCGAACTCACAGTGATCCTCCTACCTCTGCCTCCCGAGGGCTGGGATTAAAGGCGTGCACTACCACGCCCAGGTATGTGCCATTATTTTCTGGTTTTAATATTTTTTTATTTTAATTTATTTAGGAGAGAGAAAGAGAAAGAGAGAAAGAAAGAGAGAGAGACTAGGCATGCTAGAGCCTCCAGCTGCTGCAAGCAAACTCCAGACACATGTGCATTTGGCTTCCATGGGTCCTGGAGAACTGAACCTGAGTCGTATGGCTTTGAAGCCAAACTCCTTAACCACTAAGCCATCTCTCCAGCCCTATTTTCTGGTTTTATGTGGGGCTAGAGATCCAACCCAGGGCTTCATACATGCTAGGCAACTTCCCTACCCCAGTGAGCTACATCCTAAGCTCCAAAGCAGGGTTGTTTCGTAGTCTAAATCTGACGGGTCTGAGAAGCCATCCTAACGAAGCTGGAATTGACTGAGCAACTGTTCTCTCCTAAAGTATTTTCTCTTTCCATTTTCCTGCATGAACTAAGAAGTTACTGACTAAAAGTCAGGTCTGGCTAGAATGCACTGACAGCTAGAATTCTTCTTGACTGGGCCACTTACAACCGGGATACTGAGGGTGGGGGCGCTCTGCTTCTTCTGGGCACTTGAAGCAGGTGTCCCTCTTGGTCCTCTTACACAGCTGCTCTCTCCACAATGGTACAACCAAATCGGGCCATTGATGCAGTGTGTGTGTGTGTGTGTGTGTGTGTGTGTGTGCCGTGCGTGCAGGAGCAGGAGAGGCTGTCTTGAGGGCTCTGGCTTCTGGGGCACTGAGCAGAAAGCTGGAGGTTGGAGGGAAATGGAAATATGACGGTTTTATCGCCTGCTCGGGGCTGTGTGTAGTGAGATCACCTGGAAAAACCCAAGATGAGGCAATATGTCTGTCTCTCTCTTAGTTAAGCTGTTAGCGGCCTTGATCTGTCTAAACCCAAAGTAATTCTGGATGATTAGCACAGCCTCATGTTAATTCAGGTAAGTTTTTATGGAACAGTTCTCTCTGAATATCTGATAATAAATGCAACAGCATCATTGCCCACATATCGCATGCCATATCTTGATATTGATAATTAATATTCTAGATAAACAGCAAAGTGTTTGCATAAATTCACAAGTCCTTCCCCCACCTTAGAAATTTAAATTAACAAATAAAATCTGGGGCAAACAGGTATTTTCAGCTTTCATCAATAGGAATCTGAGTAAGACTGGAGGATAGTGTGAAAGATTTAGCTAACCCTTTCTTTCAACATTCTGAAAGCGTATGCTGTAATTTTAAAACTATTTTGTGAAAATAGTTTAGATTAGTTAAAAATTAACATTCAGATGGCTTCTAAGCTGAAAATAACACATATTTATTTTAGGTGTGAAAATATTTCTTAAAGAAGAAATAATTGGCTGTTACCAGAAAGAACGAGAATGCATAAATACATTTGCAAGGAAAAGTTGCAAGCTTTTTGATTTCCAAGATAAAATAGAACAAGTAAAACTAAGCTATTATTACAGATTGAGTGTTTTATACAAATGATTTTCTTTTTAAGCATCATTTACACACAAAAGGGAAAATTTAACTCTTTTTTTTTTTTTTTAAAGCAGGGCTTCACTCACTCTAGCCCAGGCTGACCTGAAACTCATTCTGTAGCTCAGGCTGGCCTCGAACTCACAGCAATCCTCCTATGTCATCCCCCCAAGATGATATGCATGAGCCACCATACCTGGGGGAAACTAACTTTTTTTTGATGCAGCACCCAACTAAAATAATTTCTAGCATAGTTAATTACCTCAAGACTACTAATTAATGGATGTGGTAAAAAAATCATTCTCTCAGGTAGTATTTTTCATATGAATTTGGTGGCTTTTTTAACTTTATGAGAAAAGGTTTTAGTGTAAAAGTTGCATATGGTAAGAATAGGAAATTTATCATCTTCCTGGTGCGTCAGTTTCTCCCTGATGTTAATACAAGTGGATGTTGGTGAGTTGGGTCTTTTTGTCCATATGAGTCAGAGTCCTTTCCCTGGCATCTCCATGTGAAAGTGCAGTTATCTTACTGAATAAAACTACGATAAAGTGTAGCACATGTTTAATCTATGAAATGATTCACTGCTATTCCTAGTGAAGCTACATTGCTTATTTTTAAAATTTTATTTATTTGTTTATTTGAGAGAAAGAAAGAAGCAGAGAGAAAGAGAGACAAATAGACAATGGGTGCTCCAGGGCCTCCAGCCACTGCAAATGAACTCCAGATGCATGTGCCACCTTGTGCATCTGCCTTACGTAGGTCCTGGGGAATCGAACCTAGGTCCTTTGGCTTTGGAGGCAAATACCTTAACTGCTAAGCTATTTCTCCAGCCCTACATTAATTATTTTTTGAGCCATATTTTCAGTACTTTATTTACCTTTATTATCATCAAAGCTGACATTTTAAAAAAAAGTTTTTATTTTTATTTATTTATTAGAGACACAGAGAGAGGAGAAAGAGAGAGACAGAATGGGCACGCCAGGGCCTCTAGCCACTGCAAACAAACCAAGATGCATGCACCACCTTGTGCATCTGGCTTATGGGGAACCTGGAGAATCGAACCTGGGTCCTTAAGCTTCGCAAGCAAATGCCTTAACCTCTAAGCCATCTCTCCAGCCCAACATTTTTTTTTTAAATACCTAGTTCTTAAGGCTTTAGCAATCTGAAGTCAATATGGGAACACAATGAGAATGTGTTAACATGTAAATACTATATGTCTTTTATAAATTAGTCTGCTGTAGTTACCTCTCATTGCTGGGACAAAACACTGGATTGGTAGCAGCTTATGGGAGGAAAAGTGTTTATGTCTGGCTTACAGTTTCAAGGGGACACTTCACCATGGCACAGACACCTAGCTCACCTCATCACACATTCACAGCAAAGAGTACAAAACAAGTACCAATTGAACTCCGTCCCCAGGTCCACCCCTGGTGACACACTAGGGTAGGGACGAAGTGGGAAGCTCAGGCACAAATACCTGAGGCTCTGGGGATATTTACATTCAAAACACCACATAGTCTTCATCATAGTAAGGTCCATAGTGGGCCTGGGGCAGTGGTTCAATAAATAAAATATTTGCTGCACAAGTGTGGGGGCCTGACTTTGGATCAGCAATACCTATAGAAATGCCAGGCATGCTTACAAGGGTGACTGTAATCCCAGGGCTTGAGAGGAGACGGGTGGATGCCCCAGCAAACTTCTATATAGACTAGCATAATTAATGAGCTGCAAGTTCAAGGACAGACCCTGTCTCAACAAATGAGAAGAAGCATGACCAGTATCTTCCTCTTCTTCACACACACACACACACACACACACATGTGAACACATAGACCACACACACATATAAACACAAAAAATGTACAGCAGAATTTGAAAAGTGAAACTATCCACTTCTTTCATTTAAACCACCTACAATTTCTTAAAAGTAATTTCATGGAGATATAATTCACGCCATGCAGTTTATCCATGTAAAGTGTATAATTCACTGTTCTGTACATATTCACACAATTGGAACCATCACTATCATACTGT
This sequence comes from Orientallactaga sibirica, assembly GCA_036365145.1. Taxonomy (NCBI): domain Eukaryota; kingdom Metazoa; phylum Chordata; class Mammalia; order Rodentia; family Dipodidae; genus Orientallactaga; species Orientallactaga sibirica. The sequence goes on along the minus strand of JAEOAD010000054.1, from coordinate 4,388,199 downwards.
CAATTTCTTTTATTTAAAGTAATTCTTTTCTTTTAAAATTTTATTTTATTTTATTTTATTTATTTGCAAGCAGAGGAAGAGAGATAGAGAGGCAGATAGAGAGAGAATGGGCACACCAGGGCCTCCAGCCACTGCATATGAACTCCAGATGTGCATGCCACCTTGTGCATCTGGTTTACATGGGTCCTGGGGAATCGAACCTGGGTTCTTTGGCTTCGCAAGCAAGTGCCTTAACTGCTAAGCCATCTCTCCAGCCCTCATACCACCAATTTTTAGACCATATTCTTCGCCCTAAGAATAATTAACAATTGACACTACAGGCTGCAGTCGCAGGACATTAGAATCTCATGCTGGGACCTAAAGGGAAATGAGCTCTGGCCCGTGGCCGGTCCTCACGGTGCTGGAGAGTCCTGCGGGAGCCGCTGGAGGACAACAGTCACCATCAACACCATGGACAAGCAGGCTACGACATCAACCAGCCGGTCAAAAGGTACACACTTGTGCAATAGTGGCACGCAACCTCTGCGAGTACCCAGCTGTTCTCTGATTGGACATGAAGCCGGCTCAGTGGGAGAGAACTCCTATCTGGTACTGGAAACCAAGTCAGAGTCCATGGTCAGGATACTCAGGCTTCAGAGAGAAGTCCCCAGTGCTACCACACCTGCCAGGGCCCAGGAGAAACTGCAGGGGAAGCAGTGACATGAACACTGCTCTTACTGCTCGCCTGACAACCAGCTCCAGGGTGGCGGTGACAGACACAGTGATCAATCAAAACCTATCAAAGCAGAAATGCAGAGGCTACAGAGAGCTCAACACTGAATCAGATACCAATAGGCCTGCCATGGCTCAGGTCATTGGGGAAGATGGAGTGGAAAGATTATAATAGCCACAGAGTGGGTAGGAATCCCCTGAAGCACTATTTTTTAAAAATATATTTTATTTATTTAGTTATTATTTATTTGAGAGAAAGAGGCAGGAAGAGAGAGAGAGAGAGAATGGGCACTCCAAAGCCTCCAGCCACTGCAAATGAACTCCAGATGTGCGCACCACCCCCATTGTGCATCTGGCTTACATGGGTCCTGGAGAGTTGAACCAGGATCCTTTGGCTTTGTAGGCAAGTGCCTTAACCACTAAGCCATCTCTCTGGCTCCCTACCTCCAACCCTACAGGGATTGACTAAGCCCTTTGTGACCCCACTGTAGACTCCACTGAGGAGGGCCCCGATGTAACAGAGCAGGGTGAGGGGATAAAAGAGTATAACCTGTTATAATAGATATAAAATAAAAAAATAAAAAATAATTAGCAATCACCATGTTTTTCTATTCCCTCGGCTAGCTTTCTGTCTTATATATTTGTCTATTCTAGATATTTGGGGAAAATAATTAAAGTACTTTTTTTTTCTGATAACTTCTCAACCTACTTAGGTATCCCAGGCTGATATAAATTTGTTTATATTTTTCTCTTGAAAGTGAAAATTGCATTAATTTAATACCGAGTTCATAGCCAAGAATTCTGAAAAAAATACAATTGATCTGCAAATAGTTGTAATAAAATATAAACGACACTTGAAAGTTCATTTTGGGTGTAATTTTGGCCCATAAAATATAAACCATAGCTGGGCATAGTGGCACATGCCTTTAATCCAGCACTCCCAGGAGGCAGAGGTAGGAGGATTACCATGAGTTCAAGGCCAGCTGGGGATTACAGAGTGAGTGTCACTTGCCCAAATATTTAGAATAGACAAATATATGATGGAAGGATAGCTCAGAATAGAAAAAAATAGTAATTGCTAATCTTTTTAAAATTTTATATATATATATGTATGTATAAAACATATATATATATATCATGTTGGGATAATTTTCAACAGAGGATCAATCCTTACATTGTTACATTAGATTGTCCTTATTGTCTCTTACCCTGAAGAGTGGCAAAGGGCAATATTTAATCAAACCTTGTCTTTTTCCTTCCCTGTTTCATTTGCTTGCATTTTAGAGACAGTGTCTTGCCCTAGAAGGTGAAGTGTGATTCGCAGTTCAGTCTTATATCAGACTTGGCCATAGCTCTGCCCTCACCAGCCTGTGGGTTGCAGGGAACCCCCTGATGTTGATGATGATGGTGGTGGTGCTGGTGGAAAACTGAGAAGCCTGTGGACTGACAAGGGGGCAGAGAGTGGAACTCACTGTCCTCTATAGACAGGGCGGTCAGGAGACTGGAGGGTAGAAGCAAGCCAACCTGGGGACAATGGGAGCATGGCGAGTACAGGGAACGGAGGAGAGCTTAGCGAAGGAAATGCTGCTATCTGCTTGGCTCCTCGGCAATGACGTCATAAGCACAGGGGTGTCTACCTTTCAGACTTTATTTTTCTCTAGGGTAAATCTAGATTTTTTCTGGTGAGTTATTTTTCTTTTTAATATTTCATTTATTTATGTATGTGAGAAAGACAGAAGCAGAGAGAGAGAATGGGTGTGCCAGAGCTTCCAGCCACTGCAAGCGAACTCCAGATGTATGTGCCATTTTGTGCATCTGGCTTGACATGGGTACTAGGGAATCAAACCTGGGTCCTTAGGTTTTATAGGCAAGTGCCTTAACCGCTGAGCTATTGCGCCAGCCCCTTTGGGTGAAAACTTTAAGTTTTAGATATTATAAGCTCATTACAAACAGCCATCAAACAGACTTCAAGTCAGATAGAGGAGTGGGTTGACATCTTTACATCTTTTCATGCCTGCTTTTGTGGTGAGAGTCATAATGGAGACTCCAGCTGTGAGATAAGAGCGGATAGACAAACAGAGTTGGAAGGGTTGTCAAGATGAGAGCCTGGTCAGCAGTGTGCAGTTCAAGGGCAGGCCTTGTTAGGGAAAGCTTATAGCTGAATAGGGTCCCTGTGTTGCATATCTTGGAAGTCCTTGGTGATTGTTGTCAAACCTCTACAGAAGAGGACAGGAGAAAACACACACACACACACACACACACACACACACACACACACGCACTGAATTACTCAAACTTTACCAACCATATTATCTCAATATGCTATAACCTTTTTTAAATTTTTTTTTTAATTTTTATTCTTTGAGGTAGGGTTTTGCTCTAGCCCAGGCTGACCTGGAATTAGTCTCAGGCTGCCCTCAAACTCACAGTGATCCTTCCATCTCAGCCCCCTGAGTGCTGGGATTAAAAAAGGTGTGCAGGCCGGGTGTGGTGGCGCATGCCTTTAATCCCAGCACTTGGGAGGCAGAGGTAGGAGGATCGCCGAGAGTTCGAGGCCACCCTGAGACTACATAGTGAATTCCAGGTCAGCCTGAGCCAGAGTGAAACCCTACCTTGAAAAAAAGAGAGAGAAAAAAAAAAAAAAAAAAAAAAAAAAAAAGGTGTGCATCACCATGCCTGGCCAAAATGCTATAATCTTATTTTGAGGTAGGTAGATAGGTTCAGATGTATAAAACCAATATATAGGGAGAGATTCAAAGCAACGGAGTAAAAGCTACCAGTGAAGTGAATTTCTGAAGAAGAGACAGGGTGGAAGATAGAGATATGGAAATAACACTCTTTCAGACTGGAGGGAAGGAACTCAGAATGGAATTGGGCAAACCTAGGGTTAATAATGGCCGTGGGGGAAGCGGAGGTAATTCTAGTTTCGTAAATGACTAAAGTTCACTGATAGTGCTGGGCAGGGAGTGGATGTGAACAGAACGGGGTTGGAAATACCAGAGAGGAAGTAAAACACATCCTGAGATTAGGTTACTCTGGTGTCTTGACAGACTCATCCTTGGGAATGGTGGCTGTCTTGGCAAGCTCAGGTAGCTGGGAATCACTCAGAGAGCTTGGAAATTATTTTAAGGAAGTATTTCTCAAAAAAAAATTTGGCTTGTGTTCCAGCTACCTGGAAAGTTTGTTTAAATGCCAATTGGTGGATTTTGACCTCAGTAAGTTTGGTTCAGTGAGTCTGTGGTCATGTTCAAGGACTTAGATTTAGAATCAACTCCCAAGCATGCTCGTGCTACGGGTCCAAGAACTGCACTTTCTCTGTTTCTTGGAAGCGTACTGATGAGGATCTAGTTTCAGCCATGGGAATGAGAGTTGGAGACACGGCTAGCTCCATGCTCCTGTGTGGAGTAGCCCAGGGAGTTCTTTCCACAGTCCTCCACTCAGGACAGGCTCAGAGTTTTGACTTTGCCACAGGAAAGGATGTGAGGATGAATCGGTGTGATTCAGGAATGGAGTGTATTAGGAAGAAATTTTAGAGCTGGACAGATGGCTTAGCGCGAAGCCTAAGGACCCAGGTTCGATTCTCCACTATCCACATAAGCCAGATGCACAAAGGTGGCGCATGCATCTGGAGTTCTTTTGCAGTGACCAGAGACCGTGATGTGCCATTCTCTCTCTTTCTCTAATAAAGAAATAAATAAAAATAAAATAAACAATCTAAAAAAGAATAAAATTTTTAACATAGATTTAATGATGGCGGTGAACAAAAAGAGAGGCGAAAGGCTCATGTACACCCAAGTGTGGGTGTGGGCTTCTCAAAGAGAGAGGCGTGATTAAGAGTCTTAGCACTAGCCATGCAAATGGTTTTTGGTGGCTTCTCAAGTTAACTTTGTTCAAAGAGTTTCTAAGGCTCTCTCAGCCCCCTTGTCAGTCAATGAGATCATTGGGCAGCTCCTGATATGCCAAACCATAGGTCACAATGGCTGCACAAGAGTGTTAGGATATGGTTCTTTTTACTGTCACTGAAGTTCAAAGCCTTGTTTCCCAGACAATTTCAGGTCTCTATATGGGAAAGGATTCGGGCTACACTTGGTCTTAAGCACAGTTCACCGCTATTTTAGCCTTCTTAATTGATTTTTTTTTTTTTTTTTGGTTTTTCAAGGTAGGGTCTCACTCTGGCCCAGGCTGACCTGGAATTAACTATGTAGTCTCAGGGTGGCCTTGAACTCATGGCGATCCTCCTACCTCTGCCTCCCGAGTGCTGGGATTAAAGGCGTGTGCCACCACGCCCGGCTGGCCTTCTTAATTTCAATATCTGTATATGAAAGAAATATTATTTCTGTGTAGGTGTTCTTCACCACAAATTTGGAATTCATTTTTAAAAAATATGTTGTTTTTATTTATTTGAGAGAGAGAGAGAGAGACAAAGAGGCACAGAGAGGGAGAGAAAGGGTGTGTGTGTGTGTGAGAGAGAGAGAGAGAGAGGGAGAGAATGGGCACGCCAGGACCTCCAGCCACTGCAAACGAACTCCAGATGTATGTGTCACTTTGTGCATCTGGTTTACATGGGTCCTGGGGAATCAAACCTGGGTCCTTTGGCTTTGCAGGCAAGTGCCTTAACCACTAAGCCATCTCTATTTTGCTGGAATTCTTGACTGTTTGTTGGCAAGAGAGATTTCAACCAGACCCGGGTGAGGGGATCCTTCCCCTACCTATGTCCCTTAATTTTATTTTTATTTTTTTATTTTTATTTTTTTGTTTTTCGAAGTAGGGTCTCACTCTGGTCCAGGCTGACCTGGAATTCACTATGTAGTCTCAGGGTGGCCTCGAACTCTCGGCGATCCTCCTACCTCTGCCTCCCGAGTGCTGGGATTAAAAGTGTGCCCCACCACGCCAGGCCTATTTTTTTTTTTTTTTTTTTTTACTGTATTTCTATTCTGCCTCAGTTCCATATTCCCAGTACAGAAATTGCCCTAAACTCATTTTGATGATTTTTCCCCCTGAGGCCCTGACTCTACAGTCACCCACCTTAGAAGTTTCAAGTTTCCACCTCTCGAGTTACCCAGTCCGGCTGTTACCTGCTGTCATTGCGGGTAAGGCCCACGGCATCTCCAGAAACTATAGAGATTAGAGAAACGTGGAGTCTGAAGTCATCCCACCCTGAGCGCTCCAACCCTCCATGTGCTGCTTGGTTTTTCTCACAGACTCAAACCCAAATCTACAACATTCTCAATACTTATGAGCTCTGAGCTACGGTCATTGCTTTTTTTTTTTTTTTTTGGTGTAGGACTAGAAATCTATTAATCTTCTTTGTTTCCTTATTTGAATCTATTTTAATATTTTTTTTCAACTGGACTCAATGCAGAGGCACAATGGTTTTGGTTTTGATAATGTTAGATAATTGAGTTTTTTTAAAATCAAAATTTCCATGAGAAATAAGCATATCTAAGTCTCTTCCTTATCAGCGTTACAACTTTTGCCTCTACCTTCTTGCTCTGGCCCCAAATTCTTGAGGAAAACTTAGACTCTGGAGCCAGAGACCCCAACCCTTGGAGAATGGATATAGGAGTATGTCGGGCTTCCCGTGTTGCCAGTTGGTTCCTTGGCCATATTCTTAAAATAGAAAAATGACAAAGTACAGTCCTGCCAGGACCACATTTGGTCTAATCCCGAGAATATGTTTTTAAGTGTCTGAAGGGCTCTGCCACAGGAATCTTGATGGGACCAGCCAAGATATCTGAAGGCCAACGATGGCAAACCCCAGGGACCATCCAGTACTCATGAGTGCATTCCAGCAAAATAGAAGCCCGGCTTGGGACATGTCTGGGCAGGTCTGCTGACGATGTAGGGCAAGAATGCCTGCAGTCTATTTACATAACAACTTTTGGCTGAAGGCAGGTTGTGAGGTTGTCCGAATGGAAAGTGGGGTGGGAGTAACAGACATATGTCAATCTCACCATCGGCTTTTGAAAAAAAATCTATAATAAAAAGAATTTACTCATTAAATAATATAGGCATCTTTTAAAAAACACTTACATTTTATTTATTTGACAGAGGGAAAGAGGCAGAAAGAGAGAGGGACAGAATGGGCACACCAAGGCCTCCAGCCACTACAAAGGAACTCCAGATGCATGCACCCCTTGTGCATCTGGCTTACGTGGGTCCTGGAGAGTCGAACCACGATCCTTTGACTTGGCGGGCAAACGCCTTAACCACTAAGCCATGTCTCCAGGCCCCAATATAAGAATCATTTTCATCTGGGAATTGAACAATTTAGATGACCATACTGGATAGTTTGTCAATAATCTTCCCTATTGTCTTTAGTGATTTCTAGTCTTATACGGGGACTTGTAGCATAATGAGAAAAGAAGACTGATGCCTTTCAACTGCCAGGAATTGTCTGAGGTGTATGAACGAAAATACACAAGGCACAACTTTGGATTGTTCATGTTGGTGACTGCTATTTTCCCCCCTTCCTTTCCATGGGAAGTAATCTATCTAAACCTATTTTTTTTTTTTTGTTTGTTTGTTTGTTTTTTGTTTTTCGAGGTAGGGTTTCACTCTAGTCCAAGCTAACCTGGAATTCACTATGTAATATCAAGGTGGCCTTGAACTCATGGTGATCCTCTTACCTCTGCTTCCCAAGTGCTGGGATTAAAGGCGTGCGCCACCACACCCGGCTTTGAACTCCTTTTTTTTTAGGTAGGGTCTAGCTCTAGCCTAGGCTGACCTGGAATCTACTATGTAGTCTCAGGCTGGCCTCAAACTCATAGTGATCCTCCTACCACAGCCTCCCGAGTGCTAGGATTAAAGGCGTTTACTACCATGCCCAGCCCTTTGAACTCTTTATTTGGATATATTTTCAAATGTATAGGAAATTTGCTTAAAAAAAATAAATAAGATATTGTACTAAAAATTCCTATAGATATTTTCCTCAAATTTGCTTATTGCTAATATGCTTTATTATTTATTTATTTATTTATTTGACAGAGAAAGAGAGAGAGAGAGGATGGGAGTGCCAGGGCCTTCAGCCTCTACAAACGAACTCCAGAAGCATGTGCTCCCTTGTGCATCTGGCTAACGTGGGTCCTGGGGAATTGAACCTGGGTCCTTTGGTTTTGCAGGCAAATGCCTTAACCGCTAAGCCATCCCTCCAGCCCTGCTTTATTATTTTTGTACTGTCATAGCTTACTTCATAATTTTTGTACTTTGGATGTACTATATATGAAAAATATGTTAACACCTATAGTATTTTTTCTCTTAAAGTAATTTAAAGATTAATTACATATATTTTGATCCCTTTCCCCCTAAATACCTCAATAGGCATTTCATTACTGTAGGAATATTCTTTTATATAGCTAGAGTACAAATTCAGCAAATTTGACATTGATGCAACATTTCTTTTTGAAGAATATTGTATTTTTGTCCACTAGTCAAATGATCCTTACAGCATTTTCCCTCTAAGGTACAGGGTCACAGGTCCCACATTTAGTTGTTTTGTTTCAGGATGATTTAAATTATACCAGATTTTATTATTATATATATTATTATATTATATTATATTAATTAGATATTATTATATTATATTATTATATTTTGTGCATATAGTGCACATAAATCTAAATTGAGGAGTACATTTGATGAAAACTAGGATGTAGTCACATTTTAATGAATAGTAATGGTTTCCATTAACATCATACACATAAGTAAATTTGATAGTTTTGAGTCACAGCTGCAATTCTTTCTTACATTTTTTTGTTGTTTATTTATTTTATTTTATTTATTTGAGAGCGACAGGGAAAGAGGCAGATAGATAGAGAGAGAATGGGCGTGCGAGGGCCTCCAGCCACTGCAAAGGAACTCCAGATGCATGCACCACCTTGTGCATCTGGCTTACGTGGGTCCTGGGGAATCGAGCCTTGAACCGGAGTCCTTAGGCTTCACAGGCAAGCGCTTAACCGCTAGGCCATCTCTCCAGGCCCTCATGGTTGAAATTCTAACAAGAATATAATGATATAAATCTTTCATTCTCTTGTATGTGTGATATGTGTATGTGCATGTTGGTGTGTAGTTACACACCTGTGTTCATATGCACATGTGTGTGGGGACGTGTGTGTGTGTGTGTGTGTGTGTGTGTGTGTGTGTGTGTAGACCAGAGGTAGATATTGTTGGATGTCTCTTCAATCACCCTTCCTTTATTCTTTGAGGCTGGGGTTCTCAGTGAGCCTAGAACTTCATGGTTGGGTTAGCCCGCAAACCTAAGGGATTCCCTAACTGTCTGTCCCACATGCCATGATATCGTGGTATTTTATGTGGGTCCTGGGCTTCCTCATGCTTGTGTGTAGGGAGCTGAGTCACTGAGTCATTTAGCCCCAGCTCCTCAATGTTTAATTAAAACAAAAATTTCTAGGGCTGGGGATGTAACTCAGTGGTAGAATACTTAACCAGAAAATGTTTCTATTTTTGGATGCTAATGTAAGATGACTGGAGATGTATGAAATTCCAAGAAGGAAAATGAGACATACTGGTGTTAAGGGAATGGTTGGTGCGGACAAATATGGAATAAAAATTTAAACAGATAATTAGGATGTTGTTTAGACGTCGAGATGCTAATTTCATCTCTCTTGCTTGTGAGACATACATTGGTGCCTGTCGACTTTGATGTTTCGACTCTTGATTGTCAGTGGCATGTTTAAAGCGTGTTAGCATTCCAGGAAGCCACACATCTGGTAGGAGAGCATGAACCTATTTGAGTGTCTTTTTCCTTTCTGTCAAGGGTCTCTCTAGAGGCACTCGGTTGCTCTTTCCTCTGCCCCAGAGACACTCTTCTCCTTGCAGTTAATAATGGCAGTTGGTTTGTTTTCTGCACCTTTTCTAGGAATCTGGGGACACAGGTAACAAAATGCCCATCTCCTAATTGTTAAACTGCCTCCCTCTGCCTCCCTCCAATTTATCTGTCGTTGACCAGCTGAGAGCCACTGGTTTCTGATGGTAATTTTTTTAGTAACATCCATCCTAAAACGGGATAGGCTTGTTTTTATTTTCATTTTTATTTTCAAAGTAGGATATTACTCTAGCCCAGGCTGACCTGGAATTCACTCTTTAGTCCCAGGAGCGCTTCACTCAAACTCACAGTGATCCTCCTATCTCTGCCTCCCCAGTGCTGAGGTAAAAGGCGTTCACCACCACACCTGGCTAGGGATAGTTTCTGCAAACATCTTTGCTTAGTATTGATAATACTGGCCCTTTATTCTTTCCTTCCTAGTCATGTTCCTCGCTTTTTTTTTTTTTTAATCTTGCATTTCACTGATTTATTTTTGAAAAAGTTTTAAAATATTTATTTATTTGTGACAGAGAGGGATTGAGAGGGAGAGAGATAGAGTGAGGTATGTCAGGGCCTCCAGACACTGCAAATGAACTCCAGACACATGCACCACAGTGTGCATCTGGCTTACATGGGACCTGGAGAATTGAACTTGGGTCCTTAGGCTTCGCAGGCATGTGCCCTAACCACTAAGCCTTCTCTGCAGCTCCCCTTCACTGATATATATATATGTTGATTTTTCGAGGTAGGGTTTCACACTAGCCCAGGCTGACCTGGAACTCCCTATGTAGCCTCAGGGTGGCCTCAAACTCATGGCAATCCTCCTACCTCTGCCTCCCGAGTGCTAGGATCAAAGGTGTGCACCACCACGCCCAGCTACTGATATTTTTAATATTCTTGGGTTTTGAGTACGCAGCACACAGTGAATTGAAACTGTGTTGAGCATCTATGTCTGTAATCCCGTGTATTCCAGGGATCACTAATAGCACTTCAGAGACCCTCTGGTAATGCCTATCACACTGCAAATGGTTGGCTGACTTTCTTGTACCTCGAGCAAGTGTGTTATCACATTGAATCCCCTGCAGCCATGGGTACCCTCATATCCGTGAAGAAATCACACCTCCACACTCATCCTCCTCTCTTGGGCTCCAGAGTCTCAATTCGACACTGCCCATTCCTGTATTTCATAGTCTCACTTCTTGAATGTGTTTGCCATGTATCAGTCTGTCTCCATTTCCCCCCCACCCTGATGTACTAAATAAATGGTGCTATTTTAAATATGGAAGGCGTACTTTTTTTGTCGTTTGTTTTGTTTTCAGAAGGCAGGATCTCGCTCAAGCACAGGCTGACCTGGAATTCACTTGGTAGCCTCAAGTTGGCCTCATACTCAGGGCGATCTTCTTACATCTGCCTCCCAAGTGCTGGGATTAAAGGTGTGCACCACCACACCTGGCAAAGGCATACTTTCTTTAGATGAGAGCAGTAGGCTCTGGGGCCCCTGATGGTGACAAGGCAGACAGGAGTGCTTTAAGATGACTTTAATGAGGGAAAGTGTCGGCTTGATTTAGGGAGGGACCTGCATGCCCCACAAAGGTATGGCTGGACCTCAGGTCCACTTACTTTTCAAGCTCCACTAAGGGTGATTTCTCACGATGGACAATCAACTGCCCAGACCTCTTGAAGCCACAGATGTATCATGTTCATTCTTTTTAACCCCAAAGTTCTTTGACATCAACAGGAATGGAGATCACTGACTTTTTAAAATTTTTTTATTTTTTCACTCATCATTTATTTACAAATACACATTATAACTTTTATATACATTGCACATTTACATGGTAGAAAAGTACAAAACTATATATTTAAATGAATTTATATTTAACTTGCCATGTTTGAAAATATAAAATTGCATCAGAAAAAAGCATTATGAAAAGCAAGAAACTTGAACTGATAAAGCTTTGATAGAACTTTCAGTGAAACACTGGTTGGAAAAGAACTGATTTGAAGATACAGCTGACTTAAAGGAAACCCTTAATGAAAGGTTGACTGCGTGTAGCCTTCACCTTCTTTAGTCTCCCGACACCCACATCACTCCATTTCTTTGGATCTGTAACATCTTGAAAGAACATTGCTAGAATTCTAACGCCACTCTCATCCCTCTCACGAATGCTAAGAGAACTGAAGGAGTTTCCTCTGAGACTCATGTCCTCTGTACCTTGTATTTGAGGCAGAGTTATAATGCCTTTTGGTCAGTCAAGGTTCCTTGTAAACAAAACCCGAGGGATCATGTACGTACAGATCAGGCAGCTGAGAATCCAATAAATAAAACATGACGGAAAGTGACATGCAAATTTGTTAACAACAGTGAAATGAAGGGAGACAGATGAGTGAGTGTGGATAGTAAGGAATGGACTTAAATGGTTTACAAGGAAAAAAAAAAGGTTTTACTTTACAAGCAAGAGACCTCACAATAAATAACAACTGCTCTTCCTCTCACGAATAAATTTCTTCAAAAACAAGGTGTACAGTCAATGAGACATTTTATGTATAAATTATAAAACATGACACAGTATAAATAAATGTCTACAAGTCTCAACTATGGGCCTCATCCAGTAGACCTCACAATGACCGCCTCTCCGTGCCCAGTGAGTTACAAAGTTGACCTGGGAGAGAGCTTTAGGACAAAGGTCCTTTAATGTATAAGTTTTCCCCCCAAATAAATAAGCATACACTTATTTACAGTATGGACAATATTTTTTTTCTTTTTCTTTTTTTCTTTTCTTTTTTGTTTTGTTGTTGTTTTTTTTCTTTTCTTTTTTTTTTCATTTTTGCCCAAAGGCTATGTCAACACTGAACACTGGAGGAGGGTTTACCACTCTAGAATGGAAGATATAGGAAAGCTGTAGTCTTGGTCTTCATCCTCCTCCTCTTCCTCGGTATCTTCCGAAATGGCTAGATGGGGGAATACAGGGGAGCTGTTGTTTAAATATGGACAACAACAGCTCAGAAGCAGCTCACTGTATGTTCTCAAAGCCCTCTGACACAGCCATATGACAGCGTTGGCATTTTTTATATGACTTGTTGCAGTATGATGCTTTTTTATTTTGTTTTGTTTTGGATTTTGGCATCTGATGTTATGCAATAAATTTATTTATTTAGTTAAAAAAAACCATAATCTATGAAGTCAAAACTGCAGAAAGTTCTGAAGAATCAATGGCTCGGGTTTTACGGGCAGATTCCTGAAATTAGATAAAAAGCGCTCTTGTGTTCTAGATACCACGGCTTTTTGCGTCCTTAATTCAGAGATCGTGTGGCAACTGCGAGAGGCAGCTGCCTGGGCCTGATAATATAAAGCTGTCTTTAAAAAATAAAATAAAATAAAATAATACAATAAAATAAAAAAAAATAAAACACACACACACACAAACTTTGGAAGCAGTTATAACTTAAGATTCCAGGGTTAATAAAGCAATGGTGGAGCAGGCTACTGGAGGGAACGAATGAGGTAAAGAGCGGGGAAGAGTTGTCCTAAAAGCACGGCAACATTGCAGAGGGTCCCCCACCCCCACCGTGGATCACGAGAAATTGCTGGTGAAATTTAGCAGCTACCTAATAGAAGTGGGTTTACTGGGGAGGTCTGGGAGCGCTTGGAAGTGTTCTTTCCTTGAGGCTGGCCTTGGGAAAGCCTGACGTGGCAGTAAGGTTAAAATCACACTTACAGTTGCAAGGTCCAGAGTGCTTGACTTCCAGTAGCATGCCCGAGGAGCAGGCAGCTTCCTTCATGGCACACTCGCTGGCGTATGTGGCATTGTCACTGGCACACACAGGCTCATCCGACTTACTGTCGGGACACAGCTCATCACAGAGGGAGCACCGGCCTCTGCCCACCTTGAAATCCCATAAGCACTTTTTTCCACCACCACACGGGATATCGTCACAGGACTTTGCTTCTAGGATATAATATACCTGTGATGAGTGAACTGAGCGCCCCCTTCCTCCTTCCCTCCTTCCTTCCCCTCTCCTTTCCTTCTCTCCTTCCTTCCCTCCTTCTTTCCTTCCTTCCTTCTCTCCCTCCCTCCCTCCTTCTTTCCTTTGTTCCCTCCCTTCCTCCCTCCTTCCTTCCCTCCTTCCTTCCTTCCTCCTAGTTCCTTATTCATAAACACAAACACACTGTTTGCATTTTATTATTTATGGGGCTTATCTTATAAACACTCAAACACACACACACACACACACACACAAACACATACACACAATGGTTTCCTACTTACTATAATCATGCATGAAACAGTATCTTTTTGGGGGAGGGGGACAGGATTTTACAATATCCTTGAGTTAAATATACATCTGATTATTTCCCACAAGTGGGATCTTTAAATAAGTGTCATCAATTATTCGAATTTGATAACAGGTTTTAGGAACTGTTAAGCAATTATTTTTCACTTCCAGCAAGTCTGGCACTTAAAAATAATGTGTAAAATTGTGTGTGGTCTAAGTTTTCTAAGAGGGAATACTGTTTTCTGCTTCTTGCTGGCATTTGTGCATATATATATATCTCCATACACATACATACATGCATATATATGCTGGCCTCTAGAAAATGCTGGTTTTCTAGGAGAAGTGTTGTGTTATCCCAGTTTATGAAACACATTATCTATATCTCCCTCTGGAGAAACTGTACTTGGGGAGGACTTGGGATTTATTCGCTGGCTAGTCCTACAGTGTTACTAGTGTTTTGTGCTCTCTGTTATCGCTTTTTCTTTCCTCAACCCAGAATACCTACTGATACATTTTCCCTCATAGGCTAATCCAATGGATCTGCCCAGCAGGCAGGTGGCCTTCCTCAGGTGGCAGGCACTGGAGTAGGTGACTCCATCGTTCCCACAGAGGTACTGCTCAGTGGAAGAGGGCTCGGGGCAAATCCGATTACAGGTCACACAGTAGGCATTATTGGTCTGGTCCACCACACATGTGGAACTCCCTGGACAGAGCACATCCCGGCACGTCTCTGAAAAGGCAGAAGGGAACACATTTCGGTCCACGCCTTCTGGTCCTTGGGGACAAAGTCTTGATATTGTTATAAAGGAAATGAAGGCAGAGCATCCTCATTTTAAAAGGAATTTTGGGGACTGGAGAGATGGCTTGGTCGTTAAGGTGATTGCCTGGGAAGCAAGCCTAAGGACTCAGGTTCGATTCCCCAGGACCCACATAAGCCAGATGCACAAGGTGGCGCATGGATCTGGAATTTTTTTGCAGTGGCTGGAGGCCCTGGAGTGCCTGTTCTTTCTATCTCCACCCCCACCCCGCTCCTCTCAAATAAATAAATAAATACATATTTTTTCTAAAGACATTTTGGGGAGCCCATCAGTTTAACACCTGAGACTCTACATGGGTTCATTATGAACTGTTTAACTAGAAGTTAGAGAAGAGCCCCCCCTTTAAAAAACTTATTTATTTGACAGAAAGAGGGAGAGAGAGTTGGCACGCCAGGGCCTCCAGCCACTGCAAATGAACTCCAGATGCATGCGCCACCTTGTGCATCTGGCTAATGTGGGTCCTGGGGAATCGAACCAGGTCCTTTGGTTTTGCAGGCAAACGCCTTAATCACTAAGCCATTCCTCTAGTCCAAAAAGAGCCCTTTATGTGGTGTCATGATTACCAGACTCTTACAGTGGACTCTACCCACCCCCAGTCTACTTAAGGTGTGCAGTTGGAGGAGAGAGCTGGGGGTCTGGCTCCAAGCTGCACTTACTTTTACATTTGCCCTGGTACTGGACTTCCAATTCCGGCTGCTCTTTGCATCTGGCCTTGAGGAGCGCACACTCGTTGCGATAGGTCTTGCCATCCAGCCCACACACGGGACCCTTCCAGGTGATATTGGAACAATCCGGGGCGCAGACACAGCGGGGTTTGTTCTTCTTGTTCATTCGGCATTTCTTTCCGGGCCCACAGTCCACGTTCTCACACGTTTCTAGGAGTTGGAAGGAGGCCGTGGAGGATTCAGAGCTGAGCCAGTCAGTCTTGTGGGATCAGCCAGGGTGGATAAGTGGTGGTGGTAGTGGGGTGCTTCAGATGCCTCATGCAATCTTGCACAACGTTGCAGCAAGTTTGAGCTGAGCAGCCCCACCCCCCATCCCGGGGCTGGCTGTCTTCTAGAAGACTGGAGGGGTGATTGAGGAGAAAGTGGGGACCCTCCAACCACTTTCCTCCCAAGGACCTAGATTGGCCACTTTTACTACCACACTTAGCAAGACCTTGTTCCAACTTACAGGGTGTGTGTGTGTGTGTGTGTCCGTGTGTCTGTGTGTGTGTCTTGAGGGAAATTACAGGCTAGGCAACTGGGGCTGGTGGTGGGGTGGGGAAGAAGGTGGGAGAGCCCACCGACAGCTTTCCTGACCATCATCTCTGAAGCCCATCCAGAGAGGGAAAGCTGAGGACCAGACGCCCTCTACTGAGAGCTTAGGGAGAAGAGGGAGGAGGAGGAGGGAGGGGGACCCACCTTTGCAGGGGATGCAGTTGGGGGCGCCCCCGTTGAAAATCATCCACTTGAACAGTGTGTTGTCATTCACATCCTCTTCTGTCCACGAGGTGCTCAGGCGTCCAGTGCTACAGCACTCTTCCTTGCTCAGTTCTGTCTTGTACAGGACCTGGCAGCGGCCGTTCTTGGCTTGTCGGAGCCAGCAGTTTCCAGCTGTGAAGAAGAAGACAGGAGTGGGGAGGTGAAGGGAGTGAGTGTGTGTGTTTGTGTGTGTTGGGGTGGTGGTGGTGATGGAGGGGAGCTGCTGGGGCAAAGGAGTCCTGGTGAGGATGGGATGGGAAGGCCAGGGGAGGGGAGGAGACCCAGGGAAGGTGGGTGAGAACAGAGGGAAGAAGCGAGGGGAAGGGAATGCATCCAAAGGGTTGGGAGAGGAGATGGGCCTGAGAAGGGAGAGATGGGGAAAGGTGGGTGGGTGGTAGAAAGCCCAGGTCACCCAGCTGGGGGAGGTGGGCGACAGAGAGATAGAGAGAGGGGGACAGTGGTCAGCGGTGTCCTTGCCATATCCATGTCAGTTACCACTGACCCAGACACTACACGTGCAGATTTGCATTGACTTTTTTTTTAAACAAGTCTATTTGCTTTTTTTTTTTTTTTTTGATCTGTCCCATTTCATAACCTGCAGTGACTGGAAGAAGAGGAAGAAGAAGAAAAATGCAGCAGATGAAAGAATCTGAACAGCAACAACAACAACAACAAAAAAAAAACCCCAAACAACACACACACACACACACACACACACACACAAACCGGGATGTGACAGATGTTTTTACATGTCGGTTTCACGTAGGCGGTCAGGGAATTATTTGTGACAGGGGTTAAGAAAAGTAGGAGGAAAAGGGAGAGAGAGAGGGGGGAGGTAGGGAGGTAGGGAGGGAGGGAAGGAGAGAAATGAATCTTTTTAGAAGCTTAGATCAAGCTAAAGGCACTTGGGGAAAAAAATGAAAGCAAAAATTAAACATTAAATCAATCAATCAATCAATAGCAAAGCAACCCAACCCCAGCTTGCATCTGCCCGCGGTGAGGCCTGGAGGCTCAGTCTGCCCGACGGGGCCCCCCGTTTTGCAATCGGCCCCGACCAGCCCCGGAGCCTCCCCGCCCGCCCGCCCGCCCAGCCGTCACCGCGGTCTTTCGAAATCTCCAAGCGCCCACGTCCCGGCACCGGCACCGGGCAGCAGGGCCGGGCCAGGCCAGGCCAGGCGGGCAGGCCAGCCTCGCAGTGCCCCAGGAGGGAGGAGGAAGGGAGGGAGGGCAGCTTACAACATACAAAAAGAAGAAGAAGAAGAAGAAGAAGAAGAAGAAGAAGAAGGAGGAGGAGGAGGAGGAGGAGGAGAAGAAGAAAACGTGAAAGCCCCCAGAGGCCAAAGAGCCCGCTGGGGGTGTGTGTGGGGGGGATGGGGAGACGTGCACGGCGATTAAATACATCAAATTTCACGTCTTACCAAGAAACCTTGGTTGGTCATCCCCCCATCCCTCCCATCCCCCCACTTTCCCCTGGATTTCGCTTTGGGTCTTTGGGGGATGGGGGGGGGCGTCGCAGGAAGACTTCTCCATGAATCACCTCACTGTGACTTTTAACAATTTGGACCGTAAGCTGCTATTATTATATCATCGTCATTTTTATTTTTATTTTTTTAATTCTGCCCAAAGATTCATGGAAACTAAAACACATCCTTATTTTTTTCCTTCCCATGTTATAAGGTAAACTTTCAGAAACGTGCCCCCGTGCCCCCCCTCCCCGTCCCTGTCAACGTCTAAATCAGTTCGCGGCTGCACATTGTTTCGCAGACACTTGAGCAGAGGGATGAGGCAAAGAGGAGAACACTGCAAAATACCCCAAAAGAAAAAGAAAATACCACTTCGGGCTAATCATTTGGCTTTCCACCCTCCTTCCGTGTCTTTCTTTTACCTTTCTTTTTATTAAAAAAAAATTTTTTTTTTGCGGGGCTGGGGGAGGGGGTGGAGGGAGCATCCACCAAACATAAAATTACTTGCCTCTGAAAATTTCAGCACCCACATTTCCAAGTTTGGGCAAAGTTTCTGAAACCATGTCCCAGCAGCCACCTAAGAAAAAATTCAGTATCTCTCCCCCTCCCCCATGCCAGGTCTGTCTTACTCACTTATTTATTTATTTATTTATTTATTTATTTATTTATTTATTTATTATTATTTTAAGTCACCCAAAGCTGTGAGAGACACACAAGGTTAGATAGCTAGTGAGTCCAGACATGAAACCTCCAGCGAATGGATGGATGCTGGTGCCCTTCTTCTGAGCCAACCGATTTTCTCTTTTCTTTTCTTTTCTTTTCTTTTCTTTTCTTTTCTTTTCTTTTCTTTTCTTTTCTTTTCTTTTCTTCTCTTTTTGGGGTGTGTGTGTGGGGGGTGTCGAGAGATAACATCTTAAAGTCATCACGTCCAGAGCGTGGAGCATCTAACCCTAAGTACTGTGAGACCACCCCCCACCCCCGCCAGCTCGGGACTCTCACTTCTCTTCTTCAAACTCAGTCCCCTTCCCGGTTCTCAAGCAACTCCCGTCCGCATCCTAAAGTGTCACCTTGTCCAGTTGGTTTTATTTATTTATTTTTTTGTTCCCCCTCCCCATCCA
Organism: Orientallactaga sibirica; assembly: GCA_036365145.1. Classification (NCBI taxonomy): domain Eukaryota; kingdom Metazoa; phylum Chordata; class Mammalia; order Rodentia; family Dipodidae; genus Orientallactaga; species Orientallactaga sibirica. The sequence goes on along the minus strand of JAEOAD010000054.1, from coordinate 4,369,527 downwards.
GTCGAGTTAGGTACCTCGGGGACATGGCTCCGACATCCTCTCTGAGTAGCTTCAAGATGATGTTTGGAGACCACAAGAGAGAGAGAGAGAAAAAAAAAGTGGAGTGTAGCCCACTCCTTCCCCCACCTCGGGGGTGGGTTTCCACTTACCCTGGGCGCTGCGGTCTTGCAGGAACTGGCAGAGCAGTAGGAGCAGCAGGCAGAGCCCGCCGGGCTGGTGCCTGGCACGGACCATGGCGCGGGGGGCGCGGGGCGCAGGGCGCGGAGCGCGGAGAGGCGGCGGGGCGCAGGGCGCAGGGCGCGGAGAGGCGGCGGGGGGACTGGAGCCCAGCAAGCGGCTGAGGGCGCTGCGATCCCCGCGCTCGCCTGCGGCCGCCCGCGCGATTCAATGGACGTCTGGAGCCCGGCGCAGCCTCGCTTTAAATCTAGACGGGGGTCTCCGGCGGTGTGCGGTGGGCGGTCTCCCAGTGTGTGCGTGCGTGTCTGTGTGTGTGTGTGTGTGTGTGTGTGTGTGGCTGTTGGGGAGGGCGGCCGCCACCGAGGGTGTGCCCGGCTCTTTTGGTGTTGCTGCTGCTGCTGGTGGTGGTGGTGCTGGTGGTGGTGGTGATGATGATGGTGATGATGGTGGGGGTGGGGGTGGGTGGGTAGGATGGGGGAGTGGAGGAGGAGGGAGGAGGAGGGGGGAGGTGGGGACGCTTTTAAAAGTTCCGTGTGAAATCAGGTGACATTTCCCACCTTCTGGAAAAGCTTTTTCCCAATTATCTGTCGGAAGGTACCCAGCAATCAAAGCAAAGCGCTGGGGAAGTGTGTGTATGTGCGTGTGTGTGTGTGTGTGTGTGTGTGTGTGTGTGTGTGTGTGTGTGTGGTGTATGGTGGTGGTGGGGGGCGGTGGTGGTGATGGGGTGTGTGTTGGGGGGGAGGATCGCCCCCTTCTTATGTGCGTCGGAGAGAGAGGGAATGGAGGGGGGGGCAGGCCATAGGGGCGGGTGTGTGTTAGTGGTGGTGGTGGGGGGGAGAGTGCTGGCGACGCGTCCCAGTGGGTGGGGAGCTAGCGGGGGGGGGAGGGTGGGTTAGAACACCCACTTGGGTCCAGCCAGACGCCCGGCCGGCCGGCTGCTGGCGAACCCAGGGCAGGCGCGAGTGTCAGTGTGTGCGCGCCAGGCTGTGCGTGCGGGTGCGCCCTGCCGGGCCATGGTGGTGGTGTGTGTGTGTGTGGGGGGGACACACAGAGGAGGGGACCCGAGGACGGGTGGTGGTGGTGGTGATGATGGTGACTTCAAGTCCACGGGGTGGGGGGGGGAGGGCTTCCGAAACACTCAGCTTGGGGACCCCCCCTCGAGAGTCCGTTCGCTGGGGGCTTTTCTCCCCTGGGCACTTCTGAACGCCCGCTGGGACCCCGGAGAGATTTTTGTGTCCTGGAGCACTTGGTGGTCACCTTCCAGCTTGGAGTGTGTGTGTGGGGGGGGGCTGCTGAGAACTCTCCCGTCCTATCCCCCCACACCCCATATACACACCCCCACCCTGCAGACACCTTCTTCCCTTCCACCCCGGCCGGCCGACTTCGGGGCTGGGGACTCCGGCCCTTCGTCTGGACAAGTCAGAAGCAAACACAAATGTGGATTACCTCGGAGCCGGCCTCTCTTCCCCGCCACCCCTACCCACCCCGCCCAGGCTCCTCGCCCTCTTTTTTCCCTTCCCTTCCCTTCCCTTCCCTTCCCTTCCCTTCCCTTCCCTTCCCTTCCCTTTCCTTTTCTTTACTTTCTTTTCTTTCTTTTTTTCTTTCTTTCCTCGCTTTCACTCCGCCGTATAGCCCCAAGCGGGGGCGCCCACGTAGGCGGTCTGCACCCTCCGCCTCCGCTCCCCAGTCTCTGTCCCGGGTCCCAGCCTCTCTCTCTCTCTCTCCCCCCTCTCTTTCCTCCTCCCTCTCCTCTCTCTCCCTCCCTCTCTCCTATCTCTCTCCCTCGCATCTCTCTCTGTTTTTCCTCTCTTCTCTCTCTCTCTCTTCCTCTTCCCTTTCTCTTTCCTCTCCATCTCTCTTGCGTCTCTCTCCTCTCTCTCCCTCTGGGATATAAATAAATAAATAAATGAATAAATATATATATATATCAATAATGAATTTCTGTTGCCTCAGTTTATTAAATACAGGGCCTGGCACTGTTCACTGAAAGTTGGCTGGTCTCTCATTTATAACATTTTTTTTGCATGGTTCAATGAAACCGAGGAGGCGATATACATACATTCATACATACATTAATTCATACATACATACATACATACATACATACATACATACAATGATTACTTCACAGAAAATGCTATATTGTTGATTCCAAAGCTGCCTTTTCCATTGCTTTTTCGTTTCTGAAGCCTGGAAGACAGAGACAGACAGACAGACAGACAGACAGCAAAGTATGCAGACAAAATTCTTGGACATTCGCAGGTCGCTGGGATTTGTTCTTTCTGCGGATTTTCAAATCCACCCTTCTTAGACCTCCCCCCTCCCTCCACTTCTCCCAACCCCATCCCCCCTGCCAGACCCTCCCCCCAATCCTCCTCTGGCGCCCCCCCAACACCCCCCATCATCTCCCATCAGTCCCCTCCCACTGCTCTCCACAACTGCAAATAACTTAGTGATAACAGATTTTTTTCCACCAACTGCAGGAGATAGTGCTAATCTTTTAATAAAAGATCCCATTACAATGGGATCTGTCTGGACAGACTATAATAGATCCCGAAATACAGCCGTGCTAATATTAGAAGACAGTTGTTTGGGTGCCTCTCAGACGGGGGGCCTCTCCCCGCCCCAGCCCCCCTTTGAAAGTGGGCATGAATCACAAAGCCCGGGCCCGCCGCACCTGCACCACCGCGCGCATTCGGTGCAGCAGGCTGGCAAAAAAAAAAAAAAAAAAAAAAAAAAAAAAAACAACAACGGGTGACCTCGCCGCCGCTGGTCGCTTTATAATGACCGCCTTGGGGACGCAGGGGAGGGCTGCCGGGGGTGAGGTGGGGTGGGGTGGGGAGGTTGGCTTTTTGCTCACTTCAGACGGCTCTGGGTGGTGTGTGTGTGTCCTCCACATCCTTCATCTTCCCAGATTCATTTGGTCTGTTTCTGTCTGTCTGTCTGTCTGTCTGTCTGTCTGTCTGTCTGTCTGCCTGCCTGCCTGCCGCCCTCCCTCCCACCCACTCCATCCCTTCATCCCATTCCTTCCGGGCTTCTGTCTTCTCTCTCTCTGTCTCTCTGTCTCTCTCTCTCTCTCTCTCCTCCCCCTCCCGCTTTTCTCCCCCAACCTCCCGTCTCCTTTTCCCTCCAACGCGTTAATGTGGAGTTGCTTAGCGCCCTCTAACGGTAGATGGCATTAACAATTAATAGCCAACTGTCCTCTCGCTGGAGCACTTCCATGGCAGAGTTCCAAAGTTGAATCTACTTCTTCTTTTATCCAGAGATGCTTATGTGCTGGAAAGAAAGTTTGTTTTCCTCCCCTTTCAAGGTCCTCAACCCCCAACCCAGGGAAAACTTCCTCAAAGGAAGAGGGAAAGTTAACCATCATTGTCACTTGATCCTCCTCCGCATCCCCATACTTATTTATTTATTTTTTTTAAACCTGAAGACACACAGCTTCTATTGGATTTATCAAATTCTATGTCCAGGGTTGGAAAATAAGTTCAACACTTAAATCCATACATCTTTCATGGTGAACGATTGACTCTAGGGCGGGTAAGACATCTTTAACACTGAAATATAATAATTACAGGATTTTATATTTGTTTCCACCTTAAATACATTTCTGTTTCAGTCCTGACTCAGCAGGCAGCTTTTGGAAGTTGGGGGGGGGAACCTTATACTTTTCAATCTGGAGCCACATAAAGTGTGTGTCACCTGCTTTTTAAAAACATTGTGTATCTCTCTCTCTCTCTCTCTCTCTCTCTCTCTGTGTGTGTGTGTGTGTGTGTGTGTGTGTGTGTGCTTGCATGTATATGCAGAGGCCAGAGGAGAACATCAGGTGTATGTATGTGTCTATGCACACTCCTCTACCTCTCTGTTTTCCTGAAATGGTCTCTTCACTGACCCTGCCATTTCCAGGTGACCACTGGACCCCAAAGAGCTCCAGGGAATCTCCTGTCTCTGCCTCTCTCATTGCTGGGATGACCACAGGGCCTTTTATGTGGACTCTGGAGGACCCACCTCAGGTCGCTGTGTTTACACAGCAAGCAGCCAGCCCCTGGTTGTCAATGAAGCCATCATACTTAGAGGAATATAAGGTCACATTTTGATTCAGTTTATTTTCTCAGGATGATCTTGGAACTTTTGCTTTAAAGACTATAATTACCCCCTTACTTTGAAAAATAACACAAAGCCATGAAAATACTGATGCACCTTTATGTCCTTGTTAGTTTTAAATTTGCTTCATTGACATATGCACATGAAATCTGTTGATGTAAAAAGACCATAAAAGTATCTGCAAATCTACATTTTTTTTATTTTTTATTTTTTTTTAGGTAGGGTCTCACTCTAGCTCAGGCTGACCTGGAATTCAATATGTAGTCTCAGGGTGGCCTTGAATTCACTGGGGTCCTCTTACCTCTGCCTCCCGAATTCTGGGATTAAAGGCATGTGCCACCACGTCCGGCTTACAAGTTTGCTTTTTAATGTATTATTTATTTGCAAGCAGAGAGAGAGAGAGAGAGAGAGAGAGAGAGAGAGAGAGAGAGCAGAGACAGAGAGATAAAGAAACAAAAATGAGAGAGAGAGAATGAGAATGGGCATGCCAGGGTCTCCTGCCACTGCAGAGGAACTCCACACACATGTGTGACCTGGTGCATCTGGCTTTACACAGGCTCTGAGGAACTGGACCTTGGCTGTCAGCTTTGCAAGCAAGTGTCTTTAACCACTGAACCATCTCACTAGCTCCAAATCTACGTTTTTAAAGGGGTGGGTGTCTATGGAACTAATTGAAAATTAGAATAGAAGCAATTTTGTGGAGTTAATAGAAGAAAATTTATCTGGACATTTGAGCAATATATGTGGTTTAACCACACATTTTAATTTCATTTATTTATTCGAGAGAGAAAGGCAGAAAAAGAGAGAGAAAATGGGCATGCCAGGGTCTCTAACCACTGTAAATGAAATCCAGACACATGTGACATCTTGTGCCTTTGGCTTTCACGTGGGTACTGAGAAATCAAATCTGGGTATTTTGGCATTTCTGGCAAATGCCTTAACTGCTAAGCCATCTCTCCAGCTCCTACATTTTATACGTTACAGGAAAAGCAAATAAAAAAATAACGTGGCGACGCAGTGCCAAACGAGCTCTCTAAATTTATTAATCCTACATGTATACACACAACTCCAAGTGATTGGACAAGAAGTAAATTTTGTTTTGTTTTTAGTTTTTGAGATAATGTCTTAAATAGCCCAGGTTGGGCCTTGCTGAAGATGACCTTGACAGTGATCTTTCTGCCTTCATCCCTTGAGTGCTGGGTTCACTGGTGTGCACAAACATGTCTGGCCATTTCTTTCTATTTTATTTTCTTTGTGAAATATCAAATGCTCAAAGCACTGTTGGACTGAACCGGTGGTTTGGCCTTTTGTAACTGTTTTGGCTAGGGCAATGCTGATATGGTAGTTCACTCCAGGGCTGAAGAGGTTGCTCAGCTGCTAAGGCAGTTGCCTGCAAAGCCTGAAAGATCAGGGTTCGATTCACTAGTACCCACCTAAAGCTGGATGCACAAAGTAGCACTTGTGTCTGGAGTTCGTTTGCAGCGGTTGGAGGTCCTGGTGCACCCATTCTCTCTCTCTGTCTCTCTCAGTTTGTCTCTCTCTGTTTGCAAACAAATTATATATGTGGTTGTTTGTTGAGGCAGGGTCTTAGTGGAATTCCCAACGTAGTCTCAGGGTGGCCTCAAATTTACAGCGATCCTCCTACGTCAGCCTCCCGAGTGCAGGGATTAAAGGCGTGCGCCACCACGCCTGGCAATAAAAAATGTTTTTTAAAAATGCTACTTCACACGGAGCCCTTTGCTCAAGAGAAAGGTCCAACACAAGATTACTTCCAGTGCCAGAGAGGGTGACCCTGAAGGTTGGGGTTGAGGCCACTGGCAAATATGCTGCAGAAAACACAGGTGATGTGTTGCTTTCCCCCTTGTGAACAAGCAGCTTGCTGTTTGCTCAGTGGTCCAAGCCTGCCCTGTTTTGCAGTTGCACCTTGGATAGTATTGATCTGTTTGGGAGAATGTCTGCTCCCAATTTGCACAGATAAGTCACCAGGACTCTTGTCATTGTCTGTTGTGTTCTGTCTGTAGTTGAGGACAAGAGTTACAGCCGGGTCAGCTGGCTCCACGGGGCTTCCTTGTGGGTACCCTCAAGTAATCCAGCCACTTTAATATTTTTGTTTATTTTATTTTAAGTTGTTTATTTATTTATTTATTTATTTATTTATTTATTTATTTGAGAGCGACAGACAGACACACAGAGAAAAAGGCACATAGATAGAGAGAATGGGAACGAACTCCAGATACATGCTCCCCCTGGTGCACCTGGCTAACGTGGGTCCTGGAGAATCGAACCTGGGTCCTTTGGCTTTGCAGGCAAATGCCTTAACCGCTAAGCCATCTCTCCAGGCCCAATCCATCCACCTTATGTGGTGGGCAAGGGTACCACACCTGTTCAGGGACATCACAGAGGAACAGCTGTTATGCCTTTTACTGTTTTCTCTTCCAGAAATGTTAAATATTGGCTCGGTAGATATCTAAATGTCACAGGGCCATTTTAAAATAAAAATGCCATCTTTCAGTCTTGTTGTCTGCCTCCAAGTTTGACTTCTGATTTTTTTTTCCTTTCTGTTCTGCCAAAAAAATAAATGTAAATTATGAGAAACACAATAGGACCACTTTGTAAGTGAATTTCTGGGCAATACACAAAAAGACTACTGTTCTCTGATTTTTATTTTTTTGTCAGCTTCAGAAGCGATCTTCTTTCTGAACTTTATAAATCCAAAATATTAGAATTTAACAAATAATTTAAATCAGATCCTAAAGCAGTGATTGAACTCATAAAAGTTATTGTTTGAGATTAGAACTGACCTGGTTTAATTTCAGTCCTTGAAAAGACCATATGGAAAGAGGAAATGATGTGGAGAGAATTCGAAAGTCATAAAGGAACTTTACTTTAAAGGCCAAACTTTACTGAGGTTAAGTGTTTTGCAAAATGAATGCATTTTCAAATGCAAATAACCAATCCTCAGTAAACAATGGAATTTAAGCATTTCTGAAACAAGTTGAGATGATTTTAAAAATCAGATTTTGTTCTTCTAGGTACAAAACACATAATAATGCGTCACAGTCTTCAAACTTGTGCAATTTCCAAGGCTAGAATAAGTGGGGGGGGGTGGTGTATTGGCTGGCTTTTTCAGGACTAAAATATTAAGAAATGTGAACACATATATAAATAGCTGGAGTGTTTCTCTAAGATAGACAAACCATAACTTGATTAGGCTTTAAACATTATTGTAAAATAGGTTTTCAATTAAAGTCCCGAGGTGACAATTCATTGATTGCTTTTCTCTTTTCAATGTTGCCTTGGTGTTACGCAGTGCCAATCAATCACGGGCACTTCTTTCTTGGCACTACTTTTTTTCCGTGTAACATTTGTATTGCCTTTTCCCCTTCATTTGATTTCAGATCTATTTCAGGTTTCCAGGAGCTAAGGATGTAGCACTAAAGTGGCCATGCCACTCTACTCCACTCAACATGATGAAGTCATTCAGACAAATCTTAGTGAACCATTGAAATTATGCTCCAGGATAAAAGTCCTGTGTTGGATTCATAGAAAGTTCTAAAGTATTTCAGGTCACTTTGGCAACACAAATGACTCATATATTTGGAAAGAACTGGAAATGTCAGTGTATGACCTTTAGCACTTTCTACTCTTCCTGTACCACATGGAAAGTGTGAGGGGAACAAACCAGTATTTACTGGTCTGTTTCTCTACTTCATACTTAAAATAATGTGTCAGTCCAAGCAAGGGCTCTTCCCTGAATGGTTAACTGGCTGAAATTGCATTGGTACACTCCTTCTGTGGGCACTGGATTCTGATGTCTCATTTTAATTGTTCATGGAGTAGCAATGGTTTACGTACTGAAATAGCTGTTGTTTTAAATAGTGGTCTATAAAAATATTTTATTTATTTATTTATGCGAGAGATAGAGAGTAAGAGAAAGAAGCAGATAGTAAAAGGGAGAATGGGCGTGTCAGGGCCTCCAGCAACTACAAATGAACTCCAGATGTGTGTGATACCTTGTGCATCTGGCTTTATGTGAGTACTGTGGAATCGAACCCAGGTCCTTAGGCTTTGCAGGCAAGCGCCTTAACTGTTGATCCATCTCCCCAGCCCTAATTAGTCCTTTCCTGAGAGTTTGCCTATTGAGTATTGCAATCAACTGTTTGATCATCTGTCATAATGTCACTTTCAATTTTTTTTTTTTTTTTTTTTTTTTTTGTTTTTCGAGGTAGGGTCTCACTCTGGTCCAGGCTGACCTGGAATTAACTCTGTAGTCTCAGGGTGGCCTTGAACTCTCGGCGATCCTCCTACCTCTGCCTCCCGAGTGCTGGGATTAAAGGCGTGCGCCACCACGCCCGGCTTAATTTTTTTTTTTTTTAAATTTAGCATCAGTTCTATCTCCTTTCTGATAGATGTGCTGAGAGGTGAATGGTGGCATTTTTGATGGGCTCAGCGTTCACAGGCTGCTAGACTGATCCTGGGCAACACTACTGTGATGTGCAGATGACTTTCGCCATCGTTCCGGTGGCTTAATGTGTCACATGTTGGAACTTAAACTCCCAAGGCGATGATATTGAGAGGCAGGGTCACTGGGAAGTGAGGCTCTGGTCTCATGGATGGGATTTGAGCTTTGACTGAGGAATTTAAGGGAGGAGTTTGCCACTTTATCCTTTAAAAATATTTTATTTATTTATTATTTACTTATTTATTTGCACAGAGAGAAGAGAGACAGAAAGTGAGAGAGAGAATGGGTGCACCAGGACCTATAGCCATTGCAAACAAACTCCTGAGGCAGGTGCCACTTTGTGCATCTGGCTTTATGTGGGTCCTGGGGAATCAAAGCCAGGTTGTTAGGTTTTGCAGGCAAGTTCCCTAACCACTGAAACATCTCACCAGCACCTGCAATACGATATTTTTATGTGCAATTTTTAAAATTAAAAAAAATATTTTCAAGAGAAAGAGAGATGGAGAGAGAGAGAGAGAGAGAGAGAGAGAGAGAGAATTGGTGCACCAGGGCCTCAGCCACTGTAATCGAACTGCAGACACTTGCACCACCTAGTGGGCATGTGTGACCTTGCACTTGCCTCATCTTTGTGTGTCTGGCTTACTTGGGATCTGGAGAGTCAAACATGGGTCCTTAGGCTTCTCAGGCATGCGCCTCAACTGCTTAACCATCTCTTCAGCCCTTATGAGCAGGTTAACTGTACCTGTGAAACTGAATGAGTTGTAGATATTTCCCTGTGTGAACTGCGTGACACTTGTCTTCACGGATTGTCCATGGCCAAGGAAAAAGAACATGTGGAGCACACTTTCCATGAGAGATGGGCTAACTCAGTAACATATCTTATATTTATTATTTTGGTGTTTCTCTGATACCATATCCACTCTCTTTAAGAAAAATAAAAATCTGTCACCATGAGATTTACACACAGTGAATACTGAAAATGATCTCTTATTGGCTAGTGCTTTGTTGAATATTATTTCAGCATTTTTATGTAAGTAGATTTTTATTCAAAATAATTCATTATTATACTTAGGTTTTCAAAAAGTATTTTATTTGTTTATGGGAGAGAGAGAGAGAAAGGGAAAGGGACAGATAGAGAGAATGGGTGCGCCACGGCCTCCAGCCACTGCAAATGAACTCCAGACACATATGCCACCTTGTGCATCCGGCTTACCTGGGTACTGGGAAATTGAACCTGGGACCTTGGGCTTTAAAGGAAAGCACCTTAACTACTAAGCCATCTCTCCAGCCCTAGACTTAAGTTTTAAGAGATGGAAACATATTGTTATTATTATGCCAACATTTGCTTTCGGTCTTTATTCTCCCCCCTCCCCAGGTAGGGTCAGGCTGACCTTGAATTCACTTTGTAGTCTCAGGATGGCCTTGAACTCACAGTGATCCTCCTACCTCTGCCCCCTGGAGTGCTGGGATTAAAGGCATGTGCCACCATGCCTGGCTCTGCCTTTCTTGTCTTTTGGAAGAATTATGATGTCTTTTCATTTGTCATCGCTTTTCCTCATTCACTCATCCTCCCTGTACTTTCTTTCCCCCTGGTATTATGTCTCCCATTCACCAAAAGGGCAGTTACTGCAATATATCTTGCACCCTTTGTGGCATGTATTGGTTTATTTTTTCACGTAAATGTCGCGTTCAAAAGCAAGCAATACTTTGTGTTGTTTATCCAGCAATACTATTAAATATTTAACAATGGGCTGAGGTCAAATGGTGATGACACTGCGTGTGGAAATACGGGAGTGATGATGCAGCAAGTGTTGAAACAAATCATTTCAACACATGGCGAGCTTTGATAGCTTCTGAACTAGAACGGAACTATGGATAAATGTGTATACGTACCCATTCATATATACATATACATAATAAAAACCAGAGGTTGTCCTGGTCCATGTGCTTAATCTCTTAGATAGTTACTGTTTCATCACTGTGAACTAGTACATATAGGAGGTATATTTATTTGCTTTTCCAATAAAATACGTAATTATTTATCTTTATTTTTAATATTTTATTTATTTATTTATTTGAAAGAGAGAGGGAGAGAGAATGGGTACACCAGGGCCTCTAGCCACTGCAAATGAACTCCAGATGCATGCGCCACCTTGTGTATCTGGCTTTATGTGGGTCCTGGGGAATGGAGCTTGGGTCCTTAGGCTTCACAGGCAAGTGCTTTTTAACTGCTAAGCCATCTCTCCAGCCCACACAATTCTTTTGAACTGGTCTCAGTACAATTTCCTTGCAAATCTGAGCATGAAACTCCTCACCAGGAAGCAAGTCACATTCTGGACAGATGGAAACACAGCGTAGAAGGTCCATTTAGTTGAAATCATCTTGGCCCCTGTGACTTCTAATCTTGGCTTTCATAGGAAACGTCGTCTTGGCCAGCCAGATGACACAGCCATCACACTGTCAACATTTCCATTATTATTATTATTGTTTTTGCCAGAGCAGCAGATTTCCTGAAGAAACTGGTAGACAGCGATTCTGAACTTCTTCTCGTCCATAGTCTCTTTTTCAGCATCCAGGCCACAGAGCAGACCATAGACACAAACACAGACACACCCAAACAAAATTTTGCATCTGACTTTAAGGGCTGCAATCTATGTATGGATCGTGTAGGTTTTCATGAGAGACTGAACTGCTAATGTGGGCTGATTACTCTGTCAGTGCAACTTAATTGTCCGCTGCTTGCTTTCCAAGCACCTTTCAGATTTTGATTAGAAGTTAGAGTGTTCCTTCTGGTGCCATACCCCCATGTATCATGTAGCCTTACAGAAGTAATGAGTGACACCGTCACAGTTGTCCTGAGCGTCTGCCTCCCTTTCTCTTCTCTATGTGTGCCTAGCGTTTATTTTTGGTGTTTAATAATAGCTATTGTGTATTGAGTACGTATTGCATTCAGTATTCTTTTTAAGTATCCTGCCACATATGTGTCATTAACATCCCTTTCTAGGTCATTCCATAAAACATAGAACAAAGCTGAGACAGGAGTGATTTCAGGAGATTCTCTTTGGTTTTGAATAAATAAATGTAAGTAAACAATAAACCTTGGATTTATACTAACAATTTTATTTAAAATTTCTTTTGTAATTTAAAATATTTATTAGAGAGGGAGGCAGAGAAAGAGAGAGAGAGAGAGAGAGAGAGAGAGAGAGAGAGAGAGAAGGAACCAGGGCCTCCAGCTGCTGTAATGAACTCCAGACTCACACACAAGTTTGTGCACGTGGATTGATGTGGGAACCGGGGAATCAAACTCAGGTCACTATGCTATACAGGCAAGCATCTTAACTGCTAAGTCATCTTCCCAGCTCTAGCTTTGCATTTTAAAACTTAATTTAAAATTTTATTTTTAACTTGTATAGTCATTTCTAAAGTCCTTATAGCACCATGAAAATATTGATCTCTTACATCACTAATAAATGTGGCCTCTAGTCACTGCAAATGAACTCCAGATGCATGCACCACATTGTGCATCTGGCTTATGTGGGTACTGGGGAATTGAACCTGGGTCCTTTGGCTTTGCTGGCAAGTGTCTTAACCACTAAGTCATCTCTCCAGCCCCTCTTTTTTTTAAAAAAAATATTTTATTTAGTAATTTTTATTTTCCAGCCCAAGCTACGGGCAAGCTTAGCTAAATGTTTCTAGAAGTACTGTAGCAGACAAGCTCACAGAGTATATTATATTAATTACTATTCTTAATGGAAGGGGCAGAACATTGCATTGTGTTATGAAAAGCAACTAAAGATATTTGAGGAATGTGTATTCTTGTTACCCTTACAGTAGCTGCATAAATTTTAGCTTTCAGCCAAAGTGATTTTTTTTTTTTTCCTTCCAGAAAGTTCTAACAAGCTATACATTGGTAGAGTGCCTTGTCCAGTCGTGGGTGTTCAATAAATATTAAACATCAAAAACAATTGCTGAAGTTTCGTATGTTATGTCTGCTGCAGAAAAGATTTATTTTTTTCCCCAGCAGAACTATGGATTAAGGGTGCCTGTGGCTGCAAGAAGAGAGACATAGAAACTTTGCCCACAGCCCAATCCCACACAGTGTGTCAGAACAAAAAGACCTCAGTGTATGGGGGTAACTCCTGCAGCCCCCCTATACACTGAACTGCTTTTGCTTGCTTATTTTGCCTTTATGAATAAGAAGTTGAATCAGCCTAGGATAAGGCAACTGGAAAGTGTTGGCATTTAGAAAGGGATCTAAGCTGTGAATAATATGTGACTATGGTCTTACATCTTTATGTATCTCCCCAAGTCTAGCAGCTGGGAATGAGGAGCTAGTATTCTTGTGCTCCAAGGAAGGGCAGAAATCAGTCTCCCCACTGATCTACAGTCTGGATCACGTATCTGTGAGTTGAATCTGTATTGCGTGAGGGACAGGGCAGAGTGTACAACAGAGGGCCCCCTGCATGCATCTGACAGGAGAGGTTTATTCTGACTGTCAGTGTTGTTTTCATCTTGATAGACTTGCGCTGTCTGGTGGGATGGTGGCAGGAGGATGCAGGGGGACAGGAGACATGTCCCGGTAGCTGGACAATGAAAGCTTACGTGCTCCTTGCATGGAATGGCAAGGGAGCGGAGTGCAATGCTGGTTAGCCGAGGCAATCGTGAAAGTGTCCTGGGGAATTTAGGAAGAGTACCATTTGTACATATGGAAAAGTTATGAAGGAAGTCTGAAATAGGTCTTGCAAAAGTTGGTGGGAAATTCTGTACCATGTCCATTAGTCACAGGACCATCACCACCCATCATCCTTAGTCCATGATGAGAGTTCAAAACTGAAGAGAGACACGTCTTTGCCTGGGTTTGTTTTTCATGTTGAGGTTGTTTGTGTTTTTAAAAAAATATTTTTATTTATTTATTTACATATTTAAGAGAGAGAGAGAGAGAGAGAGAGAGAGAGAGAGAGAGAGGGAGAGAGAGAGAATGGGTGTGCCGGAGCCTCCAGCTACTGCAACCAAACTCCAGATGCATGAGCTACCTTGTGCATCTGCCTTACGTGGGTCCTGGGGAAATTGAACCTGGGTAATTCGGCTTTGCAGATAAGCGCTTTAACCACTAAGCCATCGCTCCAGCCCTGTTTCTTTGTTTTTTAACCTTGGTATGAGGTAGAGGTGGTACTTCAGATGGCGTAGCTATTCATGTTTGTGAGTGGGGGACTCAAAGCCACCGCATTAACAACAGGTACTTCAGTCCTGTCACTTGTCGGGCATTGCTAAACATGGGCTGAGCCTGTGAGGAAGCTGGGCTGTTGGACATGGCCGGGGATCTTGGGCTGTGGGGGTTGCAGTCAGCCTTATCTTCTGGAACCCACTCTGGCGACGGAGCTGGCCCTCCATTTTCACAAGGTCGTAGTGTGCCTCATTTTCGTCCAGTGGAAACGGACCGATGGGCTCTCCCCGCTCCCAGAGCACCTGAGTATTCCACAACCTAAGGTTTTGCCTTCCCCACAGTTCCTGACCTTGTGGCCAGCTGCCCAAGAGACCCTTATATGATAGTAAACAGTCTCCCTGCAGCTGTAGCCATCCAGTATGTGGCTGAAGTCACGTAGCTTTTCCTGCCACTTCTGTTATCTCCCTTGCAGCTTCTCCCTCGCAACTTCTGCCTTCCAACACCAGCCAATTAGATAGCAACCCATAAACCTATGTATCCAATCACCTTATGATCTGTATGCGTCTTCTCAACCTTTCTCAAGTGTTTATAAACCCACTCCCCTTTTGAATAAATGAGTGCGCTATCCATCAGACGGTTTCCCCCGGGGTTCATTGCCCGTCGCACTCACCTGCTCCAAGACCCTGCTCCCCTCAACTCCTCCTGTGCCAAAGACCCCCTTCCCCAGGAGTAGCGAGGACCCTCAGTCACTCTTAGATGACTTTGTCTCTTTAGCCCCCTGGGGACCGAATCAGCTCACAGGGGCTCTCCCAGGTTTGAAAGAAGCACCAACAGATCTGTGTGCTGACTGCTATGGTCCCCCACGAGTCAGGACTATGTGTGCTGACTGCTATGGTCCCCCACGAGTCAGGACTATGTGTGCTGACTGCTATGGTCCCCCACGAGTCAGGACTATGTGCCACATGGCTAACAGTTCCGCATCTACACCCCCTGCCCATGTCTCTCTCTTTTGTTGGATCTGCTTTCTCATCAAGCCCGTTGGCTTTGTGGTAGGTGCACCTGCTGTGGCTTAGTGCACATGTCCGGGGCAGAGATTTGATGAGCAGAGCTTGAATGCTGATGGAGTGACTACATTCTGGGCCTGTGTGTTTGACCCTGTGCATTTCTGCTCATGTGTCTTTGGCCACTGACTGATGCTTTAGACACTGCTGCGGGAAGCAGATAGGGGTCCAAGTTCTGTCATTCTTTCTTTATTTGTTATTGTTTTTTTAAATTTATTTATTAGATTAAGAAAAAGAAAGAGGAGAAAGTAGAGAGCTCCTGCCCATGAGAAGGCAGGAGAGAGTAAAGTCTGTTCCTTTCAATAGAGGTTACTGAATACAGTTTACTTCAGTTGACTTTAATGCCACATCTTGGCCCTTTCCTGTTTTTTTTCTACCAGAATGGTGGACATTTTTATTTATTTATTTGCAAGAAGAGAGAGAGATAGAAGAGGGACAGACAAAGAGAGAATGTGCACACCAGGCTTCTAGCCACTGCAAATGAACTCCAGATGCATGTGCTCCTTGTGCATCTGGCTTACATGGGTCCTGGGGAATTGAACCTGGGTCCTTCGCTTCACAGGCAAACGCCTTAACCGCTAAGCCATCCCTCCAGCCCATACCCTATGTTCTTATTTTATTTTATTTGCAAGCAGAAAGAGAGATAGAAGATATCAAGAGAGAGAGAAAATGGATGCGCCAGGGACCTCCAGCTGCTGCAAATGAACTCCAGATGCATGCACCACTGTGTGTCTGGCTTTATGTGGATACTGAGGAATCAAACCCAGGTCATTATGCTTTGCAGGCAAGCACTTTAACTGCTGAGTTATCTCCTCAGCTCTTATTTTATTATTTTTTTTTTTTTGGGGGGGGTGGCTGCCTATGACTCTCTGAAGAGCATATGGCCTAGGAAGCGGAATTGGCACTTAGCTCTCTTCCCAGAGGAGTTTGGGAAGCAAGCGCCTACGTGAAAGTGGCTCCATTCCCTCAGGTTCGAGTTACATTTCTGCTCTGGCATGGTTTTGAACCATCTAAAGCAGGGTCCCTTGGTCACATGTGATTTGGGTATGGTGGTAGAGTCACAGAATACATAGGAGTTTCTGAATGATTACACTGACACCACGTGATGCTGCCTTCTGTGCTGGCTTGGTTTTTAAGAGGAAGCTGGGCAGAGTCTGATTCTGGCTTTTAGAAGCATGGTTTTGTCTAGCACGCGGCACAAATAGATGTACCCAAATTCAACTGGTGGTGGAGAGCAGATTTCATAGTTTAGCAAAGTCTGCCATTGAATTGAACATGCTGGCTTCATCACAATCTTTGGAGTTTAGGGAACTTCTCTTGTCAAGATAACCTATTTATTAAAGGTCTAGAATGAGTGTGGGTTAGGGTTAACTTAATACATTGAACCTATAGTGTCAAAGATGTGGAATTAAAATGACGCACGATTAAGTTTAAGTTCAGGAACTAAGTTCTATGCATTTTTTTCTTTTATTACTTATTTATTTATTAGAGACAGAGAGAAGGAGAGAGAGAGAGAGAGAGAGAGAGAGAGAGAGAGAGAGAATGGGTGCACCAGGGCCTCCAGCCACTGCAAATGAACTCTAGACACATGCGCCATCTTGTGCCTCTGGCCTATGTGGAACCTGGAGAATTGAACCTGGGTCCTTTGACTTTGCAGGCAAATGCCTTAACTGCTAAGCCATCTCTCCAGCCCACATTTTATTATTTATTTATTTATTTATTTATTTATTTATTTTGAGACGGAGTCTTGCTATGTTGTCCGGGCTGGCTTCAAACTCAAGGTCCTCCCACCTATGCAGAGACTAATGCTGTGCTCTGCCATATGTGCCTGGTCCTCTGCTTTCCGACAATCACCTCAGATGTCACGGAACTTGGCTCTCTTGGTTCATTGTTGAATAAGGTATGGTTGTAAGATAGAAGTGACATTTGGCCCTCTCTTTTTTTTTTAAACCATATTTCAGTTTAATATTCTACTTATTAGAAAAAAAACACCTTCTTTTTCCAAATAGGTTTATATGACTTGGTAAAAATAAAAGAGATGAAGTGACTGCATTAGATGATTGCTTTTTCTATTGTGTAAAAGTAAAATTGTTGAAATATCAACTTATGTATTTAAAATAAGAAAATAGCACACCACATTTAATACACATAAAATATTTATAATACATAGACATGAGAAAAATGTCATATTTTATTAAAAAAACAATATATTGGGGGATTACAGAGGTGTTTCCCCTTATGTTTTTTGGTGGCATTTGAATTCATATAGTCAGTATACTGATTTTGTAAAGACAAATATATGTGTCATAGTTCAATTTTGGCTGCCTTTGAGAAAGCTCTAATCTCTGTATAAAGTGAAATGCCATTTTTTCATGGATAGTTTAATGATAAGATAATATAGTTAGACTCTTGATCAGAAGGCACTGGGCCCTAAGAATTAGCATCTTTGAATAAAAGAATGAAGGTAGTCCAAGTTCATAAATATGTGGCTATTCACGTCATTATATTTAGATTGTATGACCAGTGCTGTTGACTCACCAGGGTTAAATAAAGGAAGGAAAAACAGGATCATGTCCCTTAAGGAGTGTCTAACTATGGCAGGCTGGAAGGACATGGAATAGTAAAGGACTACTCTCAAAGAAATACCAGTGGCATGTCAGTGTGTTGTGTTAATGGCATAAATAATGACCAGAGGAGTTTGATAGACATGTTCTGTGTGGATCTATTAGCTTAGCCAATCCTGATCATTGGGTTTCTAAGAAAGAGTCAGTTGAAATCAGTAAATCCAGTTTAAAAAGTCAATGTAGAGATTAAATCACACATACCAATCATCCTTAGAGCATTATAATTTTTCCTACTTGTGGATCAAATGCTATGGAAAGATGGAGGAATCAGACATAGTTCTCTCCAAAGAAATAGAAGCATGAATGACATATAAGAAAGACCGGCAGAGCTGGAGTAGTAGCTTAGTGGTTAAGTCTCTTAGCTGCGAAGCCTAAGGACCCAGGTTCAAGTCCCCAGCAGCCACGTAAGTCAGATGCACAAGGTGACACATGTGTCTGGAGTTTGTTTGCAGTGGCTGGAGGCCCTGGCTTGCCCCTTTTCTTTCTCTGCCCCCCCCCAAATAAATAAATAAAATATATAAAAGGTCTGCTAAGATGAGAATTATTATACTCTGAGAAGAACTGATGGCTAGATATCCCAGGTTGGAAAAAAAAAAGCACAGGAAAAAACATAAAATGCATTGTGGAGCAGGTAATGGATGAATCTGGAAAGATTAAGTTGTGTATCCCTAAGATGATAAATTAAGACATTTAGACTTAGTCTTATAGGAAACGAAAAGCCACTGGAGGCCATCAAGTTTGACTAGGTGTGTTTGATGCTATTGAATGCATACCAAAATTATAATTCAGAAATTCAAATAATGTAGATGGAAACTTATGGAAGAAGTTTATACCACCTCAAATTGATGAAGCTGATATTTTAGGCACACCTCTGTAACCAATCATACCCCATTAGGTATGACTGAAAGATGTTACAATGCGTGGAGTCTTTGACACACTGAGCCCTTTCCTGTATAATGGTGAAACAGTAAGTTAATCAAGCAATTAAGTAATAGCTTTCTTTATAGTTACCGATTTTTCATTAGATATTGTGCACATCTAGAACTGCCAAAGCAGCAACAACAAAAACAAAGCATAAATATAAGGAGGAATAAATTCATAGTTCTGGGCTGGGGAGATGGCTCAGCCTTTGAAGGCACTTGCTTGCAAAGCCTGCTGGCCCGGGGTTGAATTTCCCAGTTTCCAATGTAAAGCCACATCCAAAAAGTAGCACATACATCTGGAGTTTGTTTGCAATGGCAAGAGACCCTGGTGTGTACACGCACGTGCACACACATGCACACACGCAAAAAAAAAAAACATTTTAAAAACTCATAGTTTTGCTCAGGCTTTTGTTAGGTTTCCACTGTTAACTACAGCAGTGTTATGCAATTGTTATTTACCTCTCACTGGGTGCCTACAATAAGCCACATATTCTTCTAATGCTATAGCTACACTCAAAAATGTCTAATTCTGAGCCGGGCGTGGTGGCGCACGCCTTTAATCCCAGCACTTGGGAGGCAGAGGTAGGAGGATCGCCGTGCATTCCAGGCCAGCCCGAGATGACATAGTGAATTCTAGGTTAGCCTGGGCTAGAGTGAGACTCTGCCTTGAAAAAAAAAATTCTAATACTAATTTTTACTTAAAAAATTTAAAATTATTTTTATTTGTTTGAGATAGAGAGAAAGAAGCCAACAGAGAGAGAGAGAGAGAGAAAGAGAGAGAAAGAGAGAGAGAAAGAGAAAGAGAGAGAGAGAGAGAGACCTCACATTAGGGCCTCCTGTTATTGAACACAAACTCCAAATGCAAGAGCTACTTTGTGCATTGGTTTTACGTGGGTACTGGGGAGTTGAACCCTAGGCTGTCAGATGCCTTTAACCACTGAGAAATCTTTCCAGCCCTCAAATTTTTACTTTTGACCTAATTTTCCATTCCATAGTAGACTTAGATTATAGGAAGGTTACAAAGATAGCCCAGAAAGTTCCATACATCCTGCACCTTACGTGAGTATGGTCTATTTGTCACAAGTAAAACACCGATATTGGCGCAATGTTATTTTTAATTGTCTACACTTTATTTGAATTGCCTTAGTTAGTACTTTTTTTTTTTCTGTTTTAGGTTCGATGCAGGATATACATTATAAGTCATCAAATTTCCCTAAGCCCTTCCTGGTTATGATAGCATATAGTAGCATTTTATTTTATTTTTTTGGTTTTTGCTTATAAATATTTTATTTATAGCTGGGCATGGTGGCTCACGCCTTTAATCCCAGCACTCAGTAGGCAGAGGTAGGAGGATCACTGTGAGTTCGAGGCCACCCTGAGACTACATAGTGAATTCCAGGTCAGCCTCAGCTACAGTGAGACCCTACCACAAAAAACAAAACAACAACAACAACAAAATTTATTTATTTGAAAGAAAGAGAGAGAATGAGGCAGATAGAAAGAGAGAGAATGGGTGCACCAGTGCCTCCAGCCACTGCAAACGAACTCCAGATGCATGTGCCACCTTGTGCATGTGGCTTATGGGGTTCTGGGGAATCAAACCTGGGTCCTTTGGCTTTGTAGGCAAGCACCTTAGCAGCTAAGCCATCTCTCCAACCCTACTTTTTATTTATTTATTTTTTTTGAGGTAGGGTCTCACTCTAGGCAAGACTGACCTGGAATTCAGGCTGGCCTCGAACTCATGCAATCCTCCTACCTCTGCCTCCTGAGCACTGGGATCAAAGACGTGTGCCACCATGCTCAGCTCTCTCTCTTTTTTTTTTTTTTTAAATATTTTATTATTTATTTATTTATTTGAGAGAGAGATACAGAAATAGGCAGGTAGAGAGAGAGAGAGAGAGAATGGGTGCACCAGGGCCTCCAGCCACTGCAAACGAACTCCAGATGCATGCACCCCCTTGTGCATCTGGCTTACGTGGGTCCTGGAGAAGCGAGCCTCGAACCGGGGTCCTTAGGCTTCATAGGCAAGCGTTTAACCGCTAAGCCATCTCTCCAGCCCTCAGCTCTCTTTTTATACAGAAGAAAAGCTAAGGCACAGAACGTTTGGTTCCAAAGACATGAGCACAGACTGAGAAGGAAGCCAAAGCCTCTGGTCTTAACCTCGACCCTGTGCTCACCCTAATATACTGGGTTCTGATCGTAAGGAAAATGAACACAAAACTGCACGGCCGGACCCACGACGGCATCAAAAGGTAAGTGCTTATAAGTCCCAACATGTAAAGATTCTTCCTGGCTTGCAGGAGTTTAGTGAGGTTTGTAAAAGATTTTGCAATGAGATAAAATTTGAGAGAAGGTTTGAGAATCAGGAAGAATAATTGTATCACACTTTATAGTTCTTTTTAAATGTAATTTGAATCATATCTTCAAAGACAAGAGTTTTTGAGTCATGGCTTAAAATTTTTCAATGTTTAAGCAAGATGTGCTATAGAAATTAATTTTACTTCCAAAATGAAAATAATATTTTTAAATGTAATTCGTGTGCTTTTAAAAAATGTTTTATAGCCGGGTGTGGTGGCGCACGCCTTTAATCCCAGCACTCGGGAGGCAGAGGTAGGAGGATCGCTGTGAGTTCAAGGCCACCCTGAGACTACATAGTGAATTCCAGGTCAGCCTGGGCCAGAGTGATACCCTACCTCGAAAAACCAAAAAAAAAAAAAAAAAAAAAAAAAAAGTTTTATTTATTTGCAAGGAGAGATTTGAGAGAGAGAGAGAGAGAGAGAGTGAGAGAGAGGGAGAGAGAGAGAGAGAGAGAATGGGCATACCAGAGCTTCCAGCCACAGCAAAGAAACTCCAGATGCAGTCACCATTGTATGTATCTGGCTTTACGTTGGTACTGGAGAATTGAACCCAGGTCACTAGGCTTAGCAGGCAAGTGCCTTCATTGCCAAGCCATCCCTCCAGCCCTCACATCTTTTTTTTTTTTCTGAAAAGCAGTTTGATTCCATTACCAAACTCTTTTCCAATCAATTGAAGATGATTTTGTTTGATTAGCGCACCGTTGATTGCTTTAAACCATTTGGCACATAGAATGTAATGAATGAATATTTGTTGGATGAATTAATGAATGAGCCCTGATTCAGTTCAAAGAGACAGTAAAGATTTCTTTGTAAGACTGTGGGCAGGTGGAGGCAATACAGGGTTTCTTTTCTCAGGCATTGTTCACGACTCCTATAGCATCTTTTAAAGACTTGTATGTATTTAGGCCCGGGCAATCTATGAAAGAGAACCAAGTTCAGAGAACTGGTTAGCCCTTGGAGCTCTCAGATCCCTAACTCCCTGAATTTGTCCTTGGAATGTTTTGGAAATCTTCTATTGATGTTGACAACTTTTCTAAAACATCAGGGATAGCTCTTAGAATACCAAGCTTATTTATTAGAAATCCACTCTACCAGAAATTATTTTGAACTGACAATCAGAAGCTATACTTTGTATCAATTTACCTCATACAAAAGTTAAATAATGGGCTGGAGAGATGGCTTAGCGGTTAAGGCGCCTGCCTCCTAAGCCTAAGAACGCTGATTCCAATCTCCAGCGGTTCCAATCTCCAGGTCCCACGTTTAGCCAGATGCAGTGATGCAAGGGCGCAATGCCGCACTTGACCACAAGGGGGCACACACATCTGGATTTCATTCACAGCAGCTGAGAGGCTGCTCACGTGCCCATCTCTATCTGTCTTCCTCTCCCTCTCTCTCTGTCTCTCTCTGTGTCTCTCTCCAAAAAAAGTTAAATAATTAATTATTGGTCTTATAAAGCAGTAATTTAAGATTTTTTATTTATATATGTGTGCATGTGTGTGCGCACGTGTGCTTGCGTGTGCAATACCAGGGTCTCTTGCTATGGCACATGAACTACTGACGCATGTGTCAGCTTTATGTGGGCACTGGAGAATCGAACCTGGGATGACAAGCTTTGCAGGCAAGCACCTTTAACATCTGAATTATCTCCCCAGCCTTAAAGTAATAACTTAAAAAAAAATTGTGTCCTGCTTCAAGAGAAACTGTGTTATATACATTGTAGACTTGAACTTTAGATGGTTTTGGAAAAGGTCAAAGGTTGGTAGGAAGGATTCTGAAAGGTGGGAGGTGGAGCTAGGGATGGAGATGATTTTCTAAAAATGTTCCTTCTCTTAAAGTTCGCGAGGAGGGTTGGTCTCAAGAAATAGGACGGGATTTGCAGCTGGGAGACTTGAGTGCTGAGCTGGGGTGTAGCTCACTTGGAAAGTGCTTAACGAGCCTGTATGAGGTCCTGGTTCCATCCCCATGAACCCGGTACTGATGGTCCATGTGTGCAATCCCAGCACTCAGGACATGGCAACAGGACCGTCAACAGTTCAAGGACACCCTCAGTGACTTAATGAGTTTGAGTCCAGCCTGGTAGACATGAGACCCTGACTCAAAAAACCACCACCACAACAAAAGAAAGAAAACCCAAAAAAGAACAAAAGGAAGAAAGAAATAAAAAAAAGAAGGAAAAGAAAAACACTTTTGGAAGATAAGCAGAATTTACAAATTTGGAATATGATACTTACATCAATACTAAACAGGATCAAAAATATGCCCTTTGCCCAAGAAATAGGTCATCCCCTCACAGCAAGCTGTTGGCCAGGGAGACCCATGAGGTCCCCAAAACAATGCAGGTCATTGCTAAGATACTTGATTATATGCCAGAGTTAAAAGGTAAGACCCTATTGTTGAAGACATGACAGGATGCAGTCACAGGACATTGGAATATAATGCTGGGACCCCAATGGAAACTAGCTAGCCCTCATACACCCCACCCCTACCCCTCTGCCTGGCCAGTCCTTGTAATGCTGGGAAAGCCCTATGAGAGTTGCTGGAGGACAATGGTCACCAACAGCATGAATAAGCAGGGGACCCTGTGCAGTACTGACATGCAGCCTCTGTCGGTAACCAACTGTTCTCTGATTGGACGTGAGGCTTATTCATTTGGGAGAGAATGCTTATCTGGTAGTGGAAACCAAGTCAGAATCCTTTGATTAGGAAACTCAGACTTTAGGAAGTCCCCAGTGCTCCCCAGAGAAGAGTGGGCTCTCAAATAACTTTGCATACCTCCTCTAACCCAAGCTGCTCTCACTCTTGGTTGGAGAATTTGCTTTGTTTTACAGATGGCAGAGATATGGAGAAGAACCAAGATCCGTTGATAAGACAAGAAGAGAGCTGATGGCCCACCATGAGACATGCCACCTCTACCACATCTGCTAGGGCCCAGGAGAAATTGCAGAGGAAGTGGTGACATGAATACTGCTCTTACTCCTCGCCTGACAACCAGCTCCAGGGTGGTGGTGACAGACACAGTGATCAATCAAAATCCATCAAAGCAGAAATGCAGAGGCTACAGACAGAGAACTCAACACTGAATCAGATGCCAACAGGCCTGCTGTGGCTCAGGGAATATTGTGGAAGAGGAGGCGGAAAGATTGTAAGAGCCACAGCGTGGGTAAGAATCCCCTGAGGCACCATCCCCCTGCTACCTCACAGGGACTGACTGATGCCTTCCTGAGCCCACAGTGAATACCATGACTCCACTGAGGAGGTTCTCCAGAAAAAAAAAAAATAATAAAATTACAATCTGTAATAATATATATAAAATAAATCAAGTAAAAAGTGGAAAAAATAGGTCCTTTGAAATTATGAGGCTTTCCTTGCAGCCTTCCCTTCCTGTAATTAATAAGGATATGTTTGAAAAAAAGAATTGTAATTAGAAGACCTGCCAGATTTATTGTGGCATTGCAAGAACCTGGAAAACTGCCCTCTAGTGGAGCCGATTGAAATTTAGGAGTGTGTGTGTGTGTGTGTGTGTGTGTGTGTGTGTGCACGCGTGTGCATGTGTGGCCACCCAGGAAAGGTCTATCAATTTAAGGGTCAAGGGTTACATGCAAGTCCATGGCATTTTCTATATTTCATTGGCACAGGAATGAAGTAATGAGAATGGAACTTACAATGGGAAAGCTGAAGGTCACGTGTGACCTGTATAATGTGAATTTATTATTCTATTTTCTTATACACTAGTTTTTAATAATCCTTCCCTATAGTAGTTTTTAACCTTTATTTATTTATTGGCAAGCACAGAGAGAAAGACAGAGAGAGAGAAAGAGAGAGACAGAGAGAGAGACTGAGACAGAAAGGGTGCCCCAGGGCCTCCTGCTACTGCAAATGAACTCCAGATGCATGTGTCACTTTGTGCCTCTGGCTATAAGTGGGTACTGGGGAATCGAACCCAGGCTGTCAGGGCTTTATAAGCAAGCACCTTAATTGCTGAGCCACCTCTCCAGCCCTGTTTTATTGTTTTTTCCTTTTGAATATTAGCTCACATGAGTAAGGACTGTGTTTTTGAGATCATTGCCAACATCTTTAAACATGTCAAAACCCTAAACCAAATTAATAAAAGAAAAAGCAGTGTAGGTAGAGCCGTGGAGATTCCAGAATCGAGTATGGCCGTTCATTATGGGATGGTTGTGGTTTCGGTGCGTGATTTTGTTCATGATTATGAGGAAACTGGAAACATCTTTAAGCTTAATCAATTCTTATTTTTTTCTGTTTTGTATAATTATGCTCTTGCGTAGACAGCATGGAAATAGATGGTACTCTGAACTTGTTCTGAGTATCAGGGCAGAAGTCTTTAGTGACAGCGTGAGAGCTGTGACAGGTAGAGGACTGGGGTTAAGCTCCAACTGACAGCCTCCAAGTAGGTGAGCAATTGCCTCTTGCAGATCAGATGAGGGCCTTATTTGTGTCTAAGATGATTGACTTTTAAAAATTTTATTTTATTTTATTTTTTTGGTTTTCGGAGGTAGGGTCTCACTCTAGCTCAGGCTGACCAGGGATTCATTATGTAGTCTCAGGGTGGCCTTGAACTTACAGTGATCCTCCTACCTCTGATTCCTGAGTTCTGGGATTAAAGGCATGTGCCACCTCGCCTGGCCTGATTGACTTTTAAAAATGGTTTTGTAGTGCGGGAGAGATGGACCATTGGTTAAGGTGCTTGACTGCAAAGCCTAACAACCCAGTTTCTATTCCTCCAGGACCCACATAAAGCCAGATATACAAAGTCACACATGCATCTGGAGTTCATGTGCAGTGGCTGGAGGCCCTGGCACATGCCCTTCCCTCTGTCTCTTTTTCTCTCTTGCTGCTTGAAAATAACTATATAAAAATGATTGAGAGGGGGAGGCAATATGATGGAGAGTGGAGTTTCAAAGGGGAAAGTGGGGGAGGGAGGGAAGTACCATGGGATCTTGTCTACAATTAAGGAACTTGTCAATAATAAAAAAAAGATCAGCCAGGCATGGTGGCGCACGCCTTTAATCCCAGCACTCGGGAGGCAGAGGTAGGAGGATCGCCATGAGTTCAAGGCCACCCTGAGACTACATAGTGAATTCCAGGTCAGCCTGAGACAGAATGAGACCCTACCTTGAAAAACCAAACCAAAAATAAAATAAAATAAAATAAAATAAAATAAAATAAAATAAAATAAAATAAAATAAATTTAAATAATGATAATAATAAAATAAAATAAAATCATAAAAAAATTTTGAAGACTGGTTTTGCAATTTTATTTTCACTTTATAATGTGTTTTATACAGCTTTCTTAGTGATGAACTGTATTCGAAAACACAACTTCTAATAAGTACAGCAGCTGTGTTTAAAGCTTAGATGTGCAGTGGAATGATGTCAAATGTTTCTGCTTATAGCACAGACCTGGATTATTTTCCTCTTTAAGGTAAATGATGTCTGTCTTTCTTTCAGATGAATGGTGCTTTAGTCAACATTCCACCATCTGGCATGTGCGTCTTCAGTTTTTTTAAAAAATATTTTATTTATCTATTTGAGAGAAAGAGAGACAGAAAGAGACAGAGAGAGAGAGAGAGAGAGAGAGAATGGTCAAGCCAGGGCCTCCAGCCACAGCAAACAAACTCCAGATGCATGTGCTGCCTTATGTTTCTGGCTTATGTGGGTCCTGGAGAATTGAGCCAGGATCCTTTGGCTTTTCAGGCAAATGCCTTAACCCCTAAGCCATCTCTCCAACCCATGTCTTCAGTTTTCTATCCTGCCAGTTAGGAGTTGTTCATGAAATCTGAGCCATCATCGGTGAGTACTTCAGTGCTCACCACACAAGCTGGTGTAGTTTCTCCAGCAGAAGTAATTAAAGGTGTGCTGAGAACACGGACTTAAGAGGGGACCCGACACCCGGCAAGTTTGCTCAGTCTCCAGGCGGGGACTTGGGTAAGCTAGCATGGTTCCCATATTATGATTCAAGGAGAAGCTATCTGAGAATGAGGTCCTTGGAATGCGGACGAGGCACCGTGCGAAGAGGAAGAGGAGGAGAGGCGAGCTGGAGGAACCACAGGGGGCTTTGGATCCTTCGTAATTCTGTCTGACTCTTGGTTCCATAACTTGTCTCCCTCATCGAGGAAAAATGGCAGAGTTGCAAATGTTCCTTTGGAAATGGCAGAGCTAGACCACAAGAATGCATGGAAAAAAAAAAAAAAAAAAAGGAATAGAAAGAAGTCTGAGATAAACTCCCTTGACTTAACGGAGCTCCTGGGGGAGGTGGGAGGTGGGTAGAAGATTTTCGTTTGTGCTGGCCCCAGTGACATGTGCTGTAGATCCAGTTATGTCCTGGGTCTTGTGATCACAGGCTTTCTTTTGAAAACAGTTGCCGACAATCTGTCACCCCTTTGTGTTCGAGCTCAGCCTGTTTGAAAATGTGGGCTATCAGCTGCTGTCGCCGTAGGTCCATTTCTGGTTTCCAGCAGGTGGCTGTGTACGTTGGTTTCTTTTCATCTGCATCCAGCATTTCTTCTCTCGGGCCCTTTCCGGTTTGTCAAGCCAAGTATGTCTGTCATGCTGGAAGCCGGCCCTGGGACACTCGCCGGCTCGCTTGGTTAGTGTCTGCCTGGTCCTTGCTGCCAGGCTTCCGGGTCTTCTCAAAGCTTCACACGGTCTCCTCCATCCTATTCTTTTGGTCGTGGATGTTCAAACACTGCCAGTTTAACTTCTCTTTGCTGCTAATCCAGGCTTGCCTTATGTTGTGGGTTCCACCCCCCCTTCCCTAGGTATCCTTTGCAATTTCCTCCTCTTTCCCTGCCATTGTTTTCTGTATGGAGTTGTTCTGAGTGCCTTGGTAGCTTCCCCTGAACTAAAGCGGAGGCGTTCAATGGGCAGGCAGTGGTCCATATCCTCAGACAGGGATTTGAAATCCTCTGTTGGCCCCCTATTTGTAATTCTTTTTAAAAAATATTATTTATTTGTTTGACAGTGAGAGAGAGAGAGAGAGGAAGAGAGAGAGAGAAAGAGAGGAAGAGGCAGATAGAGAGAAGGAGAGAATGGGCACACAAGGGCCTCCAGCCACTGCAAACAAACTCCAGATGCATGCGCTGCCTTGTGCATCTGGCTTACATGGGTCCCAGGGAATCGAACCAGGGTCCTTGGGCTTCGCAGGCAAATGCCTTAACCATTAAGCCATTTCCCCAGCCCTTCTTTGTAATTCTGATGGCGAGTTGCGTGAACATTTCTTTTATAAGATAGGAATATACCAAGCACGGCACCTGTGAAATACATTGAATAAGGTACTGTCATGGCTCAGCTTATTTTCGTGTGAAAACTTTTCATTACTGCAGCCCACTTTTTTCCCCTTCCTTCCTGTTGTTTTCCTGAATAGATTTTCCTGGATCTGTGGTTCCAAAGAAACCTCAACAGTGTGTCCTAAGAGTTCGCAGACTGGCAAGTAGGAGGCAGGACTGTGGTCAGGGAGTGGGCGCTATCCACTGCCCTCACAGGCTGGGGCGGGGGGGGGGTGTCTCTCAGGACCAGTCCCCTGCTGGTCTTCATCAAGTGTGCAAGTGGTTACTTCTGTAAGCACGAGCAATGAAAGACCCGTGGGTGTCTTGGTGCTGTGCTTGTTGAAGGAAACCCCAGGTCCCAAGTGCACTGGTTGGACGTGTTATAGGAAGTCCTGCTGAGGGGGCCGCGGAGCCTTCCCCATGCTGTGGGACTTTGCCATAGCTTGTCTCTGGCAACAACACAATTCTGCTGTCTATAGGTTTGCTTTCCATTGCCTCGAATTCCTGTTTGTTTGCTTTTGGAGGGGATGTATAAGAATGCCTAGATTCGAGAATGCATAGGTGATGACGTCACTGGTTTATCTGCTTCTGAGCCCCTTCTCTCTACCTAGCCTTTAGCTTCAGGTAAAATCTACTCTTGTCTCCCTTTAAATTTTTTTTTTTTTTTTTTTTTTTTTTTTTGGTTTTTCGAGGTAGGGTCTCACTCTGGTCCAGGCTGACCTGGAACTAACTATGTAGTCTCAGGGTGACCTCGAACTCACGGCTATCCTCCTACCTCTGCCTCCCGAGTGCTGGGATTAAAGGCGTGCGCCACCACGCCCGGCTTCCCTTTAAATTTTTTAAAAAAATTTGACAGAGAGAGAGAGAGAGGGCGCACCAGGGCCTCTAGCCACAGCAAATGAACTCCAGAAGCATGTACCACCTTGTGCATCTGGCTTACATGAGTCCTGGGGATTTGAACCTGGGTCCTTAGGCTTCACAGGCAAGTACCTTAACCGCTAAGCCATCTCTCCAGCCCTTTGTTGTTTTTAATTCAGGGTGTATGCTCCCCGAGGACACAAGAGAACACTCCCTCTACGAAAAGTAGCACAATGATTTCCAAAAAGCAGACAATACAAATATATTGACAGGCTATTGATTTCTGCCTTGCTTAAACCCACATTTTTTCCCCCTGCTTGCCAAATCCTGCTTCGAGTCAACATAGATTTATATTTGGCACCTGGGGGCAAAGATGGCACGAAGAACTAAGACCTCGGGGATAATCCTATAAGCTCATTTAGAACAAAGGTTTAATTATCCCCCTATCAACGGAGTCTTTTATCTGACCTGAGTTATAATAAACAACAAATTGGTGAGCACAAGGAAGCACACGTTCGAGCGAAGGAGAAGCAATGAGTCTGCACAGGACGATTGGTTTGCGTCTGGCTGGGGTGTCCAGAGCCGCATGTGTTAAATGCAT
This sequence comes from Orientallactaga sibirica, assembly GCA_036365145.1. Classification (NCBI taxonomy): domain Eukaryota; kingdom Metazoa; phylum Chordata; class Mammalia; order Rodentia; family Dipodidae; genus Orientallactaga; species Orientallactaga sibirica. Next base: position 4,339,913 of record JAEOAD010000054.1, on the reverse strand, counting down.
CGCCGAACGAAGCTTTGGCCTTTCTATGTGAGGAAACAAACATTTGACAGTTTGTTTCAGGGTAGACTGGAACGAGTCTGGGAATGTTATGTACTTTCTAGTGACTAATTTTCCTCATTTATAAACTAAAAGGCTAAGTGATACTGTTTCTAGACATGGAGATGGCCAAGTGCCAGGATGTGTGTGGGTGAATAGAGAAGAAAGGGTGTGGAGAAAGGCTTCCTGCCATGGCCTTTCACTGCTACCAACTGGGTCGCCTCTTTCTCCTCCTTTGATGCCTTCACTTCTGCCCACAGTAGGTCTACATCCAGATGAAGCTGATAGCCAGTGGTAGAGCCTTTCACTCCTAGAAACTTCCTTAATCTACTTCCACTGCCAGCTTGCTAGCCGTGGGTTTATTGTGAGGATATTTAATATATGTATGACACAAAACGTTGACCTACAAGGATGGAACATGTTTATAAATAATAAGTCAGCCCTACTGTTGAGTCTTGCTCTTTGGAATCTTAAGGCCCAGTTATCTCTGGCCTGTATCCTATAAGGGCTTCTCTACTGGAGCCAGGATGTATCCCAGGTGCAAATACAATTTGACTATACTCCTCCCCTCATTTTTTATTTTATTTTTAAAATAATTTATTTATTTATTTGTTTGCAAGGAGAGAGAGAGAGAGAGGGGAGGGAGAAGAGAAACACAGAGAGAATGGGCATGCCAAGGCCTCTAGCCACTGCAAATGAACTCCAGACTCATGCGCCCCCTTGTGCATCTGGCTTATGTGGGTCCTGGGGAATGGAACCTGGGTCCTTTGGCTTCTCAAGCAAATGCTTTAACCACTAAGCCATCTCTCCGGCCCCTCCCCTCATTTTTAAATTGTCTCATGGTTTTCCCCATGTTTTAAGATAAAGAACCTCCTTGATATGGTTTTTAAGCCTTCCCCAAATAGATCTCTTCCCTGACTGACATACAGTGCATAGCTTATTTCCTATACAAAAAGAGGAGAAGGGGAGCAGGGCATGGTGGCATACACATTTAATCTCAGCACTTGGGAGGCAGAGGTAGGAAGATCACCGTGAGTTCGAGGCCACTCTGAGACTACATAGTGAATTCCAGGTCAGCCTGAGTTACAGTGAGACCCTACCTTGAAAAACAAACCAGAGAGAGAGAGAGAGAGAGAGAGAGAGAGAGAAGGATATCTTTGTTTTCTTTTCTACACAATTATGCCCTCAATAACTATTTAATATAGTGCATGACACAGACCAAGAACTTATTAAATGATATTTGAGTGGATAAATAAATACCAACTTTGTAAAACAATCCCAACTTTTCCAAAAACGTATCTTCCTATCTGGCCCAGGAGTTTTATTATGACAAACCAGCCCATGTCTTCAGTTTTCTATCCTGCCAGTTAGGAGTTGTTCATGAAATCTGAGCCATCATCGGTGAGTACTTCAGTGCTCACCACACAAGCTGGTGTAGTTTCTCCAGCAGAAGTAATTAAAGGTGTGCTGAGAACACGGACTTAAGAGGGGACCCGACACCCCGCAAGTTTGCTCAGTCTCCAGGCGGGGACTTGGGTAAGCTAGCATGGTTCTCATACTATGATTCAAGGAGAAGCTCTCTGAGAATGAGGTCCTTGGAATGCGGACGAGGCACCGTGCGAAGAGGAAGAGGAGGAGAGGCGAGCTGGAGGAACCACAGGGGGCTTTGGATCCTTCGTAATTCTGTCTGACTGTTGGTTCTATAACTCATCTCCCTCATCGAGGAAAAATGGCAGAGTTGCAAATGTTCCTTTGGAAATGGCAGAGCTAGACCACAAGAATGCATGGAAAAAAAAAAAAAAAAAGGAATAGAAAGAAGTCTGAGATAAACTCCCTTGACTTAACGGAGCTCCTGGGGGAGGTGGGAGGTGGGTAGAAGATTTTCGTTTGTGCTGGCCCCAGTGACATGTGCTGTAGATCCAGTTATGTCCTGGGTCTTGTGATCACAGGCTTTCTTTTGAAAACAGTTGCCGACAATCTGTCACCCCTTTGTGTTCGAGCTCAGCCTGTTTGAAAATGTGGGCTATCAGCTGCTGTCGCCGTAGGTCCATTTCTGGTTTCCAGCAGGTGGCTGTGTACGTTGGTTTCTTTTCATCTGCATCCAGCATTTCTTCTCTCGGGCCCTTTCCGGTTTGTCAAGCCAAGTATGTCTGTCATGCTGGAAGCCGGCCCTGGGACACTCGCCGGCTCGCTTGGTTAGTGTTTGCCTGGTCCTTGCTGCCAGGCTTCCGGGTCTTCTCAAAGCTTCACACGGTCTCCTCCATCCTATTCTTTTGGTCGTGGATGTTCAAACACTGCCAGTTTAACTTCTCTTTGCTGCTAATCCAGGCTTGCCTTATGTTGTGGGTTCCACCCCCTTCCCTAGGTATCCTTTGCAATTTCCTCCTCTTTCCCTGCCATTGTTTTCTGTATGGAGTTGTTCTGAGTGCCTTGGTAGCTTCCCTGAACTAAAGCGGAGGCGTTCAATGGGCAGGCAGTGGTCCATATCCTCAGACAGGGATTTGAAATCCTCTGTTGGCCCCTATTTGTAATTCTTTTTAAAAATATTATTTATTTGTTTGACAGTGAGAGAGAGAGAGAGAGGAAGAGAGAGAGAGAAAGAGAGGAAGAGGCAGATAGAGAGAAGGAGAGAATGGGCACACAAGGGCCTCCAGCCACTGCAAACAAACTCCAGATGCATGCGCTGCCTTGTGCATCTGGCTTACATGGGTCCCAGGGAATCGAACCAGGGTCCTTGGGCTTCGCAGGCAAATGTCTTAACCATTAAGCCATTTCCCCAGCCCTTCTTTGTAATTCTGATGGCGAGTTGCGTGAACATTTCTTTTATAAGATAGGAATATACCAAGCACGGCACCTGTGAAATACATTGAATAAGGTACTGTCATGGCTCAGCTTATTTTCGTGTGAAAACTTTTCATTACTGCAGCCCACTTTTTTCCCCTTCCTTCCTGTTGTTTTCCTGAATAGATTTTCCTGGATCTGTGGTTCCAAAGAAACCTCAACAGTGTGTCCTAAGAGTTCGCAGACTGGCAAGTAGGAGGCAGGACTGTGGTCAGGGAGTGGGCGCTATCCACTGCCCTCACAGGCTGGGGCGGGGTGTCTCTCAGGACCAGTCCCCTGCTGGTCTTCATCAAGTGTGCAAGTGGTTACTTCTGTAAGCACGAGCAATGAAAGACCCGTGGGTGTCTCGGTGCTGTGCTTGTTGAAGGAAACCCCAGGTCCCAAGTGCACTGGTTGGACGTGTTATAGGAAGTCCTGCTGAGGGGGCCGCGGAGCCTTCCCCATGCTGTGGGACTTTGCCATAGCTTGTCTCTGGCAACAACACAATTCTGCTGTCTATAGGTTTGCTTTCCATTGCCTCGAATTCCTGTTTGTTTGCTTTTGGAGGATGTATAAGAATGCCTAGATTCGAGAATGCATAGGTGATGACGTCACTGGTTTATCTGCTTCTGAGCCCCTTCTCTCTACCTAGCCTTTAGCTTCAGGTAAAATCTACTCTTGTCTCCTTTAAATTTTTTTTTTTTTTTTTTTTTTTTTTTTTGGTTTTTGGTTTTTCGGTAGGGTCTCACTCTGGTCCAGGCTGACCTGGAACTAACTATGTAGTCTCAGGGTGACCTCGAACTCACGGCTATCCTCCTACCTCTGCCTCCCGAGTGCTGGGATTAAAGGCGTGCGCCACCACGCCAGCTTCCCTTTAAATTTTTAAAAAAATTTGACAGAGAGAGAGAGAGAGGGCGCACCAGGGCCTCTAGCCACAGCAAATGAACTCCAGAAGCATGTACCACCTTGTGCATCTGGCTTACATGAGTCCTGGGGATTTGAACCTGGGTCCTTAGGCTTCACAGGCAAGTACCTTAACCGCTAAGCCATCTCTCCAGCCCTTTGTTGTTTTTAATTCAGGTGTATGCTCCCGAGGACACAAGAGAACACTCCCTCTACGAAAAGTAGCACAATGATTTCCAAAAAGCAGACAATACAAATATATTGACAGGCTATTGATTTCTGCCTTGCTTAAACCCACATTTTTTCCCCCTGCTTGCCAAATCCTGCTTCGAGTCAACATAGATTTATATTTGGCACCTGGGGGCAAAGATGGCACGAAGAACTAAGACCTCGGGGATAATCCTATAAGCTCATTTAGAACAAAGGTTTAATTATCCCCCTATCAACGGAGTCTTTTATCTGAGCTGAGTTATAATAAACAACAAATTGGTGAGCACAAGGAAGCACACGTTCGAGCGAAGGAGAAGCAATGAGTCTGCACAGGACGATTGGTTTATGCGTCTGGCTGGGGTGTCCAGAGCCGCATGTGTTAAATGCATCGCCGAACGAAGCTTTGGCCTTTCTATGTGAGGAAACAAACATTTGACAGTTTGTTTCAGGGTAGACTGGAACGAGTCTGGGAATGTTATGTACTTTCTAGTGACTAATTTTCCTCATTTATAAACTAAAAGGCTAAGTGATACTGTTTCTAGACATGGAGATGGCCAAGTGCCAGGATGTGTGTGGGTGAATAGAGAAGAAAGGGTGTGGAGAAAGGCTTCCTGCCATGGCCTTTCACTGCTACCAACTGGGTCGCCTCTTTCTCTTCCTTTGATGCCCACAGTAGGTCTACATCCAGATGAAGCTGATAGCCAGTGGTAGAGCCTTTCACTCCTAGAAACTTCTTTAATCTACTTCCACTGCCAGCTTGCTAGCCGTGGGTTTGTTGTGAGGATATTTAATACATGTATGACACAAAACGTTGACCTACAAGGATGGAACATGTTTATAAATAATAAGTCAGCCCTACTGTTGAGTCTTGCTCTTTGGAATCTTAAGGCCCAGTTATCTCTGGCCTGTATCCTATAAGGGCTTCTCTACTGGAGCCAGGATGTATCCCAGGTGCAAATACAATTTGACTATACTCCTCCCCTCATTTTTTATTTTATTTTTAAAATAATTTATTTATTTATTTGTTTGCAAGGAGAGAGAGAGAGGGGGAGGGAGAAGAGAAACACAGAGAGAATGGGCATGCCAAGGCCTCTAGCCACTGCAAATGAACTCCAGACTCATGCCCCCTTGTGCATCTGGCTTATGTGGGTCCTGGGGAATGGAACCTGGGTCCTTTGGCTTCTCAAGCAAATGCTTTAACCACTAAGCCATCTCTCCGGCCCCTCCCCTCATTTTTAAATTGTCTCATGGTTTTCCCCATGTTTTAAGATAAAGAACCTCCTTGATATGGTTTTTAAGCCTTCCCCAAATAGATCTCTTCCCTGACTGACATACAGTGCATAGCTTATTTCCTATACAAAAAGAGGAGAAGGGGAGCAGGGCATGGTGGCACACACATTTAATCTCAGCACTTGGGAGGCAGAGGTAGGAAGATCACCGTGAGTTCGAGGCCACTCTGAGACTACATAGTGAATTCCAGGTCAGCCTGAGTTACAGTGAGACCCTACCTTGAAAAACAAACCAGAGAGAAAGAGAGAGAGAGAGAGAAGGATATCTTTGTTTTCTTTTCTACACAATTATGCCCTCAATAACTATTTAATATAGTGCATGACACAGACCAAGAACTTATTAAATGATATTTGAGTGGATAAATAAATACCAACTTTGTAAAACAATCCCAACTTTTCCAAAAACGTATCTTCCTATCTGGCCCAGGAGTTTTATTATGACAAAACATAAACATGGGTTGAATGAACAGTTTTTTAAAAAAATTTTTAATTAATTCATTTATTAGAGAGAGAGAGAGAGAGAGAGAGAGAGAGATGCCAGGGCTTCTAGCCACTGCAAACCAACTCCAGATGCATACACCATTTCATGCATCTGGCTTTACTTGGGTACTGGGGAATTGAACCTGGATCCTTTGGCTTTGCTGGCAAGCACCTTAACTGCTGAGCCATCTCTCCAGCCCCTGAATGAACAGTTTTATGGAAGATGCTTGCTTGTTGATATTTCGCCTATTGCTGCATGGTAATTGTGTTCTCCTGGTGGTAGGTGGCAGCCATCTGGGAGGTCTTACACATCCCTGTGGGTCTCTTCCTTCCAGTCCCCAGCCAATTCTCCTCATCGCTTCCTCTGCAGCCGCTGGCTGGGCTGTGGTCTGGGGCTCATCACCCCATGCTCTCTCTTATGCCCAAATGTTTCCCAGTTTCTTCCTCTCCCATACCTGGTCTTCTGTGCATCTTCTCAGAAAATGTTCCTAAACCCTATGCCTAGCTGAATCACTCTTGCCTGAAAATTCCTCAGGGTACTCAACATTGAAAGTCCTTTTTCATTTAGTCTCAGGGTGGCCTTGAGCTCTTGGTGATCCTCCTACCTCTGTCTCCCGAGTGCTGGGATTAAAGGCTGAGCCACCACGCCAGGTTTTTGTTTTTGTTTAATATCTTTTGTTTATTTTTATTTATTTATTTGAGAAAGAGAGAAAAGAGAGAGGGAGAGAGAATGGGTGCACCAGGGCCTCCAGCCATTGCAAACGAACTCTAGATGCATACGCTACCTTATGCATCTGGCTTATGTGGGTACTGGGGAATCAAGCCTCGAACTGGGGTACTTAGGCTTCACAGGCAAGTGCTTAACCACTAAGTCATTTCTCCAGCTCCCCCCCTTTTAAAAAATATCTAATTTATTTATTTGAGAGAGAGAGAGAGAGAGAGGCAGAGAAAGAGAGGTAGAGAGACAGAATGGGTGCACCAGGGCCTCTAGCCACTGCAAGCAAACTCCAGATGCATGTGCTCCCTTGTGCAACTGGCTTTACGTGGGTCCTGGGGACTCGAACCCGGGTCCTTTGGATTTGCCATCAAGTGCCTTTACTGCTAAGCCATCTCTCCAGGCCCCTATTTGATAGTTCTTTCTTATTTTTTATTGGATTTTTTTTTTTTTTTTTTTGGTGCTTGGGTTCAAACACAAAACCCCATGCATGCGCGGCAAGTGCTCTACACTGAGTTCCATCTCTGTCTCTTCTAGTCCCTTGTGAAGAGTGTGGTCCACTGACAGATTTGCCTCCCGGGTAAGACATCCTCAACCCGTATGTGTGGTTCCCAGAATCTGTCGACTTCTCCATGAGCACTTTTTGCTATGAAGGCGCTCTCTTGTTTATTTCTCACCTCTATTGAATCTACTTTAAAAAAATCAACTATTTTTGGGCTGGAGAGATGGCTTAGCAGTTAAGGCATTTGTCTGCGAAGCCTAGGGACCCAGGTTCGGCTCCCCAGGACCCACGTAGGCCAGACTCAAAAGGAGGAGCATGCATCTGGAGTTCGTTTGCAGTGGCTGGAGGCCCTGGCACACCTGTTCTCTCTCTCTCTCTCTCTCATCTGCCTCTGTCTCTCTCCAGTTAAATGAATAAATAAATAAAATATTAAAAAATAAAACAACTATTTTTCACGACTTAATTGAAGAACTATTATTTTTCTCGGGATGCTTTGTCTCATCATTTTCCTCTCCAAGATGGACTTGGTTGTCCTTCAGTGTCCCTTCTTGTCACCTCTTCTCTCACTGTCTGTATTTCTTTGTGCTTTTCCACAGTAATCTATAGAGTCCATGTGACACTCTGTTTGGTCTTGGCCATCATCATCCTCTTTTCAGAGACTAGGAAGTTACCCATGAAATGGGAAACAGGCACTGGGTAAATATTTATGCACTGGGAAAAATGTTTCCTTGAGGATTAGAGACTATATGATTTGTTTATATCATAGCCCCTTTTTAAAAACAATTTTTAAAAATTTTATTTACTTATTTGAGAGAGTGAGAGAGAAAGAGGTAGAGAGAGAGAGAGGAGACGGAGAGAGAGTGAGAATGGGTGTGCCAGGGCCTCCAGCCACTGCAAATGAACTCCAGACACATGCGCCACCTTTTGTATCTGGCTTATATGTGGGTCCTGAGGAATTGAACCGAGATCCTTTGGCTTTGCAAGCATGCGCCTCAACTGCTCAGCCATCTCTCCAGCTCTCACGGGCCTTTTTGTATCAGAGTTTTAAGGTATCAACTTTTAGTATAACTTTGTGGATTTATTTTAAAGTTTTGAGTATAATAAAAATTGGGACTTCATTCCCCCCCCATAGCCTTTGTTGTAAATGGAATCCAAGTTCAAGTCTTAGCCCCCCTTTGGTGCTATCTCCATTGTGTCATGTTGGATGACACCACACCATTGTGACAAGCCTGAGGAGTGGAGACTCTCATTGGACCATGTCCTACTTTGATTTGTGATGGAAATCGGCGTAGGAGAGTATGGTAAGTGCTGACACCATCCCCTCCTGGAATTTAGCAGATTTTCTTCCTATTGATGGGGATAGCTCATTTTAGCAATGCATATTTCCAGCCAGGTCTCTCTGGCATCTCTTTCTCTCTGGCTAGCTCCTTTTATTGTTACCTCTTGATTATCCTTAACCATGAAGTTAACATTAACTAAATTCTGTGACAACAAATTCTGTTTGGAGCTCTCTGGGGCATGCAGAATCCAGTGTGTGTGTGTGTGTGTGTGGGGTGCTACCTGAGTTGGGACCAGTACAGAGTGGTCTTGCCAATGCCCAAATATTTATTAAAAGCCTGCTCTTTGCCCAAGGCTCTGGTAAGGTACAATTATTTTTGTCTTATTCACCACCATGTTGCCAAAGTTTAGTATGGATATGTCTTTGAATGAATCAACCTCCGAAAGATATGGAGTCTGATAAGGGAATGAGACCATGGCTAGACAGAGGGTAGGGTTACAACTACCTATAACAGGGTTCCCACCACGTCCCAGGACCCTAAGTTCACACTGTCCATGTATTGGGAATACTTTAAGGCACATGTCACCTTCTTTCCCATGATACCCTCGCTTTCCCAATTGGAGAGCCCAGGAAGCGAACAGGAATGGCATTCACAGTATCACTGTGTCCCTAGCTGTGTGCTTGCACTGTTTCTGCTGGCAGATCTTGGCTCTTCCCCACATGGCATCTTTATTGAGTGCCTGTAGTGTACTTATTGCCAGAATACAATGAACCAAATAATCAAACCCCTCTCCTGATCTCATGGAGCTTCTATTAAATTGAGGGAGAAACATAATAAAAATACAAATCGGTGAATCATTCAAACCCATGGGAGAAAAAAGGTAGGCGAAGCTTAGGGTGTGGTAGGAAATCCCGCTAGAGGAAAGAAACAGTATCATCCTTTTGAGAGACCCACCAAGGTTTCTACTAAAGACCACAGCACATTCGCTGGTGACAAGGTCTTTGAAGAAAATAAAGGGGGATAATGAGCAGGGTATAGATGAAGGCATTACTAACGCTGAGACTGGCCTTCATCTATGGGCAGGATCATATGGAATTAGAAGGCAGTCTGATGGGCACAACATACCCATTTTGCCAGCAATAATTAAACTTCCTTACTACTTAAGGCCTACGACCTACCTACCCAGTCACAGGTTTTTGACTGGGTTTTCAGTACCAGGCATGGATCCCTCCCATGGAGCAGACCTCAACTCCAATCAGAGAGCAGGTGGGTACCTCTATAATAATAGTCACGTCATGATTGTACCAGTAGGCACGTCTTCTCTGGCCTGTTGGTTGCATAGCCCCCAAAGTTCACTGCTGGGCAACATTGTTGATGACTTTTTCAAACCCTCAGCAGCTCCAGCAATTCTTCCAGCACTGTGAAAGCCAGCCAGCAGAAAGGAGGATCTGAGCTCAGTCCCAGCTTGATCTCTCTGTTTCTTGCAACGGAAGCACGTGGCTTGTTCAGCAGCAAGTTCTCACTGTCTAGTTCCGGTGGGCTGTCAAGGGGCACTTGTATGGATCTGAGGGCCTCAGAGACCCCTGCTGACCAGTGACTGACTTTGAGGTATCCCATTCTCACCACTGGGATTTTCCTTTAATAACTCATGAATGCCAACAAATTCTGAAATAAGATTAGGATTGTAAATGTCAATTTTGGAAGGATTTGTATAGCTGGGGTAACTGAGTTTTTATTTTTATTTTTTTAAATCTGGGGACAGCCCTTAAAGAAGCAGGTGTAGCTCTCAACCCTGGATTCTTCATACAGAGAATTCTTTAGAAGAAGAAAGACACCCCAGAGAAGGAGGGACAATGTTCGTGATGTCACTAGAGTTAGTGACAAGTTAGTAGTAAGAGACCCAGGGAAGGAGAATTTATTTCTTACAGATATTTCCCCTTTTTTTCCCCCCTGTTGATTAACAAAGAGCCTAAGTCATCAACAGTGTCTTTCTGTTCCCACGGTCTTAATCTTTCTCTGGAAACATCTTAACGTGGTGGTTTCTGCAAATACTTGGAAAATTGCTAGCCATCTATGGTAATGAGCCAGTATGGAAGTTTTACAATCTAGCGCAAATACCAATGTAGGCCGGGTACGCAGGCTCTTTAGAGAGGGGGAGAATCAATAAACAAATGTAATGCACAACACAAAAGAGTAAAGAGGTGACTAATATCATCATGGCACAGCTCGCCAGTTAGGCAATAGCGTCTCATTATTTTATAAGGTGATATTACTAATCCTTTCCTGGCTGCCCTTGTACCTGTTATTTGCTTCCTCTGCATTCAATTCTTTCCCTTTTTAATTTAAAAGATTTTTTTTAAAAGATAGACACATGAAGCAAGAATGTGGTAGGACTCCGAGGGAATGAACTGAATCCTAGCCTGTGAGTTGAGGAGGCACCCTCTGCTGACGGTCTCGTGTGAACTCGCAGGCTGGTGCAATCACCCACCATCAGCACCATTCTTGACATGATGGTGAGACTTAGGTTACGTCCCACAGCCCTTAGATATTAAGAGTCGGTTGTAAAACGGATGTGTCTTCTATTGCATGGAAACTTAATAAGAAAAAAAAAGAGTAATACTGAATATTGGTTCTAGTATTTAAGATGCAGATTTAGAAAATTTATTTGCTGCCTCTTTGTCCTGTTCATTTAATATCCATTAACTCACAGGGGAATTAAAATACTCGGGAGGCAGAGGTAGGAGGATCGGCCGAGAGTTTAAAGTCACCCTGAGACCACATAGAGAATTCCAGGTCAGCCTGCGCTAGAGTGAGACCCTACCTCAAAAAACCAAAAAACAAACAAACAAACAAACAAACAAAAAAAAAAAAAATCAAAACAACTCACTCATGATCGCATGATGACGGTGGGTGTCACAAAAGTCCCTTGAATTGTAAAGGCACCAGCTGAAATTTAAGAGGCTGCAAGTATTTGAGTCATTGTGCTTCACAGAACACTTCTTGGTTAAGATGGGAACAGGTGACCATCTGTAGACTTGTTGTCATGAATGACGTCCGAATCCCCCTCAGTTTGGGAACTGGAATAGGGCGTGTAGTGCTTCCTTTGACTTTACAAGTCAGGGGTTGCCATTGGGAGCAAATGCTTCCATCCCCACTTTCTCCTTTGCTTCCCATTTTCTTTTTAAACCCTTAGGTTAAATTCTGAAATTTCTAATCTATTAAAATATTATTTATTTGCAAGCAGAGAGAGAAAGAGAGAGAGAGAGAGAGAGAAAGTGAGCAAGTTTGGGTGCTCCAGGGCCTTTGGCTGCTGCAAATGAACTCTGATGCACGTGCCCACTTTGTACATCTGGCTTATATGGGTACTGGGGAATCGAACCACGTCCAGCAGGCTTTACAATCAAGTGCTTTCAACCACTGAGCCATCTCTCAGGAACCCCCAATTGCTCTTTTCTCTCAAAGTTCAGGACGAAAAAGATGTTGAACTTAGGCATTTAAAATTTTGATTATTATTGTTTTAGTGATGTCATAACATTCTTGAACTAACAGTGACACATGTTTGAGGACCCTATGCTGACAGTGATTTTGCCCGTTTATCGTCAGAAGAGAAGACTAAAACATTTCATTTATGAAAATTTAGTTTTTGTGTTTCTTTGTTGTAAGAAAGGGTTGCTAACTTTCATCAAGTATTTAAAACATATTTCAAAACTAACATGCATCACCCAATAAGTTAAATGTTGGTTTGGTTATGAAGTTCTGAGCCCTTGTGCTTGATGCTAGAACAAAGTAAGTCAAGGATGCAGTAGTTAAATTGATTTTCATAATCCCTCTTGCCCAGGCTCATCTGGGATGTATTAAGTCCCTTCAGCCTTTACCTTACCGTAAAACCTAAAGGGGAAATAAATATTTTTACAAAAGAGAACCATTGCTATGTGGAGTTAGCGCACTTGTGTAGTATATGGAGTATACAACATTTTTTTCAAAGATTCAGAAAAAAAACCTTTTCATATATATTCTGACATATCACATATCTTCACATATCTTCAAAAGCTGGACATAAAATGAAATGTGTAAAAGCCAACATTATGTCAGGAGGAACAAAACGGAGAAGAAGCAGATGTAAATTTTCTTAAATGCTTTACCAGTTTCTTAAAAAATATCATCTAGAATGTGGCTTGCAGCCGTAGGTGTAAAACAGATTATAAATTAATTTGGAAGCAGGTGTTTCCATGGTTGTGGGAAAAACTACACCAATGGAACCTTTCCATTGTGTTTAAAGAGCACACTGGGGTGGTGCTTAGAGGAGGCAGGCAAGAGAAATCAGATCACAGTCCTGGAACATGGTCCTCACGTTTGAAAGCAAAGCCTGGAGCTGTAAACGCTGCAGCTGGAAGAGTTTTGGGTAAGTTTTGATCTTGGTGGGTGAATTCAGCACGCATATCTTTACCGTAGACACACAGCTTTCAACACAACCCATATCCGTGACATGTTTTCTCTTCCCAACGGTGAACTTTCTGTTCTTTTAAAAAAGGAATACAGACAAAAATTGCTGTATTTGTTAAAATCTGTCATGTCTTGGAGCAAGTAAAATTGCAAACTGGAAAGCCTCAGTCTGTGTGTGCTTGCACGGGTGCATGTATATGTGTGGTGTATATGGTTTTATTATTCTTTTTATTCATTTTTATTTATTTATTTGTGTGTGTGTGAGAAAGAGAAAGAGAGAGAGGAAGAGAAAGAAGCAGATAGATAGAATGGGCATGCCAGGGCTTCCAGCCACTGCAAACAAACTCGTCACAGGCACCACCTTGTGCATCTGGCTTACGTGGGTCCTGGGGAATTGAACCTGGGTCCTTTGGCTTTGCAGGCAAGTGCCTTCACCGCTAAGCCATCTTTCCAGTCCCATTTGGTTAGTCTTTATCCTTACTGTCCCAGAATGTCATTATGTCAGCGAGCTCCGGTGAAGAATAAGGTCTGTACTTTCATGGGCAATATTTTCCTCTGATAGGAACTGCGTTTCCATTTGGTCAGACTCCAGCTATTCATTTTCTAACACCTAATTTTAGTAATGCCTACTCACATTATTTTCATTTTAAGGCAAGAGAAAAGATCTGACATAGGACTCCGTTGTCGTTATATTTCCTGGCCATGGCTGAATGACAACAATTGTGGCACCTTTTCCATTCTGCTCTCTATAGACATGTTGTGGGATGCAATATCCAGTTTAACACTTGATTTAGCCAAAAGGCCGAGAAGAGATTATATATACAACTTGAAAGAAACAGTCACCTCACCCCTCTAACAGCCACTTGTTTGATAATTAATGAGGTTGCATATCATAATTTAATCACATAATTAAATGATACAAAAACAGGGCTGGAGAGATGGCTCAGTGATTAAGGTGTTTGCCTACAAAGCCTAAGGATGGAAGGATTCGATCCCGTAGTATCCACATAAAGCCAGATGTACAAGGAGGTGCATGTGTCTGAAGTTCATTTGCAGCAGCTAGAGGCCCTGATGCACCCATTCTCTCTCTCTCTCAAATAAATAAGTAAATAAAAACAGTTAATACAAAGTATACATTTGCCTATGTACAAAAGTACTAAATGTTAAAATAATTCTAGTTGATTTTGTCATATTTTACTGATACCTTCAGTGTTTGCTCATATAGTCGTTGACTTAAAACTGCTAGGCAAAAAAAAAAAAAAGATGAAGCAAGAGAATCATATATCCATAGTTGTTTCCCACCAGCGTGCTCGGACGGAGTAACCATCGGTGGATGAACTCTCTCTCTTTTTCTTTTCTTTTTTTTTTTTTTTTTTTGAAGTAGGGTCTCACTCTAGCCCAGGCTGACCTGGAATTCACTATGTAGTCTCAGGGTGGCCTCGAACTCATGGCGATCCTCCTAACCAATGCCTCCTGAGTGCTGGAATTAAAGGCATGCGCCACCACGCCCGGCTTGGATGAACTCTCTTGTTCGTCAGGCATGGTGCAGGCTGACACCATTGTTCTTTGCACAGGCGAAGGACAGTTGCATGTTAGCAACACCTTGTCATCAACTTAATAACTTCCGGTCGAGTCACCAGTGTGCTTTTCCTTTTCTCGTTGCAGATGAGAATGCTGCAAGCACCGGGGATCGCCCGCTACGCTCTTCCGTTTGGAAGGTGGGTGCTCCCTCACCATTTTGCCATATGCTTGTGCTTCCTCTTCAAAGGGTTCCTTTTCTCCGCCTCCATATTATTTTCATTTTATGATATTCCCTTCCTTGATGTGTTTTCCTTTGACTTGTTCCTTGGACCCAAAGGCTTCTCTCCACTCTCCCTTCCACGTGGTCTGACGGTCTGCACTCACGGAATGGAAGTCAATCACGTTCAGCAGGAACCCTGCCTTGTGAGCTGATTGACCGTTGTTAACAGCGACTGATGCACTGAGGCCCATGATGGTAACAAGTTACATGAAGAATAAAAACAAACATCCCCTGGCTATTTTTAAGGACTTTTCCAGTGGATGAAATCAATGCCGCTCTTACAAAAGTTGAGGAAAACTAGTGAGGCAACAATCAAAACACAGAAAGCTGCGAACCTAAGAATTTGGAAAGGGAGCAGACACCCGGTGCAATTGACAAGATAGAATCGGTTCGGGTTGATATTGAAAATGACTTTCAGCAGACCTTCTGTTGGTGGGTGGACATCACAAACATGTGGTCAGCGAGTCATCCCTCCTAGCACAGGTTCAATATTGCACTAACTACTTTTCTTCTCCCAGCCTCAGGTTCTGAGTGTGAACAGACTTTTTCTGTGTATGACGTGGGAAAATGGGGTGGAGAGAATGAAGAAAGATAAAGGAGAAGATGGACACAAACTGTAGGGTGTGATCCTTCCCTGTGAACTTGCAAGTTTTCTTCTAAAGATTCTAACCTTGAAATATGTTTAGGCATATATTGGTTTGTTTTTTTTTTATTATTTTTTAAAATTCTTTTTTAATGTTTTATTTATTTATTATTTATTTGAGAGAGAAAGGCAGATAGAGAGAAAGAGAGAATGGGCACACCAGGGCCTCTAGCCAGTGCAAACGCACTCCAGACGCATGTGCCACCTTGTGCATCTGGCTTATGTGGGTCCTAGGGAATCGAACCTGGGTCCTTAGGCTTCGCAGGCAAATGCCTTAACTGCTAAGCCATCTCACCAGCCCTGATTTCTTTTTTATTTTTCCCCAGAAACCAATGATCACACATGGCTCCCTGCATGTGGTTCTGAGTGCTGACGTTAATCACGGGTGAGCTTTGCTGGTCACAGTGCTGTGGGATTCAGTCATGCCAACCTTACCAGATTTCCTAGCTCCTGATTGCCTGTTGTGATGGTCGGTCTTCATTGTCAACCTGACTGCACTGAGATGGACTTAGGAAATCAGTGCAGAACACTTCCGGGTGTGTCTGTGAGGGCTTCTCCAGAGACTATTAACAAGAAAGAGCCAAAAGCTGTAACCTGGATGTGAGTGGCACCATCCAATAGTCTGAGGGCCTGCATAGAATAAGAGGGGAGGAGAAAAGAAGCTGTTACTACAGGATGTGCTCTCCTGTCTGCTTCCTGGCCACCTTGAGGAGAGCAGCCTCCTGCACATGCTCCTGCCACCCTAATAGTCTATCTTCCACAGACTGGTGTGGTGGTGGGACACGCCTTTAATCTTAGCACTTGGGAAGCTGAGGTAGGAGAATCACCAGGAGTTCGAGGCCAGCCCGGTGTACAGTGAGACCCTACCTGAAAAACAAGAACAATCACAGCGTCCTTAAGCATGTAGTCTGAAGGTAACTCTACCCAATCTTTTTTTCAGCGCTCTTAAGGCCCAAAGCAATGGATTCAGTCACACGTGTGCCAAAACTGTGATACACACTACAGCTTTCCTCCTTGTAAATTGTTTTTCCCTGGTGTGGGTCACAGTAATAACAAGTTAACAGATAGCTTCGTTTTGGTGTGGGGTTCTGCCTAGAACCTCAACCTAAGAGGATGATGGGGGAGTGAGGGCCATGGAATGGAACTCCGTAAATATGGGGAAAAGATATTCCTTGAAACCATCACCAACATAAAGGCCATAAACATAGACATCATCTCTCAGGGTTTTCTCCTGCCCCCTCCATCACTGCATTATCCAGACAGACCTGGAACTTACTCTGTAGCTCTGGTGGGCCTCCAACTCATGGCAATTCTCCTACCTCAGCTTGCTGAGAGCTGGAATTAGAGGCATGAACCACCATGTCCAGCTTCATCATTATCAATTTTTTTTTGTGATATGAACACAAAATAAAATCTCTCCTCCAAGTCAGTTTTAATCAGACCTACAGTAAATAATTTTCGGCTAGGAGAGTTCTAAGTGAAATCCTATGCCCTTGAACTAGCCTCATGCACTCCCTGCCCCCACCAACCCTTGGCAACCAGCATCCTACTCTCTTAACCAGAGGGAGAAAATTGTATTCAACAGAATTCATTTAGATAGACCACTACCCTTCTTGGGAAAGTGCTGGGAGTATCGGATGAGATTCTAAAGACATGAATGGATTTTTTTTTTTTTTTTTTTTTTTGAGCCAGGCCAGCAGAGAACTCACTCAGTTCTTGGAGGGATAGCAGAGACGGATAACCCAGATGGTGGAAGTTCGTGTTCTCTAGAATGCAAGCCGACAGCACTGCTGTGTGTTTTTGTAAGCAAGAGGTATAGTCAGTAAGTCACAGCATGGGCAGATTTGCTGGAGACCATGGAAGGGGCTTAATGTAGAAATTTATGGGAAAACACCGATAGAAAAGTCCGACAGTTCATTTGGAAGGTGAGAAACATGGATATCATCTGGAATCGCCTTCATTCTCACAGTATGGATGAGTGGCGCTTGTTTAACCAGATCTATATGATGGAGACGCGTGCGTGCGTGTGTGCGTGTGTGTGAGATCACCTAGCTGAGTGCACTGAGTCATAATTGCCTGCACATCTCGATGTTGTGCCCCCGCAGCGGCACGTAGCCCGCTGGATCATGATCAGAACTTCTCCCTGTGTCTTTCCTTCCAGATACAGAACTTTTCAGATACTCTCAGCTATCTCTCACTGCCCTTACTCAGTGCTCCCCTTGTCTTTCAGATCCCAAAGGAAGTCCATCCAGATGAGACCAGCTTTTCAAGGAATGCTGACCTTGTCCTCATCCGAGTTGTAGATAACCAGATCAAAAGGAAAAAGGCAACACTTTGAATCCCACGTGGCTACCACGCTCATCTCTGCCTCCACGTCTTTTATTTATCTTAGCCTGCTGCCCAAGTGTCTTTCTTCCATTCACTTTCTGTCCATCCTTCAAGGACTAGATAGATAAAGGCTCTCCCCTCTGGGTCATTTTTTCTGATCCTTCCAATCCTGGTTAATTTCCTTTCTAGCATTCCTCTTGTTGGTCCAACTCTCTTGAATCTTCTTTAAGAATAAGGCATGTTGTATTTGTGAAGAACCCGTGGGGTTTTGCTTAATGCTAAACACATAGTAAACATTTCATTTAAATGCATTAAACGGAACTGGAGAGATAGCTCAGCAGTTAAGGCGCTTGCCTGGAAAGCCTAAGGATCTAGGTTCGATTCCCCAGTACCCATGTAGAGCCAGATGCACAAGGTGATGCATGCATTTGGAGTTCACTTGCAGTGGCTGGATACCCTTTCATTCCCATTCTCCCTCTCTCTCTTTCTCTGTTTCTGCCTCTTTCTCCTTCTCTCTCAAATAAATACATAACTAAATAAAATATTTTTTAAAAAATGTATGAAATGCCAGCAACCTGAAGTATTGTACACAGATTGAAGGCCTAGGCCTTGCAGGTAGGTGCCTTCTGAAAGGCTTCACAGAGTCCAGTGAGGAGACGGTGAGACATGAGACGTCTCCATGGGATGCATGCCTGCTCTGACAGCCAGTGATGGCTGGCAAACAGTAACGAGCTGTTTTGTAGGTATGCTCCCAGTGCCTGGGTCATGCTAGAACAATGAGCACAGGTGTCACCTGCTGACAGCCCATCGGACTTTCTTTAGTGCAAAAGTTTCTGTAAGGCGTCTTCAAGGGCTGACTTTGAATTCATCCAGGATTGATTAATGATTTATGATTCATAGGAAAGACCCCCTCAGAGCAAATAATAAATAGAAAATTAGCAGTCATTGGTTCGCTGGAAAAATGGAATTAAGCCAGGATCTCTCTACTCACTCAAAGAGAGCTCATACCTTCCTTAAAGTCTTGTGTTATTAATAATAATAATAAAAAAAACCGTTGTCAGCTACTTGGATGCAGAGGGCATTCCAAGACCAACAGAAATGGCTTCTAGGAGCCAAGTCTTCGGGGTTTGCATAATTGCTAAAACTGTACTTCTCAACTTTCATAAGACAAATCCATCTTCAAAAATTTATTTATGAGATGAATAATTGAGCCTGAAAATTTGATTTTGACATTTCCTTCCCCTATTGTGGACCTCTGTAGCGTTGTCCTAATCACGTTTCTGTAGTATCCAAGAACGGCATTCTTCTGACTTTTATAAAGCAGAAACCACAGAATTTTTTTTTTTTAGTGTAAGCGATCACCTCAGTTTGGGATCCATTTGGATCCTTTGGGGCAGGCAACCATGCCTCTTTGAGTTGTGCTCTAGGCCCTGCAGAAATGGAAGGGCCCTGCTCTCCAAGTCTCCCCTGTGCCCTCCCCACTGTGGAAGCTCTGACTTCATAAAAAGCCTTTATGCACTGTCGACAAAGGGCGCTCACTTTCATCTCTTCATCTCTATAAAAGTTATCTGCCCAGAGAGTCACCCAGGGAAAGGCTGGGTGAGGCAGGAATGAACTGGCTCCTTGGTGCGTCTCCCATGACCTGTCTGGATTGCTTTAAAGGAGGGAACTGAGCAGTTGAATGATCATCTAAATTCCAAGCAGGGAACTGGCTTAAGAACAACAAACACAATTTGGGCCTGCATCAAATAGAGGGCTTTCTAGGGGATCAGAAGAAAAAAAAAAAAAAAAACCCGTTTTGCACAGGTGCTACTCCAGCCGTGATCCGGAGCTGTGGAGAATTTCACAGTATGCTGCAGGTCCTGCCTTGCTATCACAGCTGTTGTAGTTCAAGCACCGCCCTGCCCTGCCTCATATGCCCAATGCACTGGTCTCACATTGTTCCCTGGGCCCATAATAGCATGGACAAAGGACGAGACATCAGGCTTAAGGGATAGCTTTGCTCGTGCAGTTAGGTTTTGTTCCATATTATAGGCCTTCAGAGAGGCAAATATGCAAACTGAAAACTCCTTCCAGGATGGGGGGCCCTTGTTTCAGTCATTACCAGGTAAAGACTATGCATGAGCTGCAATAAAAAAAAAAAAAAAGAGAGAATTAAAGAAAACAGGGATAGTCACAATAAAATAATCATTCTCTAGACACCAAAATGGAGAGTGGACATAGTGATAGGACACAGATGCCTGCCTATAGGTGCCTTTCTCAGGAAAGGTGGTTTGGTCCCAAATGCCAGTGAGGCAGAAAGGTTTTAGAATATGAATATGATCTGACCCGTTCGTTGGCTGGTTTTTGAATATGAATATGATCCGGCCCGTTCGTTGGCTGGTTTTTGAATATGAATATGATCCGGCCCATTCGTTGGCTTGCCATGTGTCTTGCTTGGGACCATGAAACAGGGTGCCTAATCTGGGTGAAATTATCTTCACAAAATATCAACAAGGGCTGGAGAGATGGCTTAGCACTTAGTTATGGTACTTGCCTGTGAAGCCTAATGATCTGCCTTCAAATCCCCACTACCCACATAAATCCAGATGCACAAGGTGGCACATGTATCTGGAGTTTGTTTTCAGCAGCGAGAGGCCCTGGTGAACCCATATTCTCTCTCTCACTCTCTCTCCCTTGCCTATGAAGCCTAAGGACCCATGTTTGATTGATCTCCAAATCCCAAGTAAGCCAGACACACAGAGGTGAGGCAAGCACAAGGTTGCACATGCCCACTAGGTGGTGCAAGTGTCTGGAGTTAGATTTCAGTGGCTGAGGCCCTGGTGTACCAATTCTTTCTCTCTCTTTCTTAAAAAAAACAACAACAACACAAAATTGCTAGCTAAGGTTCGGTTCCCCTGCCCCCACAGGAAAATCTGGATGCAAAGTGGCACATGTGACTGTGATTCCTAACATGCCTGTGACAATGGGAATGGAACCAGGAAAATATGAAGCTCACAGGCCAGCTAAGCTGGTCTGACCTATGTGTGAAGTCTGGCAGTTCATTTGTGACAGCAGCAAGAGATCGTGTCTTAAAGAAGGTAGAACACAGACACCTCAAAGTGATCCTCTAACCTCACACTTGTGCTGTATGGCACATGTATCGACACCCCAATCAGCAAATAAAATATTAAATAAAATACCAACAGTAGTCTGGCATGGTGGAGCATGCCTTTAATACCAGCACTGGAAGAGGTAGGAGGGTCGTTGTGAGTTCAAGGCCAGCCTGGGACTATGGGACTACAAACGGATTTCCAGGTCAGCCTGAGCTAAAGTGAGACCTTACCTCAGAAAAAAAAAAAAAAAAAAAAAAAAAAAAAACACAACAACAACAACATAAAACCAACAGTAAATAGCTATTCTTTGGTTACTCATAACTCTTTATTGAATATCCCTTTGATTTCTTAATTTGGAACATCTTGTCACCCTGCTGTGGGTTGGCTGTGTTTTGAGTAGGCTCCTGAAAGTTCATACTTGAGAAACTTGGTCCTCTGTGGCAGTGCTGAGAGGCTGGAATCTTTAAGGAGAGCCCAGTGGAAGGCAATGTAGCAGACAGCTTCAGGTTCACTGAGATGAACTTCCAAACCAGGCACATTTATGGAGGAAGGGATTTATTGAAGCTTACAGATCCAGGGGAAGTTCCACAATGGCAGAAGAAGCTGGCCAGCTTTCGCAGGACCAAATACAGGGAGAAGCCACAAGCCAAAAACCACACAGCACAGCACACCTCAGGAACTCCAGCTAGGCACACTTTGCATATCTTTAGATTGAAATCTCAAACCCACCACCACACCTTAAGATCCACCCAGTGACACTGCCTCCAGCCAGGTGGCTGCAGATGCAAACTACAAACTAATAAAACCCTGAATATATTGGGGACCATCGATTCAAACTCCCACAGCAGGCATCGTAGGCATCAGCCCCAGAAGGCGCTGGTGTTAATCTCATGAAGTGGCTTGTTATAGGAGACAGGTCCTCCACTGTTTCTGGCTACCGGCCTGGCCCCGTGCTTGCTCCCTCTTGTGCTTTCTCTGCGATGTGATCTTCCATGTCGCGACACAGCTGGTTATAGATTCTGAGTCTCTAAAACTGTGAGCTAAACATATCTGTTTGTAAAGCCCTGCATCTCAGATCCTGTGTGTGCGCGCGTCTATATCTACATTTATCTCAGTATTAAACTGAGTATCTCTTGCCTTAAATCCTCATGTTGGATGTTTTTACATCTTTAGCAGTCTTCAAAGCTGTTCTTTTTTTTTTTTTACTGGACACTATATAAATTGCTTTCACACATAACTCTCTCTCCCTCCATATATATATATATATATATATATATAACAGAGAGAGAAAAGAGACAGAGAGAATGGGTGTGCCAGGGCCTCCAGTCTCTGCAAATGGACTTCAGATCAGAAGCATGCGCCACTTTGTGCATCTGGCTTTATGTGGATAGTAGGAATTGAACCCTGGTCTTTAGGATTTGTGGAAAAGTTCCTTAACCACTGAGCAATCTCTCCAGCCCCCTACACAGCTGTATTTCAAAGAGGTTTTCTTCTTGTTTCCATAGCACTTGACATATTTTATTAATAAATGGACTGTAATGACAAATTCTTGACAGAATAGGAATGGTTATATTTTTATCTCTGTCATCTGCATATGTCGAGGTTTGTTTATCATCCTTTACTTCTTCTACACGCACTTATTTCTTACATATATGCCGTCTTTTACCACCCTTCTTAAGTATAGTCTTTCTCAATAACTTTAATGCATTGGTCATGAGCCCAAAGCTGCACGTTGGAATCATGTAGACAGTCTTAGGAAAATATTTTTCAACAATAATTTCATTTATTTATTTGTAAGGAGAAAGAGAGAGAGAGAGAGAATAGGAGCACCAGGGCCTCCAGCTACTTAAATGGACTCTAGCTGCATGCATCACTTTGTGCATTTGGCTTTATATGGGCACACAGAAGAGAACTGAGGTTGTTAGGCTCTGCATGCAAGTGCCTTAACTGCTGAGCCATCTCTCCAGCCCAGGAAAATATTAATACCTGAGTTACATCTCTAAGAAATCTAACATAGTAGGTTTTGAGCACTTTTTTTTCTTAACATGTCCTATATAATTCTAATGTCCATGCAAGGTTGATAGCCACTAGTGTGTTATGTAAAACTTTAATTTTTTTTACCATGACAGTAGTAAGAATTATGAAACAATAATCATTTGTTACTTAATAATACTTAATAATCACTAGATAATATGAGATAAATGTTAATATTGTTCTCATTCTCTAGGGGAAGAAATGGAAGCATAGGATGCTTAAGTAAAGTGTCCCAAGTCACAGAGCTAGGAAATGATAGAGTGAGATGCCTATTTAGGATGGTAATCTCTGGGGTATATGTATCCAGTCAGAATAATATATGATTTAAAAAAATATATATTTTATTTATTTATTTGAGAGAGAGAAA
Organism: Orientallactaga sibirica; assembly: GCA_036365145.1. Taxonomy (NCBI): domain Eukaryota; kingdom Metazoa; phylum Chordata; class Mammalia; order Rodentia; family Dipodidae; genus Orientallactaga; species Orientallactaga sibirica. The sequence goes on along the minus strand of JAEOAD010000054.1, from coordinate 4,316,967 downwards.
GAGGCAGAGAGAGAGAGAGAGAGAGAGAGAGAGAATGGGCACGTCAGGGCCTCCAGCCACTGCAAACAAACTCCAGATGCATGCGCCCCATTGTGCATCTGGCTTATGTGGGTCTTGGAGAGTCAAACTGGGATCCTTTGGCATTGCAAGCAAATGCCTTAACTGCTGAGCCATCTCTCCAGCCCCCTATTATGCTTTTTCCTTGAGACACTGACTCTTCATTGGTGGGGATCTCCAAATACCAGAAAAAAAAAAAAAAAAAAGTAATGTGAGCCAGCCAGTCACATCCCCTTTCTCCCAGTACCTTTATACAGATTTGCATGCAGCAGTGTGAAAAAGAAAATTCTAGCAGGCTATGGTGGTTCATGTCTCTAATCTTAGTATAGGGGAGGTTAGTTAGGCTCAAGGCAGGAGAATTGCCATCAGTTCAATGCTGGCTTGGGATACGTAGTGAATTTCAAACCAGCTGAGACCCTTTCTCACCAAAAAAAGAAAAAAAAAAAAAAAAAGACAAAAACAAACACTGCACAACAGAACAAAAAGCCAACAATAAACAACTCCAAAACAAACAAACAAACAAACAAACAAACACCTAAAGGAAATACCTACTAAAGAGAAAAGAGGGCTGGAGAGATGGCTTAGTAGTTAAGGCGCTTGCCTGCAAAGCCAAAGGACCTCGGTTCGATTCCCCAGGACCCACATAAGCCAGATGCATAAAGTGGTACATACATCTGGAGTTTGTTTGCAGTGGCTGGAAGCCCTGGCGCACCCTTTCTCTCTCTCTCTCTCTCTTTCTCTCTCTCTCTCTGCCTCTTTCCCTCTCTCAAATAAATAAATAAAAATATATTAAAAAAAAAAAAAAAAAAAAATCAAAGCGTGCAAGACAATATGCCGTGGCGTCATGGAAGCTTCTGACCCAGGGTTCCCAACAGTGGCGATACGGGCGTCTTTTGGCATGCAGACTGGCTCTGTTGGGTGTTGTAGGAGGTAAGGTACGACCCTGTGGTAGTTTGAATATATTTCCCCCAATATATTCATTGTTTTATTACTTTATAGTTTGCATCTGCAATCGTCTTCCTAGAGGCAATGTCACTCGGGGCTGGTCTTAAGGTGTTAATGGCGGGTTTGAGATTCCATTGTAAAGATATGCAAATGTGCCTAGCAGGAGTTCCTGAAGTGTGCTGTGTGACCTTTTGGCTGTAGTTTTGCTCTGTGTACTGTGGTGGCTGGTTGGCTTTGCTCTCTCTGTTTGGCCCTGCGAAAGCAGGCTGCTTTTCCTGCCTTTATGGAACTTCCCCTGGATCTGTAAGCTTCAATAAATAATATCCCTTCCTCCATAACTGTGCCTGGTCTGGAAGTTCATCTCAGCGAACCTGAAGCTGTCTGCTACAGACCCCTTCTCCATGCCAACAGCATGTTCCCCACGTTGCTTCCAGACGGTGGTAAATGTCTCCTCTCTGAGAACTACTAAGTTCATCAAACCGCTTCGAAGCAAGCAATAACCTTCAAGCCCAAAGTTTAAAGTATTAGGATGCTGTGACTCATAACGACAACTTTTTACATAGCCAATGTGTCATAATTTATTTATTCAAATGAGCGTTTCCACCCATGTAATCAACTTGGAAAAACCACACACTAATTCCAAAAGCTGTTGCTCGAATCATTTTTGAAATTGTGTTCAGAGGGTGTTGCAGTCAGGTTCTCATGGCTTGTAGAAATCACCCAACCAAGAGCAGCTTGTGGGGAAAAAACAAAGAGGTTTATTTTGGCTTACAGACTCGAGGGGAAGCTCCACGATGGCAGGGGAAAACAATGGCATGAGTAGAGGGTGGACACCACCTCCTGGCCAACATCAGGCGGACAACAGGAACAGGAGAGTGTGCCCAACACTAGCTAGGGGACACTGGCTATAACACCCATAAGCCTGCCCCCAACAATACACTCCCTCCAGGAGGTGTTAATTCCCAAATCTCCATCAGCTGGGAACCTCGTGCTCAGAACACCTAAGTTTATGGGGGACGCCTGAATCAAACCAGCACAGAGAGTGTAGTATAACTTTAAAATATGGGCCCAGAATATTAAATCATCCTTTATTGGTGGATTCATATTTAGAAAGCTAAAAAATATGCTTAGAAACAGGCATCGTGAAACAGATGAATTGTGATGTTGAACTGTGGAAACATTTGTAACTTTAACAACATTTCCTGTATGGCGCATATACTGTCTTTGTGAAACAAGTAAAGTTCAAACTATTGCTGTGATTTGATATCCTTTATAGAAGTCCTTCCAGAAGTTGTTCTTCTGAAGTATAACACTGTATACTGTTGGCTACTTTTGATTGAAAATAAATTTCATTTTCATGCATATAGTAAGAATTTGCTTGTGCGCACAAGTCCTGGTGCCGGAGGAAAGGGAAGACTTTGTCACGGGAGTTAAGTGTTTTTTTTTTTTTTTTTTAATTAAAAAAAATTATTTAGCAAGCAGAGAGAGAGAGAGAGAGAGAGAGCAAAGCGTGATAGAGAGAAGAGAGACAGACACAGAGATAACAGGCACACCAGGGCCTGTAGCCATTGCAAACGAACTCCAGATGCATGCGCCCCTTGTGCATCTGGCTTACGTGGGTCATGGGGCATCGAACCTGCGTCCTTTGGCTTCATAGGCAAACGTCTTATCTCTCAGCCTGTGGCATATATATATATATATATATATATATATATGTATGTATTTGGTTTTTCGAGGTAAGGTCTCACTGTAGCCCAGGCTGACCTGGAACTCACTATATAGTCTCAGGGTGGCCTTGAACTCACGGCCATCCTTCTACCTCTGCCTCCCGAGTGCTGGGATTAAAGGCGTGCACCACCACGCCCGGCTCCGCGTTTAGTTTTTGAAAGAGAAACCCAGGTAAGAGCAGTATTCAGCCGAAGCTTTGGAGGAAGGAGGAGCTGGTCATGAATGAAGGATGAAAACCCAGGTAAGAGCAGTATTCAGCCGAAGCTTTGGAGGAAGGAGGAGCTGGTCATGAATGAAGGATGCTAATTCAGTGCAGTAAGTAGGTGGTGGAGTCTGAGTTTCAGATCTCAAGCCAGCTGCATATTGGGGTCGCGTGAGGTTTTTGTCATTGTCGTCATGATTATTATTGGTTAAGATATCGAGGTTCGCACAGGATCTACTCAACAAGACTCTTCAGAAGTGATGCCCCGAGCATCTGTGTTGCTTTGAAAATCTTCACAAGACATCTTAATGCACGGGCATGCCTGGGGATCAATTTCATAAGACATGAACTTGGTTGAAGACTGTAAAAAAGGGATTCTGCAAGTCTCCAGACACAGGCGCCCCTTTTGTGCATCTGGCTTATGTGGGTCCTGGAGAATTGAACTGGGATCCTTTTGGCTTTGCAGGCAAGTGCCTTAACTGAGAAACCATCTCTCCAGCCCTATTGTGTTTTTAAAATATATTTATTGGAGAGGTGGGGTGGGGGGAGGATGGGTATCACTAATCTTGTGAGTGAGTGGGGGCAGGGGACAGCGCTGGGTCAAGATCAGTAGCATGAACCACTGAGTAAGACCTTCGTGTTAACAAAGTGACCGTTTAGTGGAGATTTTATAATGTTGCTTATGTGTCTGTGATACGTGTGAGTGTGAGTGTGAGTGTGGGTGGGGGGGTTGGGTCAGGCCAGGCTTCTGATCTCAGGAATAACATTGTCTCACTCAGTTTTGTAGATAGTGAGAGGATGTGACTGATTGGAAAAAAAAAAAAAAAACACCCACCCCAGTATCAAATAACTTTTCACTTAGTAAGCATAAATCAAGTCTAACGTCATGTCATTTAATTTGACTTTAGTGTCACGGCGGCATAACCTGGGGAGAGACAGGGTAGGTGACCAGACAGTATGAGTTGACAGAGTTTGTGAAAAGCTCATTGGGTACCCTGCTGCATCTCGCTGAATCTTCCCCATACCCCAGCAGCTTAGCAGTGGCACAAGCAAGAACAGCGAGGTTCTAAGTGGGTAATAACTCTCACCCACATCACCCAGGCAGGAAAAAGAAAAGACATGAGGATGGGCACTAGGGTTCCCGGGCTCCAGAGCTCATGATCACAATTCCATTTGGTCCCCTCATCTCAGAGCCGTGTTTCTGAACTGGGCGTGAGTGTTGGGGGGAGGGGGGAAGTTTGCCCCTCCTCCCCACGCCTTAGGGACATTTGGCAATGTTCTGGAAACATTTGGTGTGTCACACAGTTGGAGGAGAGATGGAGACCCAGAGAATCAGTTCCAAATGGCAATCGTGCTAACGTTGAGAAATCATGACCCGAGATGGTTTGTAACTTGAAAAGGAAGGTCAAGTTGGTGGGCAAGGGGACCATGAGGGCTTCAGAGTCTTTGTTACGTATTAGTGAAATTCAATGGTGTCTCACCACCTTTTTTTTCTGCACGTTACATGTCCATGTTGTAATCTCATAGCTGATTCTGCCCACGCCGCCCCGGGGTGCTCTGTACAAAAGTTCTGCTTCGGGACTCCAGATGCGTTGACCACAAGCACAGTCTCTGCACCAGGTTCTAAACACCTGTTAAGGTCAGGAGTTTTATTTCCCACTGCTTCTTTTCTCCTCTTGTTTTTGGTATTATTGTCTTTTTTTTTTTTTTTTTCATGGCCCATTGAGTTCTTGGCAGGTCTGTGAGACCATTGGTCCAAGTTTCTCTTCTGGGTCTTTTGTTTGACAGAACTTGGGTGCTTGTTTACCAGGACTAGAGGAAACTACCCAGCCCAGAGGCCACAATCAGGAGGCCATTTTGAGTCACTTTCCACCTGGGCTTAATGGGAGCCAGAAAATAAGACGTAAAACCTAGCTTACTATCAGACCCTAAGCCACCTGCTGCCATGATGTCTCGCACGGATATTCCTGTTTCCATGCCAGCAGCCCCACAGACCCTGTTTAAGGCAGCTCGGAGCCAAAATCCAGGTGTGATCTTCTTGAAGCATTCTTGTTAGAGGAGTTTTCAGCTGGTATTTTGTTTACCTGCATTTTTTGGCCAGTCTCAATCCCTTGGGAGCCAAAATGCTTACAGAACTGTAACACTGCTAGCTCTTAGCATCCCTGTCTATAAAATATGCCTCATTCCAGACCTTACCCAATATGTCTGTGGCCTCGCTGACCCCAAGAGGTTTTGGAAACACCTCCTATCTAGCTACTGACTGTCCTTGGGTTTCCAGTCCCCTCACAAAATGCTTTGAGGTTCTGGGCAAGAAAAAAGTGGCTCTGAAAGTCGAGGTACATGACTCTTGTTCTTCGTGTGTTTGTGTGTGTGTGTGTGTGTGTGTGTGTGTGTGTGTGTTTTTTTTTAGGCAAGCCCTGGAGGAGAATCGTAATACATGTACCGGTCATGATAAATATTACCTCCTTATCATTCTAGGGACAGATTTGAAAATGATCTAGATTTGGATGTTGGCGTGTCTGGCTTTGGGGTTTCGGTTCTCTCCCAAACCGTCTTTGGCTTGTCAGGGGCCCTCTTCTTGTTTCTGTCACTTTGAGGCCTTGGCGGCTTGTGTCCCCGCGGCTTGGCTCTGCGACTCAAATTTCCTTTGCTCCTCTCTGCAGCTGCTCGGGCCCGGCCCGCTCTCTCTGATGTCTGCTTTTGCTGCTGTGGGCTCAGTGCAGAGCACTTGCGGTTGGTAGGAAGAGACTTTTGCTTGTATTATCTGTGCTGTTCACATAGATGACCATCAAGCCTATTTCTGTCCCGTGTCTGTAAAATGAAGAATGTGGCATCTGGCTTCTTTTATGCCCTCCTGTGAATCAGGAGGGCTTGATCTCGTTCACTGCACCTTGGGTCATGTTTGGTGCCCAGTAGCTACGCATAAATATACACGTATACGTGGATAAACATCATGTCAGACGCTAAGTGAATGCAAGGTGCTGCTCACTGGGAGAGGCTGTTGTACTTGAGGCTGGTCAGTTTTCAGTAGAGCAGATAAAATAAGAAAAATTTAACTATTTTTCTACTCTGACTTGCTTCTGGCACAAGAAACGAGACTGGCATAGACTTCTCCATGGAAGTAATAAGGGGCCTTTTAGAGAAAACAGGGCTTTTTCCTTGGTTTGGTTTTAAAAATATGCATTGAAAGGAAAAAGCATTGCATAGAAGTATCATCTACTCTGATCTCAATTTTAAAGATATATATATATATATATATATATATATATATTTTGTTTTTTCGAGGTACGGTCTCACTCTAGCCCAGGCTGTAGTCTCAGGGTGGCTTCAAACTCATGGCCATCCTCCTACCTCTGGCTCCTGAGTGCTGGGAGTAAAGGCGTGTGCCTCGGGCCCCTTAAAGATTTTTTTAAAGTTATTTATTTATTTACTTATTTTATTTATTTATTTATTTATTTATTTATTTATTTATTTATTTATTTATTTGAGAGAGAGAGTGAGGTAGAGCAAGAATGGGCACTCCAGGGCCTCCAGCCACCGCAAACGAACTCCTGACATCTGTATAACTTTGTGTGCATCTGGCTTATGTGGGTACTGGGGAATTGAACCTGGGTCCTTCAACTTTGCTGGCAAATGCCTTAACAGCTAAGCCATATCTTCAGCCCTAAAGATTTTTTTTTTTAATTTTGTTTTTGAGGTAGGATCTCGCTCTTGTCCAGACTGACCTGGAATTTACTACGTAGACTCAGGGTGGCCTCAAACTCATGTAGATCTATGCCCTGCTAGTTTTAAAAGATTTACATGAAGAAAAACAGGTAGTGGAGGTAGGGTCTTATAAGGCCACTGCACTTATATTTCATGAAACATTAAAACGGGCTTGCAGCTCGGGCAGTCTGAGAACATCTACAGCACAAGCTTACCTCGTGATTCACAGGCATGATATATACACACGGTGTGAGCACATGTATGCACATGTGTGCACACACTCACTCCTTGTGAGGCTAAGCTGGAGAAGTCAGACTTTGGAACTTGCCTTTTGTTAGGCATGATAGTTGAAGCTTAGATGACTTTGAGCCTTCATATTTTAAAGGAAAACTTAAATTCCTCAGTGATGAGTTTCCCTCCCTTACGGACCGTCCCGATGATTCAAACTTGAAATGTCTGGATGTTTTCTGCTATTGGCAATCTACCTGAACCTCCTGTTCAAAGCTCAGGAACATGTGAGTGCTGGTATTTTTTAGCTCTTAAAAAAGTTTTACTCTTTAGTCCTTTAAGGGGGGAATGGGATACATTTACTATGTTATGTAACACCCTTGCTGTGGCTGGAACCAGCGTCCATCGTCAATCACATTTTTGCAATGAAGCATATGGTATTTACACTAGCGGGGATTAATGACAAACGCAAACAGCTTCATGGGCAGTCAGATGAAATGTCGCCAGCAGATGAGTTTCACAAGCCGAGGTTTGCCACCAGATCAGTTTAGGGAGAACAACAACAACAAAAGCCCAGTTTTGTTTTTGAGAAACTGTATTATATTTGAATTATAGAAAAGGGATTCTAGCCTGGCATTCCAAACCACAGTTATTACTTGATCTGTTTAAAAGACTTTCATTAATTGAGATCTCACTCTAGAGAGAGCACAACGTGGAGGGAGGTTAAGTGTCTTGGGATAACTTTTTCCTCCACAGAAAGCTGTGACAATCATGTGAAAACCAACTCCACATACTTCTTCTCGAAGGCTGTCAAAATGGCCTCAGGTCCACTAGAGGGCATCTGGGCCTTATCCCACTGGACTTTATGGTTCCCGTTCTCACCCTGTCACAATTGGTAATTCTCGTTGTTGACCACCACTCAGCTTTGTTCCCTATGCAGCAGCTGTCAGCCACTTCACGCCACCCACATGTCTGCAGGTGAGGGATTAATGTGCCTGTCCTCGGCACCTCTTGTTGGCTGCTTTAAGACCACGCGGCCTTGACTCAGAGAGAAGTCCCAGGAACTTCATTTCCCGCCTGTTCTCCACCCATTCTTCTCTACCACTGCTCTGGGGTCCAGTGAAACTCACCAACGCCCACATGCTCAAGCAAGTGGGGGGACTCGGCCTTTGTCCTGGGTACACACCTTTCCTTATGTCATTTTCCACCACATTCTCTGCTCATCAAACAGGCTCAGGATCCCTTGACTGTTTTTTTTTTTTTTTTTTTTTTTTCTTTCTGTCTTGTGATCTTTTGTTTCCTGGCCAGCTAGTCCTTTGTGTCCCAACTCTAAGTACGCCTCTTTCTGCTTCCAAGTTCCTAGTCACTTTTCTGCTTGTCCTAATTCCAACTTTAGGCCCTTCAAGAAATGAGGCACTATTTTTTCCAGTGTTATAAAGGCCAGCATACTGATGGGTGAGGTGAGCAAAGATCAGTTTTCCAAGAGAAACTGTACAGAAAAGCGGCTATTATTTTCCATAATTCCTATCTGTCTATATCTATCTATCTATCTATCTATCTATCTATCTATCTATCTATCTATCATCTATCTTATCTTTCTATCATCTATCTATCTTATCTATCATCTATCTATCTATCATCTATCACCATCTATCTTATCTTTCTATCATCTATCTATCTTTTCTATCATCTATCTATCTATCTGTCATCATCGATCTATCTATCTATCGTCTATCTATATCTATCTATCAATCATCATCTATCTAGCTATCTAGCTATCATCTATCTATTGTCTTTCTATCTATCTATCATCTATATGAATTTCAGTTATCATGACTCATTATTGTAATTTTTATTTAAATTTAAATCAGCTTTCCAGTAACAGTTCTCTAAAGTTTCAAATTTTGGGTTTTCCCCAAGTTATTTAGTTAGAAACAACTTTTCCTTGCAGTTGAGAACAACCAAAATGCAAGCACACATACATGTGCAGCTCGGAAATGAACAGCAGGGGCTAGAACAAAAGACCCTGTAACTGCACGTGGGTTTCCATGGGGGGGGGTGGGGACAGGAGTATGGCAGCATTGCTTGTCTTTCTTTTTGGTTTGTTCAAACATCTCCCTGGTTTGAACCTAAAACAAGAATGTATCCCCGTGCTTTTGAGGGATGGAAGAAAACAGGAGAGAAGAGAATAAGAGTGATGGGGGGGTGTGACTGGTTTTTTTTTTTTTTTTTTTAACACTGTCATTTATATCTTTCCCTGAAGCCCTTGAACAGTTGCTTTTACTGTACTGGGACGTTTCAGTTTTCTTCAACGTCACCTTCCTATCCATACCAGTGGCAGAGAGTTGCCCTTCATTCAACAAATACGTTGAAAATATATTGCATGCTAAAAATTCCCTTTTGTCTGTTTAGCATACCTTCTTATTAAAATACAAATATGGGGGCTGGAAGATGGCTTAGCGGTTAAGGCACTTGCCTGCAAAGCCAAAGGATCCAGGTTTGATTCCCTATGACCTGTGTAAAGCCAGATGCATAAGATGGTTCATGCATCTGGAGTTTGTTTGCAGTAGCTAGAGGCCTGGCACACCCATTCTCTCTATCTGTCTGCCTCTTTGTCTCTCCCTCCCTCTTTCTTTCTCTCAAATAAATAAAATAAAATGATACCACTATGTTTTCCTTGTTCTCCGTGGCTTCATGAAGTGGGCATGTATGACACAGGGATGGGGTGATTGTCTAGTGTGAACGAGATCCTGGCTTCCATCCCCAGCACTGCCAAGCAAAAGGAAGCAGAGAAACAGCAACAACACAACCACCTTTCCCTAAGACTTTAGGAGATCCTGGAACCAAAAACAAAACAACAACAACAACAACAAAAAAAAAAACAGGAGTCTGTTTTTTCCTTCATCCATTCATCTAGCCATTGTTGAATACTCCCAGCCACTATTACAAGCGGAATGAATGTGATGCGGAAGGCAGGTTACTCGCAGGTGCTATACGGGGGAATACAAAGAAAAAGAAAAACAAAACAAAGAAACAAAAGGAAAGGATGATCACATTCATACATATACATGTCCCTACAGTTTTTTTTTTCTTCCTAAACCCAATGGAGAAGAGACAAAAACGATGGCAGGTGGGGCCGCTATGTGACATAGAGACATTCTTGGGCACGACCTGTAGGCTCTTAAGAAAGGAACACCCTTAGCGTGAAATTGTGTGACCTGCTATGATGTGCCCTTCCTGTGTCCAATATCAAGCTCCCTTCAATAAAGTTGATTTCATATGCATGCACACACATTCTAAAAACAAAAAAAAAAGACCACAACAAAGAAAGGTAGGGAATCTGGGGAGATGGCTCAGCAGTTCAAAGTGCTTGCTTGCAAAACGTGACAACCTGGGTTCAACTCCTCAGTACCCAGGTGTAAAGTTAGATGCCCTAAGCGGTGCATGGGTATGGAGTTCATTTGCAGTGGCAAGAGGCTCTGGCTTAGTCGTGCTCTCTCGTCCTCTCTCTGCTTGAAAAAAATGAGTAAATAAAAATATTAAAAAACAGTGTGGGGGGGCACAAAATGTACGATCATGTCCTATTTGAAGCTGGTCATTTTCCATCATGAGACTCAGAGAGATGAACAGTCTTTTCAGAGGTTGCTTCAATGCTTCATATTATATGTTACATATTATGTATTATATTCATATTATATAGTATCATTTCTACTGATGAATATTTTCTTTCTTCGTTTTTTCCAATTACAAATAACACCTTATTGAGCTGCCTCTTTTGTGCATGTATTGCATTTCCTCCTGTGACGATTCCTCAGACTGGAATTGCTCGAATTAGAAGTTTTGTACAGCAGGGAAGTGTATGCATAGGAGCACAAGGTCTGGCTTCAACCTTGGCAAGACACACACTCACACACACACACACACACACTCACACTCATACATGCACACACACACACACACACTCACTCACACACACACTCACTCACACACACACACACTCACACACACACACACGTGCATGCGCGCAGAGGGGAGGCTGCTAAATCAAAGACTTTGCACATTTAAAAATGATTTATTTATTCATCTATGTGTATATATATATATATATATGTATATATATATATATATATATATGCAGGTGCATGCATGCCACAGTGTATGTGTGGAAGTCTGTGTTCCATACTTTTTTTTTTGAGAGAGAGGATTTTTTAAAAATGCATTTTATTTATTTGAGAGAGAGAAAGAGGCAGAGAAAGTGAAAGATAGAGATAGGGAGAGAATGGACATGCCAGGGCCTCCAGCCACTGCAAACGAACTCCAGATGCATGTGCTTCTTGTGCATCTGGCTTACGTGGGTCCTGGAGGAGAGTCGAACCGGGATCCTTTGGCTTTGCAGGCAGACGCCTTAACCACTAAGCCATCTCTCTAGCCCTGAGAGAAAGGATTTCTCATTGCAGCATATGAATCTGTCCCATGAGCAACTTTACATGGTTCTGGGGAATTGGATCCTGGCCACCACACATGGGGCAAACACACGTGCGTGCACAACAACCACATTACAAAGAGCACATATACATGTAAAAAAAAGTCAAATAGAAATGAGAACGGGAGGTTCCGATTTACTGAGCAGGAGCTCCTTGTGGGCTTAGGTTGGCAGTAAACCGTCTCATTTCCTTTAACACACATTTCCAGTTCAACAGGCCAAAGGAATAAGTAGACTGGATAGGATTATTGGTCAGGTCAGCACAGAGAAACACATGGCTCCTCCCTCCCAAGTATAACTGTGCTAAGACGGGCCTCCCAAGGTGGGGTGGGGGGGAGTGTGTCAGACATGCGATAAACCATGAAATATTGTAGTGCATGAAATAGCTTGTAAAGTATGAGACATAATTCACAGGGATATTATTTCTTGTAAAAATATAAACTCCACCCAGGGATTTCTAACCTCCAATCTAGAATGTGTTTTTTTATAAGCCATGCTCTGGGTTAGAAGAGAGCTTGTGTGGAAACTGTGTTGGCCTAGTGAGCATGTTGTTTTTTTGGTTTGAGGTCATAAGTGGGCTGACAAGAAAGACATCTGTGTACATTGTGAGGTTCTCACACAGCACTGAAGCACCCCAGCAAGGAGACCTGTGTGATAGCACCACTGAGCTTCATAAGGCGGGCCTCAAACTTCAGCTGTGACCACCATTTGTGGTGGGACCCACCGTGACCAAGTTGGATGGAGCGTGACTTCATGGTAGTGGGCAGGGGCTGGGAAAGTATTCGAAGCCCCCAAGCACATGACTTCCCCTTTGAGGATTTTGGTATAGAAGAGGGAAAAAACCACTCAGTTACAAAATCTCCCACCTGGCAGGAGAGCTCTGTTACCTGAGTCTGCAGAGGTCTTGAATTGGATGTGGATTTCTATAGTGGAAAATCTGGAATACATTTGAGGCGGTGTTTGTTATGTCTTATCTCCATCCTTAAAGATCCCCCAGCTTCGGAAGGTCTTTCCTGCGTGTTCCCCCACCCCCCGACATTCTCCAGAGTTTAAATAGCTTATTGAACAACAGAAACTCAGAATTTATTCTCCAACGTTATTTCATTACATACCACACCAGGACACATTTGTTTTCACAACATTTAATTAGATTTGTCGGAAATGGAAAAGCCATTTGCTTTTTTTTTTTTTTAATGGATTTACTATCAGTCTGAAACCTTAGAACCTTTCCAATAGTTTAATACAAACCAGTCATACGGACTTAAATAAAAGGAATGTGTGCAAAGTAGAAATAACAATGATTAAAAAGAAAGAAAAAGCAAAAGCAAAAAGCTTTGACACGTCCAGGACAGCATCGACTAACAGGATGGCATTTTGGTGAAAGTGAGTGAGACATGGTATCGAAAGGGGATTTCTCTCTCCCTCTCTCTCGAAATATTAAAACACAGTTTGCTTTGCACTTGGCCAGACAACAAAAACAACAACAAAAGAAACCACATGGCCATTTTTCACTTTGCAAAGAACTCCTCACAGAGTCCTGTCTACTCGTTCTTGGATGGCTTCGGGGTCATCTTTGAAACGTCTCCACTGAGTGGATCCCAGGGGTGGGTGTGGCATGTAGCCGTGTGCCACAAGTAGAGCCTTTTCTTTGTCTGCATTGGAGTGTGCTCAGGACCATCTCTGGCTGAAAGAACTATCTTGTACAATGTCTGCAACATGGCAAGACCATAGAAGTCTGTGATTCTGTTTCATCAGAAAGATGGACAGAAAGCCGGGCGTGGTGATGCACACCTTTAATCCCAGCACTCGGGAGGCAGAGGTAGGAGGATCGCTGAGAGTTCGAGGCCACCCTGAGACTACATAGTAAATTCCAGGTCAGCCTGGACTAGAGTGAAACCCTACCTCGAAAAAAAAAAAAAAAAAAAAAAAAAAGAAAGATGGACAGATGGCAAACCTGACAGGAGAACCCAGCACAGCATAAGACAATGAATGCTTAAGGCAGAAAGTCTTGCTCTTTAACTCAAACCTAGAGTTGTACTGACATTCTTTTTTAAAATTTTATTTATTTGAGAGAGAGAGAGAGGCAGAGAGAGAGAGAGAGAGAAAGAAAGAAAGAGAGAGAGAGAGAGAGAGAGAGAGAGAGAGAGAGAAAGAGAGAATGGGCATACCAGGGCCTCCAGCCACTGTAAACAAACTCCAGATGCATGTGCCCCTTGTGTATCTGGCTTACGTGAGTTCTGGGGAATCGAACCTGGGTTCTTTGGCTTTGCAGGCAAACGTCTTAACTGCTAAGCCATCTCTCCAGCCCATGTACTTACATTCTTGAATCCATGTATATACCTACTATCTTAAAACATGGCCCCAAACTTGGTCTTATGGTTATTTGGGGTGAGACAATTTGTGTGTGTGTGGGTGGGTGGGTGGGTGGATTGGTTTATGCATTGCAGGAGGTTTAGCAACACACTGGCCTCTACCCATTATATGCCAGTGGTGTGCCCCAGTTGTGAAAGCCAAAAATGCTTGTAGACACTGACAAATGCTCTGGGAGTGGAGGGGTTGGGGGGAGTAAAAACATCAACCAACCCCAGGTATGGATCACATCCATCGACTGAGCAGGCGATGAAGAAAAGCTCTTTCACACTAGTGCGTCAGCAGTAGAATACTATAAAATATGATATTAACCCCATGGAACTGCTTTTCTGATCCACACTGCTCTTCCTTGTGTGCCGTGTCCTCTGGATTGACCATCAAGGATTTTGGTGGGACAGTTTTGCAGAAGGTTTGAGCGAGCGTTGAGCACTCAGCCTGGGACACAGCTCTCTCTCTCTTTCTTTCTTTCTTTCTTTCTTTCTTTCTTTCTTTCTTTCTTTCCTTCCTTCCTTCCTTCCTTCCTTCCTTCCTTCCTTCCCTTCTCTCTCTCTTTTCCTTCCTTCCTTCCTTCCTTCCTTCCTTCCTTCCCTCCCTCCCTCCCTCCCTCCCTCCCTCCCTCCCTCCCTCCCTCCCTCTCTCTCTCTCTCTCTCTCTTTCTTTCTTTCTTTCTTTCTTTCTTTCTTTCTTTCTTTCTTTCTTCCTTTTTTAGAAAAAGACAGTCACTCGAAAGTCATGTAGTCACTTGTAAA